>CM076582.1:463739620-464395746 GCA_034641835.2 Pinus albicaulis
TCACTCCTTAAGAGTAGGGATGGTGGAAGAAGTCTAAACATCTCAATAGAAAATAATATGCCCTTATTCCTACTCCATAAGTAAAAATCAAAGAAAGTTATAAAATTTGGGGAATAACCAACATGACAAGGATAATCGATCATATTAATTCTAGTGATAGTAAGACAACAAATTCATGTTATTGATTATGTCCCTTTTTCCTTTTTCTTATAATTACCAAACAATTTCTTAAAAATGACGATTTCTTTTGATTTGATGATTCCAGTAAGCTTTAATTTGTATGATTTTGTGTAAATAGTATGTTTGCCTTTAGAAGAGTCATCCGAAATCCTCAAAATTCTGGTCTAAAAGAGAAAATAATCCACTCAAAAGGTGTTGTTCCTTTGGAAAGGAACAACAAAAAAAATCTGCGAAAATGTTGTTCCTTTCGAAAGGAACAATAAAAAGAATCTGCGAAACTACTGTTCCTTTCGAAAGGAACAACAAAGAAATTTGTGAAACAATGAAAATAAACAACACAACTGTTGTTCCTTTCAAAAGGAACAGTGAAAACACTCTCAGCAAAGCTGTAGTTCCTTTCGAAAGGAACAACAAAAATGTTGTTCCTTTAGAAAGGAACACCAAAAACTCAAAATAAATGAAATAAACAGAGTTTTGAAAAAACAGAGTTCCATGAAAAAAACAATCAAAATAAATGAACAATATTTATGTACAAATTTTAAAGAAAAGAAATGATTTAATAAATGGGTGCCAAGGAGGAGTTATCCCCTTCAGCTAGAATTTTCATGGTAGAATCTTCCCGTAATTGTTGGTAGAAGGATTCTAGAGTAAGCAGTTTATGATATAATCATACCCGATGACCATTTACTTTGAAGGAATGTCCAGATCCATCAATGGTGGTTAATGTAATGGTGTCGTTATCATGCACTTTTTGTATTTCGTAAGGTCCGAGCCATCATGTCTAAAGTTTCCCTGGAAAATCCTGAAACCTAGAATCATATAGGAGTGCCCAGTCTCCTTAGTGGAATATATTTTCTTTGATAAGGGCATCGTGCCATTTTGCTCTCTGTTGTTGAATTAACGATGTGTGCTAAAGAGCAGAGAGCCTAATTTCATCTAACTCACTAATTTGCTGCAGTCTTTTGGCCTAGGCTTCATTTAAATCTAGACCCACCTTTTGGGTTGTTCTTAATGTCTTAATTTCAAACTATATTGGAAAGATGGGCTCTTTTCCAAATACCAATTGATACGGTGAATATCCCGTAGTGGCTCTCCATGTTGTTCGATATGCCCACAATGCTTCTGGCAATCTGTAGGCCCAGTCATGTCTATGTGAGGCAATAGTTTTTGTCAATATGGATTCAATCACTTTGTTCGTGCTCTCTACTTGGCTGTTTTCCTGTGGGTGGTATGGGGTTGTAAGCTTGTGTTGAATGTGGTAATTCTGCAATGTTTTAGCTAGTTTATTACCTACAAATTGTAGTCCTCCATATGTTATTATGTCCCTTAGGAGGCCATATCGCACAAATATTTGGAACAGAAATTGTATTACAGAGTCCTCTGTAGCTTTTGAAAGTGCCTCTATTTCGACCCATTTAGTGACATACTCAGTTTCAACTAGGATGTATGTTTTTTGGTTTGATGGGGGGCTAATAGGGCCAACAAAATCGAGTGCCCAACGTTCAAATGGTTCAATTACTAGTTGAGGGTTCAAAGGCATTTCGTCAGACTGCCCAAGGGGAGTTGTCCTTTGGCAGCTATCATAGGTCTGCACAAATTTTTTGGCGTCTTTAAAGATGGTAGGCCAATAATAGCCTGTTCGTAAAACCTTATGGGCGGTTTTACGATCTACAAAATGCCTGCCACACGGCCCATCATGGCATGCTTTCAAAATATCAAATACCTCGTCCTCCCGGACGCATCTCCTAATTTTCATATCTAACCCTGTATGAAACAGGTAGCCCCCAATCCAAGAGAATCGGGTACTACGCTGTATTATCTACTTCCGTTCATTAAGGGTTAGATGTTTAGGCAATTTACCTATTGCCAAATAATTTTCTATATCAGCATACCATGGGGTTCTGACAGTAATAGTGAACAAATGTTCATCTGGGAAGTGGTCTTCAACTGCTTCTGTATCTATTGGCTTTAGCATTCTTGATAGAAAATCAGCTATAGGGTTCTCCTTTCCAGGTCGATCTTTAATTGTAATGTCAAATTCCTGTAATAAAATCAACCATCTTGTCACTCTTCCATTTGTAACAGGTTTATTTGCTAAAAATTTAATGGCAGAGTGATCAGTATATAGTACTACAGGATACCCAGTTATATAATGTCTAAACTTATTTACAGCATGTACTACAGCTAAAAATTCCTTCTCAGTCATAGTATAATTTAGTTCAGCAGGAGATAGATTTTTGCTAATATAATAGATTGCATATGGTTTTTTTGTCTTCCTCCTGCCCAAGCACTGCTCCAATCGCTGTGTCTGAGGCATCATATGAAATTTGGAATGGAAAATTCCAATTTGGGCCCCTCAGCACTGGGGCTGTTGAGACAAGCTTTTTTAGATCGTTGAAGGCATTGTCACATTTATCTGTCCAAATAAAATCAACATTCCCAGTTAGTGCATATAAAGGTGCAGCTATTCGAGAATAATGTTCTATAAATCTCCTATAATATCCAGAAAATCCAAGAAAGCTACGTACCTCTGTTTGTGTGGTGGGTGTGGGTATTAACAAAATTATCTGAATTTTGGCTGGATACACCTGAATTCCAGCTGCTGAAATATAGTGCCCTAAGATAACTCCTTTGGTCATCATCATATGACACTTTTCATGGCTTAAAAAAAGCCTAGTGTCAATACATCTTTGCAACACCTTTTCTAAATTTTCTAATGCTGGCTCAAAATCATCTTCGTAAGGTGTGAAGTCATCCATATATACTTCGAGCCCTTCATTTATTAAATCTGAAAAGATGCTGAGAATGGCCCTTTGAAATGTAGCAGGGGCATTGCATAGGACAAAGGGTAAGACTCGGTAGGCAAATGTCCCCCAAGGACAGGTGAAAGTAGTTTTGTCTTGGTCTTCAGGGGCAATCTGGATTTGATTGTACCCACTAAAGCCATGAAGGAAGGAAAAGAATTTCTTTCTTGCCAATGTGTCTAATACCTGGTCAATGAAAAGAAGGGGAAAGTGGTCTTTCTGGGTTGCCTTGTTAAGTTCACGGTAATATACACATATTCTCCACTTCCTGTTCTTCTTTGGTACCACTACTAATGGAGAGACCCACTTGCTATCAGATATTGGGTAGATGAAATTGACATCTAATAGTTTCTGTAATTCAGCTCTCACAATATCTTTAAGGTGAGGGTTTAGTCTTCTTTGGGGTTGGCGAATGGGTCTCGCATCTTTTTCGGTATAGATGTGGTGTGTGCACAATTGGGGGTCAATTCCCTTCATGTCTGGGTAATCCCATGCAAAGGTTGCTTTGCATTTCCGTAGTAATTGGACCAACTTCTCTTCTTGTTCAGCAGTCAGATTTTTGTTAATGTTTAGAGTTTTTCCCGGCTCAATTTCTACAATCTTGCTATTATACACAAAAGTAGTGGGTATTACTTGATCAGGAATTTCTTTTAGAGGATCTTCTTCTTCTTTATTATCAAATGCTGCCTTGATCATGTGACATTGTAGATGGGATATGATTTGTGGTTTATTAATAAAACTATTAATGATATCATCCTCTGTTTGGTCTTTAAAATCAAGGGCATCTTCTATAGTTAAAGGTGATCTCATATTTTCCATAAGGTATGATACAGGCTTTTTTCTTGTTTTGATTATTGATAGGCTTGGTTGGGCTGGGGGATATAAAGCTAAATTCTTGACATAGTTTCCCCTTGTTATTGTCATGTTGCCTTGTTGGCATCCAATATAGGCATCGGCAGTAGCCAACCAAGGCCTACCTAGGATTAACGGGTGTCCATCTAGTCGGTTCTTTGGGTTGATAACCAGGAAATCGGCAGGGTATTCCCAGGAATCTACAGATATCATTACATCTTGTAGTGTACCCTCTGGTTTGACTACCAATCGGTCGGCCAATTCCAATAAGGTTGTTGTTGGTTCTAGCGATGTAATGCCAAGTTTTTGATAGGTGGTGGTTGTTAAGATATTGATTGCAGCTCCCAAATCAACTAAGGCATTTGGGAACAATTTCCCATTGATTTTCACTATCACTATAGGATTTCCTGGGTCTTCATATTTCACAGGTGTTTCCATTCTTGATAATAGGTCAGATAAAGTACCAACTATTTGGACAGTTGGGTTGGTGGTTGTTCTCCTCTTTGGCTTCTTTATACACAGTTCCTTAATGGTTTTTGCATAAATAGGGATGTCTTGGATAGCTTGGAGGAGAGGGATTTGTATACACAAATTTTTTAATTCTCCCAGAAGATCAAAACTAGGATGTTCTAATGGGCGCGGTATGATTAATCGTTCTGGGAATGGTGGAGAAGAAGTTGTTACTTGTTGTTGATTTTGTTGTTGAACCTCCTTCTCTTTTTGTAATGTTTGTTCTACGGGTAACGGATCTTCAATATGGACATTTTTGTTTCTCTCTATTTCTACTATACGCCCAGACCTTAATTGAAGGTCATTACACTCCCTCAGTTCAGTTTTTAATTCTGGGGGTTCCATTATTTGGACAGATTGAACTAGCCTATTGTTTGGGTTTGGGTTGGGCTGGGCTGGGATTTGTGGTCTTAAGTTGGTCTGGGGGTTTGTATAGGGAGCTGGTAGTGTAGGTTGAGAGAGAGGAATTGTTCCAGCTGGCTGATTTGTAGGTCTTTTCCAGTTTGACTGCCAGGCCTGACTCTGCGAAGTAGAGGGGGACCATTGTGTTGGATAAGCATTGTTTTGCCAAAATGGTGGGTAGAAAGGAAAATTTGGCCAATTAGTTTGATTTGTTTGATTTGGCCATGATGATGTAGGAAATGGCTGTTGTGACCAATTGGGGAAAGGTGGTTGATTTTTCCACATTCCATTATATTGCTGAGCATTGTATTGAGGAGGCCGAAAAGAAGAAAATGGATCAGTTGGCATACCTGATTGTCGTGGCTGCCATTGTCGGCACTGATTAAGTAGACATACCACTTCTGATTCTTCTTCTGCCTCATTATAAATTTATTTTAGGCCAGGAAGCGAGGGACATCCTTCTGTGGGGTGATATTTCGTGCAAATGGCGCAAAATTTTATTACATCCAGCGGGCACTCTTTGTGGCTGTGTTTCTTCCTGCATCTAGGACAGAATACTGCCAAATTTTTCCCTGCTTCTGTTTGCTTTTGTTTGGCTTGCATAATGTTGAACTGCATTGTTAGAGTCCCTAGTATATATATTTCAAAATCTTCCTGCAGGTTTCCAATCTCTACACGAGTTACACCTTCATTGGAGATCTTGTTGTCCCTTGTAATCATGTCACATTCTACTGATTTTAGCCTTGTGTTGCCCCTCAAACTCCTGATACACAAATCAATAATGTTAGCATATCTTTCCTGGTATATATCACCTTTTCCCATAATATTCAATGTTTCAACCCATTGATCTTTCATTCCCCTAATTAATGTAGTTTTCAGCACATTATCAGGTAAGGGTAAGGATGCATAAGGAGATCTCTAAAGATTGTATTGAAACTGTTCCACATATTCTTCCAGGGTTTCATATGTTTTTGCTGTCATTTGGAATATTTCGTCTTTTAGTTCCTGAGACCTGCAATAATCTTGATATTTATTTAAAAACGCAGCTTTCATCTGATCCTAATCAGTTATGACACCCCCACCTAACCCCATAAACCATCATAAGGCTGCTCCTTTTAATGTGGAAGGAAATAGTTTTAATTTTTGGGGATCGGTGGTATAGTCATACCCCCTACATAACACATCGAATTCGAACAGAAATGAATCTGGATCTTCTGATGTTAAGCCATGAAATGTGGGAATATGTTGAAAGGGAATGGCTTTCATAGGTGCATTAACTATAGTATCTACTATAGGATATTGCAGTGTAGAGGTTTGCTGGGGGGTTTGCTAGTTTTGGTTTTGGTTCTAGGCCATTTGGTCAAAGATGTGCCAATATCCTTCTGGGATTTCAAGGGAATTCTTAGGTTGAATGGAAGGAGTAGGAATGGCCTTGACAGCACTTCCCTGGTCTGGAACAATAAGTATTCCTTGCTGACCTATTGTTTGAGGTGATTCAGGACCTTGGTTTTGAACGATTTTAACAACACTTCCCTTATCTGGACTTCTTATTGTTTAGACTATTTCAAGAGGAGATTTTGGTTCTTCTGCTTCTCCTATTTCCCCTTCTCCTTCACGGAGATTACTAGATTTCCCTTCTTGAGGGGAAATTAGGAAAGGATTCTCAATTTCTTGGGAATCTTGCTCAATTCCCACTGTTTGACTATGTATCTCAGTAAAGGCTTCAGATGGTAACTCTGTGGCCTGAAGGGAACTAGTAGGTTGTCTATAGATAACTTTCCTAGGTCCTATTGATGGCTGAGACTCAGTTTTTTTAAGGATTTCTTCAATAAAAGTTGTTCGCCCAAGGGTCACCGGTCCCTTAGGTTTTTCAAGTTTAGGAGGAATTTTGTTTTGCTTAGCTGGTTTATTCATTCAAGAAAACAAGCCTTCATTCCTACTGAGAAGAATATTACTGATTCTTGCTATAAGAGAGGTGACGAGAAAGTGTGTTCCACACGTCTGCAGGTTCTTACCTTACGTCTTTAATACCCCGTTCTTCGCAAGCGAGAAGAAAATCAGTGTACATCACTCCTTTGAAATGGCATACACTCTCCACGGCAACGAGCGCCAAAATTTTGAGGCATAAAGGTATCCGGGAGCAACTTTTTATTTCAAGAGTGTACTCTATACAGAGACTACAATTAACTAAGAGTAATCTCTGTGAAAGATGTAGTACGGTATTTCTTTTAGATACGAAGTAAAATATTCTTGTAAATAAATCTAATTACGGGAACATAAATGAAAATACTTTGAAATCTTAAAGCTACTCATTACGCAAAACATCGATCGGGGATGCGGTAACAATAACTCATTCCCTTAGAAATCGAAGCAAGCGAAATCACACTGAGACAAGGCAATCAATCTGGGAACTTGGAAGCAGTAACCAATGTCCTCTACAGTTGATGGTCCTGTTCTTTAAGCAATAAAAATGAAATCAAACTTGAACTACTTGCTGATGAAAATAACTAAAAATAATTTCTTTTAATAACAAGAGTTGGAAAGGAACAACAACTTGTAATTCCTATGTGTACACAAAAACTATAAACACTCTCTCTGCTAATATGAACCTACGAATCAGAAATGAACAATAAACAGAAATGGAACAGCAAACATTAATTGAACAAAAAATATAAACTTAACGCAATCAGACAACGAATATTCTTAATACTTCAACCCTGTCAACAGCCAACACTATGAAACAGTCAATCAGAATGAACCATAAACAAATGGAACAGCAACTAGAATTAAGTATAGAACAACAAAGCTTTATAAAATATAGCAAGATGAATAAGATAGTAAATACGATTCTTGCGAAGAAATAAGAGCAGTGCAATTCATTAATGCTCACAGCAAATCCGAATTCAATCCAACAGTAATCAAACAACTCTGTAATCGTAATGAATCTAAATGAAATTATCACACGACAATAAACAAAGGATAGAAATACAAAAAATAGAGTAATTCCACCATGGCTGGGCCCTTAGCACCAGTGAAACACTGCTGGATTACTTCAGAACTTGAAAGATGAAATTAAACGCACCTTTATATTAATCGATCATAGAGTATTATAGAGATCGCTCTCTAAAGCCGAGAGTCAATCAAACGTAGTATTACAAAAGAAATGTTTTGAATCCAGGGATCCCCCCTAATCAATAAAGGCATTGCCTTATATAACATACTCTGACGGACAAAACAAGGAGTAAGATGAGGTTTGAACAGAAATCCCTTGGGATCCAAGGATCTTGAGGGATTCTCTTCCCTTCTTTTAGTTAATCACATGATTTACTTTGACCGAGTCGATCGGTCCCCTTGCCTTTTCTTAGCGATGCGCTTCGGATTTCCCTTGTCCTTGGCGAGGATTTGGTCTAACGCTGTAGGAAAAACAGCTTGCATTTATCTCGACCTCGCCTGCGATATAGCTGTTCACCTCGCCCAATTCCCTGCTTTTTAGCAACAAAAAACAATCTTTAGTCATCTTTTTACAATAAACATAAATCTTTACAATTCTACCATAATTCTTGTAATATATCATCTTTCTAGGGTAAAAAGAATTATGTTTAAAGTAAAAGAATGAGAAAACACATAGTGAATTCATACCTTTTCCACTGCTCAACATAAGCTATCTATTTGGGTTTTGGGGAAAGGACTCCTGCTGGCTGTGTGCGCGGAGATCCAAGTCCATCGTGTGCGGACCTCGCCGTCATTGTGTGCGCAGTCGGGAAGGGAATTGTAAGGAGAAATTGATGAATGAATGAATAAGAAAGGTTGATAGAGAAATCGCATCTGTGAGTACTCTTTGTGTGGATCATTGGTAATTTCTGACGTTGTGTATTCTCTATATTTAAGTCTACGAAGATCTCGTGTAAGAGTGTTTTCTACGCATATGGATACGTTCGATCCGTTATGTTCGTTGTGCAATACGGTGCTATCTGGCCATAAAAGTATATAATTATAGATCTAGCGCACGTGTATGCGAATAGAGACCTAATTGACCCTACGTGACGAATGAGGTAATCTGGGAACCACAAGGTCTAGTGCGGCTTTGCTTGCCTTACCTATCCTTTCTCAGGGGTGCGAAAGCTCACGTTCCAGCACTCCACCCATACTACTTCGGGTGAGACTTTGACCCGCGCAAGCAGTCCAGCTGCTGAAAGGGCCAATAGTATAGGGGTTTATTGGCTAACCTTGCACTCCAAACCCGGGTCGGGACCCCTTGAGCCAACAATCGGCGAAGTCTATTTATAGATCGCATGTCTAAAAATAGAAACGCATGTCGATTATTATTAGCCCTTTAATAATAATTAGACAATAAATAATAATATACTCTTGAAGCACTTGATTTGAGTTTAGCGATGTGGAAAACTGATTTGCCTAAAGGAATTTTGAGTTCTAAGGTTGTTTGGTGGGACATGCAAGTGGACTAAGTTATAACCGAGTGATTTGAAGTTGTAACGAGTTGGATGTATAGTTATGTGAGATGTAAATTAGTTTAACTCAATTAAGTGAGTTTAGCTCGATATGTGCTAGTTGTAACAAGTTGTAACTAAAGATACACTAGTGAGAGATCGGTGAATTAATTAATTAATTAATTCACAAGAAGTGGTCTCACATGCGGTTGAAGAAATACCACTATTAACTACATGCATGTTAGATCAGTGGAGACTCAGGTTGATAGGTAGGTGAAAGGGACAATTTGACTATCGGTTGTGACATTAGTGAGTGCTCAATTGCAACCACACACACATTGGAGATGCCAATGAGGATTGTGCGATCAAGGCAAAAGGCAAGATCGAATTCATTCGGGATTGTGATCAACGAGGATGCGCGAGTGGAGGCGAAAGTTGTCGGAGGCAGTAAATTGGCGCATGTTTATGCCAATTTTTGTATGACGAGTGTGAGAATTTTGTATATTGTGCTCGAGCTATTGGATTAGATTTTTTTATGCGATTGTTTCATGATTCATGATATATACATAATATATGATAGTGGGGTTTTTAGCTTTATGTTTTCCTGATAAAAACACATGTGTTATGTGTGATTTATCTTTCTTCATGTGTTTGCAATTGGCGATTAAATTTCCACAAAGATTTAAGTAGAAGGAATTTGTGTTTAACAGTGGCATATAATTTTTAGATCGGGAGAATCTAGGCAATACATAATTGTATTAAAATTTCTACATGGTATCGGAGCAAAGAAGATTGCAAAATTGAAGCGATAGTGAGTTTGTTGGTGGAAATAAGCCGAATTTGCTGCAAGAAATTCTTGAGAGTGCAGCATGATTGAGTAAACATCGAAATGGCTTTCAATGGATTGTGGCTAGAATGTGCACTCGAGGGAAGCTCGAACTACATTTCATAGAAGGGACGGGATGGAGCGGTGCTTGAAGATAATGGCTGAAGGAGTTCATCAACATTGATGTTCCTAAGCCCACTTCGATGGATCTTTGCATTACTTGAGGCATGGAAAAAGAAAGTAGCGAAGAGAAGAAGAATGCGTTTGGAAGGTGTGAGAGGCCATATTGTCTCAAGCCTTCATGGGAAATCCACTCCATTCGCTAAGTGGAAGGCTTTGATAGATCTTTTTCCAAACGACAACGACCATAGGAAATTGGCGCTGAAGGATACACTCAGAAATATCAAAATGGAGAAGGGCAACAATATTCCTAAGTATCTCACAAAGTTTGTCGAATGTCAGGATGAGCTAGGGAGTGTGGGAATCAAATTTGTTGATGATGATTTGGTGACCTTGGCTCGCTTAAGACTTCCTAAGAGTTGGCATAATTATTAAGACTCTGTCAACGGACGGGAAAAACTATCGGACTGGGAATGATTGTGGTCAGATCTAGTGTAGAAGGAGTTCAGGCGGAACACCGAGAGATGGCTTTTCATCAAAAGCATGATGATGAAGAGGATTGTGCTTTGGGTCGCCAAGGCAAGGAAATGGAAGGGGAAGAAATTCCACTCAAAACCCGAGGCTAAAGGCAAGAAGATGGATTTGTCCAAGGTGAAGTGTTTTCACTTGTCATGGACATCGAAAGCATCTCACCACTAATCGCCCACGAGAAAAGAAGAACAAGAAGGGTGTTGGAGTTGCAGTTGGTGAGGCCCTTGCCTCGCAATTTGAGCTTAATTTCTTTGATCGCATGCTTGGTTTCAAGCGCAATGAGATCGGTGTGGTATCTTGATAGTGGTGCTTCCTTCCACATGACGGGAGATAAGAAGCTTTTTCGTGACTTGGAGGAGAAAGATCTCCAAATGCATATAGATATGGGTGATGATGGACGATACAGTACGACTAGCATTGGTAACATTAACTTTGAGAGGGAGTCGGCAAACCATTTCTTTTGAAATATGTTATGCATGTTCAGGTCACGAAGAAAAACTTGGTCTCGGTTGTGATGTTGGAGGACGGAGGTTATGGCGTTGTTTTCAGCGATGGAAAATCTTTCTGCGACATAAAACAACGGGTCAACCAGAGAGGATATGGATTCGAGTCAAGAATATCTGCAAATTTGGAGGTGGAAGGCTGCATCGCAATGACGGGCAAGAGAAAAAAAAGTGGTGAGCTGGGATGAGTGCGAGTTATGGCATAGACGATCGGGCCATCTTGATCATGGAGCTTTGAAAGTCATGTAGAAAATATCTACTGGACTTCCAATGGGAACACTTGCTTAGTTAGATTAGTGCAAGGGTTTCACCATGGGAAAGTATGCAAAATCCATCTTTCATGAAAAGGAGAACCATGCTCGGTGATCCGGGAGAGAGTTCACACAAACGTGTGTGGGCCATTCTCGCTTGCTTCAACCTGTAAAACACATGTATTATGTTATTTTTATTGATGACTTTTTCTCGTAAATGATGGATCTACTTCATGTAGAAGAAGGATCAAACATTCTCAACGTTACGTGAGTTTAAAGCATTGGTGGAAAAAGAGCGAGGGAAGCAAGTGAAGGCTCTACGGAGCGATAATGGTGGATAATATATCTCGAACAAATTCAAAGACTTCGTAGCAAAAAAGGAATTCGAAGAGAACTCATAGCACCTCATAACCCACACAAAATGGGGTCGCGGAGAGGAAGAACGGGAACAATCGTGGGTGTTGCATGAGCGATGCTACATGATCGTGGGCCTACCAATGCATTTGTGGGCGAAGCATGCAACACTACGGTTTATGTGAGAAAAATCGTTGTCCTCATAGGGTACTTGGCATGAGTACACTCCGAAGAAGCTTTACTAGTGAGAAGCCGGATGTTTCTCATTTGAAGATTTTTGCCTCATATGTTTATGTGCATGTGGCTAAGAACACCAAGAAGAAGCTAGAGACAATCGTTGAAGTTGGGATATTTGTGGGGTACACGAAAAACACCCACGCAACTATCGTGTGTATTTTCCAAACAATCGAATGACTGTGATGCGATGGGATATAGAATTGAATCAGGAGAAAGCCATGAATTTGTCGCTTGAGAGGGAGCTAGAATTGCATGCATATGAGGAACTACTTGTTCCTATATGAGTCTCTAGATGTGGATCAGCCACAAGAGGAGGTTCATGGAGTGGAAGAGTCCACTCATGCGGGAGCCAAACATCATAAATGGCAAAAGGCGTACCACAAAAGATGAGAGGATGAAGCTTGATACGATCACGGAATGTAGGAGTCCCTACTTCACAAAGGTGCAGAAAGAGACAAGTCTCTAACCGATTCACTAGATACATGGCTCTCATGAGCAAATGTATTCCGATGCAGCCATCTTCCTTTCAAGAAGCGATGTAGGAGCCCACATGGGTAGATGCAATGGTGGAGGAGTATGACTCCATTGTTAGAAATAATGCTTGGGAAATTGTTCCAAGGATGGTTGATAAATCAATGGTAGGTTCAAGATGGATCTACAAGGTAAAGCAACCGTTGATGGGAGTGTTGAGAAGTATAAGGCAAGATTTGTGGCTCAGGGGCTTCTCACATATCGAGGAGATTGATTATGAAGAAACATTTGCACTTGTCGCATGCGGTATTATTCCATAAGGACTATCCTTGCTCTCTCACGTATGGGATGGTTGGCACATTCATCGGATGGATGTGAAGACTCGCGTTCCTTAATGGGATCATTGAGGAAGAAGTGTACATTGAGCAACCTTTGAAGGATTTTAGATCTTCAGCGAGCAAGTCACATACATGTGCGAGACTCAAAAAGAGCATTGTATGGGTTGAAGCGAGCACCCCATGCTTGGTACACTCGGATCGACGCCTATTTCATCTGGACTTGGCTTCACCAAGAGTGAGGCGGTATGCAAACCTATACCAGATTGTGGTGGAGGGTAAGATTTTAATCATTTTTTTTTGTGTTGATGATTTAATACTAATCGGTGATGAGCAATTGATACACTCATTCAAGGAGGACCTTGTAAAGGAGTTCGAGATGAAGGACATGGGTCTCCTTCACTATTTCCTTGGATTGGAAATATGGTAGCGAGAAGGTGAGCTTGTTTGTGTCTCAAGGAAAGTATGCAAGGGAGATACTCGGTAAGTTTCACATGGAGAGCTGCAAACCCATGGATACTCCTCTTCTAGGAAACTAGAGGAAAGAGGACACTACATCTGGAGAGGTAGTAGATGCTACTGTTTATCGACAATTGTTGGGTTCGTTCATGTATTTAGTTAATACAAGACCGGACATATGCTATGCGGTGAACTAGCTTAGTCAAGTGATGGTTAAGCCTACCAAGCTCTTTTGGAAGGCGAGCAAGCATGTCCCTGAGATATCTCGAGGGGCACATCCGAGTATGGCTTATGGTAGAGACAGACGGATGAGGTGAAGTTGCATGGCTTCGGGGGATGCAGATTGGGCGAGCAACCCAATGGACAGAAAGAGCACATCGGGAAGAGAGTCTTCGATGATTGGATCTACAACTTTTTCTTGGTACAATAGGAAACATAGATCCGTGGCACTCAATTTAGCGAAAGCGGAATACATTGCAGACAAGTCAAGGCTGCATGTGAGGCTATCACGGATGAGAAAGATCCTGGTTGGGTTGTTTGGTTCTCATTTAGATCCTACAGTCGATTCATTGTGATAATCGAGTTGCATTAAACTCTCGATTAATCCCGTGTTTCATGATATATCTAAACATATAGATATCCAATATCATCATATTAGAGATTGTGTGCGCAGAAGATCATGTTGCTTGAGCACATTCCTACGGAAGATCGGGATGCAGATATCTTGACGAAGGTGCTCACTAGGAGAAAATTCGAATATCATAGAGACAGGATCAGGGTGAAGGATAATCCATTTCTTGTTGAGAGGGAGTGTTGAGATTCAACAAGATGATGATCCTAGTGAAAATTAAGCACCTACACTAGGTGGGGCCCACAGGGTATTTTTAGGTGTATGTCTATATTTAGAATGTTGGGCAAATTCTATTTATTGCGAGAGTCTATTTATAGATGGTTGAGAAAATTTTATTTATAGATGAGATTCTATTTTTAGATGCATGGATGAAGTCTATTTATAGATCGCATGTCTAAAAAATAGAACACATGTCAATTATTATTAGCCCTTAATAATAATTAGACAATAAATAATAATATATTCTTTTGAAGCACTTGATTTCGATTTAAGCGATGTGGCAAACTAGTTGAGTCGAAGGAATTTCGAGTTCTAAGGTTGGTTGGTGGGACATGCAAGTAGACGAGTTATAAGCGAGTGATTTGAAGTTGTACGAGAGTTGGATGTGTAGTTATGTGAGTTGTAAATTAGTTTAACTCGGTTAAGTGAGTTAAACTTCAGCTTTATGCTAGTTGTAACTAAAGATACACTAGTGAGAGATCGGTGAATTAATTATTTAATTAATTCACAATCGATGGTCTCACATGAGCTCGAAGAAATACTATTGTTAACTACATGCATGTCAAATCAAGTGGAGACCAGTTGAGAGGTAGGTGAAAGGGACAATTTGACTACTCGGTTGTGACATTAGTGGGTGTTCGGGTTGCAACCACACACACATTGGAAATGCCAATGAGGATTGTGTGAGTGAAGGCAAGGCAAGATCAAATCCATTCATGGATTGTGATCGAGCGAGGGATTGCGCAGCTGGAGGCGGGAGCTGTCAGGGAGGCATTAAATTGGCACATGTTTATGCCAATTTTTGTATGGCAGTGCAAGAATTTTGTATATTGTACTTAGAGCTCTTGGATTCGAGTTTTTGTATGAGATTGTTTCATGATCCATGATATATACATAATATATGATAGTGGGGGTTTTAGCTTTATGCTTTCCAGGTAAAAACATCCGTGTTATGTGTGATTAATATTTCTTCACGTGTTTGCAATTAGCGATTAAATTTCCGCAAAGATTTAAGTAGAAGGATTTTGTATTTAACAATGGCATATAATTGTTAGATCAGGGAGAATCCAGGCAATACATGATTTCATTAAAATTTCTACAGATGGTGATTTGTAATCCTATTTGATTGCTTGCACTAGATGCATTGATTTCGATGTAGATGGTGATTTCTAATCATATTTGATTGTTTGCACTAGAAGCATTGATTTCAATGTAGATATTTATTTCTAATTATATTTGATTTCTTGCACTAGATACATTGATTTCAATGTAGATGATTTCTAATCCTATTTGATTGCTTGTGCTAAATGCATTGATTTTAGTGTAGATGGTAATTTCTAATCCTATTTGATTGCTTGATCTAGTTGCATTGATTTCAATGTAGATGTTCATTTCTAATTATAATTTAGATTGATTGCACTAGATGCATTGATTTTAGTGTAGATGATTTCGAATCCTATTTCGATTTATTACACTAAATGCATTGATTTCGATGTATATGGTGATTTCTAATCCTATTTGATTGCTTGCACTAAATACATTAATTTCAATGTAGATGTTGGTTTCTAATCCTATTTTCTTACTTGAACTAGATGCATTGATTTGAGTGTAAACGTTGATTTCTAATCCTATTTGATTGCTTGCATTAGATGCATTGATTTCAATGTAAAAGTTTGTTTGTCTAATCTTATTTGATTGCTTTCATTAGATGCATTGATTTCAATATAGACGTTGATTTCTGATTTGATGTAATTGGATGTATGATGGTGCATTAATTTTTAAAGTGATTGGATTAACAACGTGCATTGATTGCAGTGTAAAGCACAAAAAATTATTGACAATGTACATTGATTTTTGTTTTATAGTAATTCAACCTACTAATATTGGAGAGCAAGAGAGACAAGGTATGATGTTTACTACAACAACTCGACCTAAAGATTTAAATGGTTTTACGATATGAAAAGATGAAAAATCTAACAAGGGTGACAATAAGGTAGTAGAAGAAAATAGTTTGAGATTGATCGGAATGAAGACTATTTGTAATTGACAACATTTTTATTATTCACATTTTCTATTATTCAACACTATTATCGTTACATTGCATTCAAAATTTGTATTTCATCTTTTTTCATCATTAAATTTATTAGCAATATTTATCATTAGATAACATTTTTTGGGATTCAACTACGTTAAGTAAGTCATTCATTTACGACCATTTCCATGAGAGATAATCGTAACTAACTGATTTTTCATGATTTTTGAATAGTCCACTTAGCACTCATTGCATCCTGGATGATGCTCACGAGGGGTGAAGAAGTGGGATTGAAGCTAGTGAAATGAATCACATAGCGTCAATCATCACTTCCGAGCTTGCACCGGTAACCAAAACTTCTCGGAAGTCACCCATGCTAGATCGCCTTTGGCTCAAGCATGCTTAATCTGTGGGATTTTCCCCACAATCATCTCAACAAACCGAGGTAACGAAGAAAATTTAAAATTAAAAATGACGAGATTAATCTTAAGATATATTTAGCGTATTTAAAATGATTATATTAATATTAGATATATTTACATATTATTGATAAAAAATTTCATATCTTCGATAGATTTTCCTTGACCGCACACTCAACCAAAACCAACCTAGATCCATCCTAACTCCGGATCTATCAAGGGCCAAGAGATCAAATCATTGGAGGTGCAAACCTTTCCTTAAGTTTTGCACTAAAAAAAAGAGGTTTGCACCTTTGACGGTTTTGATACCTAAATTATGAAGAAAACTTTCAGTAATAATCACATTATCATGAACAAAGTCGACGCGTTTTGAACCAACCAGTGTGGTTCATCATCGGAGACTAGGTGAGAGATCGGATCAATCGTTGAGTTTAAATAGATGTAGGAGAGGCAAAGAAAACCATTAGAATAACAACTAATTTGACTATAAAATCCAAAAGCAGGTTAGTTGTAATAATTTAATAATTAAAAATCAAAACTGGCTAGTTTGAAAAATTAAATTAATAGTTTAAAAATAAATAAATAAATAAAAATAAAAATAAAAATTTTATGTCAATTTAATAGTTTAATTATAAATAAAAATTATTTTATTTTTATTAATTGATTATTAAAAATACAAATATTATTTTATTAAAATTATATATTATTTTATTGTAAATCTATATTTAAAAAATATAAAATTAAAATTAAAATTAAATAAAAAAATATGTATAAAAATAATAATAATAATAATAAATAACATAAATTTATTAATTTAATTATTTAATTACAAAATGAAACGGCTAGTTTGAATATTCAAATTAATATTTTAATTACAAATAAAAATTATTATAATATATAACAAATTTTATTTTAATTAATATCGTTAATTGATTATTTTATTTAAAAAAATAAATTAAAAAATAAAAAATAAAAAATAAAAAATAAATAAAAAAATAGTTCTATTAATCGTAACTGACTAGTAAGATATTGAAATTAATAGTTTAATTATAAATAAAAATTATGTAGGTTAATTTAATAGTAAAATTATATATAAAAAATATTTATTTTATTTTTCATTAATAACGTTAATCGATTATTCAAAATGCAAATATTATTTTCTTTTGAGTCCAAGGCTCTTTCCTCTCGCTTTCTGCACCAACCAAAGCTTTGGAAAAGGTTTGTATATGATACTTGTGATCGTCTAGCCTCATGGTAAGGAAGAGCTTTGGATCGATTCTTCTTTCATCTTAATAGTCAATCTTCCTCCATAAAATTTACCATGGATTATGAGGTGGATGGGAGCCTTCCTTTCCTTGATGTTCTTATATATAGGAAAGAAGATGGTTCTTTCTCTCATCGAGTTTTTCGTAAAAAACCCATACTCGAACAATATCTTCGGGCTGATTCACATCATTTCCCTGCTCAAAAGTTAGGCGTCCTCAACACGTTAGCCTCTAGGGCGTTGAGAATCTCTGATGAGTCTCACCTTGAGGGAGAAAAGACCCATCTCCTTAATTTTTTTTGTTCTAATGTTTATAGTAAGTCTCAAGGACTTAAAGCTTTTCTTAAAGTAGAAAGAGGTCCCTTGGTTAAAAATAAAAATCCTAATCAATGGTCCTGCAATGTAAGGCTTCCTTTCATTCAGGGTACCACTGATAGGATTGCTAGAATTCTTAGGAAGCATAGGGTTTCCTCTTCCTTCAAACCCCTTAACACGATTCGCAGCTCTCTTAACTTAGTTAAAGATCCTGTGAACCCTAGGGATGGAAAAGGTGTCTATCTTATTCCTTGTTCCTGTGGGACGCCTTACATTGGTGAAACGGGTAGGTCCATTAGCCAAAGGATATGTGAACATGCAGCTGACATTAGACATGGCAGGTCCCGCACCTCTGCCCTAGCTGAACACGTGGAAAAAACTAACCATCATATATGCATTAAAGAGGCTAAGGTCTTAGCCAGGATTGATCATTTTCATCATCGTAAGTTAAGAGAGGCCCTTGAAATTGAAAAAAGGCCCATAAATCTCAATAGAGATGACGGTTGGAATATAAGCAGGTGTTGGATCCCTGCCTTATATTCTTAATTTTTATTTTTATATATTTTTTAATTTATTTAAACATATATATATATTACAATATAATAATATAGAATTAAAATAAAATAATATTTTCATTCTGAATAATCAATTAACGTTATTAATGAAAAATAAAATAAAAATTTTTATATATAATTTTACTATTAAATTGACCTAAATAATTTTTATTTATAATTAAACTATTAATTTCAATATCTTACTAGCCGTTACGATTAATAGAACTATATATATATATTATAAAATAATCAATTAACGATATTAATTAAAATAAAATTTGTTATATATTATAATATTTTTTATTTATAATTAAAATATTAATTTGAATATTCAAACTAGCCGTTTCATTTTGTAATTAAATAATTAAATTAATAGAATTATGTTATTATTATTATTATTATTATTATTTATATATATATATATTTTTATTTTTATTTTTTAAATATAGATTTACAATAAAATAATATATAATTTTAATAAAATAATATTTATATTTTTAATAATCAATTAGTAAAAATAAAATAATTTTTATTTATAATTAAACTATTAAATTGACATAAAATTTTTATTTTTATTTTTATTTATTTATTTATTTTTTAACTATTAATTTAATTAAATATCAGAAATTTTCGGTAAAAATCACATATAAGAGATTTGTGTCGACGCGTTTCGAACCAGCTAGTGTGGTTCATCATCAAGACAAGATGAGAAATCTGAGGAAGAAACCTATTTAAATAGAAAGGGACAACTCCATCTAACCATTGGAAAAATGGCTAGTTTGACTCGAATAAAAGATTTTTTCAAATTTTATTAAAATTCATTTATAGTTCTAAAATATTCTATTTGAAAATAATTTGATATTAATTATCAATAAAAATTAAAAATTATTAAAAATTATTTTTATTTAATTATATATGAATATAATTTAATATTAATAATCAGTAGTTCTTAAAAATAATTTAAAATCATTTTTATATTTAATTATATTTGAGTATAATTTACTATAAATCATCAATAATTTTTTAAATAATTTAAAATTATTTTTAACATAGAACCCTACATATATAATTAAAAAATAAATAAATAAACAAATTTTTTATATATATATATATATATATATATATATATATATATAATTGAAAAATAAATAAATAAATAAATACAAATAAAAATTAAATTAAATTAAAAATAAATAAATAAATACAATAAAATAAAATAAAATGGAAAATAAAATACAATTAATAAAAATGACGATAATATTCGTTTAAAAATAATAATAATAAAATTAAATTAAATTAAAAAAATAATAATAAAAATAATAAAAATAAAATAAATAAATAAAAATTTATTAAACTAAGAGTGAAGAGCAGGAATCCAACATCTACTAACACTCCACCCATCATCTCTATTAAGGTTAACTGGCCTCTTTTCAATTTCCAAGACTTCCCTCAACTTTCGGTGGTGGAAATGGTCTATCCTTGCATAACCTCAGTATCTTCAATACAAATATGATGCTTAGTTTTTTCCACATGCTCTACTAAGGCAGAGGATCTAGATCTACCATGTCTAAGGTCAGCAACATGCTCATTAATTCTTTGATTAATGGACCGACCAGTTTCACCTATGTAAGGTGTCCCACAAGAACAAGGAATCAAATAAACACCCTTATTATCCAAAGGGCCAATCGAGTCTTTAACCGACCTAAGAGAACTTCGAATAATGCGGAGAGGCCTGAAAGTTGAAGACACATTATGTTTCCTCAAGATCTTAGCAATTCTATCAATAGTACCTTGGATAAAAGGAAGGTGAACTCCAGATAACCTCTCATAGGGATCTCTCTTAGCCCTAGGACCTTTTTCAGCTTTTTGAAAAGCTCTAAGACATTGAGCCCTGCTATAACCGTTCTTACAGAAGACATCCAAGAGATGTGATTTTTCATCTTCAAAATGGTGAACATCAGAGATTCTAAAGGCTCTAGTGACTAGGGTACTGAGAACCCCAAGTTTCTGAGTAGGGAAATGATGAGAACCAGCATGTAAATACTGCTCAGTATGCATCTTCTTTCTAAAGACTTGATGAGAAAAGGAACCATCATCATTTCTCGAAACAAGGACATCAAGAAAGGGTAGGCTACCATCCACCTCAAATTCCATGGTAAACTTAATAAAGTCAGATTGAAAGAGATGCTAGAAGAAAAGGTCCAATTTCTCTTTACCATGGGGCCACACCACACAAGTGTCATCAACAAACCTTTTCCAAAGCTTAGGTTGAAAGAGAGAGGAGGAAAGGGCCTTCGATTCAAAGTCTTCCATGAATAGATTAGCAACCACAGGGGAAAGCGGGGAACCCATAGCCACACCACAAGTTTGTTCAAAGAATTCACCCTCAAAACTAAAGAAGGTCGAGGTAAGACAGATCTCTACGAGATGAGCAGTGTCAGGATCTGTGATACGAGAGATGACATTAATGGCTTCCTTAATGGGAATGCAAGTATACAATGATACGACATCAAAACTTACAAACCTATCATCAGGATCTAACTTAATGTCTTTCAATTCATTAATAAAGGAAGAAGAGTCCTTGACAAAGGAATCGGTGCGACCCACAAGGGGCTTCAGCTTATTGGCTAAAAATTTAGCGAGCAGATAAGTTGGACCACCTATGGTGTTGACAATGGGGCGAAGGGGAGCACCATCCTTATGAATCTTAGGAAGACCATAAATCCTAGGGGTGAGGGGGTTACTTTCAATAAGTTTTTTACTAAGGGAGCTGACAGTGCTACTTGATTTAAGAGCCTCAAACTCTAGTTTGCTAATGTTGCTCTTAGGGGGCTTAGCTTTTCTAAGAATCACAGAGCAGTCTTGCCTAATGGTGTCTTTAGTAGCATCAGGCAGATCTCTAATCCCGTATTCTATATCACAAATGATGTCTCGAATAGGGATTTTTCTAGGAGCAAGAGCAAAATTAAGGCCCTTCTCTAATAAACTATAAACATGGCGATCAAAAGAAAAACGAGAGAGATTGATAACCGTCCTCTTTAAAGGAAAAGAATTTAAATTATTATTATTATTATTAATGATACTATTATTAATCTTATTATTATTAATGATACTATTATTAATCTTATTATTATTAATATTATCAATCATATTATTAATCTCATTATGGTTATTAATAGGGTTACTATTTTTATTAAATATAAAAAGAGGCAAATTGTTACTATCACTATTCTCTAAATTAAAATTATTATTTGTATTATTATTAATGGTTCTAATATTAATATTATTATTATTAATATTATCAACTATATTATTAATCTCATTATGGTCATTAATCGAGTTACTATTTTTATTAATAAAAATAGGATGCAAATTTTTACCGAAAATTTCTGATATTTATTTTATGGATCACAGAAGCCAAATTCCTAATATTAATTTAATTTTCAAACTAGCCTTTTTTATTTTTAATTATTAAATTATTACAACTAACTGTTTTTGATTTTATAGTCAAATTAGGTGTTATTCTAATGGTTTTCTTTGCCTCTCGTACATCTATTTAAACTCAATGATTGATCTGATCTCTCACCTAGTCCTGATGATGAACCACACTGGTTGGTTCAAAACGCGTCGACTTTGTTCATGATAATGTGATTATTACTGAAAGATTTCTTCATAATTTATTGATGGATCACAGAAGCCAAAAATCTATTAGTTTTGATCCCTCTTGGCACTTGATAGATCTCGAGTTAAGATGGAGATTTTGCACTAAGAAAAGAAATTTACACCTAGAAAAGTTTGATCCCTCTCTACCCTTGATATATCTAAAATATAAATCTAAACAAATAATATAACAATGCTACAACAATGCGTTTAAAAAACAAATAATATTATTTTATTTTTAACACACAACTACAAATATGTGGCCGTGAGGAGAATGTAAATGGGGAATCTTAAGAACTTTCATAATTCAAGGTTAAGTTTCATCATTTATGTTCTTATTTTTGACCCACAACAACACATATGTGGCCGTGAGGAGAATGTAAATGGAAAATCTTTCATAACTTTTAACAACTTTCATAATTCAATGTTAAGTTTCATCATTTATGTTTTATATGAAGTGGTATAATAAAATTATAATACACATATGTGGCCGTGAGGAGAATGTAAATGGGAAATCTATAGTAACTTTTAAGAACTTTTATAATTCAATGTTAAGTTTCATAATTATGTTTTATGCCTAAGTGGTATAATACAATTATAAATATGTTTGATAAATGAATAATACTAATTATAATTTAAATATAAATTTAGAGATAAAGAAGTTATCAATAAGTGAAAAAAAAGACAAGAAAAACTAATACGACGATATACGAGCTAATCGCTCAACTTTAATTGATTGCAGGAATAATTGGACGAAGCAGCGTGAGGTCAAAATCGAGATAAGGATGCCTATAGCCTATACCTATACCTAATGACGCCCCAGCCGTCAATTTTGGAGCGTTTCATACCCGCGGGGCCGCTGGCAGGGCAACACCTAATCTCTTTGGAATGCCGGAACGTCGGGTGTGGAGTCTGGACTCCCCAAATCTCCGGGACCGGTACCGGGCATCGACTTAAATTTATTATATTACATGTACATTCAATTTGTATTATTGTACATAATTCAAAGTGCGATACATATTTTCTTGTTATGGAATAATTAAGACTGTTTGGTGTGGACATATATTGTCCAACAACATTAATTATTTTATTAGACAATACCTTTTAATTCAATTGGTTTAAATTTATACTGTTCAAGAAAATTAATTATTATAGCCTGGAAAATAATAGTAGCTTTCAATATAATATAGCGTGCTCACGAGTCAGAATAGTTAATTTTAATATATGTAAATGGACCCCCGACTCCCGAGAACAGCGTGCTCACGAGTCAGAATAGGTAAATGGACCCCCGACTCCCGAGAACAGTGTGCTCACGAGTCAGAATAGTTAATTTTAATATATGTAAATGGACCCCCGACTCCCGAGAACAGCGTGCTCACGAGTCAGAATAGTTAATTTTAAATGGACCCCCGAATGGACCCCCGACTGCCCAGAATCCCTCTTGTCAATCGCTGATGTATGTGCATGTGTATAAACAGTCAAAGGTTTAAAAAATTGTAGGCAGTGGAGCAGATAATTGGTAGGAAGTTTTCAGTGTTGCAGGTAATGCATTAGGTTTTTTTAATTCTGTCTATTACCTTGTTGTAATATTTTTTAATTCTATTAAATTGACGAAGTTTCTATGTTTTTGCAGTGTTAGCAGTAAAGATATGAGTTGACAAGATGATGAAGAAATAATCGCCGGCATAGGGAGATGTTGCTGCGGAGGCTTGGCATAGGGTATAGGTTTTTTTGTTTGTTTGTTTTTTTTAATTGTAGGAGTAATATTATAGTACGTAGGTTTATGTTGATGGTATAATATGAAAAAAAATGACACAATATATTGGGAGATATATAAGAGAGTTGTATTCAGTGTGATTTTTTGGAATTTTTGGTGTGGGAATTCGGTGAAATTTTTTTAAGTCAAATCTTGATTTCTGTTATTTAAACTAGTTTTTTGAATGGATTCAACACCTTTAAAAACTTCTAGGCCACTTCGTTTGTACAAAATTACCCATCAAACTTCTATTTTCAACTTCAACATGTCCAACATATCACCCTCATCTTGAGGGAATTGAACCCATGACTTCACATCAAGGAGTGTCTCAGGGCATAGGGGCTTCACTACGAAAGCAATATCATAGCAGGTGGGTTCATATTGGAGATATATAATGAAGAAAAAATGACATAATATATTGGAAGATATTTAAGGGTAAAGAGTTTTTAAATTGGTAGGTATAACTACATCTTCAACATGTCCAACATATCACTTTTATGTGGAGGGAATTGAACCAATGATGACTTCACATCAAGGAGTGCCTTTGTCTATTCAAGACGCTATAGATGAAACTAGTGGCTTTTTAAATTAAGAAGATGTGTTGGGTTTATATTGGTAGGAACTTAAATAATCTAATTTTTAATGATATTTTCCAATATGTACTCAAATTAAAAATATTATTTAATATGCTATGATCCCACATGACATGTTAAAGGTTTTTTCAATAAAACCCAATAAAACTTGGAAATCTTCTCTTTTCCAAATGAAAAAAAAAATATTTGTTTCATAAAAGACTTATTCTACTCTTCATAAACTTGTACTTGGAGGTTAAATGTACTAACTATAACAAAGCAAACACAAAAAAAAATTACTTAGAATGGAACTTTATAATTTCCATAAACTAAATATAATTGATCAGGTTTCAATATTTTTACTTAGAATGGAACTTTATAATTTCCTTAAACTAAATATAATTGATCAGGTTTCAATATTTGCACTTTTGAGGTCTCCCTAGCAGATCGGCTGGCAAGCTTTTAGCCACAGTAGCTAGTTTCATCTAATTACTAGAAATGTCTATGAAATGAAGTGCGGTCAAAAGTCTAACCCTAAAATCAGGGTAGTGAGGATAGTGATTTTACCATAAAATGAGGATAGTGATTTCAACACACAAGAAATAGAATTAAGGTTTAGGAAAGTATTTATAAGAGTTGTTTCTAGTGTGATTTTTAGGAATTTTAGTTGTTGGATTTTTGTGGAAAATTTTGAAGTGAAACCTTGATTTGTATAAATTGAATTGAGGCTTCTGTGATTCATAAGAATTTTTAGAAAAATTTGAATTAAAATTATATGAGAATGAATTTTGTCGAGATGTTTTGAACCAACAAGTGTGGTTCATCTTCAGATTTCAATGAATTCCTCCCGGATTTTTGAGAAATTAGACCGCAAAAATCCACCTGAAAAGCTTCCAAAAAGTCTCACTAAAGACAATTAGGTATTTATATGACTAATAAAATTAATGTGAAAATTCTTGTTATATTTTGGAAAAATAAGCCTAGTTTAATTTATAGATGAAATGTTTTTTTCCATGATATTTTTTTCTAGTTAATTTTAATGAAATTTTAATAAAAAATTTTAAAAACTTGAATTTAAATTGTTTAATTATAGTTTCCTCAAATTTGTGTAGAATAAAACGTATTTTAAATAACAACAAAAAAATTTGAAATTATATTAACATATTTTATAATAAATTTCTATAAAAAAAACTATTTCATCTATAAATTAAACTATGTCGAAAAATATAGAAATTGTCTTTAGTGCGGCCTTTTAGAATTTCACGTGCCGAAATTCGGTAAAAAAAATTAAGATAAAATCATATAATACTAGTGATACCTCTTATAATTACCAACGATCGCAACCAAATCCCCTCTCTGATTTCCACTTCTGATGTTGCTAAAGACGTGCCTTCTATTCCTGCTGTTATAAAACAAGATGAATCACGATCCGGTGCAACTGTTAGAGTCCTTCAAACGGTGAATGAGGCCGCTAACAACATAGTTAAAGATTGTTGAAGTGTTAACTTCAACTGCTCTGCACAACAATCGCTTTCCAATTTTGTTTTCATGTTTTTTATCAACAGCCGCTTTCTATTTATGTTGAACAGTCATTCGGGCTTTAAAGCCCTTACAGTCCTTTTTGGAAACAGAGTTCTTTTGTACATAGCAAAGTTTTGTTTTCGTTTGAATAGGGCCAGGTTGGAAGTGGACCCCACTGTCAACAACACCATTCTGGGGGACATACAGCCTTGAGGAGCAAAGGAAAAAGCACCCGCCAGAATGAATGACATCATGAACCATTGGACCCACCACTTCACCCACCAAAGCAATTCCGGGGGGATAAGGAGAATACCATTGGCAAAGTCCCATGACCCGACAGAATATGGAATACGTGAAAAGCTTTTTTATGTTTTGATTTAATTTAACGTTGGGTTAATTTTATTTACCACGGTAGATTTGTTTTTAACTTTGATTTATGTTTTATAACAGCCGCAACATAAGTTTTATGTTTTGTTTTAAAATTTTGGTTATATTGAGTTTGATATATATATATATATATATATAGATGGAATATTTATAATATATATTTATATATATTGTAATGTGTCGCGAGTACAAAATGTGAGAGAAGAGAGTTGATTGTGTATTAAGAAAAAAAACTCGAAGGCAGAAAAGATAGAGAGCTGAAGACTATGTGAGCCCGAAGGCGGAGTTTTGAAAAGCACAGTGAGTGTGCATTTTTTTTGTAAGAGAGACAGAGAGAGTTTTTTGAGCACTACGTTCTGAAGCAGTCTAGTGTAATTCCTCTGATAGAGGAAGATCAATTTTTGTAATAGTTTTTCCAGTTAATGAAATAGAACCAATTTCTGTCATCTCTGTCTATTAGTGAGTAATTTTTTTTTATTCTCTGTGTTTAAAGGAGAGTATTATTCTCTCCGTCTTTGTTCTAGAATTATCAAAAATTCCAACATGGTATCAGAGCTAGTCCAGGCTCTTTGAAGGTGTCAAAGAAGCTGAAGGAAGGATTTTCTGTTGCAGCAGTTTCTCTAGCAGTGGGAAGGCTCAGTTAAAATCCAAGGTATTTCTCAAAACAGAATTTGTGTTACTGTTTGAAGACAATCAGTTTATTTAAAAAACAATTACAGTCAAGATTTAAAGCATAGTTCAGAGTGCTAGGCATGGTAGGAGCCAGCACAAGCATGAGTATTGGAAATGCTCAGCTCCCACAGTTCAATGGGAAGAACTATGATTATTGCGCAATCACCATGAGATCCCTGTTTTCCTCTCAAGACTTATGGGAACTTGTTGAGGATGGTTTTGAAGAACCAGTAGATGAAAATGAGTTAATGCCTTAACACAGGCAGAGAAGGATTTTTTGAAAAGAAATAAGAAGGACTCTAAAGCCCTCTTCTATTTGTATCAAGCAGTACATGAGAGTGTTTCCAAGGATAGCTGCAGCTAAGAAATCCAAGGAAGCATGGGACACTCTCAAGACAACCTATCAAGGTATGGAGAAAGTGAAGACAACAAAGCTATAATTGCTGAAGAGAGATTTTGAGACTCTCTGCATGAAAGAGTCTGATAACATAGACTCATTCTTCACACATGTCATTGGGATGGTCACACAGATAAGATCTCATGGAGAAACACTTGAAGAAATAAGGATTGTGGAGAAAGTTTTGAGGAGCTTACCCTCAATGTTTGATGTTATAGTCACCACCATAGAAGAGACAAAGGATCTCTCAAAAATTTCAGTTGATGAGCTTCATGCATCATTGATGACTCATGAGCAAAGATTGGGTAGAAATGAAAACTCATATTTGGAGCATGCCTTCAAGACCCACATGTCTTTTAGAAGAGGAAGAGGTCAAGGCAGAGGAAACAAGAGAAGTAGAGGCAGAAGCCAAAACAGAGGAAGAAACCGCCCAGCAAATGCTCCAAGAAGGGGCAGCAATCAAAATCAGAACCAAGGCCAAAGCAGCAGTCAACAAGGTGGACAACAACATGCTCATGGAAAAAGGTATGACAAATCCAATGTCCAATGTCATTATTGTAAAAAATATGGGCATTATGAAAATGAGTGTAGGAAGAAGAAAAATGATATGGGTAATAGACCTAGTGCAAATTTCACTAGAGAAAATACGAGCCAAGATAAATTGTTTTTAGCATGTAATATGGCTAAGGAAAAGAGTGAAGATTTTTTGTTTCTAGATTCAGAATGTAGCAACCATATGACAGGAAACATTGCTATGTTTTCTATGTTAGATGAAAATGTGAAGTCTCAAGTCACATTGGGAACAGACAATAAGGTATCTGTCACAGGAAAAGGCATAGTAAATGTCTTGACAAAGAAGGGAGAAAATAAGAGCATATCTGATGTATATTATGTACCAGGTATGAAATGTAATTTGTTAAGCATTGGGAAGCTCATTCAAAAGGGCTACAATGTTTTCTTTGAAGATGATGTATGCACCATCATGGATAAACCACCAAGAAAACAATGTATTGCTGAAATAAGGATGACAAGGAACAGAATGTTCCCTCTCAGGATGAGGGCAGATTTGAAGAATGGAGAAGAAATGGCAGCAGTAACACAAGAGGCTTTCCAAAGAGAAGCAAAAGATGAGAATTGGTTATGGCATTTGAGATTTGGACATCTCAACTTTGGAGGTATTAATTTGTTACATAGGAAAGGAATGGAAAGAGGATTACCCTTGATTGAGAAACCGGACAACCTATGTGAAGGTTGTATCTTGGGTAAACAACACAAAGAAAGTTTTTCCTCAGGGAAAAGCATAAGGGCAAAGGCACCTTTAGAAATTGTCCACTCAGATTTATGTGGACTAATGAAAACACCATCACTTGCAAACAGCCACTATATGTTAACCTTTATTGATGATTTTACAAGAAAAACTTGGGTTTATTTTTTGAAAAATAAAAGTGAAGTATTTGAAAAATTCTGCAATTTTTTGCACTTGTGGAGAACCAAAGTGGGCAACATATCAAGGTCTTAAGGACTGATAGAGGAGGTGAGTACATCTCTAAAGAATTTCTGCGTTTTTGCAGAGAAAATGGCATACACAAGCAACTTATAGCAAGGTACACTCCGCAGCAAAATGGAGTTGCCGAAAGGAAAAATAGGACAATCATGGATATGGTAAGGAGTATGCTAAAGGAAAAACATTTTCCAAATGATTATTGGGCTGAAGCTGTACATTGTGCAGCATATGTACTAAATATATGCCCAACAAAAGCAGTGATGAATAAAGTTCCGGAAGAAGCATGGAGTGGGATAAAACAAGCAGTCACCCACATGAAAGTTTTTGGTTGTGTGGCTTATGCACACATTCCAGATCAGCTAAGGAAGAAGTTGGACAGCAAGGGGGAGAAATGTATTTTTATTGGACACAGTGAGGAATCCAAAGCTTACAGGTTGTATAACCCATCCACACAGAAATTTATTGTGAGCAGAGATGTTCAGTTCATTGAAGAAGAAGCTTGGGATGGAAGCATTGAGAAAACAATCAATGTAAAGAATTGTTTGTCTCATGATGAAAATGAGAATGATATGGCTGAGATACATCCATCATTAGCACCACTACCTCCACCAACACAAGGACAACAAGGGACACCACAAGCTGGAGTAAGAACACCCTTGAGAAGTAATGAGAGTGCTTCTCCAAGCACACCACAAGGATCTGATTTGAGTGCTTCTTCAAGCACATGTACACCAAATGAAAGAGGAACAAGATTCAGAAATTTGAATGACATTTATGAACAAGAGACAGTAAATGAAGGTATTAACTCTTTATTTGCTTTATATTGTCATGTAGATGATCCTATTCATTTTGAAGAAGCTATAAAAGATAAAAAATGGATAGATGCTATGGATGAAGAAATTAATGCCATAGAAAGAAATAAGACATGGGATTTAGTTGAACTCCCAAAAGGTAAGGAAGTCATTGAAGTGAAATAGGTCTACAAGACCAAGAGTAATGTTGAAGGTAAGATTGAGAGACACAAGGCTAGACTTGTTGTCAAAGGATATAAGAAGCTACATGGAAGAGACTATGAGGAAACGTTTGCACCGGTTGCAAGAATGGAAACCATGAGAGCAGTATTGTCTATTGCAGCACAACACAAATGGAAGGTTCATCAAATGGATGTAAAATCAACATTCCTAAATGGAGTACTGATGGAAGAGGTTTATGTTGAACAACCTCTAGGCTATGAGAAAAAGGGCCAAGAACACAAAGTGTGCAAATTAAAGAAAGCTCTTTATGGGTTGAAACAAGCACCAAGAGCATGGTACAGTAGGATAGATTCCTATCTACTGGAAAATGGGTTTGAAAAGAGTGAAGGAGAACCCACATTATATATCAAAGAAAAGGATGGTAAGATGCTGATTGTTGTCTTATATGTTGATGATGTAATTTTCATAGGTAATGATGATTACCTCATTGAAAAATTTAACAAGGTCATGAAAGATGAATTTGAGATGACTGATATGGGCTTGCTGAAATACTTCTTAGGAATATAAGTAGAACAAAATGAAAATAAGATTTTTATTTCTCAAGCTAAATATGTGAATGAAGTGTTGGAAAGATTTAACATGCAGGATTGCAAGGCAGCAATAACACCCATAGTAATGGGATTAAAACTCATCAAAGAGGACAGCAGCAAGGATTTTGATCCTAGCTTGTACAAGAGCATAATTGGAAACCTTATGTATTTGACTGCAACCAGGCGTGATATAATGCATGCTGTTAGTTTAATTTCCAAATTCATGGAGAGGCCAAAAGAAACACATTGGCAAGCAGCAAAAAGAATTCAAAGGTATGTGAAAGGAACAAAGAGGTATGGAATTTTGTATACTACTTCAGAAAATTCTGAGTCGATTGGATACACTAATAGTGATTGGGCTGGAAGTGTAGATGACCGGAAAAGTACATCTGGTTATGTTTTTCATATGGGTTCAAGAGCTATTTCATGGGCTTCTAAAAAAAAGCCTATTGTAGCATTGTCTATAGCAGAGGCAGAATATGTGGCAGCTACAACAGTAGCATGTTAAGCAGTGTGGATGAGAAGGATGTTGAGAAATTTATGTCAAGAACAGGTAAAAGGCACAGTGATTTATTGTGACAATAGCTCAGCCATAACATTGTCTAAAAATTATGTGTTTCACAAAAGGACAAAGCACATAGATGCTAAGTTTCACTACATCAGGGAGCCAGTGAACAATGGAGAAATCATTTTAAAACATTGCAGGACTTAGGAACAATTTGCAGATATACTGACAAAGCCATTGGGGCATAAAAGCTTTGAATATTTGAGGAAATGCATGGGTATGACAGATAACCCAACAGTTGAACTTAAGGGGGAGTGTTGAAGTGTTAACTTCAACTACTCTGCACAACAGCCACTTTCCAATTTTATTTTCATGTTTTTTATCAACATCCGCTTTCTATTTTTTTTGAATAGTCATTCGGGCTTTAAAGCCCTTATAGTCCTTTTTGGAAACAAAGTTCTTTTGTACACAGCAAAGTTTTGTTTTTCGTTTGAATAGGGCCACGTTGGAAGTGGACCCCACTGTCAGCAACACCATTCTGGGGGGACATCCAGCCTTGAGGAGCAAAGAGAAAAGCACCCGCTAGAATGAATGACATCATGAACCACTGGACCCACCACTTCACCCACCAAAGCAATTCCGGGGGGATAAGGAGAATACCATTGGCAAAGTCCCATGACCCGATGGAATATGGAATACGTGAAAAGTTTTTTTATGTTTTGATTTAATTTAACGTTGGGTTAATTTTATTTACCACAGTAGGTTTGTTTTTAACTTTGATTTATGTTTTATAATAGCCGCAACATAAGTTTTATGTTTTGTTTTAAAATTTTGTTTTTACAGAGTTTGATATATATATATATATATATATGAAATATTTATAATATATATTTATATATATTGTAATGTGTCGTGAGTACAAAAAGTGAGAGAAGAGAGTTGACTGTGTATTAAGAAAAAAAAACCCAAAGGCAGAAAAGATAGAGAGCTAAAGACTATGTGAGCCCGAAGGCAGAGTTTTGAAAAGCACAGTGAGTGTGCATTTTTTTTGTAAGAGAGACAGAGAGAATTTTTTGAGCACTGCGTTCTGAAGCATTCTAGTGTAATTCCTCTGATAGAGAAAGATCAATTTTTGTAATAGTTTTTCCAGTTAATGAAATAGAACCAGTTTCTGTCATCTCTGTCTATTAGTGAGTAATTTTTTTTTATTCTCTGTGTTTAAAGGAGAGTATTATTTTCTCCGTCTTTGTTCTAGAATTATCAAAAATTCCAACATGGTATCAGAGCTAGTCCAGGCTCTTTGAAGCTGTCAAAGAAGCTGAAGGAAGGATTTTCTATTGCAGTAGTTTCTCCAGCAGTGGGAAGGCTCAGCTAAAATCCAAGGTATTTCTCAAAACAGAATTTGTGTTACTGTTTAAAGACAGTCAGTTTATTTTTAAAAAAATCATAGTCAAGATTTAAAGCATAGTTCAGAGTGCTAGGCATGGCAGGAGCCAGCACAAGCATGAGTATTGGAAATGCTCAGCTCCCACAGTTCAATGGGAAGAACTATGATTATTGCGCAATCACCATGAGAGCCCTGTTTGCCTCTCAAGACTTATGGAAACTTGTTGAGGATGGTTTTGAAAAACCGGTAGATGAAAATGAGTTTAATGCCTTAACACATGCAGAGAAGGATTTGTTGAAAAGCAATAAGAAGAAGGACTCTAAAGCCCTCTTCTATTTGTATCAAGCAGTACATGAGAGTGTTTCCAAGGATAGCAGCAGCTAAGAAATCCAAGGAAGCATGGGACACTCTCAAGACAGCCTATCAAGGTATGGAGAAAGTGAAAACAACAAAGCTACAATTGCTGAGGAGAGATTTTGAGACTCTCTGCATGAAAGAGTCTGATAACACAGACTCATTCTTCACACATGTTATTGGGATGGTCACACAGATAAGATCTCATGGAGAAACACTTGAAGAAAGAAGGATTGTGGAGAAAATTTTGAGGAGCTTACCCTCAAGGTTTGATGTTATAGTCACCACCATAGAAGAGACAAAGGATCTCTCAAATTTTTCAGTTGATGAGCTTCATGCATCACTGATGACTCATGAGCAAAGATTGGGTAGAAATGAAAACTCATCTTTGGAGCATGCCTTCAAGACCCAAATGTCTTTTGGAAGAGGAAGAGGTCAAGGCAGAGGAAACAAGAGAAGTAGAGGCAGAAGCCAAAACAGAGGAAGAAACAGCCCAGCAAATGCTCAAGGAAGGGGCAGCAATCAAAATCAGAACCAAGGCCAAAGAAGCAGTCAACAAGGTGGACAACAACATGCTCATGGACAAAGGTATGACAAATCCAATGTCCAATGTCATTATTGTAAAAAATATGGGCATTATGCAAATGAGTGTAGGAAGAAGCAAAATGATATGGGTAATAGACCCAGTGCAAATTTCACTAGAGAAAATACGAGCCAAGATAAATTGTTTTTAGCATGTAATATGGCTAAGGAAAAGAGTGAAGATTTATGGTTTCTAGATTCAGGATGTAGCAACCATATGACAGGAAACATTGCTATGTTTTCTATGTTAGATGAAAATGTGAAGTCTCAAGTCACATTGGGAACAGACAGTAAGGTATCTGTCACAGGAAAAGGCATAGTAAATGTCTTGACAAAGAAGGGAGAAAAGAAGAGCAAATCTGATGTATATTATGTACCAGGTATGAAATGTAATTTTTTAAGCATTGGGCAGCTCATTCAAAAGGGCTACAATGTTTTCTTTGAAGATGATGTATGCACCATCATGGATAAACCACCAAGAAAACAATGTATTGCTAAAATAAGGATGACAAGGAACAGAATGTTCCCTCTCAGGATGAGGGCAGATTTGAAGAATGGAGAAGAAATGGCAGCAGTAACACAAGAGGCTTTCCAAAGAGAAGCAAAAGATGAGAATTGGTTATGGCATTTGAGATTTGGACATCTCAACTTTGGAGGTATTAGTTTGTTACATAGGAAAGGAATGGAAAGAGGATTACCATTGATTGAGAAACTGGACAACCTATGTGAAGGTTGTATCTTGGGTAAACAACACAAAGAACGTTTTCCATCAGGGAAAAGCATAAGGGCAAAGGCACCCTTAGAAATTGTCCACTCAGATTTATGTGGACCAATGCAAACACCATCACTTGCAAGCAGCCACTATATGTTAACTTTTATTAATGATTTTAAAAGAAAAACTTGGGTTTATTTTTTGAAAAATAAAAGTGAAGTGTTTGAAAAATTCTGCAATTTTAAAGCACTTGTGGAGAACCAAAGTGGGCATAGAGGAGGTGAGTACATCTCTAAAGAATTTCTGCATTTTTGCAGAGAAAATGGCATACACAAGAAACTTACAACAAGGTACACTCCACAGCAAAATGGAGTTGTCGAAAGGAAAAATAGGACAATCATAGATATGGTAAGGAGTATGCTAAAGGAAAAACATTTTCCAAATGATTATTGGGCTGAAGCTGTACATTGTGCAGCATATGTACTAAATAGATGCCCAACAAAAGCAGTGATGAATAAATTTCCGGAAGAAGCATGGAGTGGGATAAAACAAGCAGTCACCCACATGAATGTTTTTGGTTGTGTGGCTTATGCACACATTCCAGATCATCTAAGGAAGAAGTTGGACATAAAGGGGGAGAAATGCATTTTTATTGGATACAGTTAGGAATCCAAAGCTTACAGGTTGTATAATCCATCCACCAAGAAATTTATTCTGAGAAGAGATGTTCCGTTCATTGAAGAAGAAGCTTGGGATGGAAGCATTGAGAAAACAGTCAATGTAAAGAACTGTTTGTCTCATGATGAAAATGAGGATGATATGGCTAAAATACATCCATCATTAGCACCACTACCTCCACCAACACAAGGACAGCAAGGGACACCACAAGCTGGAGTAAGAACACCCTTGAGAAGTAATGAGAGTGCTTCTTCAAGCACACCACAAGGATCTGATTTGAGTGCTTCTTCTAGCACATGTACACCAAATGAAAGAGGAACAAGATTCAGAAATTTGAATGACATTTATGAACAAGAGGCAGTAAATGAAGGTATTAACTCTTTATTTTCTTTATATTGTCATGTAGATGATCCTATTCATTTTGAAGAAGCTATAAAAGATAGAAAATGGATAGATGCTATGGATGAAGAAATTAATGCCATATAAAGAAATAAGACATGGGATTTAGTTGAACTCCCAAAAGGTAAAAAAGTCATTGAAGTGAAATAGGTCTACAAGACCAAGAGTAATGTTGAAGGTAAGATTGAGAGACACAAGGCTAGACTTGTTGTCAAAGGGTATAAGCAGCAACATGGAAGAGACTATGAGGAAACATTTGCACCGGTTGCAAGAATGGAAACCGTGAGAGCAGTGTTGTCTATTGTAGCACAACACAAATGGAAGGTTCATCAAATGGATGTAAAATCAGCATTCCTAAATGGAGTACTGATGGAAGAGGTTTATGTTGAACAACCTCTAGGCTATGAGAAAAAGGGCCAAGAACACACAGTGTGCAAATTAAAGAAATCTCTTTATGGGTTGAAACAAGCACCAAGAGCATGGTACAGTAGGATAGATTCCTATCTACTGAAAAATGGGTTTGAAAATAGTGAAGGAGAACCCACATTATATATCAAAGAAAAGGATGGTAAGATGTTGATTGTTGTCTTATATATTGATGATGTGATTTTCACAGGTAATGATGATTACCTCATTGAAAAATTTAAAAAGGTCATGAAAGATGAATTTGAGATGACTGATATGGGCTTGCTGAAATACTTCTTAGGAATATAAGTAGAACAAAATGAAAATAAGATTTTTATTTCTCAAGCTAAATATGTGAATGAAGTGTTGGAAAGATTTAACATGCAGGATTGCAAGGCAGCAATAACACCCACAGTAATGGGATTAAAATTCAGCAAAGAGGACAACAACAAGGATTTTGATCCTAGCTTGTACAAGAGCATAATTGGAAACCTTATGTATTTGAATGCAACTAGGCCTGATATAATGCATGATGTTAGTTTAATTTCCAAATTCATGGAGAGGCCAAAAGAAACACATTGGCAGGCAACAAAAAGAATTCAAAGGTATGTGAAAGTAACAAAGAGGTATGGAATTTTGTATACTACTTCAGAAAAATCTGAGTTGATTGGATACACTGACAGTGATTGGGCTGGAAGTGTAGATGACTGGAAAAGTACATCTGGTTATGTTTTTCATATGAGTTCAGGAGCTATTTCACGGGCTTCTAAAAAAAATCCTATTGTAGCATTGTCTACAGCAGAGGCAGAATATGTGGCAACTACAGCAGCAGCATGTTAAGCAGTGTGGATGAGAAGGATGTTGAGAAATTTATGTCAAGAACAGGTAAAAGGCACAGTGATTTATTGTGACAATAGCTCAGCCATAACATTGTCTAAAAATTATGTGTTTCACAAAACGACAAAGCACATAGATGCTAAGTTTCACTACATCAGGGACCCAGTGAACAATGGAGAAATCATTTTAAAACATTGCAGGACTTAGGAAAAATTTGCAGATATACTGACAAAGCCATTGGGGCATAAAAGCTTTGAATATTTGAGGAAATGCATGCGTATGACAGATAACCCAATAGTTGAACTTAAGGGGGAGTGTTGAAGTGTTAACTTCAACTATTCTGCACAACAGCCACTTTCCAATTTTCTTTTCATGTTTTTTATCAACATCCGCTTTCTATTTCTGTTGACCAGTCATTCGGGCTTTAAAGCCCTTACAGACCTTTTTGGAAACATAGTTATTTTGTACACAACAAAGTTTTGTTTTTCATTTGAATAGGGCCACGTTGGAAGTGGACCCCACTGTCAGCAACACCATTCTGGGGGGACATCCAGCCTTGAGGAGCAAAGGGAAACGCACCCGCCAGAATGAATGACATCATGAACCACTGGACCCACCACTTCACCCACCAAAGCGATTCTGGGGGGGATAAGGAGAAGACCATTGGCAAAGTCTTATGACCCGACGGAATATGGAATACGTGAAATTTTTTTTTTATGTTTTGATTTAATTTAACGTTGGGTTAATTTTATTTACCACGGTAGATTTGTTTTTAACTTTGATTTATGTTTTATAACAGCCACAACATAAGTTTTATGTTTTGTTTTAAAATTTTGGTTATATAGAGTTTGATATATATATATATATATATATATATATATATGGAATATTTATAATATATATTTATATATATTGTAATGTGTCGTGAGTAAAAAAAGTGAGAGAAGAGAGTTGACTGTCTAGTAAGAGAAAAAACCCGAAGGCAGAGTTTTGAAAAGCACAATGAGTGTGCATTTTTTTTGTAAGAGAGATAGAAAGAGTTTTTTGAGCACTGCGTTCTGAAGCAGTCTAGTGTAATCCCTCTGATAGAGGAAGATCAATTTTTGTAATAGTTTTTCCAGTTAATGAAATAGAACCAGTTTCTGTCATCTCTGTCTATTAGTGAGTAATTTTTTTTTTTATTCTCTGTGTTTAAAGGAGAGTATTATTCTCTCCGTCTTTTTTCTAGAATTATCAGAAATTCCAACAAATATCTAGATCCAGTTGAGGGAGAAAATCTGGCCAATTACGATTTCCATAAACTTATCAATCACATAAGTGAGCTTTTGCGACTCGTCGAGGTGCATGGCTACATTCTTTCATATCCATCGTAAGTGTGTATTATATATTATATTGTACTTACAGAAAGCTAACAGAACGATTTTTCATTTCCTTTTTGTTTTAGGTCAAGAAGCAGAAGCCGAACAGAGCTAAACAATATTTTCCCATTGATTCAAAAGGCTTACGTAAGCTAAAGATTTTTCTATTCGAGACAGCAGATTTCTTTGTGCGTATGAAGCGGCCTCCTCCATAGCTTCATAACCATTAATCATTTGTGTTTTGATATTTGAAATTCAGGTCTCCTTCTAAATCTAAATCAATATGTCAAAGTTGGGTGTCCTGTTAAATTTAAATTCTTTCTTTTTGCTTTTATTTTATGGTATTCATAAAGCTATTGGTCCCGGCGACGTCGAAGCAATTGTTCGAAATGTCCTCCATGGCATGGGGTCAGCACACTTGGCTGCTACAGGGCTGCTGGTGGTGGCAAATATTCTCGAGAGATTTGAAGAAGTTTCTAAGAACCGAGACGAGTGTCTTCGTCTTTTGAAGAAAATGGTATTTTTGGCCAAATGTGTTCAGTGGATAAAAGAACATCCTCAACCGGAGGGAATGCGGAATGAAATTAGAAAAGCAATAGAAATGATAATGGAAGGGTCCATGAAGTGTTGTTCTCAAATGGGTTGTTCATATTTTTACAGGTTAGTTATCCGCACTCTAATCTTGTTTATTTATTAATATGTGTATATATTAAAACTAAATCAAAATCAGGGAATTTTCAGGGAATTCATTAAAATTTGGAAATACAATTTCAAGATTTTTTTGTTAATTTTGTTTATTTATTAATATGTGTATATATTAAATCTAAATCTAAATTTAAATTAGGGAATTTTCAAAGAATTCATTAAAATTGGGAAATACAATTTCAAGATTTTTTGTTATTTAAAATACATTTTTGACTGCATAAATAAATTCAACACCCTAAAAACCCAAATCCCTAGATCATTAAAATTATGCAGAATAAACAATTTAAATTCAAGTTTTAAAAAAACTCTATCAAATCTATCTAGAATTAACCAAAAAAATAGTCATGAAAAAGATCATTTAATCTATTTTATCTAATTTATAAATTAAACTATGCCCATGTCTAATATATTAAAGTATATTGTTTAATAGTCAATCAAGGTATTTATAGTTAATTATGGGCAATCATGATCAACTATGAAGAAACCATACTCAATTATAATCAACCATTCTTAACCATATTAAAAAATGGTTCAATATGGTCAACCATGGTCAATAATGGTCAACCCTCTTACACCATGGTCAACACCATCGACCATGTCAATAGTTAATATACCCATTTGTGTAGCATTAATGCAACATTAGCATTAACATTCAAAGTCAATCTCTTCAACCTTAACCAACTTCGTCAACCCTCATCAACTATGGTCAGCCATAACCAATGAATCCACCCCACCAATGTACAACCTCATTTTCTCATGTAATTGATAGTATTTTCCACTTTTATAACCCAATCTGCATATAAAAATGACACCAATAAAAATAAATCAACTAATGAAATTGTGCTAGTTAATATTCCTCTACTAAACTAAAGCTAGGACACTTTGTTCAATGCAATTGTTAGTACCACACAGAGGGTTGTTGCTTTAAGGGAAGTCCATTGTTTAATTGCAGTTTTGTCTCCACGGAGATAAACAACGCAAAGCTAGTTGACCTTGCAGAAGAGTTAAGGGTCACTTACAATCAAATGCATATGAAATTAGACATAGAAATATACGATGGCACTATTGAGGGAAACATTAAATGAGAAAGACATAGAATTGATAACTGAATGACAAAACTGAAGGATAAACACACATGAGTAAATACACAGATATTTACTTGGTAAAACCTTGATAGGGTGTCAAGGAAACATCCACGGGGCAAGGGATTGGAAACTCTATTAATAAATGATTCTTCGTACTTTACAAGCCTCTCGGGCCATCTTATTTAACCTAGACTTATTTCGTTATTCCAACTACATTTCGTTATTCCAACTACATTTCGTTATACAACCAATCAATAGGTAATAAGTAAATTTGCCCAGAATTACTTATTTAAATTTTTTTGTCATATTTTAACAAACTCCACCTTGACAACAATTTTCCTAATCCCTTGCCCATGCCCATTCATCATCTTTTCTGCAAGCCGAGAGAAGCGAGACACCATCTCAGATTCTCTACTGTAACTGGCTTCGTGAATATATCTGCATGATTTTCCTGCGTGCAAGCCTTCTTGAGAACTACTTTGTCGCCTTTGATTACATGTCTCACAAAGTGATACCTTACATCGATGTGCTTGGTCTTGCTGTGATAGGCTAGATTTATAGCCAAATGAATAGCACTCTGACTATCACAAAACACATTCACTTTCTCCTGCGTCCTTCCAATCTCATCAAGCAGACCTTTTAACCAGATTGCCTCTTTACAGGCATCTGAAGCAGCTATACACTCTGCTTCAGTAGTGGACAAAGCAACTGTCTCTTGAAGCTTTGACATTCAGCTGATTACTCCACCTACAAGAGTAAAAACATAACCTGTAGTAGACCTCCTTTTGTCCAAATCACCTGCATAATCAACATCCACATATCCTCAGACTGGACCTTCACGACCATCAAAGCTGGTGCAATGTTCACTTGTGCCTCTCAAATATCGAAGCACCCATTTCACTGCTCTCTAATGTTCTTCCCCTGGATTTGCCATGAACCTGCTGACAACTCCAACTACATGTCAAATGTCAGGTCTTGTAGATACCATCGCATACATTAAGTTGCCTACTGCATTTGCATATGGTACACGAGACATATACTTCTTTTCTTCATTAGTTATAGGACTTAAATCCAAGAAAGCTTAAAATGGGAAGCTAATGGAACATTAACAGGTTTCACATTGTTCATACCAAAATTTTTAAGTACTTTCTCCACATACTTCTGTTGTGATAATTAAAGCTTACCATTCTTCCTATCTCTGTGTATCTCCATGCCCAAGATATGTTTTGCTGCTCCAAGATCCTTCATTTCAAACATCCTAGAGAGTTGAGCCTTTAACCTGTTGATTTATTCCATGCTTTTTCTTGCAGTAAGCATATCATCAACATACAACACCAGGATAATGAATATTCCATTGAAACTTTTGAAGTATACACAATGAGCATACTCACTTCTGATAAAATTCTGGCTCACCATGAAGTAATCAAAATTCTTGTACCATTGCCTGGGCGACTGCCTCAGGCCATACAATGATTTCATGAGCTTGCAAACTAATCTTCTATTGCAAACTTGTACAAAACCTTCTGGCTGATCCATATATATCTCTTCATCCAAATCACCATGAAGAAAGGTTGTTTTAACATCTAACTGTTCTAACTCCAGGTCAAGTAAAGCAGTTAGTGCTAACACAGTACGAATAGAAACATGTTTAACTACTAGTGAAAGAATCTCATGAAAGTCAATATCTTCAATCTGAGAATACCCTTTTGCAACCAGTCTCGCCTTATACCTCTTGATACTTCCATAAACTTTCATTTTCAACTTGAAGACCCATTTGCACCCAACAACACTTCTCCCTTTAGGAAGTTCTACAAGATCCCAGGTATTGTTCTTGGCTAAGGAGTCCATCTCTTCTTCCATAGCTTTTTTTCCATATCTTGCTATCTGCATCATCTACTGCTTCCTGATAACAAGAAGGTTCCCCATATTTGGTAATCAATGCAAAAGATGAAGCAAAATCTTCATACCTTTTAGGTGTTTTTCTTTCCCTTGTAGACCTTCGTAGAGTGACTGGTTGCTGAATTGGTTCTGGAATTTCACCAGTTTCCTTTGTTTGTCCATCTTTTTCATCAGAAGTCTCTCCTTCCTTTCGACTTTCTGGAAAATGCTTAGTCTCCAATTGAATTTGCTGACTTGGCGATACCTGCTGTTGTTCAACCTTTTCAACATATGATTTTAAAAGAGAAGATTCATCAAATGTTACATCTCTACTAATGACTATCTTCCATGAAGAAGGATCCCACAACCTATATCCCTTCACAGCATAATCATATCCAACAAAGACACAACATTTCAATTTTGGATCTAACTTTGAACGCTGATTTCTAGGAATAAGAGCATAGGCATCACAACCAAAATTCTTCAAATGCCAATAATCACAAGACTAACCCGACCAAACTTCTTTAGGAATTTTACAGTTTATTGCAACTGAAGGTGATCTGTTAACTAAATAACAAGTAGTGGACACTGCTTCTGCCCACAACTCCTTTTGCAAGTTAGCATTATTGATCATGCTTCTGGCTCTTTCCATAAGAGTCCAATTCATCCGTTCAGTAACGCCATTTTGCTGAGGGGTATAAATAGCAGTTTTATGTCTAACAATTCCTTCATCCTTACAAAAATGTTCAAATTCTAAAGAGATAAACTCACCGCCATTGTCAGTTCTTAAACATTTAATTGATTTGCCTGTTTTCTTTTCCACCATTGTTTTAAATTGTTTAAACACATTAAATACATAGGCTTTCTTTTTCAACATATAGACCCAAACTTTTCGGGAGAAATCAGCAATAAATGTTAAAAAATATAATCCACCTCCATAAGACACAGTAGGAGATGGTCCCCACAGATCAGAATGAATGTAGTCCAAAATCTGCTTACTATTATGAATTCCAGTCTTGAACCTTTGTTTACATTGTTTACCAAACACGCAATATTTACAAAAATCCAACTTCAAGGATTTCAAATCAGGAAGTAACTTGCGGTTCATCAGTACCTGAAGACCTTTCTCGCTCATGTGACCCAACCGTTAATGCCATAGACGAGAACCTTCTTCTGCTTTCTCTGATACGATCGCTGCTTCACTAACTTGAGTGCTTCCTTTGAGTCTGTATAGATTTCCGACCTTTTCAGCCTTCATCACAACCAAGGCTCCTTTTGAGACTTTCAGCACTCCATTGTGACCTGTAAATATATAACCACTCGAATCCAAAACTCCCAAGGAAATCAAGTTTTTCTTTAGATCAGGTACATGCCTAACATCAAATAATGTTTTAACTGTATCATCATACATTTTAATTTTTACATTACCATCTATGTGATCTAATGAAGATGAATTATTTACATAAATCTAAATTACATTTCCTGAGTTTCATGTAAATGCGACAACTTGATTAAGTTCATATCTATGAGAAGCACCAAAGTCTAATAGCCAATTATCAACATCTTGAGAGACATTACAGATAGAGAGAGCTTCAGAAACTAAAACCTCATCAACCATACCTGAATCAACCTGATTTGCTTCCTTGTTATGGTTCTCCGACTCCTTCCATTTGCAACAATCTTTCTTGAGGTGTCTGAGTTTATTGCAGTACCAGCACTTGGCTTTACACTTCTTGCCGCCCTTTGACTTCGATTTGGAAGAACCTCTTGTTTTCTCCCCCCTTTCCTTTGACCGACCTTTGGCTACCATGGCTTCAGGTGCAAATGTCTTAATGCTAGATTTCCTTCGTACCTCTTCAGATAAGAGAGCAGGGAACACAAAAAGGTTATTGCCTTGTCTTCTTCCTCCATTTTTACATCCATATTAGACAACTGGAAAATAAGCGTATTAAAAACATTTAAGTGATCTACAATTTTCGTACCCTCCTTCATTCGAAGACTGTACAGTTGTATTTTTAAATAGATTCTGTTTGTCAAAGATTTTGTCATATACAAGGTTTCCAATTTTTTCCACAACCCTGTAGTTGTACTCTCTCCAACAATATTGAAGAGAACTTCATCTGCCAAACATAACTGAACGGTACTGAGAGCTCGGGCATCCAAGTCCTCCCAGTCCGAACTTGTCATGCTTGTCAGTTTTTTATTTACCCCATCGAATGCTTTGTGCAACCCCTTTTGCACCAGCAAATGCCTAACCTTCAGTTTCCACAAAGAAAAATTGTTTTTCCCGGTGAATTTATCCACCTCAAATTTTGCGTTTGTCATTTTTGCCATTTCTTCCTCCTAGAGTTTCAGATTTCCCTTCTTCTACAAATTAAAAACTTTTCTCCTCTTCTTCTAGGGTTTCAAGGGTTTCAACAATTTTCCTAATCCCTTGCCCATGCCCATTCATCATCTTTTCTAAAAGCTGAGAGAAGCGAAACACCATCTCAGCTTCTCTACTGTAACTGGCTTCATGAATATATCTGCATGATTTTCCTGCATGTGGACCTTCTTGAGAACTACTTTTCCGCCTTCGATTACATGTCTCACAAAGTGATACCTTACATCAATGTGCTTGGTCTTGCTATGATAGGTTGGATTTGTAGCCAAATGAATAGCGCTCTGACTGTCACAAAACACATTCACTTTCTCCTACGTCCTTCCAATCTCATCAAGCAGAAATTTTAACCAGATTGCCTCTTTATAGGCATCTGAAGCATCTATATATTCTGCTTCAGTAGTGGACAAAACAACTCTCTTGAAGCTTTGACATCCAGCTGATTACTCCACCTGCAAGAGTAAAAACATAACCTGTAGTAGACCTCATTTTGTCCAAATCACCTGCATAATCAACATCCACATATCCATAGAATGAATCTTCACGACCATCAAAGCTGATGCAATGGTCACTTGTGCCTCTCAAATATCGAAGCACCCATTTCACTACTCTCCAATTTTCTTCCCTTGGATTTGCTATGAACCTGCTGACAACTCCAACTGCATGTGAAATTTCAGCTCTTGTAGATACCATCGCATACATTAAGTTGCCTACCGCATTTTCATATGGTACACGAGACGTATACTTCTTTTCTTCATTAGTTCTAGGACTTAAATCCAAAGAAAGCTTAAAATGGGAAGCTAATGGAACATTAACAGGTTTCACATTGTTCATACTGAACTTTCCAAGTACTTTCTCCACATACTTCTGTTGTGATAACCAAAGCTTACCATTCTTCCTGTCTCTGTGTATCTCCATGCCCAAGATATGTTTTGCTGCAACAAGATCCTTCATTTCAAACGTCCTAGAGAGTTGAGCCTTTAACCTGTTGATTTCTTCCATGCTTTTGCTTGCAATAAGCATATCATCAACATACAACACCATGATAATGAATATGCCATTGAAACTTTTGAAGTATACACAATGATCATACTCACTTCTGATAAAGTTGTGGCTCACCATGAAGGAATCAAACTTCTTGTAGCATTGCCTGGGCGACTGCCTCGGGCCATACAATGATTTCTTGAGCTTGCAAACTAATCTTCTGCTGCGACTTTGTACAAAACCTTCTGGCTGATCCATATATATCTCTTCATCCAAATCACCATGAAGAAAGGTTGTTTTAATATCTAACTGTTCTAACTCAAGGTCAAGTAAAGCAGTTAGTTCTAACACAGTACGAATAGAAACAAGTTTAACTACTGATGAAAAGATCTCATGAAAGTCAATACCTTCAATCTGAGAATACCCTTTTGCAACCAGTCTCACCTTATACCTCTCGATACTTCCATCAACTTTCCTTTTCAACTTGAAGACCCATTTGCACCCAACAACACTTCTCTCTTCAGGAAGTTCTACAAGATCCCAGGTATTGTTCTTGGCTAAGGAGTCCATCTCTTCTTCCATAGCTTTTTTCCATATCTTGCTATCTGCATCATCTACTGCTTCCTGATAACAAGAAGATTCCCCATCTTCAGTAATCAATGCAAAAGATGAAGTAGAATCTTCATACCTTTTAGGTGTTTTTCTTTCCCTTGTAGACCTTCGTAGAGTGACTGGTCGCTGAATTGGTTCTGGAATTTCACCAGTTTCCTTTGATTCTCCATCTCTTTCATCAGAATTCTCTCCTTCCTTTCGAATTTCTGGAAAAGTTTTAGTCTCCAATTGAATCTACTGACTTGGAGATACCTGCTCCTATTCAACCTTTTCAACATCTGATTTTAAAAGAGAAGACTCATCAAATGTTACATCTCTACTAATGACTATCTTCCATGAAGAAGGATCCCAAAACCTATATCCCTTCACTGCATAATCATATCCAACAAAGACACAACATTTTGATTTTGGATCTAACTTTGAATGTTGATTTCTAGGAATAAGAGCATAGGCATCACAACCAAAAATCTTCAAATGCCAATAATCACAAGACTGACCCAACCAAACTTCTTCAAGAATTTTACAGTTTATTGCAACTGAAGGTGATCTATTAACTAAATAACAAGCAATGGATACTACTTCTGCCCAAAACTCCTTTTGCAAGTTAGCATTACTGATCATGCTTCTGGCTCTTTCCATAAGAGTCTGATTCATCTGTTCAGCAACACCATTTTTCTGAGGGGTATAAACAACAGTTTTATGTCTAACAATCCCTTCATCCTTACAAAAATGTTCAAATTCTAAAGACGTAAACTCATTGCCATTGTCAGTTCTTAAGCATTTAATTGATTTGCCTGTTTTCTTTTCCACCATTGTTTTAAATTGTTTAAACATATTAAATACATCAACTTTCGTTTTCAACATATAGACCCAAACTTTTTGGGAGAAATCATCAATAAACGTTAAAAAATATAATGCACCTCCATAAGACATAGTAGGAGATGGTCCCCATAGATCAGAATGAATGTAGTCCAAAATCTGCTTACTATTATGATTTCCAGTCTTGAACCTTTGTTTACATTGTTTACCAAACACACAATATTTACAAAAATCCAACTTTAAGGATTTCAAATCAAGAAGTAACTTGCGGTTCATCAGTACCTGAAGACCTTTCTCACTCATGTGACCCAACCGCTGATGCCATAGACGAGAACCTTCTTCTGCTTTCTCTGATACGATCGCTGCTTCACTAACTTGAGTGCTTCCTTTGAGTCTGTACAGATTTCCGACCTTTTCAGTCTTCATCACAACCAAGGCTCCTTTTGAGACTTTCAGCACTCTATTATGAGCTGTAAATTTATAACCACTCGAATCCAAAACTCCCAAGGAAATCAAGTTTTTCTTTAGATCAGGTACATGCCTAACATCAGATAATGTTTTAACTGTATCATCATACATTTTAATTTTTACATTACCAATCCCAATAGTCTAACAAGATGCATTATTTCCCATGAATACAAAACTACCATTTACAGTTTCATATGAAGTAAACCAACTTCCGTGCGGACTCATATGATGAGAATCACCAGAGTCTAATAGCCAATTATCATCATCTTGAGAGACATTACAGACAGGGAGAGCTTCAGAAATTAAAACCTCATCAACCATACCTGAATCAACCTGATTTTCTTCCTTGTTATGGTTCTCCGACTCCTTCCATTTCCAACAATATTTCTTGAGGTGTCCGAGTTTATTGCAGTACCAGCACTTGGCTTTACACTTCTTGCCGCCCTTTGACTTCGATCTGGAAGAACCTCTTGTTTTCTCCCCCATTTCCTTTGACTGACCTCTGGCTACCATGGCTTCAGGTGCAGATGTCTTAATGCTAGATTTCCTTCGTACCTCTTCAGATAAGAGAGCACCCATGATAGATTCAAGTTTTAATGAATCGACAGTGCTCAAACTGATTGAGGTCATGAAGTGATCCCATGACTCAGGCAGGGAACACAACAAGGTTATTGCCTTGTCTTCTTCCTCCATTTTTACTTCCATATTAGACAACTGAAAAAAGGCGTATTAAAAACATTTAGGTGATCTGCAATTTTCGTACCCTCCTTCATCCGAAGACTGTACAGTTGTCTTTTTAAATAGATTCTGTTTGTCAAAGATTTTTTCATATACAAGGTTTCCAATTTTTTCCACAACCCTGCAGCTGTACTCTCTCCAACAATATTGAATAGAACTTCATCTGCGAAACATAACCGAATGGTACTTAGAGCTCGGGCATCCAAGTCCTCCCAGTCCAAACTTGTCATTCTTTCTGGTTTTTTATTTACCCCATCTAATGCTTTGTGCAACCCTTGTTGCACCAACAATCCCCTAACCTTCGGTTTCCACAAAGCAAAATTGTTTTTCCCGGTGAATTTATCCACCTCAAATATTGTGTTTGTCATTTTTTCCATTTCTTCCTCCTAGGGTTTCAGATTTCCCTTCTTCTACAAAATAAAAAATTTTCTCCTCTTCTGCTAGGGTTTCAAGGGTTTCAACAATTTTCCTAATCCCTTGCCCATGCCCATTCATCATCTTTTCTGCAAGCCGAGAGAAGTGAGACACCATCTCAGATTCTCTACTGTAATTGGCTTCGTGAATATATCTGCATGATTTTCCTGCATGCGGACCTTCTTGAGAACTACTTTGCCGCCTTCAATTACATGTCTCACAAAGTGATACCTTACATCGATGTGCTTGGTCTTGCTGTGATAGGTTGGATTTGTAGCCAAATGAATAGCGCTCTAACTGTCACAAAACACATTCACTTTCTCCTGCGTCCTTCCAATCTCATCAAGAAGACATTTTAACCAGATTGCCTCTTTACAGGCATCTGAAGCAGCTATATACTCTGCCTCAGTAGTGGAAAAATCAACTGTCTCTTGAAGATTTTACATCCAGCTGATTACTCCACCTGCAAGAGTAAAAACATAACTTGTAGTAGACCTCCTTTTGTCCAAATCACCTGCATAATCAGCATCCACATATCCGTAGACTGAACCTTCACAACCATCAAAGCTGATGCAATGGTCACTTGTGCCTCTCAAATATCGAAGCACGCATTTCACTGCTCTCCAATGTTCTTCTCCTGGATTTGCCATGAACCTGCTGACAACTCCAACTGCATGTGAAATGTCAGGTCTTGTAGATACCATCGCATACATTAAGTTGCCTACCGCATTTGCATATGGTACATAAGACATATACTTCTTTTCTTAATTAGTTCTAGGACTTAAATCCGAAGAAAGCTTAAAATGGGAAGCTAATGGAACATTAACAGGTTTCTCATTGTTCATACCGAACTTTTCAAGTACTTTCTCCACATACTTCTATTGTGATAACCAGAGCTTACCATTCTTCCTGTCTCTGTGTATCTCCATGCCTAAGATATGTTTTGTTGCTCCAAGATCCTTCATTTCAAACATCTTAGAGAGCTGAGCCTTTAACCTGTTGATTTCTTCCATGCTTTTGCTTGCAATAAGCATGTCATCAACATACAACATCAGGATAATGAATATGCCATTGAAACTTTTGAAGTATACACAATGATCATACTCACTTCCGATAAAATTCTGGCTCACCATGAAGGAATCAAACTTCTTGTACCATTGCCTGGGCGACTGCCTCAGGCCATACAATGATTTCCTGAGCTTGCAAACTAATCTTCTATTGTGACCTTGTACAAAACCTTCTGGCTGATCCATATATATCTCTTCATCCAAATCACCATGAAGAAAGGTTGTTTTAACATCTAACTGTTCTAACTCAAGGTGAAAAGATCTCATGAAAGTCAATACCTTCAATCTGAGAATACCCTTTTGCAACCAGTCTCGCCTTATACCTCTCGATACTTCCATCAACTTTCCTTTTCAACTTGAAGACCCATTTGCACCCAACAACACTTCTCCCTTTAGGAAGTTCTACAAGATCCCAGGTATTGTTCTTGGCTAAGGAGTCCATCTCTTCTTCCATAGCTTTTTTCCATATCTTGCTATCTGCATCATCTACTGCTTCCTGATAACAAGAAGGTTCCCCATATTTGGTAATCAATGCAAAAGATGAAGCAAAATATTCATACCTTTTAGGTGTTTTTCTTTCCCTTGTAGACCTTCGTAGAGTGACTGGTTGCTGAATTGGTTCTGGAATTTCACCTGTTTCCTTTGTTTGTCCATCTTTTTCATCAAAAGTCTCTCCTTCCTTTCGAATTTCTGGAAAAGGTTTAGTCTCCAATTGAATCTACTGACTTGGCGATACCTGCTCCTGTTCAACCTTTTCAACATCTGATTTTAAAAGAGAAGGTTCATCAAATGTTACATCTCTATTAATGACTATCTTCCGTGAAGAAGGATCACACAACCTATATCCCTTCACTGCATAATCATATCCAACAAAGACACAAAATTTCAATTTTGTATCTAACTTTGAATGTTGATTTCTAGGAATAAGAGCATAGGCATCACAACCAAAAATCTTGAAATGCGAATAATCACAAGACTGACCCGGCCAAACTTCTTCAGGAATTTTATAGTTTATTGCAACTGAAGGTGATCTGTTAACTAAATAACAAACAGTGGATACTGCTTCCGCCCACAACTCCTTTTGCAAGTTAGCGTTACTGATCATGATTCTGGCTCTTCACATAAGAGTCTGATTCATCTGTTCAGCAACGCTATTTTGTTGAGGACTATAAACAACAGTTTTATGTCTAATAATCCCTTCATCCTTACAAAAATGTTCAAATTCTAAAGCTGTAAACTCACCGCCATTGTCAGTTCTTAAACATTTAATTGATTTGTCTGTTTTCTTTTCCACCATTGTTTTAAATTGTTTAAACACATTAAATACATCAACTTTCTTTTTCAACATATAGACCCAAAATTTTCGGGACAAATCATCAATAAACATTAAAAATATAATGCACCACCATAAGACACAGTAGGAGATGGTCCCCACAGATTAGAATGAATGTAGTCCAAAATCTGCTTACTATTATGATTTCCAGTCTTGAACCTTTGTTTACATTTTTTACCGAACACGCAATATTTACAAAAATCCAACTTCAAGGATTTCAAATCAGGAAGTAACTTGCGGTTCATCAGTACCTGAAGACCTTTCTTGCTCATGTGACCCAACTGCTGATGCCATAGATGAGAACCTTCTTCTGCTTTCTCTGATACGATCGCTGCTTCACTAACTTGAGTGCTTCCTTTGAGTCTGTATAGATTTCCGACCTTTTCAGCCTTCATCACAACCAAGGCTCCTTTTGAGACTTTCAGCACTCCATTATGACCTGCAAATATATAACCACTCGAATCCAAAACTCCCAAGGAAATCAAGTTTTTCTTTAGATCAGGTGCATGCCTAACATCAGATAATGTTTTAGCTGTATCATCATACATTTTAATTTTTACATTACCAATCCCAACAGTCTGACAAGATGCATTATTTCCCATGAATACAAAACTACCATTTACAGTTTCATATGAAGTAAACCAACTTCGGTGCGGACTCATATGATGAGAAGCACTAGAGTCTAATAGCCAATTATCAACATCTTGAGAGACATTACAGATAGAGAGAGCTTCAGAAATTAAAACCTCATCAACCATACCTAAATCAACCTGATTTGCTTCCTTGTTATGGTTCTTTGACTCCTTCCGTTTCCAACAATCTTTCTTGAGGTGTCCGAGTTTATTGCAGTACCAACACTTGGCTTTACACTTCTTACCGCCCTTTGAATTCGATCTGGAAGAACCTCTTGTTTTCTCCCCCCTTTCCTTTGACCGACCTCTGGCTACCATGGCTTCAGGTCCAAATGTCTCAATGCTAGATTTCCTTCGTACCTCTTCAGATAAGAGAGAACCCACGACAGATTCAAGTTTTAATTAATCGGCAATGCTCAAACTGATTGAGGTCATGAAGTGATCCCATGACTCAGGCAGGGAACACAAAAAGGTTATTGCTTTGTCTTCTTCCTCCATTTTTACTTCCATATTAGACAACTGGAAAATAAGCGTATTAAAAACATTTAAGTGATCTGCAATTTTCGTACCCTCCTTCATCTGAAGATTGTACAGTTGTCTTTTTAAATAGATTTTGTTTGTCAAAGATTTTGTCATATACAAGGTTTCCAATTTTTTCCACAACCCTGAAGTTGTACTCTCTCCAACAATATTGAAGAGAACTTCATCTGCCAAACATAACTGAACGGTACTGAGAGCTCGGGCATCCAAGTCCTCCTAGTCCGAACTTGTCATGCTTGCCGGTTTTTTATTTACCACGTCTAATGATTTGTGCAACCCTTGTTGCACCAAAAAATCCCTAACCTTCAGTTTCCACAAAGCAAAATTGTTTTTCCCGGTGAATTTATCCACCTCAAATTTTGTGTTTGTCATTTTTTCCATTTCTTCCTCCTAGGATTTCAGATTTCCCTTCTTCTACAAATTAAAAACTTTTCTCCTCTTCTGCTAGGGTTTCAAGGGTTTCAGTTTTTGCTTTCCCCCTTAAAATTTCAACTAGGGTTTCAAACAAATTTTATTGTTTCCCCTTTGTTTGAGCTAGGTTTTTATAATCTTCAGAATTCCCTTCCTCTATATTCTTTAAATAACTGAGCAAACTTTAAATTTTTAAATTCTCAGTTCTTAAAACCCTCTTCAAACTTATTTCCTGAAACCTTTCTTGAATTTTTTTTTTTAAACGAACAATAACTCTGTTTCAGCTAAAACAGTAAATTTCTTCTCTCAAAAAATAATTACCCGTTCTCCTATTGCGTTGTTCATTCAACCAAAATTGATTGCAGTCCTACAAGGATATCGGCCCTCCTTATGACTTCTTTAACCAGCGAAGTTTTCTCCAGACAAAACATCAGTGGCTTCTTTCTGCAGTGGGAATTTAATCTCTGGCAGTCAGCAAACCCTGGACTCGAGCAAACCCTCACTCCTCGAATTCCTTTGATGGCAGTGGCTCAGTCTTCCCCAAACGAACTCACGGGCACACCTCTCTGCTTCCAGCTGATGGTAAAACAGCTCTCTACTGACGCCCTTCCTTCAGCTTCCAGCAGATGGCCTTTCTCCGTCGACCAAACCTCAGAATCTACGTCCTCCTCGACAGCAACAGTTCTGCTTTGCTGGTGTAATCAGACCTCTCTTGTCACGGCCCTTTCTCCAACGGTTGGATGGAAATCAATTGATGACAAACAGCACATGGCATAGGTGATGGAATCTTGAATGAATAGTCAACAACTTCAACTTTGTCCAGCGGGAACAGTCGGTGGTCTCTCCAGCGGATTCTTCCCGCGGGCTTCAACTTCTATGTGTTGCACAAATCGTGTAGCCATCAATAACCACTACAACCACTTCATAGGTTTGAATGCAGGTTTCCTTCTCCAGGCAGGTTTGAATGTAGGTTTCTTCTCCCACGACGGCAGGCAGGTTTGAATGCCAACCACAAGTGCAACAAAATCGACTCCTGTGCTTTGATACCACTTATTGAGGGAAACATTAAATGAGAAAGAAATAGAATTGATAACTGAATGACAAAACTGAAGGATAAACACACATGAGTAAATACAGAGATATTTATGTGGTAAAACCTTGAGAGGGTGTCAAGGAAACATCCATAGGGCAAGGGATTGGAAACTCTATTAATCAAATGATTCTCTGTACTTTACAAGCCTCTCGGGCCATCTTATTTAACCTGGACTTATTTCGTTATTCAACTACATTTCGTTATACAACCAAGCAATAGGTAATAAGTAAATTTGCCCAAAATTAGTTATTTACATCTAGGGTTTCAAGGTTTTCAGTTTTTGCTTTCTCCCTTAAAATTTCAACTAGGGTTTCAAACAAATTTTATTGTTTCCCCTTTGTTTGAGCTTTTTTATAATCTTCAGAATTCCCTTCTTATTTTAAAAAAATTCAGAAAAAATTCCGTACCCTTTTAAGATATTTACTGTTCAAACCCTTTCTCTCTATTCTTTAAATAACTGAGCAAACTTTAAATTTTTAAATTCTCAGTTCTTAAAACCCTCTTCAAACTGATTTCCTGAAACCTTTCTTGAATTATTTTTTTTGAAAACTAACAATAACTCTGTTTCAGCTAAAACAGTAAATTTCTTCTCTCAAAAAAGAATTACCCGTTCTCCTATTGTGTTGTTCGTTCAACTAGAATTGATTGCAGTCCTATAAGGACAGTGGCCCTCCTTATGACTTCTTTAACCAGCGAAGTTTTCTCTAGACAAAATAGCAATGGCTTCTTTCTACAGTGGAAATTTAATCTCTTGCAGTCAGCAAACCCTGGACTCGAGCAAACCCTCACTCCTCGAATTCCTTCGATGGTAGCGGCTCAGTCTTCCCCAAACGAAATCATAGGCACAGATCTCTGCTTCCAGCGGATGGCAAAAAAACTCTCTCCCGACGGCCTCCCTTCTGCTTCCAGCGGATGGCCTTTCTCCGTCGAGCAAACCCCGGAATTTGCGTCCTCCTCGACAGCAGCAGTTCTGCTTTGCTGGTGTAATCAGGCCTCTCTTGTCACGGCCCTTTCTCCAACGGTTGGATGGAAAATCGATTGATGACAAACATCGGATGGAAAAGGCGGCGGATTCTTGAATGAACAGTCAGCAGCTTCAACTTTTTCCAGCGGGAACAGTCGGTGGTCTCTCCAGCGGATTCTTCCCGCAGGCTTCAACTTCTATGTGTTGCACAAATCGTGTAGCCATCAATAACCACTACAACCGCTTCATAGGTTTGAATGCAGGTTTCCTTCTCTAGGCAGGTTTGAATGTAGGTTTCTTCTCCCACGACGGCAGGCAGGTTTGAATGCCAACCACAAGTGCAACAAAATCGACTCCTGTGCTTTGATACCACTTATTGAGGGAAACATTAAATGAGAAAGAAATAGAATTGATAACTGAATGACAAAACTAAAGGATAAACACACATGAGTAAATACACAGATATTTACGTGGTAAAACCTTGACAGGGTGTCAAGGAAACATCCACGGGGCAAGGGAATGGAAACTCTATTAATCAAATGATTCTCCGTACTTTACAAGCCTCTCGGGCCATCTTATTTAACCTGGACTTATTTCATTATTCCAACTACATTTCGTTATACAACCAATCAATAGGTAATAAGTAAATTTTCCCAGAATTACTTATTTACATCTAGGGTTTCAAGGGTTTCAGTTTTTTCTTTCTCCCTTAAAATTTCAACTAGGGTTTCAAACAAATTTTATTGTTTCCCCTTTGTTTGAGCTAGGGTTTTATAATCTGGAGAATTCCCTTCTTATTTTAAAAATTTTCAGAAAAAATTCCATCCCCTTTTAAGATATTTAATGTTCAAACCCTTTCTCTCTATTCTTTAAATAACTGAGCAAAATTAAAATTTTAAATTCTCAGCTCTTAAAACCCCCTTCAAACTGATTTCCTGAAACCTTTCTTGAATTTTTTTTTTTTTAAACGAACAATAACTCTGTTTCAGCTAAAACAGTAAATTTCTTCTCTCTAAAAATAATTACCCATTCTCCTATTGCGCTGTTCATTCAACCAGAATTGATTGCAGTCCTACAAGGACAGCAGCCCTCCTTATGAATTCTTTAACCAACGAAGTTTTCACCAGACAAAACAGCAGTGGCTTCTTTCTGTAGTGGCAATTTAATCTCTGGCAGTCAGCAAACCCTAGACTCGAGCAAACCCTCACTCCTCGAATTCCTTCGATGGCAGCAGCTCAGTCTTCCCCAAACGAAATCACAGGAACAACTCTCTGCTTCCAGCGGATGGAAAAACAACGCTCTCCCGATGACTTCCCTTCTGCTTCCAGCGGATGGCCTTTCTCCGCCGAGCAAACCCTAGAATCTACGTCCTCCTTGATAGTAGCAGTTCTGCTTTGCTGGTGTAATCAAGCCTCTCTTGTCACGACCCTTTCTCCAATGGTTGGGTGGCAAATCGATTGATGACAAACAACGGATGGCAAAGGCGGCGGATTCTTGAATGAACAGTCAGCAGCTTCAACTTTCTCCAGCGGGAACAGTCGGCAGTCTCTCCAACGGATTCTTCCAGCGGGCTTCAACTTCTATGTGGTTGCACAAATCATGTAGCTGTCGATAACCACTACAGCCGTTTCATAGGTTTGAATGCAAGTTTCTTCTCCCACGACGACAGGCAGGTTTGAACGCCAACCACCAGTGCAACAAAATCGACTCCTGTGCTATGATACCACTTATTGAGGGAAACATTAAATGAGAAAGAAATAGAATTGATAACTGAAGGATAAACACACGAGTAAATACACAGATATTTACGTGGTAAAACCTTGACAGGGTGTCAAGGAAACATCCACAGGGCAAGGGATTGGAAACTCTATTAATCAAATTATTCTCCGTACTTTACAAGCCTCTCGGGCCATCTTATTTAACCTGGACTTATTTCGTTATTCCAACTACATTTCGTTATTCCAACTACATTTCGTTATACAACCAATCAATAGGTTATAAATCAATTTTCCCAGAATTACTTATTTACATCTAGGATTTCAAGGTTTTCAGTTTTTTCTTTCTCCCTTAAAATTTCAACTAGGGTTTCAAACAAATTTTATTGTTTCCCCTTTGTTTGAGCTAGGGTTTTATAATCTTCAGAATTCCCTTCTGTTGACGGGAAAATCTGTCCAGCCAACAGCAGGGGATCTCCCCAGTAAAAGGTCCCAATTAGACCTTGAACCGTTTGGAATGGGGATCCCGTCCGGGGTGTGGGTCTGGCTACCACTGATTTCTCCTTTCTTTGGGTCTCGCTTAAACTCTATAAAACAGTGGATACACACCTAATCAAATGATACAAGACATATGATTGATGCATTACATGTACATGCAGCACTATGAGTAGCAAGAGGAAATAATAAAGCATGAAGACTGAAGGAAGTGTTGTTAGCAACACTTCATTAGGGTCATGCTTGTAAACTGTTCTAACCACAAAGGAAACAATTCCTCATGGCAATAACACCCTTCACTTCCTAAAAGTCTTAAATGGAAACACAAATGCTCATAAACAAAGCCATCAGCGTTCGTTAAGAAAGTGAAATAAACTCAACCACCACTAACATACTCAACAAACTGTTATGCAACTGTGATGTGAATTGAAGGTACAGTTCCCTTAATCTAAAGATGTTCAGAAACTGAAAACATAATACTCGAAAGTGCTCATACATAAGACAACACCAGATCCACAAAGGGATTTTTCAAAATGCTTGTATTAATGCTTAAATGTATAATCCTCTGGTAATACAATATACTCAGGTCAAGTCCCAAACCAAAGATCAGTTTACAAGCTCCCGAAAGAGTATTTATAATACAAAACCTGCCCCTTGGGATTCCTTGGATTTTCATCTTCCTGACCATTGGGTTTCCTTGCGACCCAGTCTTGGGCCATCTGCAACCTGCGACCTCAGCAGATATGCGACCTGCGATCCAGTTGCTGGGTCGCTGGGTCGCGTCGTCGAGCATTTGGCATGGAACAAGACTCCGCGACCTGGTGCCCTGAAGAAATCTGCGACCTCGGAAAATATGCGACCTGCGACCTCGGCAGATGTGCGACCTACGATTCTATCCCTTCTACCTTTCTCCTGTTGAGATAGTCTTAGTTCCCGCCACATGAACCAGCATTCCCAGGGTAAGAGACAAACTTCCTTGTCTGGGTCGTCATCATAATCTCCTCATGTTACCTACGTGTAAGCATATTAGATTATCCATTAGCCTCACCCACATAAATATGTTTATGTATGTTGAATAAAAATAAAGATACAATAAAAGAAAGCACAGATGCATAAGGAGCATATTGACAGATAACATCAAGGGATTTTAACGATTAGCTTGGACCCCTATGTAGTCCTATTCTGTTGGCGATATATGCTTTGAGAAAAGAGGCCATTCCGAAGCGGGGTCGCATGGTCGGAGCTTTCATGGGTCGCAGCCTCTAGTGGACATATCATTCTACGACCTTGCGACCTTAGAGGGGTCGCACAGTCGCATGGTCGCATTTTCCGTCCAGCAGCGTGCATTGTGACTCAGCGACCTGGAGGGGTCGCGCGACTTGATCTCTACGTGGGTCGCAATCTCAAAAGGGTTGCAGGGTTGCAAATATCATCAAGTCACAATCTGCACTAGCCTCACAGGTTTGCGACTCAGCGACCTGGGTTGAATTGCGACCTCAAAGCATGGCTGTCTTCATCGTGCAATCATCGTTCAGCTTAGGCGCAATGTCTTCTCCTGCATTGAATCTTGCTTTCATTCAACGAAGGGAGTGGCTTTTACGTATGGAGGAGTCGCTCGATCGTGCGATCTGGCTGTAGTTGTAGGGAGGAGCGCACTCCAACAAATCATTTGCCCTTCTAACGGTGATTCGTCGATGGATCAATAATTTTAACCATGCATCAAAATTAATAACGAACAGCTTCTGTCTCCACGGTGGTAAATCAGGTTGTGAGCAGACAAATACCATTGCCACGCTATATTTACATGATGTCAACAAAACCAGTCTTCCAACGAAAATCTAACACGTCAATATGTTGGATGCGCATTTAGATTTGAGTTAGTCATTTCACGCCTTCTTTGGAAACACGGATATGAAACATGTTTCGGTCATGTCAACGAAATTCGTTTTAACTTGCGGCCTTTTCCATATAATGATTTAACACTGAACGCCAGGCCTCCTCGAGTCAGCATCTTTGATAAAATTTTGAAGGTGGAAATTTTATTTTGTAACAGAATATTTCTCATCTACTATATCGAAGGATCTGTCATTTTGGAAATAACGCTCCATAGATGTTACTGTGCTGGTTCGATTGAGCGTTTCACTTTTTCCTGGTGCATCCTATGACAATGACAAAGCTGACACAGCTGAAACCATACGCATGCATTCTGGACGAGATTATGTTGCCATTATTATTATCTCATTCACGCTGGATGATAGCGAACGCTGCCTGCCTCCGTCGAAATACTACTTTAGTGACACGGTCCACGTGGTGTCATGCATGGCGAGGTTACTAAATTTTATTAAAGCATTCCTAGGAGGCGCTGAACGCAACGTTGGGCCTTGGAAACTTTCCTCCGTGGGGTGGAAAACGATGTTCTTTCACATGTGGCGAAGAGGCATCAATGGGCCTTTCCATACTGGAAACAGGCGAAGGGCAGAAAATAGCTGGTAAAGAGCACGATTAGTGCTCACAAGAACGTTGAACCCATTACATGTTTGAAACTTAACTTTGACCATCATTAAACGTTTCACCATCATTCGAAACTCCACTATCGAAATGCCTGCGTCCATTGGCACGTGTTGGTGTAGTTCTGTTCCATGTTTTGGTTGAAAAATCTGACCACTACATAATATATATCTGCTCCAAGCATTTATCGTAATTTGAAAACCAGAAACGCGCGGTCCTTTTACGTCGGTTTCCATGCAGACTTTGAGACAGATACGTTGAAAACTCATCCATGCAGTTTTGACTATCAACGCGCCATGTTACAACGTTGCCGCTGTAGGTTTATTAAAATATTTTGCTCCATGTTTTAAACATACTTTGACCACCAAACATATGCTCCAAATGCTTTACTATAAAACACGATCACCATATATGTCTGCTCGGCGCCCATTTGTGATGTTTATATGATCTCGTTCCTTTAATCTTATATGGTTTGAAAAACATGTTGTTTTTGCACCACTTGAAACATGGTTGTAGAATATCGTATATCGCACCACGACTTTGGATCACCAAATATATATATTTGCTCAAAACCTTTTAACATAGTTTGAAAAACTTCGGCCTAAAGGTATTTTGAGCCCAATTGTAATCTCCTTCGTATAATTTTTTATATAATTTCGCTCCTCCAATCTTATGTGGCTTGGAAACCATATGTGTTTGTGCCCTAGCTTAATGTTTCAAAATGTCACCTTGATCCATCGAAAGTGCGCCTGCCATGTAGATTAGGTTTAACAAACAGTGCTTCCCTTCCCCAATTTGCCAGAGTTGTCAACACAACTCAAAATTATTTTCGGTTCAGAAGAATGGCCTTTTATAGGATTTGTACAATATTCAGGGACAAAATGTACTTCACCATTATCTGAGTTTGGTACAACACTCAGACTCTCAGATGTACCTTGAACAACTAAAGACTTATAGCCGAGAGCTTCCTTCTATGTTGTCATGATGGGTCAAATTTGTGCAGGCCGTAAATTATTATGGACCTCAACTTACCACCTGCTATACTGTCTGATCTATGTGCTTCTGGATCGACATCATCATGGCCAGTAGCTTTGTGACTAAGCTGCAATTTTCTGTTGGCCCTTTGCATAATCACCTCCTCAACTGTGTTTTCTGTTATAATGCTTATTGCCCAAAAATGATGCAGCTGACCAATGCAATGAGAACGCTGTAATGTTTGCTTGTCAACCTGCGGATTCCAGTCCTTCTTCAACTGGCTCTGGCTCTACACCATTGAAAAGATAAGAATGGCTACATGTTTTCACAGTTGTACCCCAATATTTTGTAAATATTGATGCTGAGTGTCTGAACCACTTGTTTGAAGCTGGGCCACTCTTGATGCCATACAGATGCATAAATTTTCTTTTGAAGTGGGACCAATGGAGCCAGTACTGTAACGCTAGACAGTGGTGGAAATGTAAGAGTTCCATTCTTGACAAGTACATCTTTTGTACGCCGAAGCATGAATGCATGCATAATATATCTTAGCAGCTTGAATTGTTTGCTACATCCAGAGGTATTGTCACCTTGAGTCAAGGTCGCAACTTTAATGGGCACAACACCAAAAGGGCCACGGGCATTTCGGTTGATCTTTTAAGTAAGCCAATAAACTTAAAGCCTGCAATGTGTTCCCAAGTCCCATTGTGACTGCAAGTTCCCTTGACTGGCGGGGTCTTATTTCTTGCGTACATGCGATAGATGTCCTCCACTTCTCATGTTTCAACTCGTACTGCTCTTATCCTTCTCATCGGTGTGGTGATGACCTTTATGAGTATATCACTGCTCGGATCGATCTTCGTATGGAACATTATCACATCAGCGCTTACTTGTTTTGAGAATGGGTCCCCAGATAAACTAATACTTACGAGCTTACGAGAAGTATTCAATAGCATGCTTAACGACCCACGGCGAGCGAGCCTTTAATCGTCAATACACAAAAGGGTTTCCATTCAAATGTATGCATGGAAATATCATTACACATGGCGCGACTGTGGTAAGAGTGTTCGGGCGTATGCTGGATGATCCCTCCCACATATGGCATGATTGCAGCAACAACATCTGATCATGATGGTGAGAAAGCTCATGAGGGGTTGGGGATAGGTCGTCGGGATGTCATTAACTGTAGGTTGGGTGAAAGACTTTAACGACTAAGCGAGCAGAGGGGGACCCGAAATTTTAAATATACCCAAAATTTTGGGTGGTGTTGTAGCGGATACAACAAATGGAGAACCACTGGTAGAATCCAGCATCTCTCTCAATATCACAAAAAAATTCTGAGCCAAGATAGTGATGCAAGGGAATATTGAACAAGTTCTGCGGGGACCCTTTTAAATTACTTTGGCCTTTACAGGTATGCCCAGTCCTTGTGCCTCAGCTAGGTCTCGCTAATCAGAACACATCAATAAAGATCTCATAGACGCCAATAGCTTGTTGATAATGTGAAGAGCAAGGCAGTGGGTTTATTATTCTTAGGATTTTTTTAAAGTAAGTTTCTGGTGTTGCTCCGCTGCCAGCGGGCCTGGACAGTACCCCGGCGGAGTCACTTCAAGAAATCATAAATGTTGCTCCGCTGCCAGCGAGCCTAGTTAGTACCCCGGCGGAGTCGTTGCATTACCTCTCTGCGCAGGAAGCCTTTCTCGATCCTTTACCCTTATGTGCTTGCAGCACTTATTTTCATGTGCTCGTGGCACTTATTTTTCATGGGCAGATGAGGGATCCCGACTTATTTTACGAGCAAGAGAGGTTGTTTCTTGTTTTACAGAAACTAAAAGATATCCTGATTTGGGTTTGCCCTTGTGCCAAACCTTCACATCCCATCGACCACAATAGGTGAAGTGCGCAAAATAGATCATTAAGATGTCCAAGACTATGCTGGGCACAAGGCTTAGGCTTACGGGTATTGGGCCATTCAAACTCATTAGGTCTCCCACAAATCACTGGCTCGTATCTCCCTAGCTAATAAGTTTAGACTCATAGGCATCTTGTTGAGACAATGACTTTGATGACCTGTCCTGAGAGAAAGTTGCCTCTTGAGATAGCCACCGCAACCTCACGCAAAATAATGGGGTTACTGTTTCAGCAATCAGGGCAAAACAAAACTGCAAGGTGATAGGGTTGCAATGAGGGCTCATGAAGTGGCAAGCGATATGACAAAAATGATGTGAGGAACAAACCATATGACGCATTGTAATAGGCAAGGCTCAAGATGCAATGCAATGCCATGTGGGAGAATGATCAACTAGTTGTAGGTGGAAAAGGAGCGCAATACAAGCAGTGATTATTGTAGAAATTAGCTGAATAAATCACTTATTCAATGGAGATTAACCTGATTACACATCAATTTCGAATTGCATGCATAACACATAATCTCATCTACAATTAATTGTCACATGCAGAAATAATAGAAGCAATCGCACATCAATTCAATCACACATTAACTCAGTATGTATGGGGAAAGCTTATAGCTGAAAACCCCCAGCTATAGTATATTATAAATGGAGAGAACATGCAGCAAATACATAGTACAAACTCCTCACAAGTACTCAGTACTATCTCCCAAAGCTGCACAAAAACAAGCTTGGTTTTGAACAAGTCACAGGTTCAAAACACACCCACTACTTCTCTACCTCTATTGCGCAATCAAGGCTGGTCTAAATAGAGATCCAGGTTCGAATCTCATTGGCTCCAACTGCGCAATTGTCATTGGTAATTTCCTCCAAGTGTGGTGCAAATCTCATGCACAACTGATCCTCCAACTGATAACTGTACTCACCCTTTCATCTACCTCTTTCACTTGTCGCCACTGAACTGTCCATGCACTGAGTTAAACTGATGTGTTCTTTAGTTGAATAATGAGTCAATAATTAGTGAATTAAATAATATTTAATTCACACAACTCATCTCTAGTGTATTATCCAGTTAAACTAAATACAACTAGTTCAACTAGTTAACCAGAACACCACCTCCATTAACTCCTCAATCAACTCCACCAAAACTCTGCCACATGAGTTTAACTGAAGTCTAACATGCATTAGCTCACCTAACTCATAGGAAAAGCGTAATTCCTTCTGGCAGCTGTATGCCCCACCTCTGAGGGTCAAACTGAAGTGCTCCAAGAGAGTAAACTGAAGTTTATAGTCTAAATATTATTAAGGGTAAATAATATTTGACTTCCATATTTTTAGGAGAGACAGTCTAAAAATAGCCTGTGACCTAAAAATATGAGTCTCATCTATTTTTACCAACATGTCGCATGCTTCAAGAATCTCCAACTAGAATCCTCGAATCATGCTCCGTATGTCTAAAAATAGATTTTTCGACAAAAATCACATGTGTGGTCCCCACCTAGTTTAGGTGATCACTTTCCAACTAGGATCAGGAAAGATGTTTCAGGAGGCCTCCTTCACTGTTTCTTGTTGCCATTTTCAACACTCCCTCTCAACAAGAAAGGACTGTCATTGCATGCGACATGCAACTCCATGCATTCGCCTTGCAACCTCCACAAGCGCCATGCAACTCCATGCATCTGCTCTGCAACTCCTCTGAAACTGAATAGGCTCCAAACAACTCAATCAGTCTTGATGCATCTAGCATCTATCATCAAAGTCTTCGACTTCTGCTTGGCCAACTACACATGTCATCAGGAACTACTGCGCTGTTGAACTCTTGCAACCATGCACTCTTGCACTTGCTGTCAACTCTGATCCGCGCTCCAGTATCCGACACTGTCACTTTGATCTGCCTGCATCACTCCAACTGATCTTGCTACTGCCATGTTGTGGGCACCTCGTAGCCAGGTTCAATCCATGAGATCCACACCATCTCATGAATCTGCCCAGAAATCTCCTCTTGGGATCAATCATGCATGTCGCCCCACCTCATACCTGGTGGTATAGCTGCATGCACTCCCTCTGCTCGTCTGGCGCGAAATTTCCCTGCATGAGTGGTTTCTTCCACTCCATGATCCTCTTGTGGCTGCTCCACACCTCGAGGTTCACTTTCACCTGCATGCAAAACTTGCTCCCTCTCAAGCTTCAATTGCATGTCTTTCTCGCCTGCATGCAACACTTGCTCCCTCTCAAGCTTCAGTTGCATGTCTTTCTCCCTCTTCCCAACAAAAGGAAGCTCTGTAGACATCCCATCTACTTCAAGTCTGTAGAGATTCTTTGCTCGAATCCTAACCTTCTTGACTTGTCCCGTTGCCTTGTGCTGAAGGAACACTTTTCCTTCTCTAAAGACAACTTCATACCCTTTATCCTCTAACATTGCGACTGAGATCAGATTCTTTGTTAGACCTGGTACATGCAATACATCTTGTAAAAGAATGAGTTTACCTGACTCCCTCTGAAAGGTTATGGTACCAATGCCGGTCACATTGTATCGTCCACCATCGCCCAACTCAACATGCATCTGGAGACCTTTCTCCACCAAGTCACTGAAAAGATTTGCATCTCCCGTCATGTGAAAGGAAGCGCCACTATCAATATACCACCCCGATCCCAATGCACTAGACAACATGCATGCGATAAATGAGAAGTCCAGCTCAAATTGCGAGGCAAGAGCCTCACCAGCTGCAGATCCAGCAGCCTGCTTGTTCTTCTTCTTCTTGGGGCAATTCGTGGCGTAATGTCCATGATCGTGATAGTGAAAACACTTCACTTTGGACATGTCACGCTCTTTACCATCCGCACCGGATTGAGAAGCCTTCTCCTTGCCCTTCCCCTTCCTTGCTTTGGCAGCCAAAGCGCAGTCTTCTTCATCAGATACCTTTGATGAAGAACCATCTCTGGTATTTCGCCGGATCTCCTCTTGCACGAGATCAGACCACAGTCTTTCCCATCCCGACAACTTTTCCCGACCATTGACACTATCTTGATATGCATGCCAACTCTTTGGCAAACCAAGAAGCGCCAAACTCACCAGATCCTCATCCACCACCGTCACACCAACACTTCCCAGCTCATCCCGACATTGGGTGAACCTCGTGAGGTACTTCGGCATACTTTCCCCCTTCTCACACTTGATGTTCCTGAGTCTATCTTTGAGTGCCAGCTTCCTTTGGTCACTCTTGCTTTGGTACAGATCCGTGAAGGCTTTCCACATCAAATATGGAGAGGCCTTCCCGTGTAAACTGGATACAATGTGATCCTTTACACCCTCCAACAGGATCCTTCGACATTTTGCTTGTTTCTTTTGCCATGCTTCCACAACAGCTGCATCAGTAGAAGTAGGCTTTGGAATCTCTTTCTCCACGAATTCCAACAGCCCATGATCATCTAATATAGCCTCCATGCGGTCCTTCCATGCAACATAATTCGAACTTCCTTCCAAGGCATATTCTAGTCGCAACCCGATGAAAGACTTTTTCACCGCGACACCAAGAACACAAATCTGCAAACTCGAATTTCACCACCAGCTGATAACTCAATCGCTTCCGATCTATACTTGAGAACAAATTATTTCCAAATCAGAGATTGACTGCATGGGCTTTTACCAGACCTTTCACTTTCCAAAGAAAGATGAATCCGGAGGCTATCTGGCCCGTATGCAGGCTATGTCCGAGGAAATAAGTTTGCAATCACCACAATAGATCTCGACAATTAATATTGCTCCGATACCATGTAGAAATTAGATGAATAAATCACTTATTCAATGGATATTAACCCAATTACACATCAATTTCGAATTGCATGCATAACACATAATCTCATCTACAATTAATTGTCACATGCAGAAATAATAGAAGCAATCGGACATCAATTCAATCACACATTAACTCAATATGTATGGGGAAAGCTTATAGCTAAAAACCCCCAGCTATAGTATATTATAAATGGAGAGAACATGCAGCAAATACATAGTACAAACTCCTCACAAGTACTCAGTACTATCTCCCAAAGCTGCACAAAAACTAGCTTTGTTTTGAACAAGTCACAGGTTCAAAACACACCCACTACTTCTCTGCCTCTATTGCGCAATCAAGGTTGGTCTAAATAGAGATCCAGGTTCGAATCTCACTGGCTCCAACTGCGCAATTTTCATTGGTAATTTCCTCCAAGTGTGGTGCAAATCTCATGCACAACTGATCCTCCAACTGATAGCTATACTCACCCTTTCATCTACCTCTTTCACTGGTCTCCACTGAACTGTCCATGCACTGAGTTAAACTGATGTGTTCTTTAGTTGAATAATGAGTCAATAATTAGTGAATTAAATAATATTTAATTCACACAACTCATCTCTAGTGTATTAGCCAGTTAAACTAAATACAACTAGTTCAACTAGTTAACCAGAACACCACCTCCATTAACTCCTCAATCAACTCCACCAAAACTCTGCCACATGAGCCTAACTGAAGTCTAACATGCATTAGCTCACCTAACTCATAGGAAAAGCGTAATTCCTTCTGGCAGCTGCATGCCCCACTTCCAGGGCTCGAACTGAAGTGCTCCAAGAGAGTAAACTGAAGTTTAGAGTCCAAAAATTATTAAGGGTAAATATCATTTGACTTCCCTATTTTTAGGAGAGGCAGTCTAAAAATAGCCTGTGACCTAAAAATATGAGTCTCATCTATTTTTACCAACATGTCGCATACTTCAAGAATCTCCAACTGGAATCCCCAAATCATGCTCCGTATGTCTAAAAATAGACATAGTCTAAAAATAGATTTTTCGACAAAAATCACATGTGTGGTCCCCACCTAGTTTAGGTGATCACTTTCCAACTAGGATCAGGAAAGATGTTTCAGGAGGCCTCCTTCACTGTTTCTTGTTGCCATTTTCAACAATTATTTATGCAGCAACCAGCGACTAAAAAAAATAAATGAGTGGAAAATACTTGTAACATGATGATGCCTAAGACATTAATCGTAAACTAAAATAGCAAACACACTTTTAAATTATAACGAAAAAATTTGGCAAGCAAACCTAATTAAAAACTTTGCACTAACGAATTTTTATTAACAGGTCCTAGCTAGCCTACACCTAAACCCTAGTTTAACCCATGAGGTGACCGGGTTATGTAAAATCAGTTTTCCAGTGCAGCCACCGCATTAGTTCGCATCCTGCAACGACAAAAATGATCAGGATCAGAGCTAGTATCCAAAAAAGTGCAATAGCAACAAAACTTACCTGACGAGCAGGTGCAATGGCAAGACGATCATAGATACTTACCGAAGAACATGCCAGAAAAGAGTGTGCAAGCTGAATCCCACTCTCATCTTGATAAACGACAATAAGTTCTTGAAACTTAACATTTATAAATGACACATAATCATTCATGCACAATCCTGGGTCTGATGGGCGCCGGGTAAGCCATTGCCTATTTGTAGGCACATCCACCGGATAGGGTTGGTTGAGTTGACCGGCAATCTCATCATGGTGTTGAGGACCATCAGTTTTATGGAATGGAAACAATAAGCATGTGCCAGGCGAATTATGAATGCTTGCGCATTTGAGTGCAGAAACCCTAGTTTGAGGTTGCTCCTGGGTTTGGTCAAGGGTATGAGGATCAAACCCCGGACCTTCGAGCAGGGGGTTGCCCAACTTTGATGGTTCGACGAGATCAATAGGTGAATGGATGTGAACATGGATTGTGGTGGGTTGCAAAATGTCAGTGGGCTTTGTATCGATTCGGTCAAATGTTTGCACACTGACAGATTGATAAATCGATGTATCCGATTCTCTAGATTTGCGAGGGTGGGGTGAATTTGACATAGTTATGCTGGGAGGAGCATGGTAGTTGGGGATCATCATTTCAGAAACGGTCGGCAAAAACTGAAGCGCTTCAATTTTCCGATGGGTACTTGAATCTTCCCAAAACGACTCATCAAAATCTGGTGTCTTCATATGGTCGGCAAAGAGATGCGAGTGATAGTCCTCAGCGGTATGATGGAATATGTTTTCAGATAAGTAGGGATCGCTGTAACCATTGATTTGATCAAGTTGGGTACCCGGCATGTGGGGCTCCCCGAGAGTTACCGACTGGGATGGATCAATAAAGAGGACATCTTGAGGTTGCCCAGACAGGAAATCGTTCCTATGGCTGTCTAAAGATTCCGAGTGAGAAAGATCAGATCTAAAAGATTCATCGATTTTGAACTGTGATTGTGAAACACCATCTGCGTGCTTATGATTGTCGCCAATACCAGTATAAGGAAATTTTGAATGTCTCGAAGAAATTACTGGTGTGGCAGGGTCGCGAAATAAATCAGGGAATAATGAACGAACAGATTGAGTCGCAGGGGCGTTAACCATACAAGGCTTTCCAACACGTGCATCCGTGTTATTCAGAGAAAATAATGACCTGGCAGGCCCTGTAAGGGAATCGACTTCATCCAGAATAGGAGTCGATTCATAAGCAGTATGCGAATTAGATTTAGGACTGTGTCCAGGGAGACATCGAGTGGGCTCGAGGTAGGTTTCATGAACCGGGAGAGATAATGAGCCACTGTGGTTTTCAAACTCTGATTCAACATGGTGCGTGAAAGATTCAAAGTCTGAACAGTTGTTGACTTGCGGGTCGTCATAAGGAACACTAGGCTCAGGCTGGGTTGCTAACTGAAATTGTTCAAGGGAAACGAGAATCACATAGTTGAACTGTTCACTTAACAACTTCCAATCGACATCCTTTTCAGGGAATTCAAAACAATAATGAACGAATCTGATAGAGAACTCATCTAAAGATTCCTGAGGTTCCATTCTGATGTCATTTAACTTTATTAAAAAGTTCTGAAAATCATACCTGTGAAAAGATTGTTGTAATTCACTGGCGAGTTGTTCAAATGAATGGATGGAAGCTTCCGGCAATGTGCGGCACCATTGCTTAGCGCGACCTTCGAGAGTGAGGAAGAAAAGAAAACAAATCAAACCTTCATTGTCAATTTCGTAGCACTCACCAAAGTCACAAAAATCTAAAAGGTGTCGGGTTATGGACACTCCATTTTCACCATCAAATTTTAGCTGGGACAAGTGATACATAAGTTCATCGGGTATGAAGTATCGAGGCTCATAAAACTCCCACAAACATCTCGAGAGAGTGATTTGGGAATGAGCCATTACAAATATGAGACTAACTGCAGGCTCTAAGGGCTCAGCTTGTCATCTGGCCCTCCTTCTAGCGCCAATTCTGTTGACAGGAAAATCTGTCCGGCCAACAGCAGGGGATCTCCCCAGTAAAAGGTCCCAATTAGACCTTGAACCATTTGGAATGGGGATCCCGTCCGGGGTGTGGGTCCGGCTACCACTGATTTCTCGTTTCTTTGGGTCTCGCTTAAACTCTATAAAACAGTGGATACACACCTAATCAAATGATACAAGACATATGATTGATGCATTAAATGTACATGCAGCACTATGAGTAGCAAGAGGAAATAATAAAGCATGAAGACCGAAGGAAGTTTTGTTAGCAACAATTCATTAGGGTCATGCTTGTAAACTGTTCTGACCGCAAAGGAAACAATTCCTCACGGTAAGAACACCCTTCACTTCCTAAAAGTTTTAAATGGAAACACAAATGCTAATAAACAAAGCCATCAGCGTTCGTTAAGAAAGTGAAATAAACTCATCCACCATTAACATACTCAGCAAACTGTTATGCAACTGTGATGTGAATTGAAGGTACAGTTCCCTTAATCTAAAGATGTTCAGAAACTGAAAACATAATACTCGACAGTGCTCATACATAAGACAACACCAGATCCACAAAGGGATTTTTCAAAATGCTTGTATTAATGCTTAAATGTATAATCCTCTGGTAATACAATACACTCAGGTTGAGTCCCAAACCAAAGATCTGTTTACAAGCTCCCGAAAGAGTATTTATAATACAAAACCTGCCCCTTGCGCTTCCTTGGCTTTTCATCTTCCTGACCGTTGGGTTTCCTTGCGACCCAATCTTGGGCCATTTGCAACCTGCGACCTCGGCAGATATGCGACCTGCGACCTAGTTGTTGGGTCACTGGGTCGCGTCGTCGAGCGTTTGGCATGGAACACGACTCCACGACCTGGCGACCTGAAGAAATCTGCGACGTCGGAAAATATGCGACCTGCGACCTCGGTAGATTTGCGAACTGCGATTCTATCCCTTCTACCTTTCTCCTGTTGAGATAGTCTTAGCTCCCGCCACATGGACCAGCATTCCCAGGGTAAGAGACAAACTTACTTGTCTGGGTCGTCATCATAATCTCCTCATGTTACTTGCATGTAAGCATATTATATTATCCATTAGCCTCACCCACATAAATATGTTTATGTATGTTGAAGGAAAATAAAGATACAATAAAAGAAAGCGCAGATGCATAAGGAGCATATTGACAGATAAAATCAAGGGATTTTAACGATTAGCTTGGACCCCTGTGTAGTCCTATTCTGTAGGCGATATATGCTTTGAGAAAAGAGGCCATTCTGAAGCAGGGTCGCATGGTCGGAGCTTTCATGGGTCGCAACCTCTAGTGGACATATCATTCTGCGACCTTGCGACCTTGGAGGGTTCGCACAGTCACATGGTCGTGTTTTTCGTCCAGCAGCGTGCATTGCGACTCAGCGACTTGGAGGGGTCGCGCGACTTGATCTCTACGTGGGTCGCAATCTCAAAAGGGTCGCAGGGTCACAAATATCATCAAGTCGCAATTTTCACTAGCCTCACAGGTTTGCGACCCAGCGACCTCAAAGCATGGCTGTCTTCATCGTGCAATCATCGTTCAGCTTAGGTGCAATGTCTTCTCCTACATTGAATATTTCTTTCATTCAACGAAGGGAGTGGCTTTTACGTATGGAGGAGTCGCTCGATTGCGCGATCTGGCTATAGTTGCAGGGAGGAGCGCACTCCAACAAATCCTTTGCCCTTCTAATGGTGATTCGTCGATGGATCAATAATTTTAACCATGCATCAAAATTAATAACGAACAGCTTCTGTCTCCACGGTGGTAAATCAGGTTGTGAGCAGACAAATACCATTGCCACGCTATATTTACACGATGTCAACAAAACCAGTCTTCCAACTAAAATCTAACATGTCAATCTGTTGGATGCGCATTTAGATTTGAGTTAGTCATTTCACGCCTTCTTTGGAAACACGGATATGAAACATGTTTCGGTCATGTCAACGAAATTCGTTTTAACTTGCGGCCTTTTCCATATAATGATTTAACACCAAACGCTAGGCCTCCTCGAGTCAACATCTTTGATATAATTTTGAAGGTGGAACTTTTATCTTGTAACAGAATATTTCTCATCTACTATATCGAAGGATCTGTCATTCTGGAAATAACGCTCCATAGTTGTTACTGCGCTGGTTCGATTGAGCATTTCACTTTTTCCTGGTGCATCCTACGGCAATGACAAAGCTGACACAGCTGAAACCATGCGCATGCATTCTGGACGGGATTATGTTTCCATTATTATTATCTCATTCACGCTGGATGATAGCGAACGCTGCCTGCCTTCGTCGAAACACTACTTTAGTGACACAGTCCACGTGGTGTCATGCATGGCAAGGTTACTAAATTTTATTAATGCATTCCTGGGAGGCGCTGAACGCAACGTTGGGCCTTGGAAACTTTCCTCCGTGGGGTGGAAAACGATGTTCTTTCACACGTGGCGGAGAGGCATCAACGGGCCTTTCCATACTGGAAACAGGCGAAGGGCAGAAAACAACTGGTAAAAAGCACGATTAGTGCTGAAAAGAACGTTGAACCCACTGCATGTTTTAAACATAACTTTGACCATCATTAAACGTTTCACCATCATTCGAAACTCCACTATCGAAATGCCTGCGTCCATTGGCACGTGTTGGTGTAGTTCTGTTCCATGTTTTGGTTGAAAAATTTGACCGCTACATAATATATATCTGCTCCAAGCATTTACCATAATTTGAAAACCGGAAACGCGCGGTCCTTTTACATCGGTTGCCATGCAGAATTTGAGACAGATACGTTGAAAACTCATCCATGCAGTTTTGACTATCAATGTGCCATGTTACAACGTTGCCGCTGTAGGTTTATTAAAATATTTTGCTCCATTTTTTAAACATACTTTGACCACCAAACATATGCTCCAAATGCTTTACTATAAAACACAATCACCATATATCTCTGCTCGACGCCCATTTGTAATGTTTATATGATCTCGTTCCTTTAATATTATATGGTTTGAAAAACATGTTGTTTTTGCACCACTTGAAACATGGTTGTAGAATATCGTATATCGCACCACGACTTTGGATCACCAAATATATATATTTGCTCAAAACTTTTTAACATAGTTTGAAATACTTCGGCCTAAAGGTATTTTGAGCCCAATTGTAATGTCCTTCGTATAATTTTTTATATAATTTCGCTCCTCCAATATTATGTGGCTTGGAAACCATATGTGTTTGCGCCCTAGCTTAATGTTTCAAAATGTCACCTTGGTCCATCAAAAGTGCGCTTGCCATGTAGATTAGGTTTAAAAAACATTGCTTCCCTTCCCCAATTTTCCAGAGTTGTCAACACAACTCAAAATTATTTTCGGTTCAGAAGAATGGCCTTTTATAGGATTTGTACAATCTTCAGGGACAAAATGTACTTCGCCATTATCTGACTTTGGAACAACACTCAGACTCTCAGATGTACCTTGAACAACTAAAGACTTATAACCGAGAGATTCCTTCTATGTTGTCATGATGGGTCAAATTTGTGCAGGCCGTAAATTATTATGGACCTCAACTCACCACCTGCTATACTATCTGATCTATGTGCTTCTGGATCGAAATCATCATGGCCAGTAGCATTGTGACTAAGCTGCAATTTTCTATTGGCCCTTTGCATAATCACCTCCTCAACTGTGTTTTCTGTTATAATGCTTATTGCCCAAAAATGATGCAGCTAACCAATGCGATGAGCACGCTGTAATGTTTGCTTGTCAACCTGCAAATTCCAGTCCTTCTTCAACTAGCTCTGGCTCTACACCATTTAAAAGATAAGAATGGCTACATGTTTTCACAGTTGTACCCCAATATTTTGTAAATATTGATGCTGAGTGTCTGAACCACTTGTTTGAAGCTGGGCCACTCTTGATGCCATACAGATGCATAAATTTTCTTTTGAAGTGGGACCAATGGAGCTAGTACTGTAACCCCAGACAGTGGTGGCAATGTAAGAGTTCCATTCTTGACAAGTACAGCTTTTGTACGCCGAAGCATGAATGCATGCACAATATATCTTAGTAGCTTGAACTGTTTGCTACATCCAGAGGTATTGTCACCTTGAGTCAAGGTCGCAACTTTAATGGGCACAACACCAAAAGGGCCACGGGAATTTCGGTTGATCTTTCAAGTAAGCCAATAAACTTATAGCCTGCAATGTGTTCCCAAGTCCCATTGTGACTGCAAGTTCCCTTGACTAGCACGGTCTTATTTCTTGCGTACATGCGATAGATGTCCTCCACTTCTCATGTTTCAACTCGTACTGCTCTTATCCTTCTCATCGGTGTGGTGATGACCTTTATGAGTATATCACCAGTGGGATCGACCTGTATGGAACATTATCACATCACAGTTACTTGTTTTGAGAATGGTGTCCCTAGATAAACATATAAGACTTACGAGCTTACGAGAAGTATTCAACAGCATGCTTAACGACCCACAGCGAGCGGGCCTTTAATCGTCAATACACAAAAGGGTTTCCATTCAAATGTATGCATGGAAATCTCATTACACATGGCGCGACTGCGGTAAGAGTAATTGGGCGTATGCTGGATGATCCCTCCCACATATGGCGTGATTGCAGCAACAGCATCTGATCATGATGGTGAGAAAGCTCATGAGGGGATGGGGATAGGTCGTCGGGATGTCACTGACTGCAGGTCAGGTGAAAGACTTTAACGACTAAGTGAGCAGAGGGGGACCCGAAATTTTAAATATACCCAAAATTTTGGGTGGTGTTGTAGCGGCTACAACACCTTATTTTAAAAAAATTCAGAAAAAATTTCGTACCCTTTTAAGATATTTACTGTTCAAACCCTTTCTCTCTATTCTTTAAATAACTGAGAAAACTTAAATTTTTTAATTCTCAGTTCTTAAAACCCTCTTCAAACTGATTTCCTAAAACCTTTCTTGAATTTAAAAAAAAAAAAATGAACAATAACTCAGTTTCAGCTAAAACAGTAAATTTCTTCTCTCAAAAAAGAATTACTCGTTCTCCTATTGCGTTGTTTGTTCAACCAGAATTGATTGCAGTCCTACAAGGATAGCGGCCCTCCTTATGACTTCTTTAACCAACGAATTTTTCTCCAGACAAAATAGCAGTGGCTTCTTTCTGTAGTGGAAATTTAATCTCTGGCAGTCAGCAAACCCTGGACTCGAGCAAACCCTCACTCCTTGAATTCCTTCGATGGCAGCGGCTCAGTCTTCCCCAAACAAAATCACAGGCATAGCTCTCTGCTTCCAGCGGATGGCAAAACAAATCTCTCTTGAAGGCCTCCCTTCTGCTTCCAGCGGATGGCCTTTCTTCATCAAGAAAACCCTGGAATCTGCGTCCTCCTCGGTAGCAGCAGTTTTGCTTTGCTGGTGTAATCAGGCCTCTCTTGTCACGGCCCTTTCTCCAACGGTTGGATGGAAAATCGATTGATGACAAACATCGGATGGAAAAGGCGGCGGATTCTTGAATGAACAGTCAGCAGCTTCAACTTTCTCCAGCAGGAACAGTCGGTGGTCTCACCAGCGGATTCTTCCTGTGGGCTTCAACTTCTATGTGGTTTCACAAATCGTGTAGCCGTCGATAACCACTACAACCGCTTCATAGGTTTGAATGCATGTTTCCTTCTCCAGGCAGGTTTGAATGTAGGTTTCTTCTCCCGCGACGGCAGGCAGGTTTGAACGCCAACCACCAGTGCAACAAAATCGACTCATGTGCTTTGATACCACTTATTGAGGGAAACATTAAATGAGAAAGAAATAGAATTGATAACTGAATGAAAAAACTAAAGGATAAACACACATGAGTAAATACACAAATATTTACGTGGTAAAACCTTGACAGGGTGTCAAGGAAACATCCATGGGGCAAGGGATTGGAAACTCTATTAATCAAATGATTCTCCGTACTTTACAAGCCTCTCGGGCCATCTTATTTAACCTGGACTTATTTCATTATTCAACTACATTTCGTTATACAACCAATCAATAGGTAATAAGTAAATTTGCCCAGAATTACTTATTTACATCTAGGGTTTCAAGGGTTTCAGTTTTTACTTTCTCCCTTAAAATTTCAACTGGGGTTTCAAACAAATTTTATTGTTTCCCCTTTGTTTGAGCTAGGGTCTTATAATCTGGAGAATTCCCTTTTTATTTTAAAAAATTTCAGAAAAAAATCCGTACCCTTTTAAGATATTTACTGTTCAAACCCTTTCTCTCTATTCTTTAAATAACTGAGAAAAATTAAATTTTTAAATTCTCAGTTCTTAAAACCCTCTTTAAACTGATTTCCTAAAACCTTTCTTGAATTTTTATTTTTTTTAAACGAATAATAACTTTGTTTTAGCTAAAACAGTAAATTTCCTCTCTCAAAAAAGAATTACCCGTTCTCCTATTGCATTGTTTGTTCAACCAGAATTGATTGCAGTCCTAAAAGGACAGCGGCCCTCCTTATGACTTCTTTAACCAGCGAAGCTTTCTCCAGACAAAATAGCAGTGGCTTCTTTCTGCAGTGGAAATTTAATCTCTGGCAGTCAACAAACCCTGGACTCGAGCAAACCCTCACTCCTCAAATTCCTTCGATGGCAGCAGCTCAGTCTTCCCCAAACGAAATCACAGGCACAGCTCTCTGCTTCTAGCGGATGGAAAAATAGCTCTCTCCCGACGGCCTCCCTTCTGCTTCCAGCAGATGGCCTTTCTCCGTCGAGAAAACCCCGGAATCTGCGTCCTCCTCGACAGCAGCAGTTCTTCTTTGCTGGTGTAATCAGACCTCTCTTGTCACGGCCCTTTCTCCAACGGTTGGATGGCAAATCGATTGATGACAAACAACGGATGTCAAAGGCGACGGATTCTTGAATGACCAGTCAGCAGCTTCAACTTTCTCTAGTAGGAATAGTTGGCGGTCTCTCCAGAAGATTATTCCCGCGGGCTTCAACTTCTATGTGGTTGCACAAATTGTGTAGCCATCAATAACCACTACAACCGCTTCATAGGTTTGAATGCAGGTTTCCTTCTCCAGGCAGGTTTAAATGCAGGTTTCTTCTCCCACGATGGCAGGCAGGCTTGAACCCCAACCACAATAGAAACAAAATCGACTCTTGTGCTTTGATACCACTTATTGAAGGAAACATTACATGAGAAAGAAATAAATTGATAATTGAATGACAAAACTAAAGGATAAACACACATGAGTAAATACATAGTTATTTATGTGGTAAAACCTTGACAGGGTGTCAAGGAAACATACACGGGGCAAGGGATTGGAAACTATATTAATCAAATGATTCTCCATACTTTACAAGCTTCTTGGGCCATCTTATTTAACCTGGACTTATTTCTTTATTCCAACAAAATTTTGTTATACAACCAATCAATAGGTAATAAGTAAATTTGCCCAGAATTACTTATTTACATCTAGGGTTTCAAGGGTTTCAGTTTTTACTTTCTCCCTTAAAATTTAAACTGGGGTTTCAAACAAATTTTATTGTTTCCCCTTTGTTTGAGCTAGGGTTTTATAATCTGGAGAATTCCCTTCTTATTTTAAAAAATTTCAGAAAAAATCCGTACCCTTTTAAGATATTTACTATTCAAACCCTTTCTCTCTATTCTTTAAATAACTGAGAAAAATTAAATTTTTAAATTCTCAGTTCTTAAAACCCTCTTCAAACTGATTTCCTAAAACCTTTCTTGAATTTAAACAAAAAATGAATAATAATTCTGTTTCAGCTAAAACAGTAAATTTCCTCTCTCAAAAAAGAATTACCCGTTCTCCTATTGCATTGTTTGTTCAACCAGAATTGATTGCAGTCCTAAAAGGACAGCGGCCCTCCTTATGACTTCTTTAACCAGCGAAGCTTTCTCCAGAAAAAATAGAAGTGGCTTCTTTCTGCAGTGGAAATTTAATCTCTGGCAGTCAACAAACCCTGGACTCGAGCAAACCCTCACTCCTCAAATTCCTTCGATGGTAGCAGCTTAGTCTTCCCCAAACGAAATCACAGGCACAGCTCTCTGCTTCTAGCGGATGGAAAAATAGCTCTCTCCCGACAGCCTCCCTTCTGCTTCCAGCAGATGGCCTTTCTCCGTCGAGAAAACCCCGGAATCTGCGTCCTCCTCGACAGCAACAGTTCTTCTTTGCTGGTGTAATCAGACCTCTCTTGTCACGGCCCTTTCTCCAACGGTTGGATGGCAAATCGATTGATGACAAACAACGGATGTCAAAGGCGACGGATTCTTGAATGACCAGTCAGCAGCTTCAACTTTCTCTAGTAGGAATAGTTGGCGGTCTCTCCAGAAGATTATTCCCGCGGGCTTCAACTTCTATGTGGTTGCACAAATTGTGTAGCCATCGATAACCACTACAACCGCTTCATAGGTTTGAATGCAGGTTTCCTTCTCCAGGCAGGTTTGAATGCAGGTTTCTTCTCCCACGATGGCAGGCAGGCTTGAACCCCAACCACAATAGAAACAAAATCGACTCTTGTGCTTTGATACCACTTATTGAAGGAAACATTACATGAGAAAGAAATAAATTGATAATTGAATGACAAAACTAAAGGATAAACACACATGAGTAAATACATAGATATTTATGTGGTAAAACCTTGACAGGGTGTCAAGGAAACATACACGGGGCAAGGGATTGGAAACTATATTAATCAAATGATTCTCCATACTTTACAAGCTTCTTGGGCCATCTTATTTAACCTGGACTTATTTCTTTATTCCAACAAAATTTTGTTATACAACCAATCAATAGGTAATAAGTAAATTTTCCCAGAATTACTTATTTACATCTAGGGTTTCAAGGGTTTCAGTTTTTACTTTCTCCCTTAAAATTTAAACTGGGGTTTCAAACAAATTTTATTGTTTCCCCTTTGTTTGAGCTAGGGTTTTATAATCTGGAGAATTCCCTTCTTATTTTAAAAAATTTCAGAAAAAATCCGTACCCTTTTAAGATATTTACTATTCAAACCCTTTCTCTCTATTCTTTAAATAACTGAGAAAAATTAAATTTTTAAATTCTCAGTTCTTAAAACCCTCTTCAAACTGATTTCCTAAAACCTTTCTTGAATTTAAACAAAAAATGAATAATAATTCTGTTTCAGCTAAAACAGTAAATTTCCTCTCTCAAAAAAGAATTACCCGTTCTCCTATTGCACTGTTTGTTCAACCAGAATTGATTGCAGTCCTACAAGGATAGCGGCCCTCCTTATGAATTCTTTAACCAGCGAAGCTTTCTCCAAACAAAACAGCAGTGGCTTCTTTCTGCAGTGGCAATTTAATCTCTGGCAGTCAGCAAACCCTGGACTCGAGCAAACCCTCACTCCTCGAATTCCTTCGATGGAAGCGGCTTAGTCTTCCCCAAACGAAATCACAAGCACAGCTCTTTGCTTCTAGCAGATGGAAAAACAGCTCTCTCTCGACGGCCTCCATTCTGCTTCTAGCGGATGGCCTTTCTCCGTCGAGCAAACCCCGGAATCTGCGTCCTCCCCGACAGCAGCAGTTCTGATTTGCTGGTGTAATCAAACCTCTCTTGTCACGGCCCTTTCTCCAACGGTTGGATGGCAAATCGATTGATGACAAACAATAGATGGAAAAGGCGACGAATTTTTGAATGACCAGTCAGCAGCTTCAACTTTCTCTAGCGGGAACAGTCGGCGGTCTCTCCAGCAGATTCTTCCCGTGGGCTTCAACTTCTATGTGGTTGCACAAATCGTGTAGCCATCGATAACCACTACAACCGCTTCATAGGTTTGAATGCATGTTTCCTTCTCCAGGCGGGTTTGAATGCAGGTTTCTTCTCCCACGATGGCAGGCAGGTTTGAACCCCAACCACCAGTGCAACAAAATCGACTCTTGTGCTTTCATACCACTTATTGAGGGAAACATTACATGAGAAAGAAATAGAATTGATAACTGAATGACAAAACTAAAGGATAAACACACATGAGTAAATACACATATATTTACGTGGTAAAACCTTGACAGGGTGTCAAGGAAACATCCACGGGGCAAGGGATTGGAAACTCTATTAATCAAATGATTCTCCATACTTTACAAGCCTCTTGGGCCATCTTATTTAACCTGGACTTATTTCGTTATTCCAACTACATTTCGTTATACAACCAATCAATAGGTAATAAGTAAATTTGCCCAGAATTACTTATTTACATTTTATTGTCATATTTTAACAGGCACACGTCCTAAGAAGGCCACTCTATCCAATATTTATCCTCAGGATGCAGGTGAATATGTTGTTGAATTAGTTAATTTATGTCTCCTGTGAAGCCTTTATTAACGCTGTTATCATATCACTAATGGATTTATTATCATTGAAACAGTGAGAATTGAAGAGCCACTTAGAGAAGTTATTGATATTTTGGAATGGACCAGTAATGAGAATGTTGTTGTAGTTATATTGCATGGTTTGGGAGGAATCGGTAAGACTACTCTTGCAAATGTTGTTTATTTTTCACTTAAAATTAAACGATGTCAGTGCTCAAAGGTTGAACTCTTCGACAATATAAATACTCTTGGAAACATAACAACATTACAAAACTAGATATTGAGGGACTTGACACCAAAGGAAGACCTTAATGACATTAAAGAAATTAGAAATTACAAGTATGGACAGCTAGAGCTAGGTAAAATGTTACAGAAAGTGAAAGCTTTCATCTATATTGATAATGTTTTGGGGAAAAGGAGCTCAGCCAGCTTTTGCCAGAGGACATTAATAAAGCATTGAAGGTCAGGCTCCTTCTTACTGCATGTGATCAAAGTGACTGCAACCCATGCACAATTAAAAGGAGGGAAGTCTATTCTATGAAACACCTTCCCGATACTGAAGCCATGACTCTTTTAAAGAATGAAATGGATAAGAGGGTTGACAAAAGGAGGCAGAGAGAATCTAGTCCACTAAATGAAAGCGAGTTGGAGGAGATAGTAAACTTCTACGGTGGTATTCCAAAACTTTTAAAAGTGGTTACGACATTCATAGTAGTGGAAAATAACGAGAAGAAAGCTTTTGAAATAGTGAAAGAAGAAAATATAAAATTGAAGGGTAAACAATTGGAGAATATGCAGCGCTATGTGTTTGCTTATGACAATCTTCGTGAAGAATGCAAAGATCCATTTCTTGATATTTTTTTATTTTTCAAAGGAAAGAATTGGGAAATCGTGGAAGATATTGTGGGAATGTCCGAACTAGATACTTTGGAAAAAAGTGCGCTCATAAAAAAAGACACAAATGGTCTTGTAAGTGTGCACGATGTCATTTTGGAACTTGGTCACCATAAGGCTCAGGAAAGTAGGCTCAAATTCACCAGTGCATATGAAATTAAGAAGTTCCTAAATCGCAAGGCAGACGAGGTAGGTACCAAATGTATGAATTTAAAAAGAAAGATACATTTATTTTGTTTCATATAATGTATATACCTCTATATTTACTCAATTATGTTTAATGCAGGATATTCAAAACATAAAGGGCCTTTGGTTGAGCGGAAATAAGGACCATTTACATATATCTTCAGAAAAATTAGACTTAATGTGTAAGTCGTTTAGAATTCTCCACCTTGGAAATTTAATAGAAGTGGAAGGGACATGTAAACGACTGGAAAATTTTATTTTTTCCCAAGGAGCAGTTCCTTGCCTTCCATTTGATGTGATGGAGATCAAAGACTTGAAATATTTGAGCTATCAACCCAAGGATCTGAAACTGTTTGAGGCAAGTCTTCGCCTTCTATTTTTCCACCCTTTGAATGAAGATAAAATGTGGTCTTTTATTATTTCTAAATCACTTAATTATGGTTCACTTATACATAGCATAATTTGCAGATGCCGTCCGATCTTAGACACGTGGAGTTTGATGGAAGGCTTTCCAATGCCTGTGAAATCTACTCGAGGGATTTGGAGCAGCTTAACAGGTTGCGAATATTGACATTGACAAGATTTGCAAAGTTGAAAAGGTTGTCCAATGAAGTAGGTGATCAACTGAATGGCTTGCAAGAATTAACTCTTTCATGTTGTGAATCGATAGAAGAACTGCCACTCTCTAGTTCAAGCCTGAAGTTAAGAATTCTGAGAGTAAATCATTGTTCAAATTTAACTCACCTCCGTAAAGATTTTGAATTATTAGATTCTTTGGAAGAACTCAATTTGCAAGGTTGCACAAATATAAAAGAGCTTCCTAGCAGTTTTGGATTGTTAAATTCTTTGCAAGAACTCAACCTGCAAGGCTGCACAAATATGAAAGATCTTCCTAGAAGATTTGGATCGTTAAATGCTTTGCAAGAACTCAATATGCAAGGCTGCACAAATTTAAAAGATCTTCCTGGCAGTTTTGAAAAGCTTTCGTCATTGATATCATTGGATTTATCCTCTTGTGAAAAGCTATCAAAACTCCCTCATGGTATTGGATACTTGGAATCACTTGTTAACCTATCTTTGACCAAGTGTGCTAACATAAGAAGTATTCCAGAAAGCATTGGGCGGTTGAAGTCGTTGGCCTTCTCAATGGATATGTCAGGGTCCTCAATGTTAACAGAACTTCCATCTCTATTTGGCAAAGTAACATATATGGAAGAGTTGAACCTCAGTGAATGCAACAGCTTAGAGAAGATTCCAGAAGTTTTTTGTCAACTCAAGCATTTGGTAAAGCTAAATTTATCAAATTGCAGCACACTCCAACAATTATGTCATGGCTTTCATTGCCTCTCATCATTAAAAATTCTAGACTTGAGCGGGTGTAAGATGTTAGAGGAGCTTCCTCCAGATTTCCATCGCCTCACCTCATTACAAAATCTATACTTAAGTGGGTGTGAGGGGTTGCAAAAGCTCCCCAAAGATTTCCATTTCCTCCCTTCATTGCAACATCTATATCTATGTTATTTCCACATGCTAGAAGAGAAATCCCTAGACAAGCTAGTAATGATGGAAAAACTATAGATTATAAACATCCAAGAAAGCAGCATGCTGGTGCGGAGATGGGAAGAACTTCAAAGAGAAGGAAATCAGTCATGGTCTGTTGTAGTTTATACAGGACAGGTGAACATATGATGTCCATCTCTCCATATTTATAATCAAATCAAACAATTAAATTCTATTTGATGCATTATCGTAACTCTGTTAGCTATGTACTAACCATTTATTTATGTTATTTCATGCATTATGCTGACTAATTCCACAATAAGTATAGGCCATTTTATTTTTCTTTTCCAATGACTTCATATTTTTCTTTATGATTTGTCAAAGGAGGAGAAGGAGAACATATTCTAGAAGCTGCTATCAGAATTGGATAACCTTCTCATTGATAAGCATGGAAAGCGGTTCAACATATCTAATATTCCTTTAAACACAGTCTCACTTGTCATATTTCATAGCAATCTAGATGATGATTTCCTTTCTCCATTAATGGAGGAGTCTATTGATCACATTCAAAAACATTTAAATTTTGAAATGATTTATATTGGTAAACATTTTAATAAGTTTCCCAAGAAGGTCAAGGACAGAATTTTTGGCTATAGTCATGAAATCCAGGAATTTGGATTGATGCTTGTTAAATTGTTATTAACATTAGATGTAGATGTTCAAGAATCTTGGTTATCAACACTAGATATAAGTGTTCATAAAGTGTGGTTAGAAAAAAATAATGCAGAGGAGCCCATCTATTTTCAGTTGGATATGGTGGAAGACAGGAAAGGCGAAACATGTCGCCCTTGTTGGAAAGTCTTGTCCAACTGTGATGTGGAGAAATTTGTACTGGGTAAATGTCACAGATATTTCAAGTTAAAAGAACTATTAGAAAAGCCTCAAAACAGTAACATAAAGTTGTTGAGAGAATTGTTTGGAACAAGAGAAGAGGAAACCATATTTCAAAGGAGTTATGTATCAAACCAGGTATCAAGTTTTGAAGTTTTGTTAATCATTCTTAATTAATATAGATTTAGATAGATAAGTGTAAGATCCAATTTTCTAATTTCATTTTATTAACTGTTCTAGCTTGTTTTGTTGACTTTGCAAATGAAGGATCCAATTGAAAACCTTCAACCTTTTAGAGTTGACAAATTATAAGGAAAAACGATTCTATTAGAAATGGGTTGTGAAGACTTATCTAATGATATTGGCCTTTGGTCTTTGGCTAAAATGTATCATGCAGAGATGAACCTACATGGTCTTGAAATTATATCACTTCCACTCCCAACTCTGCAGCCAAGAGCAAGACTGAATGCATTGGATGGATTTGATCTGTCTTAAAGACAGGTTCCTTGGTTAATATTCCAAAACCCATTGACAATGACCCGAGCAGCACAGTACTTTCTAGTCAAACAATGTGGATGGGAAAAGGATGATCAAGATGACATTTGGCATCGAAGTATAATTTGGATAATAGAACCTAATGGAAGGATTTCAACTTGCAAACCTTTTATGCGCTTTATATTGAACATGAGGGGGCCAAAAGCTTATCCTTTTACTGAGGAAATATTTGAAAAATTAAGAAAAACAGAATGTGATCAAGTGAAAAGGATATCCAATTTAGAGTTGTTGTTCAACCATTTGGAAAATGTTTTTGATGAGGTGAGTAATTTTTCTTTGTTTATTCATTGTTATATATTATAATATGAAAATATAGATTAAAAATGCCTTAGATTTTATGATTGCACTTGCAAATGTGTATATATATAAATATGTGTGTGTGTGTGTGAGTGAGTATATAGATTAAATATTTCTCTGACAAATTGCAAGTTTAACTCACTTCAGTTTTGTTTTATGTCTTTCCTTGAAAAGGTGAAAAATAAGATGTGGGAGGGAAAAATGATATGTTTATATAACGGGAATAGGGAACTTACATGTTCCATAAGGAATGCACTAATAGAGTTGAGGGATAGCATTCACATTATTTACATTCCAAGACGTGGCCATAAAATCAGGAAGATGCTAAAGATCATGAACACCATTTACAAGGACTATTATTCATTGGAAAAATCAGAGATGCCACAAGCTGATATGGATGGGATGTCTTTGCTAAATCTCTCTGAACATGAAGCCATGAGATTTTGGATGCGTCTTTTCTATTTGAAGAAAGAGATTAAGGGACTTGACAACAGTGACAGCCAATTATGTGAAATGAAAAGATTGTTACATCTTTTACAATTTATGGACGAAGGCAATGAGAATGGATGGATGACCTTAATGGGCGAAGATGGAAAAATGGTTGCAGCCTGCAGAGGTGAAATTATAGAGTGGATATTCAGAGATGATAGGGGATTTAGATCAAAGCTATTGATAAAGCGATTGATCAAATTTTCCAAAGAAGAAAGAGCACAGACACATCATGATTCCAACATCTTAGTTTCTAGTAACAATATGCAAACATCTGTTGTAGTTCACCAAGAAAATGTAGATGTTGATCTCAATAACCTTAGTGATTACACATCTGAACTTTTGGAACTGGTGCAACTACATTAGTTTTTGGAATTAAAAAAGGTGGATTCCTGTCTTCGATATCTGTCTTGAAATATTTGAATTATCATTGTTTTGTATTAGCATGATGATTTTTAGTTATATTCTTTTATATTAACATAATGTCGTTTTCATATTGGTTTTAGGAGGAGAAAAAATCACTGAGACTGAAGGCGGCTCGACACTACTGGCCAAATTCTATAGGCTTCATGTTAAAGAAATTCCTCTCCGAGGGAAGAACTGTGGTTGTGAGTATTACAGACATTAATAAAATGGAATTCTAGGATCACGCCATTAATGTGCTATGTGAAATATTTAAGCTAATTTCTTGTCGTTATTTTGTGGGTATTCAAAACGATATCATTTCTATACATCGTGAAGAAGATATTTTGGAGATGGTCATTCAGAGTCTTGTAGAGGGAATTTCAAGGGAGGAACACATGGCTGCTACAGGTCTTCTTGTGGTTGCAGAGATGTTGGAGAGATTTGACAGTGTTTCTTCCAACCGAAATGAATGCCTTTTCCTGTTGGAAGAAATGAATAACGTGGCCCAAAGCATTAAGCAGCTTAATGAACGACCTCCCTTGTGCATAGGGACCAAGCCGTATGAAAACATGAAAAAAGCAAAAAAGTGAATAGTGAACAGCTCTATCATGTGCTGTGCTCAATTCAACCCTTCTGAATTTGCCATGTGAGTACCGAATGAATGTCGAAACTTCCTTGTTCTGTCATATACAAATGCATGGTAGCCCAACTACCATTTTTATGATAGAGTTAGAGCCCTAATATCAGGAAATGACGGTAAATATTTTTGTCTCGATACTTATTATTGAGCAGACTTGTAAAACTACAGTTGTTGATGAAAATTCCCCGATGACAGGTTTTTCGGGTCAGTGAACAAGAAAGAGCTGCATGGATTATGAAAAGGGTTGTGTAGGTCACAAGAAGAGTTGAGTAGATTACTAGATGATTTTTATAAAAATGAAGATGAAAGTGTCTCCCTCTTCTGAAGATGAAAGTGCCAAAGCTTCTCATACAGCTCCAAATACTATATATAATATTCAGACTCTCGACATTATATTTCTCTTTGACTCCTTTTAGATATTTCTGGCTTTTATCAATGTTAGAAGTTTACTTTTATTATTCTGTTTATGTAATTCGAGATGTGACTACCTAAAGTGGTGATTTTTTATCAGACAGTCAAGGCATGTATTAATCTTGACTACCTAAAGTTTCGTATTATACGATAATGCACCAGGCAGTGCATTTATATGGTGACATAAATGGTTGTTCGAAATGTAATGTTTTCTTTCTTGATCGGGTTAAGATATACTGAATCTTTCTATGTTATTTATGGTTGTATTTTTTCACGACAAAATTTGGCGTAATTTCCGACGGCCAAATCGTCGCTATTCTGACATAGTCGTCGCAAGAGCAACAGTTCGAGGACGGGAAAAGCATGGTTTGTAATGCAGTCACAATTCCGACGCATTTACAAAGTGTCGCACTACCGACACCTTTTCCGTCGCTTCCAAACAGGCATCACTCTTCCGACGTTTCCCAAACCGACGTTTGTAAAGTGTCGCCATTCCGACAAAAATTGGTCCGACGTTTTTAACGTCGCTCTTCCAACGTTTTTAAAGTGTCGCCATTCCGACGAAATGTCGTCCGACGTTTTGAACGTCGCTCTTCCGACGTATTTATACTGTCGCTCTTACGACGTGTCTAACTGTCGCAATTCCGACGCCGTACAAAAGTGTTAGAAGACCAACATATTGCAAAAGTGTCAGAAGACCGACGCTTTCCAGAGGCGTCGCAATATCGACGCCAGTAAAAACTGTCGCAATTGCGACGAAATGTGGTCCGAAATTTTGAACGTCGCCCTTCCGACGTATTTGTACTGTCGCTCTTCCGACGTTTCTAGAAATGTCGCAATATCGACGCTTACGAGGCGTCGGTATACCGACGGCGATTTCAATTTAAAAAAAAAAATGAAACTTTAAAACAGGGCAGTAAATCTCCAATATTTGTTATCACAATAAGAAATCAATGATCAGTGATCACGTCAAATTTTCCTCGTAGCGTGACGCGTCTAATAAATTTTATTGTAAAGGTTGCTGGCTAGTGACAACTGCAGCATTGAAGGAAATGCATTGAAGAAAATTAATGAGGCTGCGAACTCCAAGCCAATTGGCAACAACCCTGATAATTTTCCTTACCAAATTCCAAGTTGTGACTCAGGCTTTAGACTCCAGAGCTAAGAATTTTCTTTTCATCGTGTTGGAGAAGAGAACTGCAACCTACAGCAAAAGAGAAATTCCTCAATCTCACTGCTCAGGACTCGGAGTCATTCCTTGCTAACACGGTATGTGGAAATTTTGATAAGATAACTTTCTTCACCCTCGTTTTTACTAAATTTATTCTTTTGAAAAGGGCCTGGTTCCATTTCAGAAATTTTCAACTTTCGACTTCTAGAATTTGTACATATGATTTTGGGACTGAGGTTTTGTTATTAATGAGGAGATAGTGTCTTGGTTCTATCTGTATAAAATAATTGCCTCTTTTTTTTCTTCATGTTCAGGGTTTTTGATTTTATCAAACCCTATCTCTCTTTTAATCATGCCTGCAAATTAATATATTCCAAGAATGTACACAATTCCAGGCTTCATGTACAACATATTGTATCAACTATATTTTAACAAGTGAGCTGCATGCCCATATAGTGTTACAGATTACAGGGCTTCATTTGGAGAATAAATGATAAGCTTGGCAGCACTAAATCCAAGTAATTCCCCTCATCCCTTAAAATACACCTCTAAATATAACTAGAAATTTCAAATAGTTAGTAAAGGAAAAGTACAAAGATATAACAGATATGTGTTGAGCCAAAAACCTGTGCATTCACAACAAAACTGGGATGGATAAAACTTAAAAACAATTATGGACTTTGACAAAAAATCGCCTTATGCATACAAAATGAAAGAAGCATTGGCATACTACTATGTTTACAAATTTAAGGACAAGCAGAGTGAGTCTCCGGGCAACACAGTTTCATGTGGAGACCCTAGATCCTTGTACCCACAATATCTAGTGACTTAAAAAATGATTTCCAAAACAATGCCTTTGCTATGCATGTAAGAACACCACCTGTATAATGAGGGAGATGTAATATTGTCTGAGAAGCAGATTTATACAGAGTGGTCCAAGATTGTGTATTTATGGAAGATACAGCTGATTTTGGCATGAAACATGTATCCAATATTTCAATGTGGCCTTATTTCAGAGCCCATTGATGATTTATTATGAAACCTACACTTTCAAAACAAACACATTGAAATCACAGCATCTCCATCATGAATATCATAAGTATTAACTGTATTTTGGGCACTGGCAATAGATACCATAAGAGACCCACATGGCCTATACCACCAATGTTGATTCTCTGGCACAACATTTGCAAAGCCAAAATTTCTCCCCGAGACATCCCTCTCTGCCAAAACTGGAGAGATGGTACTGGACGTTGAAGTGAAGGCCTCTGATTCAGTATGGAATGCCATAATTTCTTTATTATAAAAGTCCCATGAACAGAAACCTAAGTCCAATGTACAACCTGCAGATGTTGCCACAACATATTTTCCAGAGCGACCATCTGAACCAGCTGCTCTGATCAACCAGCGATCACCCCACATGTTTGGGGTAAGCCCATATGGAGCATTATATTCAGCCTTCTCCTGGAGATTGGAAAAAAACAATACTGAGTATTATTCATACATCAACTGCCCTTTATGTTAAGGGAAAATTTAAAGAGTGCATAAATATTCTTGAAATCCCAATCATAGTTTCTAGAAAATTTCAACAGTTTTTGAAATGAACTACATCCTATTTAAACTAGATCAAATATTTAGGCAAATCATTTTTTTAAATAGAAATTGGTGAATTTTATTTCAAATATAGAAATTTAAACCATGAGAATAATCTAACCCCTAGGATTTTCCCTATTTCTAATAGAAAATCCCAAAATGTATAAATTATAACACCCATAAATCCCAAAATTAAGTACAATAATTAAAACCTCCACACCTCTGAATTTGCTATATCGTGAAAAGAGCAGCATCCATCATCATGGGAAAGCAAAATCGATTCTCCTTCTGATACAAACCAGCCTGCGGTAGATGTCTTATGGTTGAGTTGATTCAATCGATCACAGGAGACCTCTTCAGTTTCTTCAATATTGCCAAAATGCTCTGACTTGTTTTCCTGATCATCATCAAAGTCCATATTTTCATCACATTGAATAAGTTGGGGTTCATTACGATCAGGTCCAGTGCCTATTGCAGAGCTCCAGACATCCAATCCAATATTGGAACTCCCATACCCGTTCCCATTAGAGATTGTAAATCCTGCTTCTGGCTTTAATTCGGTAAGTTCTAGATCACTAGAACTGGGTTCAGTTGATTTAGACTTGGTATAGTTGTCCTCTAATTTGTATTCCGATATAACACTATACTTGTGCTTCAACGCAGACAGAAATTCTGCAGCAATGGGATCTTCATCTATGGGGATTATGGATCTGCCCTCAAAAGCATCCCGAATATCTGATTCATTTTCATTCAACTGATCATGAAAATCCACCCTCGTCTTCAGCACAACAAGCTGAACTGAAGGCCGGTTTTTCAGCAATTTATGGTGGGGGTAAAGCCTGTCTTCCAGATCTTGACTATTTAAGTGTTTAATTGGTTTTTTCAGAGACCTGACCATAGAATCAAATGAATCCTGCGAATCCTGCAAAATAATAAACAATAGTAAGGCCGTTATTTATTGGTTTGAAATAATAAACAACATGCAACAAACCCGCATAATTAGTAAATTATTTAAAGACAATGTTGGCAATATGTTTCCTGTATCCTATTATATGATTGTCCTTGATGGCAAGCTCTGTATTTAATGGAGAATCGATATAAATAAGGACGAGTTAATTCATGTGTGAACATATTTATGCATCGTGATGAAGGATAATTGACAGCCGTAAGAAACCCTGTGCTCTGTATGTTGATCGAGGAACCGATGTTAATATGGTTGACAGTGTATCCAAACTGGTAGATAGTGGAGTTATATATATTCGTTAAATATATGATGGAAGGGTCTACACTATTAGTAAGGAGCTGACTGGCTTTCATGGAGAAAGGAACGAGGAGTGAGAGCAAACCAATTATAACGCGAAAGAACTAAAACAGAGTATTTGGCATCGAACTTTCGGTGGAACACAGACTAAACCTTCGGAATCATGAACGGAACCTAGAAGGAAAGAGGTGGAACATAACAAATGGAAGCGCGACGGAACCCTGCGTGGAAGAGTGGAACCGTGACCGAGTAAACAGTAAAGGTGGTTTGTGGTTTCTATCGCACCACCTTCGACGGGCAAGCAGTTTTCAAGAGGTTGGGAGTGATTCCATAGAACGCGCGACACACGTCCTTGTACGACTCCACAAAACTGCTTGTCACTACACGCCGTCGCGCGTTATTGCTTGACCCAGGATGCCCAGCGATATTGATAAGCATCGTTGATCTGGGAAGGGGTCATCGGACGGTGTTCATTGGCTATAGATGCGCGAAAGTTACCCAAGGTACGACGCGCCATCACGCGTTATCATCCGTGCATCATCAACAAACGATATCCGTCGGATCATCTGATGCCGAGCGATGTGTTCTCTGCTTTCAGATGGAAACGATCGTAAGCGATGGGCCCCAGTTTTTTAAATTATATTGATTGGGTCATCGATTATATATGTGGGGCCGGAACCAAAGGTCTATTTAAAAGCCTTTTGATAAAAGCGCTGGTTATTACTATAAAGTTCTATTATATATTTAATTGCCAAAGGGGCTGAATAATATTTATTTATCAAATTCCACGAATTTGATAAATAAAAGAAAGAAAACCATCAGCAACACATTATTGGTACTTTACCTTGGCTATAGTAGTATTTGGCGGAGATAGAGATTACCTTTGGGAAAATTCGAGCATGGAAGAACAAAGATCAGAATTTCAATTTGGATTGGTTTGACTTTTAATAATACCATTAGCAATTGAATGGTTTTGACCCATGGTTTCAATAAAGGAAAAAACTATATAAGGTGATGAGAATCATAGTATGAGGTGTGCATGCAGAGGCATTGTAAATAAAAATCTCTTTATGAGATCTGCATGATCGAACTCTATTGTCTGATAACGCTGAATCCATGATGCACCTATGGAGTTGATCGAGGAAATGAAAAAGCTCTAGGAAGATCAACAAAGAAATAATAAAGATCTGATGCAAGTCTGATGAAGAAATTGAAGAAATTCAGTGGATCTGAGGGTTGAAGTCTTCTGCATAGAAGTGGAAGATTTCTGCCAGTTCAAGCTGGTGTTAAATCAGGGGGTCGAAGCTCCCTTCCAGGAGAGACTGGAGAACGAGAGAAGGTTGAAGCCTTCTGCAGGTTGGTGCCTGCGCCAACACAAAATTGTAAGATGTTTTCTTTATAATAAATACTGAAGACTGAGACGACAGCAGCGGTGGTTTTCTCCCAAATTGGGTTTCCACCTTAAATATTGGTGTTCATATGTGTTCCTTTTGTAATGGGTTATTCTGTTATTTCTTTTCACATGTTTACTAAAAGAATGATGCAATAATCTAAGTAAAGAATTAACAACATAATAAGATCTCTGGTGAAAAGTTTTCAGTCAGCCCTAAATACTGATTCACCCCCCCTCTCAATATTTTTCCCAACAGACAATAATTTCTACATATTAAAATATAAAGTTATAACATACCATCTCATACTCGAACATAACATCTGTATCAATATTCTTCTTCTGTATCTTCTTGATCTTCATCCAACTGATCGACATCTATATCAACATCTGATTCATAAACGGTGTTGAAATGATCGACCATGTCATCATCATCATCAATTATGTCATTTTCAATAATATCCTCGTCGACATCATCATCAATAATTGTTTCCTCATCTCCTATGCCTGGTTCATCTTCTAAGATATCTTCTTCATTTGTCAATGCATCTTCTTGCTCATCTGCCACTGCATCATATTCTTCTTGATCAATATCATCTTCTTCATCTACAGTATACTCTACTGGCCTTCCTCTTGGATCATATCTAATAGCAAATGACCATTCATTCTCACCTAGAACCTCTGAGTAAAAGACTTGTTCGCATTGGCTTGGAAAAACATAGCGATCTTTTCCTACTTCAAACTGCGATGTTTTAACCATTGGAAACCCATTGTCATGTTGAATAAGTGTTCTATCATCATCACGTGCATTCATTCGTAGCCTATACCATTTGACGTCGAACAAAACTATTTTGAAGGAATTAAAGTCACACTCAACTATATCATCTAAGAACCCATAATATCTATTTTTAGATTCTCGAGGATGTCTGTCACTCCTGGAGGAAACATTAGTGACCTGGAATACTACAGTTATCCCACTATCAGAAGTTTTTCTGTTATCATCCAATTGTTTAACGCGAAATTGACGACCATTGCACCACATAGCCTTGTGGTGTTTCAACTGCAATATGCCAAACATGAAAAAGATGCATTCTCAATTAATAATTAAACATATACTTTACACAGCATGAAAATTAACTAAAAAATCAAACTTCTTTTCACATTATTAATATAGTATAAAATAATTAATGAATAAAATAGGTGAATTAATTGCTTACCTTTCTATCTTTCAAACCATATGCTAAATTGATTTCCCTGTCCGTAACGTTCCCATCTCCACTACGATACGCTTCTCTAATCAATTCAGACAGTACTTTCCATGATAACCTACCATCGTTACATGCTTTACATGTTTCAATCCATTCACTCATCCACTCAAGATTGTTTGCAATGTATAAAAGTAGTGCCTCATAATCTTGAGCACCTGAATAAAAAAACAATAACTCACCAATATTAATAAATATTACTTATAACCATGGTAAATTATATTAATTAATAAACTATGAAAGAATAAGACCTAAATGAATATAATGATCATATACATGATGTAAAAAAAATGAAACATTATATGTATTATACATAATAAATATTTTACCTCTCACTTTCTTCATTCTACCTTTTCCCAACAGGTGCTCCACTTCAAATTTTTTGATGGAGTTCACATCCCAAATGCAATCCACCGCCTTCATGGCTGGCGCAGCTAATTTAGGAAGATAATGACTAATATACACCATGGATTGATATACCACATATCCCTCCACCATAGAACCCTTAGGTCGTGCTCTTTGTCTAACCAAAGCCTTCAAGGATTTCAGGTGCCTCTCGACCATCCACATTGACCTTGTGTGTACTGGTCCACACATTTCAATCTCCTCAACTGGGTGTATCAAGTAGTGTTCTTGTGCATTGAAAAATGTTGGAGGTAGATACTTTTGCATTTCACACATTAGCCGAGGAATTTCTCTCTTCCAATACTTTATTTCATCTTGATGGATTTCTTTCAATGTCAACCATCTGCAAATCATTACGCAAGGTTATTTCAATGAAACATAATATATATTTCATTACAAGTAAATTAATACGTCATTTCATCAAGTATGAAAAGAAATTGTAGCAATTAGATTTTGCGTATAAATCAAAACTACTTACCTCATGTATTTACTAAGACCATATATAACTTGTTTGAAATTGTTGTTGAAGTCGTTTGGGAGAGATACAGGTAGAACATACTATAACAATAAAAAATGAATCGTTATTGGTTTCAAAATTAAACAGAAAAAAGGAAAATTTAAAATATGTATTCAAGCAATAACATACAAAAACGTATACCAAAAAAATTACCTTAACAAAGGTATGCCAATCATGTGTTTTCACCCCACTAAAGTCACCTTTCTTCGTTAATATATTATTTATGTTTGAAGCAAAACTCGTTGGAAATTTAATTCTTCTAATGACCTCTTTTACATCATTTATTTTTTGTTCTGTTAATAACCATGGAATATTATTATAATTTCGACCTCCATTGTTATTTGATCCGTCGATCACACTTTTCATTGCATGATTTGATTTCTCAATGTCAGCACAAATTTTGTCAATTTTATCTCTATCATGTGCACCATCTATGGTTCGCCATAACATTTCTGTCACATTCTTCCCGAAATGCATTGTATTAAACAAATGAGCTATTTTTAGGTCCTTATAGTAGGGCAACCTCGTGAATTGAGAAGGATAACATTTCATTCCAGGTTGAAGTACAATATTAGTACCTTCATGGCGACAATGACCTTGATATCAAAGAATAAAATAAATCAGAACAATATTAATTATAAAATACAATAAAATAAATTCATTATTTAAAACAAAAATTCCAAACATTACATAAACAAATAATATATATATATATATATATACACACAAATTACGTACCAGTTGCTCGACGATTATTAATTCTGTTATATTCCAACATCCACAACTGAGGTGTCATTCTTCGTGGTTTTAATCTAGTTTCTTCTTTATCATTGAAAAGATGTTTTTCAGTAGTACGATACTTATGGTTCCTAGGGAGGAAGTGCCTAAACTCATCAAACACCATCTTTCTTAAGTCTAGCGAATGACGATACTTCATCTTAGGGCCACAAACTGGACATGCAAATCTACCCTTTGTTTGAAGACTTGCAATAGATGGATCAATAACAATTAATATACTATGAGATCATTTTTAAAACATGCAATATGGTATATCTAATTTAGATAATTATGTATTATATTAAAGTACAATGAAATATTACATACCACAAACATGTGTTAGTCCTGGGGCATCATGAATTGTCCATACAAGCATTCCACGACATTGAAATCTCTTCTACTTGATTGGTTTAGTGATGTCATACATAGTGATGCCATGCCATAACTGTATTAGCTCATTGATAAGAGGCTCAATATATACATTCATATCTTTGACCTGGTACTTACCTAATTGTTCAAAATTACGGTACATAATAATTACTCCCATGATATATGTATATATAAGTAAGTAAATAAATAAAATATATATTTATGCAAACAACGAGAGAAATGAAAATGTTACATTCAAATAAATAATGTATCAAATACCTGGAATAATCATAGTCAGCATTATGTGTTCCCTCTTTATTGACATCCAAGGAGGAATGTTATTGTTGATAACGAAAATAGGCCACACTGAGTAAGTAGATCTAAGCTCTCCGAATGGATTAACACCATCAGCTGCCAATGAAAGCCTACCATTACGAGGTTCATTTTTAAAATCTACATATTTTTCCTCGATTTCTCTAAATGCAGAACCATCTGCAGGCATTCAAAGAACACCATCTCCACTTCTATTCTTTGAATGGTAATCCATTAACTGTGCTATGCTGTTACACCTAAACATTCGCTACAAACGTGGAATTATGGGAATATGATGAAGAACCTTTTGAGGCACCTTTTTGGTTAGTTGATCTGTTCGATATCTACTGGTACCACATTTCAGACATTCTGTTTTCAATGCATGTTCTTCGTAATATATAATGAAATCTTTAGGACATACATCTATAGTTTATATTCCATTCCAAAGTGTTTCATAATAGCACGTAGATCTCGATATGTTCGAGGTAAAGTATTTGGCGATGGTAACAAATATTCACCCAACAATCTACAACAGAAACAAAAAGTAGTGTCTTGTAAAGATTATTAATCATATATATATATATATATATATATATATATATATATATATATCATAGTTATTAAAACCGAAACCGGTGACTGGACCGGTGGAGCTAATGAACCGGGTTTCGAACCGGAACCGGTCTAACCGGTAGCGGTCAGATCTCAATGAACCGGTTTTAAAAAAAATACATTAAATAATTATTTTTTAATAAAATGAAAAAAAAAACTATTTTTAAGATTTGCAACCATGATTCCAAGCCAATAGAGACAAAATATGAAAATTTTTCTCATTTATATACCATGCAAAGGTGAATATATCAAAATGGCAGCAAATGCAATACATATCATCGAAAAATACATAAGCAAACTTGTTGAAGTAATGTATCAGGTTTCTCTTATATTATTCACTATGTTTTATTGCTGAGTTAATATTATAATATACAATCTGTCCCTGCTCAGATCTGTTGTCAATTCATTGTATCAGCCTTAAAGACAATTCTGGGTTCAATATATATATATATATATATATATATATATATATATATATCAGACCAGCATTTTGAAGATCTTGTATTCTTCATTATCTATGTTTGCTTGCCAATAAATTTTTAGAAAAACATCTACAACACTTAGAGGTATTGAATTGGTTTATGAAACCCACTATTAGTGCTATTTGTAACAAGTTGAGAGAGCATTACAACTTCAGCAGTCTGCTCACAATGTGTTTGACAAAATTTATCACTGAAAATATTCATTAAAACCCAGAAAAATCAGTAGCCAGTTTAGTGCATTTCCAAGCGGGAATTTTCTAGTGGTCAATTTATTATTGCCAGTCACATTTTCATTAGGTTGTATGTTATTGTCCCTTGAGTGGCGTCAGACCATTTGCATCAGTCTTGATGCCATGATCAAATTGCTTGTATGTTGTGTGAAAGGTTTTGTATTTATGCTGCTGCTATGTGTGAGTAGAGAGAGAGGGTCTGACAGTTCTTAGCTGAGTGTAAAATAAGGTTGCTGCTGATTGTTTTGAGAACATAAATTGTCATCAAGTACACTTGATGAGTTGCATGCTGCCAGGGATTTTATGCTAGCCAGCCTTGTATTTATCAGTCATCATGTGTATTGTTGCTACTATAAGGTGTTGAGTATGAGTTATTAGACAAGTTTGGTGCTAGTATAATAGAGGAATTTGCAGCTCATGGAGGAGACACTGAGGAATTTGCAACTCATGGAGGAGCACCTAACCGGCCGGTTAAGTACGGAACTGACCGGTTTATGCATAAACTGGCCGGTTCCTTACTTAACCGGCCGGTTAGGTCTGGTTAACCGGCCAAAATAGGTGAGAATAGGCTATTGACCGGGTTGCAAGACCGGTTCCAACCGGCCGCTGTCCTGACTGGCCGGTTTTGATAACTATGATATATATATATATATATATATAAGTTATTATTTTACACATTTATTACAATTAAAAAAAAGGGAAAATAATCAACATTTACATATATGTGATCATATATACATATTGCATACCTTAGGAGTTGTGTCATACATATGTTCGACAAATTATTCATAACCTTTAAGTTCACCAGCAATAATGTAGCAGAGAGAAGAGTTGCATTTGAGTGTTCAAAAAGTCGTTCACTTGACCTTTCAATCAGAGGTACATCATAAATACCGTCACTGCTATCTCCACCATTATCATCTGACTCACCATACAAGTCTTGGAGCATTTGATTTGTCCCATCATTAATGTGAACTGTCTCATTACTGTCATCATGATCTACCTCCACGGGATCATTAAAATTACCTTCATCATTCGCTTCATGTTCTTCACCTTGTACAACATCATTTCCAATACTAATATTTGCTGCAATATTCTCTTGTACTGGTGAAACATCATCTAATCTACTACTATTTTGCTGTGGAAGCTAGTTGATCATCTGCAAAAAGTTGGGGGGAAACTGTGCCTTTATGAAAATTACAAACATTAATAATTAAACATTAGTGCGCATATAAAAAATATTAAAATAATATAAAATTTTACGATATAATCAAAATGAAGATAGATTATTAATTACCATGGGATGATAGTCATTCGATCCACCATCAATGTGCCCATATTTCCTACAATGCACTGTTGTTGTTGCTATTAAAACTCTAACATTATTTCTCATACAACATTTTTTACAAGGGCAATAAACTCTGCCATCACCCCTTTCACCCTTTTGAATTTTTTTTCCAGCTCCAATGTTTTCTTCCATTGATGCAAATTATCCTATAAAGAAAACAATAAATTTCTCTCAATGGTGTAGAAAACCCAAGACTTGTTGAACTCAATGGGAGCTCAATATATAAGCAAAAAGAAAATAAAAGTGGGCATTTTACAAATTGTGAGCTTTTTAAAAAATGTGGGCTTTTTACAAAATTGTGGGCTTTTTACAAATTGTGGGCTTTTTTTATTCTTAATGCATTTTCTGTAGAATACTAAACAGATTTGTCCAAAATTTGAGATGCAAACTGTAGTCTCTACTATGTTTGGAAAATTGGAGGTTTATAAAAGATAAACTGCGAACATAATTGTACCACTATGATAAGAAGCTGTCAGAAGCATTCCTTCTGCTTCACAAACATGGAACTACCTTAAGAATGCTTATGGTTGATATAGATACTAGAGCATGGCAGTTAAATGTAGTAGTTATGCTAAAATACTGAATAATAGCTTGAGAGTGATCTTCAGATACTGTACGAATGCACCAAATTAAGGTTGTACCATTACTAAAGATAAATGGCAAAAAATAGTCAATTTTGATATCGTGAAGTTATGTCTTTCTCGGTAGCAAACTGGATATAGGATGAAAAATATGAGAGAACTAAGTTCCAAGGACTAAAAAACCAAGGCCAACATAGTTCTGCCTTGAATCAAAGACAAAACAAAGCTGCCCAAAAAAGTGTTTGAGAGCACCCATTGAAGCTCCTATATATAGCAGAGTCAACATTTTCCTATTGAACAAGTTTGTATAGTCAAAGCCACAGCAAGATCAGATAGCCACGATCCTAAATGAGAACCAGAACCAAAGCTAAGACAAATCCACGTTTAGCAGAACAAGACAGCCATAGCAAAGGATTTGACCACAGAACCAGATCATGAGAGATAGCGAGATTCTTGCTTCCACTGTGGAAATGTAGAAATTGTACAAGGGCTTTGCTTCCAGCAGATTTCATTGTGACAGTAATTGCTATGGTGTTGTAAGCGCTCATTAGTAGAATCTTAAAGCCATTCCGGAATTCTTTTAACCTGGAGAGGGTTTTCTGTGGTTATAAATCCTCATGTTCAAATTCCATTGTCGATTGGTTGTGTTTGATATTATGTTTTTACTATCCGCAGTTGAATTTTCGCACAGAAAATTATCAGTCTAAAGCGGAGCAATTTTTCGATGTTTCTTTTGCTTCCTATTGTGAAGTATTTCGCTCAGAACTCTACTCGTTGTAACAGAGGTCTTGGGCATAGAACAGGGGACTTGGGTTTTTGGAATCAAACTTCAGGTTAAGATGCTCATCTGAAGAATGGCACAGTGAGCCTTAGCATGGAGTTGGGAGTACCAATTTGAAGTGCAGGTAGGGCATTGTACAATAGACCAGTTAGATTTCTGGACCCTAATACAAAATTTTCTTCTTCTTTCAAAACGTGTTTCTCCTTTTCTGTAACCAATGTGGGTCTTGTTCTTGTTTCAATTGGGGATGGATGAGCATTTGTTATTGCTCCAGATGATCACACTCTGGGTAGCCCTGGAGGCTATTTGGGGGTGATGAGTCCAATAGGTCTTAATGAATTGTTGCCCTCGCTGGGGAATACTATTGCAGTGGAATTTGATACTATTTTGGATGTTGAATTCTATGATCCTAATGGAAACCAGTACCTTCAGCTCCAGTACTTGTTCACAAAAGAGGGTGCCATAGTAATTCATGCATGCAGAGAGGGTGAATTGCAGGCATTGTAATAGGAGGTGTTGTTGTTATTGCATTGGCCACTAGATTGTTTGTCTGGTTCTGTTACAAGCGCAGAGTATTGAAAAGGACAGACAAATTTAGTTCAAATATTGTGAAATTGCCTCGGAAATTCACCTACAAAGAGCTCAGCAATGCTACGAAAGACTTTTTTTGAATGTGATTGATAATCAATAATTTCAAGAAAGGGTAATCCCCTTGTGAAACCCAAATTTCTGAGCATTTTCTAAAACCTGATGACGGAGTCATTGTAATGAACAAGCGCCTAGGTCCATATTACGTCCAAATCTACCAAGCACCAAGATCTATAAAAAAAAATCCACAATATCTGCGAACTAAGAAGAAGAGGCAGAAAATGTATTCTGCTTACCTGTTCGAACAGTGGTTGGGGTTTACCACGGCAAAAATTTGACAGATCTCATGTAGCATTTCGTATCATTGAAATTCTGGCAGTATCATTCAACTGGGCAAGCACCTGCCTCGGAGCTCCATGACTGAGGGCAATATCCCTAAATGATGCAGAGCCTCCAGCAATATTTCCCAAAGCCCAAACAGCCTTACACGAACACCAGTTGAACTCAAAGTTGGGTAGTAGTTTTTTAAATCAAATTCCAAAATTACAGACGTATAAAGATAGTTGGGAAGAATAATTTTATGCCTCTAAAATGAACGTGCTACTTGTTCTCGAACATTATCATTCCCAGAGGTAAGAAGTTCTACAAATATAGGTAGTGCCCCGTAATCAATCACAACCTTTGTATTCTCAGAGGCTCCAAAAAAACCCAAATAGGGTCAACCCTACTACAGGAGGAAGGGCCTGTAGTAAGAACTTACCGTTTTGCAAGAACTGAGGGCGAATGCTATTCTGCAAGAGCTGAGGGCGAATGCTGAGGGCGAATTCTGAGAGCGAATGCTGTTCTGCAAGAGCTGAGGGCGAATGCTTAGGGTGAATGCTGAGGGCGAATGCGCGTGTGATATCAGATGTTAATGTAGTTTTTAAAAAAATCATTTTTATGTAGCGTGCATTTGAATTTTAGCATTTCAAATCATTTTTATTTACATTTGATTTTTGCATTTCTAATACAAGTGACAAACAAATTTCTACAAGAGGTTGAAATTTTTACTAGATAGCCATGAAAGACTAATTAAAATGGCTTAAAATGCAAGTGGAACTTCAAAATAAATGTAATTGAAGGTTCTCTCCACTAAATTTTTGCAAAAGTGCTTACATTATTTAAGTTATCTAGGATATTTTTTGTATTACACAATCAAAATTAAATAATGAAATAGTTGGGTAGTCTTATTGTTTCAAATTAGGACACAATTTTCAAATGGTGATGAAGTTTCATGTGATCATTAACTAACAATATTCTCCTTTCCTATCCTTGAAAAACTATACAAGGTTCCCTGTTGCCACATGAAACCTTAAATCATGTAGCAGCATAGGACCAGTCCTCCATTTTGCCCGTCATAAGGCATTTTGCACATATTTGACGACTAGAATTTGCGGATTCCCGTTTTCCATGAGGTGCTAGGAAGGATAGAAGACTTAATTTTGACGTTTGAAATTTTTTCAAAAATGTTCTTATGCCCTTTAATTTCCACTTACCAATAATTTTGCAACACTAGTCCTCTTCACAATTTCTAATGATGTATCATGTGCGTCAAACAGAGATAGTATGCCAAAGTTACATCCCTAGAAGTTGAAACGCCAATTTACCCAAATGGGGCCCATAGTTTTGGCACTTCATCTCCTAGGGTTAGGTTTTTAGATGTTTAGGGTTCTCCATTGTTTCTCAATAATAAATAGGCCCTCGAGCCTCATTGTAACTCAGTTCAGAGGCCTGTAGCCACCACATCTCTCCTCAGAGATAGCTACCAGCGCCCTAGCTAGTTTTATTTCCATTTTGTCTATAAGCAAATTTCAGTTCTTTGATATTAATAAAATGAAGTGTTATTTCCACTGCATCTCTGTATTTATGGTTATGTGTTTATTCTGTTGCGTTCCTGCATAAATCCGGATCAGTGGTATCAGAGCGGTCTGCTTTTTCTCGATCCTTCTTTGCATGTCCCCAACGAGGTCGGGGTATAAGGAGCTAGGGCTCGATCTAGTGGAACCTTTGCAAGATCAGCCTCGCAAACCTCGACGGACGCCCATGGGGGACGAAAAGAAAGATGAGGGAGCAGGAGATCCTATCAAAATATTGCTCGGGGAGGCCCTCGAAAAATAAAGGAACGTGATGATGGATAACTTTGTTCAGATCCTTCAACGGCTACCCACCGGCGGCGCATCTGCATCCAGCAGCCACTCTGGAGGCGCGACTCCTTTTAAGGTACAAGTAAATTTTGACATTCCCATATTTGAGGGTCAAATAGACGCAGATGCCGTAGATAGATGGTTGAATCTGTTAGAAGGATATTTCTCGATTCATGACTTTTCAGACCGAGAGAAGATTATTTTTGCACTCCTCAAAGCTACCCCCCATGTTAAGGACTGGTGGGAAACCTACTGTGAGAACAAGGACCAGACAGAACCCTCTCTGTTCTCGGCCGTACCAACTTGGAATTCTTTCCGAGACGCCGTCAAGGAACAGTACTATCCCGTGGAGAGCTATGAGGACAAGTACATACAATGGACCACGCTGCGACAACAAAGGGATCAAGATGTGCACGAGCTGACGAATCTGTTCCATACCCTGCGCACAAAGTTGGGTATCAAAGATTCGGAGAAACATTTGGTGCTAAAGTATCGCAGCTGTCTGCACAGATACATTCAAGAGGAAATGGAGTTCCTCGACATCTCCTCGCTTGGTACAGCATACCGGTATGCTGCCAAGATTGAGCAGAAATTCAAACAGAAGAAGCGAGACTTTGGATCTGCGAATCAAAAGCAAGGGAAAGGTGCTTCCAAACCGCAGAACAAAGGATAGAGCCAAGGCATGGCAGCTAAAGACAACTCATCGAAGCCACAAGAAAAGAACAGCACCGCAAAGCCAAAGAAGGACACGGGAAAGTGGTGTGAGTTCCACAAGAGCTCCACTCACAACACAAGTGAGTGTCGGGCCAAGCAGTCGCTAGTGGCCGAGATGAGGGCTTCTGAGTCAGATGCATGCTCTGACTCCGAATCAGAACCTGAAAAGGGGAATGAAAAAGGGAAACAGATTATTGATGCGGAGCCCAACGCCACTGTTGCCACTACAAAGGTCCGGAAGGAGGAACCGGAAGATCCAGAGGAGGAGGAACGTCTCTTCCACTCCCAGATGTGGGTAAAGGGCTCCCCTGTACAGTTCATTGTCGACAATGGGAGCCAAAAGAACCTCATTTCGGCAGACGCCGTGAAGCGGTTGGGCTTGCCGACCACAGCTCACCCACATCCATACACCATCGGGTGGCTTCACCAAGGACGAGATCTCCGCGTCAGCCAGCAGTGCCGCCTTCCCTATAGCATCAAGCCCTTCACGGATGAGGTATTATGCGACGTTGCTCCTATTGATGTTTCTGATGTATTATTAGGACAACCATACTTGTGGAAGCGTCATGCGGTGTATGAGTCTCGGCCTCGTGCTGTTATTGTTACTTTGGGAAATAAGTTGTACAGGATACCAGAGGTACCACCTCCTACTACTATCTCTTTGGTTACTGCAAAACAATGCAGTAAGCTCATTTCCCAAGCCAGGAAATTTGTTTTCCTGATGATCCGCCCCCAGGGCAAGAAGAAGACTATGGCCACGACCTCCAGACAAGGCTCCTCTGCACGACAACAACAAATGGATAAGGTTGTGGAGGACTACGGGGACATTTTCACCTCACCCACAGGGGTTCCTCTACACTGTCAGGTCAAGAACCTGATTGATCTGACCCCAAGTGTGCCGCTACCCAATGGACCGATCTATCGGCACTCTGTTCTAAAGAACGATGAAATCAAGAGGCAAATTCAGGAGCTGCTATAGAAGGGTCACATCCGACCAAGTTCATCGCCTTGTGGGAGCCCAATAATTTATTATTGTGAAATCATAGTTCTAAATTATCTCTTATTCTGTGAGCAATGTAATCTATTAATTGTAAGCAGATTCATTAAAAAAATTCAAACTGATTTTAGCATGAATGATGAAAATTTATATATTAATTTGTTTTTAAGAGTATTTGTATTATGTAGGAGCACTGGAAAGAAAAATCAAGACTTCATTTTCTATTTTCCTTATTTTATTAGGCTGAACTGGAGAAAATTGAATATGAATAGTGAGTTAATTGTAAGATCAATGGGCCAAGGCCATACATCAACATTGACCACAGTGGGGAAGTATAAAAGCATGGATATTCATGCAAGTATAGTTATTAATGTAAGATCAAGGTTAACTCTTAGCTTCACTAAAGAAATAGAAGGCAAAGATCTAGCATCAACTGAAACTCACGTGAAAAAGTAGATGAAAAATGTACAATCATCCAATGGAGAGGTAATCTATAATTATCCATTAAGACTCTTGGCTATGCCTTGAGACTAAACTAATTCTCAATATTTTTGAATAATCATCCATTGGAATTTAGTAGGAAAACCATAGTAAATCATTGTCCAATGGCCATGCAAAAATATAAAAAAATAATATTTGTTGGTTGTTTTTCAATAGGTGGACCATGATGGGACCACTGAGAAGGTGGGGGTGTTTTTTTAATCATGGAAGTGAGGTTTATTAGATTGATAGTCAAGTTACCTTTCCCTATAAATTTTCTCGATCAAGTTATTCATTCATTGAACTTTGATTCATTCCTATTGTTTTGATACACAATCCAATCCAGTTGAGTCTTGAGTCTTCATTGAGAATGGCATTCATAGGTTGTCAAGAAAGAGGTTATCATGCACATGCACTCTTCTTTTCTTGGTATATTCGTAGCTATGTTCAGCCTGAGTTCTATATTTTTAAATGATCATAATAGTTCGTGATTATTAGGCTTTTATTTTGTCTTTTAAGAATTTTAATTTAATTATTATTAATCATTAAATTAAAAAAAAATGTATATATATATATATAGTTATTATAGTTATTAAAATTTCAATAGAATTATTAAACTTTCAATGGTACATCAACTTTCATACATGAGAAAATAGATACTGACAAATGGTACATCATGGCCTGATTAATTTCGCTCAGCAATTTCAAATGGTATAACATTTAGTCAACAGTAATCATCAATTTCTGCACACAGAGACTAATTTCTCTGAAAGCCTGAGATTTATTTAGCTTGTTATTCTTATAACTACATAGACATAATTAATAGAGAGATTGAGGACAGAAAAAAAAAAATCTAGCGCTTAGTCTCCACTACTGAACATGATTTTGTGAGAAATAATACATAGATTGATTTCTCTGAGTGCCTTAGTGTTCTTTGGCTCATTTTTTTAATCACAACAACAATAAAAAATGCACTGAGGATTTGTTCTTAGTCCGATTATGCAATTTTTATAAGACAGATTATGAAATATTAATAATAAACATAAATTTATTGCAATTTAGGGAAAGCTCGTTCATGTTTTTTTCTTTATATTGGAAGGTTACTTGATTTTTGAAGTAATTTTTAGTAGATCATAGCATATATTGAGGAAATATTAGTTTGACAAGAATCAATTATTTCTCTTGAAACTTTAGGTATTAAAAGTCCATGACACACATATATCACACTCCAAAATCCAAAGAAAATGGAAGAGCGTTCAATTTTTTTAATCAAACTTTTATTGGTGAAAGGGTTAATTTATTACGAGAACATCATTAATTAAGTGCAAAATTTTAAACGCAATGTTTATTGACTAGAAAAATAATGACCAAAACGTCAAAAAAAAATTGTGTGACGGGTAAAGAGAAATCCAAATTCCAACCCTGTCTGCCACTTGTTGGTGAGTGGAGGTTATTCACTTTTCATTTACAGCTTACCAGGTGACTCATGTTACCAATATTTTCACATGGCTCACTTTTAGGTGACTACTTATTGTACTTATTCTTTATAAAGAACAATTGGTAGATAATTGTATATATTATTTGAAATCTATAACAAATCCAGGCAACAAAATTACAACAAATAGAAAATTATGAAAAAAATTCACCAGGGCACTACTAATGTGTGGATACCCTATCATTTTTTAGATCCTCATAACTTACCAACACCTACTATATTGGTATACACATAATATGGCATTTACCTGAAGTATTTCATATGTATCTAGAAGTAAATAAGTTGTATGACAATTGTTATGGCAGATATAAGATGTGTATTATAGTTTATATTTCATTTTTTCTTAAGTCGCATGCATGTGCGGTCCATATAGTGACTACAATTACCAAATATATTTCAGTGAAGATGTGAAGATGATCTCTCATTAGGTCCTAATTACTTAAATCATCATTAATTAGCTTTCCAAATGAATAAAGTATGTTAACAAATTAGTAAAAACTAGGAAAACAAATCATGCTTTAAAAAAATATGGCACAATGAGTCAGACTCTGAGATTTATTTAATTACTCATCAAGTGTCGCTACAACATATATATGATCACCATTACCATAGAAATGGGACATGTGACCATCATTTTGGTTTCGCCGATGACATTCCACATCATGAGCATTGTTTAGGGTTGATTGTGATGATTTTTTTTAAACAAATCATTTATACATTTTATGGAAATTATAGACACAATTTATAATCACATTACAAGATCATGATGTATGGATATTCCTTATCATTTCTTAGATACTCACAACTTACCAACACCTAATAGATTGATATACACATCATATAGAATTTACCCCTAGAATGCCATGTATCCTAAAACAAATTAGTTGTATGGCAATTGTTATGGTGCATATATGATGTGTATTACAGTTTATCTTATAATTTTGTTGAAGTAGCATACAACAATTTACATAGTGATATGAGAACCACTCTCTAGAGTATACATCAATTTTGTACACATGGCTTTTCAGTTGCTTTTTAAGATATATCATTGGTGATGCTCACATGATTATATAATGAACCATTAAGTTGAACTATGAAATTATTCCTCACAACACACACATATTGATGAATTAATAATTTTTCTCATATAATTTTTTTAATCTATTTTGAAAAAAAAAAATTATATATAATTATTTCTAAGAAGAACAAGAGAGAGTTCCTTACCATATCTTCGTAAAACATATAATAGTGACGTTTGGAGGCAATTGCGACGTTTGGAGGCAGCCGTCTAGCGACGCTTTGGGGCATAGTGTCGCAATTGCGACACTTTTCTCTAAATGTCGGTATAGCGACAGTTTCCCAAGATCAATGGCCCAAAGTGAACCCGATAACTTACCTTTTCCCCGCACCTTTCATTTTGATCGTGGCTGTTCGCTCGTTGAATCCAGATCCGACGGCGCTAATACATTTTCGCGCTCATAAAGTAATCATTTGATGTTTTGGCAAAGCCGCGTGAAATGGGTGGTTTTTCCAAACCACCCGCGCTTACGTGTCGCCACCACGTTGTATCGCGTTCGAAAAGCTAGTTTCCGCTTACCACCATTTACCCTCGCGAATACCACTGGCGGTATTCCCTAAACCTCACCCGTTTAACCTGAGTTTAATGTCATTTAACTATGGTTATACCATCGTTTAATACATTAAAATTATATTTTTCATTCAAATTTTCACCTTTTCGCTTTAAACCTGTAAAAACATTGCAGAACCATTTTTCCTCAAAATCACGCCGTTTGAACCCTGAGAAACTTTGCAGAGCCATTTCAACCTACCAGTACCATTTTTCGACGCCCATTGCCCTGAATTTCCATTACAAAGTACTACATTGTCCTCTGCGAAGCCATTTTCAAAAAATTGAAGACTGAGCACCTCTGCAACGTCTTCAACCGAATTTCGCTGGTTCTCTAGGTACTTTTCTTCGAAGTTGCCCTCTAATATTTCAAAATTCCTGTCGGTTTCAAATAATTACAAAATTTACTGCAAAAAAGTGTCCTTTTTTCAGGGGAAACTCTGTCAAAATTTCCATGAATCCCTAATTTCCCTTTCTCGCAATTTTTTCCATACCCTGGTCCATTTTGCTATTGAAATCGATTTTAAATACACGTTCTGAGCTTTAAATTTCTTTCATTTCCTAAAAACACTGCTTAGAAACCCCATTTTCAGTAGAAATTCGCCAAGAAACCCCTGTTTCTCGTAAAGGAACTTAGCAAACCGTTTAAGATTGCTTCGTTCATTATTAAAAATGACCAAGAAATAGGTAACCCCCAAGAATGGAGGCCCAAAATCTCAAAATAAGTCTTCTGCAAAGATTCCTCAGCCTATGTCCTTCAAAATCGACAAACCAACTCCTGCACTCACGGCTGATTCTTCAGAAGTGGTCAGACCAGTCCAGCCTCCAGTCATTTCTCCAGAGAACAACCCTTTAGTTGATCTAGACTGTAGAATACTAGACCCTAATGTAGAATTTAGCCTGCTTGATATCTATAATTGGTGCTATGGCAAATCAGTGGAAAAGGGTGACAAAGATATTCCAATTTGGGAATCCAATCTGCCTAGATATATTTTCCCTCACACTCATTTTGTTCATGACTTTATCATATTATGCCAAGCCTATTATATGCCAGAACAAAGATGTATTGTAAACAAAGAAAAAGAAACCCTGTTTTACATCACTGAAGAGTCGATAAATTCCATGCTGCAAATGAATCATGACCCCAATTCTGCTTCCCTATCAATAGAAGATTTAACCCAACTATATCTTGACTTGGATTTCAATGCTAGATTCAAAATATACCAGACTTTTTGTCCAAATCAAGTTGATATTCCTAAGTTAAATCCTCCTTTCGACACCGTTGATTTCCCAGATGAAACTAAACAGATTGTCTCAATACTCTCCTTCATACTAGGATACGCCAGTGATGAATTCAATGATGTGGCTATCCTAGGTTTTCTGTCAACTCTAAGCCCTGGTCAATCACCATCCATTCAGTTCAATTTTGCTAGATTTATTGCTGAAAGTATGCATTATCAGTTATCCATATTATCAGAAGAAGGAGTTTTCAGATACTCCTCTTATCTACTCCACCACTTCCTATATTATCAAACAGATAAGTTTCCAATTGAATGTGAGAAAGTGGATGCAGAAGGAAAAGTTATATCAGTAGTATTTTGGTCATCTATTTTAAGGAAATGGAACAGAAAGTATAGTTTTACAGATTTCAATGACTCATTTATAGCCCCTGCTATGTATCTCTTGGAAAAAGAGGAGATCCCTAGGATCAATGATGAGACAAGAAGAATTCTGCAGTTATCAGAGAGCTACAAAACTGCTAATTGGTATTTATATAAAAATCATACAGAAATCAGAGTGTATGGCTCATCCCTGGCCCCATATAAGTTACCCAGATTTGTTACTACAAGAATATTTGCTTTAGAATATCTCAGACAACTATTGAATGTAGATGAAATCAACTTCATAGCTTTCAAGAAAAAGACCCAATTTAAGCTGAAAAGTCAAATTGGGCCATTCATTGTGAATAACAGAGAAGCTGCCAATGAGATAAATGTCAAAATTAAAGAGTATAAGTTCCCATGTAGTTTTACATGGAAGTATGACCCACAAGGTATTTTGAGTGCAATAAGGGTAAAATGTAAGTTGCCTGTTTACTTGCATGATCCTAAGCCTCATATTGAAAGATATGTAAATAAAATTGAATGGGAGCCAAACACCCTATCTGATGATGATTCACAGGCAGTACAGGTAATACAGGTAGACAGTGGCAAAGGCAAACAGATTGAACAGACAGTACAGGTGGCTTCTACAAGCAAAGATATTGATAATGTACATAAAAGAGACAGAGAAGGAGATAGTTTCATAGCTGAGACTATTGAGGACATAAAATTCAGAACTCCTTATAGTAAAAGAAGCAAGTCAACAGAAGAAGAAAAGGATAAGGCTGTAAATATTGATATAAATGATGAAACAACAAGAATAGTCACTCAAACATTAAAAGAGCTTCAAAATGTAAAAATTGGAACACAACAAAAAGATACAGTCATGAAGGAAAACCAGGCTACTGTCGATTTTCCTCCTTCTTCTCAGGAAACTGAAAATACAGAGTCAGAGATTCAGATCAGATTTAGACAGATTAAAGAGAAGAATGAAGAGCTCAAGAATCAAGCTTATTCTAGATTTCTTAAGGAAAAGCCTGGAAACAAAGACAGGCTTCTTTCAGCATTTGATTATTCATCCAATAAATTGGTAATCTCATTCTTGAAGCCTACAGTGGTTGAGCCAAAATCAGTGGCAGATTATTCCAAAACAGATCTTGAACTGGATGCAGATGCCATTCATGAATTAGATCAAATTGAATTTCATAGGAGCAATACTGAAATGCTATATTCCAAAATTGTCAGTAAAACTATGAAATCAATTAGGCTGGAGAAAACAGTGCTCAACCTCCAAAATCAAATGAGGTTGGACAAAGCCTCACTGTATGCTAATAATTTAAGAATAAAAGCACTAGAAGATATAGTGATTGAAGCAGGGGGTGACCCAGCAAACATTGAAGGGGAAAAAGTCTTAATTAAACATAAAAATGAGGATATAGCTGCTCTTAGAAAACAATTGAAGTTGCCTCAGAGTGAAAACTCTCAAGCAAAAGAAATTCTACAGCAAAAAACAGAGAATGATGATTTAAAGCAGCTTGTACATCAAATGACAAATCAGATAAAAAAAATGGAAAGTCAAATAGAAGCTCTAATGAAAGAGAATGAAGAACTAAGACAAGCACACCCAATGGTCATTCCTACAGTGATCCCCACTGTAAGCACTGCTATACCATCTACTTTGGCAGAACACTTGGCACCGAAAGGAGTACTTCCAACTGTAGTGCCAATTACTTCTCTAATATCCGCCTCTTCTTCTTCATCCTCACAGAGGAGCACACTACAAGACCAAGATAAAGAGATTCTTAGTTTGAAAGGCACTATTAAAAATTTAGAAAAATCCAACAATGAAGCCTTGATTACTTCTAAAGGACATGAGCAAAGGGCTGATCGACTACAAGAATAGGTAAAGATTCTACAAGCACAAGTAAATCTTACAAATCAAGTGGCCTTTATAAAAAGTCATTTATGGACCAAAATTATTGATGTCATTCATTCTCAATGGCCTTCAATTCGGATAATTTATGAACAGAGGGAGTTACTTCAAGTTGCTAGTGCAGAGATTGACAAGACTAAGAGGGAAATTGACAAAAAACCAGCCCAAGCAATCAAACTCATAGCTTTTTTAAACAGTAAAACCAGGGAAGAGTTGGAAGAATTGAAAATTGTTGATAGAACAGAAACCATTCTTCAAATCAAAAAGGTCCTGAACAAAAGAAACATAATGAGTACTCTAGAGGACCGGTGTAAAGACATGAATTTATCCATCTCAAGATTTTTAGCCAAATACAAAACATTGTCAGAAGCAGGTTTGCCTGATATTCATGCATTGAATGACAAGTTAATGCCTCGGAAAGATTATGATCTAAAAATCAGAAATCATGCAAAAGAGCAAGCCAGACAACAACTGCCTCAAGGATCACCAACAGGCAAAATACTTCTTCAGTATTTTGAAAATATGTTCTTTTTAGATAATGAGATCAGGCATATGTTCACTATCAAGCCTAACTTTTCCAAGTATACAGAGGCAGATGAAAGTTACAGAAAATTGAAGACTATGAAGATCCCCTCTGCAGAAAAGTGGCAAGAATTCACAGATCTGCTGTGAATTTAATGGATAAAAAACAGGAAATTCACTTGGAAATTCATTTTTTACTGTTACCTCAAATGGTAAAGATACAGGGTTAAAGTGCACAACAACAATCAGTTCAAATTAGAATAATCAGTTCTATTTTTGCTTGTAAAAAGGTAACAACTTGCAAACTGTTTTGCAACTGTCCCTCTTTTTAAGTTTTCTTTCCTATTTTTTATTAAAACATTATCTCAATTCCTGAGATATTTTGTAAACATTTTTTTGTATAAATACTTCACAATTCAAGTATTCAGTGTGAATAAAATTTCTCAAGATAACTATAGTTCCTGCTCTCTACTTGGTATTTTAATGTTTTCTACTTTGTTCGTGCTCTCTACTTGGCCATTGGCCTGTGGGTGATATGGAGTTGTAATCTTGTGCTGAATGTGGTAGTTTTTCAATGTTTCAGCTAATTTATTACCTACAAATTGTGGTCCTCCATCTGTGATTATGTCCCTTGGGAGACCATAGCGCACAAATATTTGGAAAAGAAACTGTACTACAGAGTCCTCTGTAGCTTTTGAAACTGCCTCTGGTTCGACCCACTTAGTGACATATTCGGTTGCAACTAGGATGTATGTTTTTTGGTTTGAGGGAGGACTAATAGGGCCAAAAAAATCAAGTGCCCAGCGTTCAAATGGTTCAATCACTAGTTGAGGGTTCAAAGGTTTCATCAGACTGCCCAGGGCGTCCTGCCCTTTGGCAGCTATCACAGGCCTGCACGAATTTTTTGGCATCCTTAAAGATGGTAGGCCAGTAATAACCTGTTCGTAAAACCTTATGGGTAGTTCTACGGTTCCCGGTTAGATCCCCTTCTTCAATCTTCTTATCTGTAGCTTAAGGATTCTTAAGTGCCCTTTTGCTCAGATTCCATCCACTCCATCAAATCAAGCCTATACATAGCCTTAGAAGGTCACCTATCTTGCCCTTAGCACATTTGCATCTTTGAGCCTTATTTCTTAGTTCTGCTTGCCTAGTGAGTTGACTCCATTGCCCAATATTCTGGTAGATCCTTCTAGTTTACCTTGAAATCTCTTTATTCCCACCAATCTTTTAAAATCAAACCCAAATACACAATCATAGCTAGCCTAAAATCTGTTACTAAAACAAATCTAAATCATACGGAGAGATCCCTCTCTAGAGTTCAAGAAGGCTAGATCTTGAATTCCCAAAGCAGTTCTTGGTTACCCCTGGTGTTCTTAACTACAAAAATCCCTATCCCACGACCTGAGAATTACTAGGGTGATAACAGGCCTTGGGGGTATTATGATCCTTGGAGGAAACTCCCACAACTAGAAGAGTTGACAGAAAAATTGGATCGAGTACAAAGGTGTGGCAGGTGGGTTTTACCCTATACCAATTGTTATGGTGAATATATGATGTGTATTACAGTTTATCTTATAATTTTGTTAAAGTAGCATACAACAATTTACATAGTGATATGAGAACCACTCTCTAGAGTATACATCGATTTTGTACACATGGCTTTTCAGTTGCTTTTTAATATATATCATTGGTGATGATCACATGATTATATAATGAACCATTAAGTTGAACTATGAAATTATTCCTCACAACACACACACACACATATTGATGAATTAATAATTTTTCTCATATAATTTTTTTAATCTATTTTGAAAAAAAAAAAAATTTATATATAATTATTTCTAAGAAGAACAAGAGAGAATTCCTTACCATATCTTCGCAAAACATATAATAGCAAGAAAATTAATCTATTGAAATTTCATTTCCAAACATATTCATGGAGTAAAATGAAGATTAAAAGGAGATATTCATGGATTTACCCATAACATCACCTCATAATTAAGAATGTAAATGTACAATATTGATGATACATAGGTTAGGAGAAAATTAATCTATTGAAATTTCATTTCCAAACATATTCATGGAGTAAAATGAGGATTAAAAAGAGATATTTATGAATTTACTTATAGCATCACCTCATAAAAGTGTAAATGTCCAATATTGATAAAATTTATTTATATATGATAAATAATAAACCTTTATCTCACATGTATCATATAATCTTATAAACAAACAATTGCACCGGGGGTGCAATCCTCAAAAATTTTAAACTTTCTAATGTATATGTACCTAATTAAAGTATTCGGGGCCCACATTACAAATGCCCAAAGTGAAATATTTGCGCATATGTTATATATGAGCCAATGGGTTAAATAAATATCGGGCGGTGAAACAAAACTTATAACAAAATATTAATAAAACTATATCATACGTCCAGACTTCAAAAAAAATAAACCCAATTTCAATCACAAATTCGCGTTCCAAAATAGCCTGCTGATGTCACCCTAATTTGTGACGCGAAAACTTCATAGAATACGCCATATAAAAATTCGGGTCCGTTTTTTTGGCTTTTCGTACGGAGGAAAACTGTGACGCGAAAATAAAATTAATTCCACCCTATAATGTTTCGGGTCCGGAATTCCACAATGCAGACGGGCCAAAAAATAACGCTATCGAATCGCCTGCTTCCACGTGGATGGCTGATTTGGTCTGTGGTCTGTGGGACCACGTTCTTCTGAATTAAAATCTCCCGCGTTTACTATTAAATTGCTCTTTTTCCAAAACACTACAGCGCTCTATTTTTAAGTGTGCAGGGACTGTGATTTCAAAACCAAAATTGACTGTTCATCAGTTTTAGAAAGCGGCTGTTTGACAGAGCCATTCAAACAGATTTAGAAAGCGGCCAGAGGACAGGGTAGTTGAAATTAATATTTCAACATCCCTCATTCACTAAGAATACCCTCCTTGGTGCCTTCTTCGCCGGACTACGATGTGTTCATCAACAGTCGTGAACCCGATGTCCGTTTCTTCGCCAGGCATCTTCACAACAGTATTGTTTCCAGAGGATTGCGAGTCTTTCTCGACAGCATAGAATTGCAGGCTGGACAATCCATACCTTCACAAATCAAAGACGCAATTAAATGAGCCTCTCTGATTATTACTATTTTCTCTCCAAATTATGTGCAATCGCAAAGGTGCCTCCATTAACTACTCCTCGCGCTGCTCTGTAAGCCGACCGTTTTTGCAAAGGCATATAATTGTCGTTTATTGCATATAAGTGTCGTTATACCGACGGCGGCCAAAGCGTCGCTATTGCGATGTATCCCTCTAAACGTCATAATTGCGACACTTAGACATTGTGTCGCAAACAAAGCATCACTATTGCAACGGCTGCCTCCAAATGTCGCAATTGCGACACTTAGACATTGTGTCACAATTGCGACGTTTGGAAGCAGTCGTTGCAATAGAAACGCTTTGGGGCATAGTGTCGCAATTGCGACACTTTGTCTAAGTGTCGGTATTGCGACACATTTCTCTAGACGTCGGTATAGCGACGGTTTTGGGCGGGATTGAAAAAATTTGGGGAAATTTCCGACATTTGGTCAAAAGTGTCGGAACCAAGTGTCGGAATTTCCGCCAAATGTACTAGTGTTTTTTAGTATCTATTTATGGTATTTGTTTTAGGAGGGAAAATAATAAATATGGTTTTTAAAGGGTCCATAGGTTTATAAAAAGGATGGCATTGGGAATCATTAGAGTTTATTTATATTATTGTATTTTTCTTGAGAACTTGGTCGTGGCTAGTTTTCTTGATAGGGTTTTGAGTTTGATAGGACTAACAAACACTCTCGAGTATTATTTTTTCTAGTAACTATTGTGTTTTAACTAACACCATATGCATTTATTTTAGTGTATATGGTGATTTTTAATCCTATTTGAGTGCTTGCACTAGATGCATTTATTTTAGGGTAGATGGTGATTTGTAATCCTATTTGATTGTTTGCACTAGATGCATTAATTTCAGGGTAGATGGTGTTGAGATTCAACAAGATGATGATCCTAGCGAAAATTAAGCACCTACACTAGGTGGAGCCCACAGACCATTTTTAGGTGTATGTCTATTTTTAGAATGTTGAGCAAAATATATTTATAGCGTGAGTCTATTTATAGATGAGATTTTATTTTTAGATGCATGGGTGTTGGAACAGGGTCTCATACAAGCTGCGAAACTGGTCCATTTTGAATACTTTTGATTAAATTTAGTCTAGCGCAGGGGTTTTGGGGCGGGTCAAAGCCCCGAAATCATTGTAATCGGTAAAAGGGTAAACCAGGGGTCCAAAAACCACGGTTTGCAGACCATAGGAAAGTCTAGGCTAGATTATTATAAATAGAGGAACATTTTGCATTGTAAGGTAGAAAATAGAGAGCTATTGATGCGAATTGTGGTTTAAGCTATCTGTTTGGGTTTTGGGGAAAGGACTCCTACTGGTTGTGTGCGCAGAGATCCAAGTCCAGTTGTGTGCGAACCTTGCTACTGTGTGCGCAGGCTGGGAAGGGAATTGTAAGGAGGAATTGATGAATGAATGAATAAGAAAGGTTGATAGAAAACTGAATCTGTGAGTACTCTTTATGTGGATCATTGGTAATTGCTGCGTTGTATATTTTCTGTATTTAAGCTGCGAAGATCTGTGTAAGTGTGTTTTATGTATCTGGATCTGTTCTGTTATGTTCTGTTCTGTTATGAAATACGGTGCTACTGTCATAAAAGTATATAATTATAGATCTAGCGCACGTGGATGTGAATAGAGACCTAATTGAACCTGTGCAAAACGAGGTAATCTGGGAACCATAGGGTCTAGTGCAGCTCTGATTGCCTTACCTATCCTTTCTCAGGGTGCAGAAACTTGGTTCCAGCACCCACCCATACTACTTCGGGTGAGACTTTGACTTGTGCAAACAGGTCACTGCTGAAAGGGCCAGTAGTATAGGGGTTTGTTGGCTAACCTTGCACTCCGAACCTAGGTCAGGACCCCTTAAGCCAACAAATGGTTCCGTTGCCGGGACGTGGAGAATCTTGAGAAAGGGATCGGGTAATGACAAGAGAATATTGGAAGCCCGAAAGAAAGGAAATTGAAGACTGGTTCGAAAAGCAGATCCAGGAATTTGCGGTGAAAGAAAATCGCAGTGAAAGTTAATGGCGGAAAGGTGGAAAAATAGGTACATTCTTACAGAAAGCTATGAAATATTCTTTGTGACCTTTGCGATCGAGCTTCAAGAGTGGTTAGCCAGAATCATAGAGCTCCAGAAGTGTTGGAAGGACGAGCGAGTCACTTAGTGGACCCTTGAACTGATTCAGTAGCTGGAGAGGGTTGATAATACTATCACACGCACGGTCGATCATTGGGTGGATAGTGTGCTAGGAGGATTTGTGACAGAATTTGCCATTGATCAGTTTGTCTCTTACTCTGAGGCCGAATGATGATTCTTTAAAGGGCTCCGGGGCAAATTTTTGAGGAAATTACCATTGCTGATTAAGATATTACTGTGTGAAAAGAGCATTTTGTGTAGTCATACTGACTGAATGACCCCAGATCTAAACGGAAGTGCGACGCGCAGTGGTAAATACTATCGGACCAACCTTGAAGGGGGGAGATCCACCTATAATCCGTTGCAAGAACCAGCTGCGTAAGATCCCCCGGCTATACCACTGCCCAAGCAGCACAAAGGTAAGAAATCTCCCATACCACCAACCCCGCTGAACAGCGATATGGCTGGGCACCTGAGATTACCTACCTTCAAGGGGGTAGGGGATGAGGATATGGACCGATTTTGGTTTGCTGCAGACTCTGTCTAGACTGCATAGAATGTGGCAACCAATACGATGAAGAGGGTGCAGATGTCCCTGACATTCGAGGATAGGGCACTAGACTGGTATATGAGATACATTTCCCACAATGGGAGTGCATCTATTCAAGATATCAAAGACGCTCTGAAACGATAGTTCCGAAAGCCAAAATCTTACTTTCAGCTGGTAGCGGAAGTAAAGGAATTTAAACAAGGTGCGTCTGAGTCGGTGTGGGAGGCTGATCAGCAATTGAAGAGAGCAATCAGGGAAGGAGGATTCGAGTATGGCGATAGGCAACACAAAGAGTGGTTCATCGCTATGTTGTTACCTCACCTGCGCATGCCAATGAGCCACCAAACCTTTGAATCGCAGGAAAAAGTTGTGGAAGTCGCTATGAAACTAGAAGCTACACCCAGAGAAGATACGTCGATAGGGGTACAGTAAATTCAGGAAAAGCTTGAGGCTATGCATATGGAAATTCAGAACCTGCGAAAGGAGCGAGGAAAGGATGGCCGCGTGGATCTATGGTGCATACGATGTCAGGTATATGGCCACACGAAGGATCATTGTCCTCTACTGGCAGATCACATGCAGGTAGGAGGACCTAGTCCGATACGCCTAGGAGCAAGTGGGGAACACATCCTATCACGACCAGGTTCGAGCGGACCTGCGTTGTGGTGTGATGACTGTCGTGTAGCAAGACTGCATGATACAAACCATTGCCCTCGACTAGGTGCGTATGTCCCAGAACTAAAGCAATAATGGTGCAGGTTCTGCCGATCGGTAGGACACGATGAGCAGAACTGTCATACTTATGACTTGATGATAGATCGTGGGAACTTGTATAGGGTATAATCAGACCCTGCGTCGCCAAGACCATCCGCGCACCTCGGAGGATCCCCAACCCGAGGCAGAGGAGGTCGGGGAGGAAGCACAAGACGAGGACGTGGGCAGCTAAGCTGTTATAACTGCAGAGAGATAGGACACTTCGCTAGAGAATGCCCAAATCCCACCAGGTTGTCATGCAAGTATTGTAGGCAACTAGACCATGTGGTGGAGGATTGTCCAATTTTAATAGCCAAGATGTAGGAAAAATAACCCACTCCTACGCAGAATGTGATAAATCGATGCGTGTGATAAATCGTAAATAGATATAGAAAACGTTTGTAATGATTTAAAGATAAGAAGAAGGGATAGCTTAAGATGAACATAAGTACAGATGTGTTTATTACCCACTCAAACTAATGTGATCGATTTATGATGGTTTTCATGTATAACAGGTTCGAAATCAAGGGTTGAGGATTCATACTTTCATTTGATATTTAAATAGATATATAGGAAAAAGGGTTTAATATTACTATTGATGTGTATAAATGTGACTCCAATACCATCAGCAGGGCTCTGTTGCCCACAGGTGTCCATAACCTTGACAAAGTTGCTTTCTCACCCTTGGAACCATTGTCCTTTATTTATGCTGAGGAAGTGTTGTTAAATGTCATAATGGAGGCCATTGTGCTAGCTTGGGGACCAGATAAATCACAATGCCATTCACCAGGAAGAAGTGAAAAGTGGGCAGGCCAGCTCGTGATGAGACCTCCTGTTCCAAGGACTTCTGAATTTTTTTCAATTGTCCGTTGGACCATATCCCTAGTGTGGTGGCCATGATGGGAATGCCACTTCAATTGCTTCCTTATGATCATGGTAGGGTGGCTCTTGATGAGACCCCCTATCCTCCATCTGCCATATCATAAAATTACTAGTGAAATATATAAATATTTTTTCTTTTTCATATAGCACTTTCCTACTTATATATAAAGGATGGCTCAGCACTCCTTAAGAGTAGGGATGGTGGAAGAAGTCTGAACATCTCAATAGAAAAGAATATGCCCTTATTCCTACTCCATAAGTAAAAATCAAAGAAAGTTATAAAATATGGGGAAGAACCAACATGATAAGGATAATTGATCATATTAATTCTAGTGATAGTAAAACAACAAAGTCATGTTATTGATTATGTCCCTTTTTCCTTTTTCTTATCATTACCAAACAATTTTCTTAAAAATGACGATTTCTTTTGATTTGTTGATTCCAGTAAGCTTTAATTTGTATGATTTTGTGTAAATAATATGTTTGCCTTTAGAAGGGTCATCATAAATCCTCAAAATGTTGGTTTAAAACAAAAAATAATCCACTCAAAAGGTGTTGTTCCTTTAGAAAGGAACAACAGTATTAGAAAGGAACAATAGAAACAATCTGCGGAAATTTTGTTCCTTCCGAAAGGAACAGCAAAAAGAATCTACGAAATTGTTGTTCCTTTCGAAAGGAACAACAAAAACACTCTCAGCAGAGTTGTTGTTCCTTTCGAAAGGAACAACAAAAACACTCTCTACAGAGTTGTTGTTCCTTTCGAAAGGAACAGCAGAAATGTTGTTCCTTTGGAAAGGAAGAGCAAAAACTCAAAATAAACAAAATAAACAGAGTTAAAAAGAAACAGAATTCCATGAAACAAACAATCAAAATGAATGAACAATCTTTATGTACAAAATTTTAAAGAAAAGAAATGATTTAATAAATGGGTGCCGAAGAGGAGTTATCCCCTTCAGCTAGAATTTTCATGGTAAAATATTCCCGTAATCGTTGGTAGAAGGATTCTCGAGTAAGCGGTTTATGATATAATCATACTCGATGACCGTTTACTTTGAAGGAATGTCCAGATCCATCAATGGTGGTTAATGTAATGGTGCCGCTATCATGCACTTTTTGTATTTCGTAAGGTCCGAGCCATCGTGTCTGGAGTTTCCATGGAAAATCCTGAAACCTAGAATCATATAGGAGTGCCCAGTCTCCTTCATGGAAGATCTTTTCTTTGATAAGGGTGTCATGCCATTTTTCTCTCTGTTGTTGAATTAACGTTGTGTGTTGAAGAGCAGAGAGCCTAATTTCATCTAACTCATTTATTTGCTACAGTCTTTTGGCCTGGGTTTCATTTAAATCTAGACCCACCTTTTGGGCTGTTCTTAATGTCTGAATTTCGAACTCTATTGGAAAGATGGGCTCTTTTCCAAATACCAATTGATATGGTGAATGTCCAGTAGTGGGTCTCCATCTTGTTCGATATGCCCACAATGCTTCTGGCAATCTGTAGGCCTAGTCACGTCTATGTGAGGCAATAGTTTTTGTCAATATGGATTCAATCACTTTGTTCGTGCTCTCTACTTGGTCGTTTGCCTGTGGGTGGTATGGGGTTGTAATCTTGTGCTGAATGTGGTAATTCTGCAATGTTTCAGCTAGTTTATTACCACAAACTGTGGTCCTCCATCTGTGATTATGTCCATCGGGAGGCCATATCGCACAAAGATTTGGAAAATAAATTGTATTACAGAGTCCTCTGTAGCTTTTGAAAGTTCCTCTGCTTCAACCCATTTAGTGACATACTCGGTTGCAACTAGGATGTATGTTTTTTGGTTTGATGGGGGGCTAATAGGGCCAAAAAAATCGAGCGCCCAGCATTCAAATGGTTCAATTACTAGTTGAGGGTTCAAAGGCATTTCGTCAGACTGCCCAGGGCGACCTGCCCTTTGGCAGCTATCACAGGCCTACACAAATTTTTTTGCATCTTTAAAAATGGTAGGCCAATAATAGCCTATCTGTAAAACCTTATGGGCGGTTCTACAATCTGCAAAATGTCCACCACACGGCCCATCATGGCATGCTTTCAAAATATCAAATACCTCATCCTCCCAGACGCATCTCCTAATTTTCATATCTGACCCTGTATGAAATAGGTAGCCCCCAATCCAAGAGAATCGGGTACTACGTTGTATTATATGCTTTCGTTCATTAAGGGTTAGATGCCTAGGTAATTTACCTATTGCCAAATAATTTGCTATATCGGCATACCATGGGGTTCTGACAGTAACAACGAACAAATGTTCATCTGGGAAGTGGTCTTCAACTGCTTATGTATCTATTGGCTTTGACATTCTTGACAGAAAATCAGCTACAAGGTTCTCTTTTCCAAGTCGATCTTTAATTGTAATGTTGAATTCCTGCAATAAAATCAACCATCTTGTCACTCTTCCATTTGTAACAGGTTTATTTGCTAAAAATCTAATGGCAGAGTGATCAATATATAGTACTACAGGATACCCAGTTATATAATGTCTAAACTTATTTACAACATGTACTACAACTAAAAATTCCTTCTCAGTCACAATATAATTTAATTCAGCAGGAGATAGATTTTTTCTAATATAATAGATTTCATATGGTTTTTTGTCTTCCTCTTGCCCAAGCACTGCTCCAATTGCTGTGTCTGAGGCATCAGATGAAATTTGGAATGGAAAATTCCAATTTGGGCCCCTCAGCACTGGGGCTGTTGAAACAAGCTTTTTCAGATCGTTGAAGGCATTGTCACATTTATCCATCCAAATAAAATCAACATTTCCAGTTAGTGCATATAAAGGTGCAACTATTCAAGAATAATGTTCTATAAATCTCCTATAATAACCAGAAAATCCAAGAAAGCTACGTACCTCTGTTTGTGTGGTGGGTGTGGGTATTAACAAAATTATCTGAATTTTAGCTGGATCCACCTGAATTCCAGCTGCTGAAATATAGTTCCCTAAGATAACTCCTTCGGTCATCATCATATGACACTTTTCATGGCTTAAACAAAGCCTAGTGTCAATACATCTTTGCAACACCTTTTCTAAATTTTCTAATGCTGGCTCAAAATCATCTCCGTAAGGTGTGAAGTCATCCATATATACTTCGAGCCCTTCATTTATTAAATCTGAAAAGATGCTGAGAATGGCCCTTTGAAATGTAGCAGGGGCATTGCATAGGCCAAAGGGTAAGACTCGGTAGGCAAATGTCCCCCAAGGACAGGTGAAAGTAGTTTTGTCTTGGTCTTCAGGGGCAATCTGGATTTGATTGTACCCACTGAAGCCATGAAGGAAGGAAAAGAATTTCTTTCTTGCCAATGTGTCTAATACCTGGTCAATGAAAATAAGGGGAAAGTGGTCTTTCTGGGTTGCCTTGTTAAGTTCACGGTAATATACACATATTCTTCACTTCCCGTTCTTCTTTGGTACCACTACTAATGGAGAGACCCACTTGCTATCAGATATTGGGTAGATGAAATTGACATCTAATAGTTTCTGTAATTCAGCTCTCACAATATCTTTAAGGTGAGGGTTTAGTCTTATTTGGGGTTGGCGAATGGGTCTCGCATATTTTTCGGTATAGATGTGGTGTGTGCACAATTGGGGGTCAATTCCCTTCATGTCTGGGTAATCCCATGCAAAGGTTGCTTTGTATTTCCGTAGTAATTGGACCAACTTCTCTTCTTGTTCAGCAGTCAGATTTTTGTTAATGTTTAGAGTTTTTCCCGGCTCAATTTCTACAATCTTGATATTATACACAGAAGTAGTGGGTATTACTTGATCAGGAATTTCTTTCAGAGGATCTTCTTTTTCTTTATTATCAAATGCTGCCTTGATCATGTGACATTGTAGATGGGATCTGATTTGTGGTTTATTAATAAAACTATTAATGATATCATCCTCTGTTTGGTCTTTAAAATCAAGGGCATCTTCTATAGTTAAAGGTGATCTCATATTTTCCATAAGGTATGATACAAGTTTTTTTCTTGTTTTGATTATTGATAGGCTTGGTTGGGCTGGGGGATATAAAGCTAAATTCTTGACATAGTTTCCCCTTGTTATTGTCATGTTGCCTTGTTGGCATCCAATATAGGCATCGGCAGTAGCCAACCAAGGCCTACCTAGGATTAACGGGTGTCCATCTAGTCGGTTCTTTGGGTTGATAACCAGGAAATCGGCAGGGTATTCCCAGGAATCTACAGATATCATTACATCTTGTAATGTACCCTCTGGTTTGACTACCAATCGGTCGGCCAATTCCAATAAGGTTGTTGTTGGTTCTAGCGATGTAATGCCAAGTTTTTGATAGGTGGTGGTTGTTAAGATATTGATTGCAGCTCCCAAATCAACTAAGGCATTTGGGAACAATTGCCCATTGATTTTCACTATCACTATAGGATTTCCTGGGTCTTCATATTTCACAGGTGTTTCCATTCCTGATAATAGGTCAAATAAAGTACCAACTATTTGGACAGTTGGGTTGGTGGTTGTTCTCCTCTTTGGCTTCTTTATACACAGTTCCTTAATGGTTTTTGCATAAATAGGGATGTCTTGGACAGCTTGGAGGAGAGGGATTTGTATACACAAATTTTTTAATTCTCCCAGAAGATCAAAATTAGGATGTTCTAATGGGCGCGGTATGATTAATCGTTCTGGGAATGGTGGAGAAGAAGTTGTTACTTGTTGTTGATTTTGTTGTTGAACCTCCTTCTCTTTTTGTAATGTTTGTTCTACGGGTAACAGATCTTCAATATGGACATTTTTGTTTCTCTCTATTTCTACTATACGCCCGGACCTTAATTGAAGGTCATTACACTCCCTCACTTCAGTTTTTAATTCTGGGGGTTCCATTATTTGGACAGATTGAACTAGCCTATTGTTTGGGTTTGGGTTGGGCTGGGCTGGGATTTGTGGTCTTAAGTTGGTCTGGGGTTTGTATAGGGAGCTGGCAGTGTAGGTTGAGAGAGAGGAATTGTTCCAGCTGGCTGATTTGTAGGTCTTTTCCAGTTTGACTGCCAGGCCTGACTCTGCGAAGTAGAGGGGGACCATTGTGTTGGATAAGCATTGTTTTTCCAAAATGGTGGGTAGAAAGGAAAATTTGGCCAATTAGTTTGATTTGTTTGATTTGGCCATGATGATGTAGGAAATGGCAGTTGTGACCAACTGGGGAAAGGTGGTTGATTTTTCCACATTCCATTATATTGCTGAGCATTGTATTGAGGAGGCCGAAAAGAAGAAAATGGATCAGTTGGCATACCTGATTGTCGTGGTTGCCATTGTCGGCGCTGATTAAGTAGACATACCACTTCTGATTCTTCTTCTGCCTCATTATAAATTTCTTTTAGGCCAGGAAGCGAGGGACATCCTTCTGTGGGGTGATATTTCGTGCAAATGGCACAAAATTTTATTACATCCAGCGGGCACTCTTTGTGGCTATGTTTCTTCCTGCATCTAGGACAGAATACTGCCAAATTTTGCCCTGCTTCTGTTTGCTTTTGTTTGGCTTGCATGATGTCGAACTGCATTGTTAGAGTCCCTAGTATATATATTTCAAAATCTTCCTGCAGGTTTCCAATCTCTGCACGAGTTACACCTTCATTGGAGGTCTTGTTGTCCCTTGTAATCATGTCACATTCTACTGATTTTAGCCTTGTGTTGCCCCTCAAACTCCTGATACACAAATCAATAATGTTAGCATAGCTTTCCTAGTATATATCACCTTTTCCCATAATATTCAATGTTTCAACCCATTGATCTTTCATTCCCCTAATTAATGTAGTTTTCAGCACATTATCAGGTAAGGGTAAGGATGCGTAAGGAGATATCTGAAGATTGTATTGAAACCGTTCCACATATTCTTCCAGGGTTTCATTTGGTTTTGCTGTCATTTGGAATATTTCGTCTTTTAGTTCCCGAGACCTATAATAATCTTGATATTTCTTTAAAAACGCAGCTTTCATCTGATCCCAATCAGTTATGACACCCCCGCCTAACCCCATAAACCATCGTAAGGCTGCTTCTTTTAATGTGGAAGGAAATAGTTTTAATTTTTGGGGATCGGTGGTATAGTCATACCCCGTGCATAACACATCGAATTCGAAAAGAAACACATCTGGATCTTCAGATGTTAAGCCATGAAATGTGGGAATATGTTGAAGGGGAATGGCTTTCATAGGTGCATTAACTGTAGTATCTACTATAGGATATTGCAGTGTAGAGGTTTGCTGGGGGGTTTGCTGGTTCTGGTTTTGGTTCTGGGCCATTTGGTCAAAGATGTGCCAATATCCTTCTGGGATTTCAAGGGAATTCCTAGGCTGAATGGAAGGAGTAGGAATGGCCTTGACAGCACTTCCCTGGTCTGGAACAATAAGTATTCCTTGCTGACCTACTGTTTGAGGTGATTCAGGACCTTGGTTTTGAACGAGTTTAACAACACTTCCCTTATCTGGACTGCTTACTATTTGGACTATTTCAAGAGGAGATTTTGGTTCTTCTGCTTCTCCTGTTTCCCCTTCTCCTTTACGGAGATTACTAGAGTTCCCTTCTTGAGGGGAAATTAGGCAGGGATTCTCAATTTCTTGGGAATCTTGCTCAATTCCCACTGTCTGACTATATATCTCAGCAAAGGCTTCAGATGGTGACTCTGTGGCCTGAAGGGAACTAGTAGGTTGTCTAGAGATAGCTTTCTTAGGTCCTACTAATGGCTGAGATTCAGTCTTTTTAAGGATTTCGTCAATAAAAGTTGTTCGCCCAAGGGTCACCGGTCCCTTAGGTTTTTCAGGTTTAGGAGGAATTTTGTTTTGCTTAGCTGGTTTATTCATTCAAGAAAACAAGCCTTCATTCCTACCTAAAGAAAGAAGCTTACCTAATTCTGCTGTGAAGCGGGCTGTGAGCAAGTGTGTTCCTTGCCCGGTGCGCAGGTTCTTACCTTCCGTCTTTAATACCCAGTTCTTCGCGAGCAGAAGAAAATCAATTGTGCATCACTCCTTAGAAATGGCATACACTCTCCCCGGCAACGGTGCCAAAATGTTGGGACATAAAAAGGTATCTTTTAAACACCTAATTATCCTACATTAATTATCAATCCGGGAGCGACTTTTTATTTCAAGAGTGTACTCAGTCTGAGACTACAATTAACTAAGAGTAATGCTATGAAAGATGTAGTACAGTATGCTAGATACAAGAGTAAACGGATGCTTGTAAAGAAATCTAATTACAGTAAAATGAATGGAAATACTCTGAAATCTTAACTACTCATCCTGCAAAACATGAATCAGGGATACAGTAACAATAACTCATTCCCTTAAAAATCGATGCAACTGAAATCACACTGAGACAAGGAAATCAATCTGGGAACTTGGAAGCAGTAACCAATGTCCTCTACAGTTGATGGTCCTGTTCTTTAAGCAATCAAAATGAAATCAAACTTGAACTACTTGCTAACTAAAAAGAACTTCTTCTAATGACAAGAGTTGGAAAGGAATAGAAACTTGTAATTCCTATGTGTACACAACAACTGTCAACAATCTCTCTGCTAATCTAAACCTACGAATCAGAAATGAACAATAAACAGGAATGGAACATAAAACATTAACTGAACAACAAATATAAACTTAGCGTAATAAGACAATGAATCTTCTTAAACTTCAACTCTGTCGACGGCCAACACTACGAAACAGTCAATCGGAATGAACCATAAATCAATGGAACAGCAACTAGAATTAAGTACAGAACAACAAAGCTTTATAAAAGACAGCAAGATGAATAAGACAGTAAATACGATTCTTGCGAAGATAGAATAGCAGTGCAATTCATTAACGCTCACAACAAATCCGAATTCAATCCAACAACAATCAAACAACTCTGTAATCGCAATTATCACAAGATAATAAGCAAAGGATAGAAATACAAACAGCAAAGTAATTCCACCAGGGCCAGGCCCTTACCACCAGTGAAACACTGCTGGGTTACTTCAGAACTTGAAAGATGAAATGAAACGCGCCTTTATATTAATCGAGCATAGAGTATTACAGAGACCGCTCTCTAAAGCCAAGAGTCAATAAAGTGTAATATTACAAAAGAAATGTTTTGAATCTAAGGATCTCTGATCTCCCCCTAATCACTAAAGGCGTTGCCTTATATATCAGACTCTGACGGACAAGACAAGGAATAAGATGAGGCTTGAACAGCGATCCCTCAGGATCAAAGGATCTTGAGGGATTCACTTCCCTTCTTTTAGTTATCACATGATTTACTTTGACCGAAGCTGATCGGTCCCTTGCCTTTTCTTAGCGATGCGTTCGGATTTCCTTGTCCTTGGCAGGATTTGGTCTAACGCTGTAGGAAAAACAGTTGCATTTATCTCAGCCTCGCCTCTGATATAGCTGTTCACCTCGCCCAATTCCTGTTTTTAGCAACAAAAAACAATCTTTAGTCATCTTTTTACAATAAACATAAATCTTTACAATTCTACCATAATTCTTGTAATAAATCATCTTTCTAGGGTAAAAAGAATTATGTTTAAAGTAAAAGAATGAGAAAACACATAGTGAATTCATACCTTGTCCACTGCTCAACATAAGCTATCTGTTTGGGTTTTGGGGAAAGGACTCCTGCTGGCTGTGTGCGCGGAGATCCAAGTCCAGCTGTGTGCAGACCCTGCTGCTGTGTGCGCAGGCTGGGAAGGGAATTGTAAGGAGAAATTGATGAATGAATGAATAAGAAAGGTTGATAGAGAACTGCATCTGTGAGTACTCTTTGTGTGGATCATTGGTAATTTCTGCGTTGTGTATTCTCTATATTTAAGCTGCGAAGATCTGTGTAAGAGTGTTTTCTGTATATGGATCTGTTCTGATCTGTTATGTTCTGTTATGCAATACGGTGCTACTGTCATAAAAGTATATAATTATAGATCTAGCGCACGTGTATGCGAATAGAGACCTAATTGACCCTACGCAGAATGAGGTAATCTGGGAACCACAAGGTCTAGTGCAGCTTTGCTTGCCTTACCTATCCTTTCTCAGGGTGCGGAAACCTGGTTCCAGCACCCACCCATACTACTTCGGGTGAGACTTTGACCTGCGCAAGCAGGTCACTGCTGAAAGGGCCAGTAGTATAGGGGTTTGTTGGCTAACCTTGCACTCCAAACCTGGGTCAGGACCCCTTGAGCCAACAATCGGCGAAGTCTATTTATAGATCGCATGTCTAAAAATAGAACGCATGTCGATTATTATTAGCCCTTAATAATAATTAGACAATAAATAATAATATACTCTTGAAGCACTTGATTTGAGTTAACTGATGTGGCAAACCAGTTGCCTAAAGGAATTTTGAGTTCTAAGGTTGTTTGGTGGGACATGCAAGTGGACTAAGTTATAACTGAGTGATTTGAAGTTGTAACGGAGTTGGATGTATAGTTATGTGAGATGTAAATTAGTTTAACTCAATTAAGTGAGTTTAGCTCAGTTGTGCTAGTTGTAACAAGTTGTAACTAAAGATACACTAGTGAGAGATCAGTGAATTAATTAATTAATTAATTCACAAGAAGTGGTCTCACATGCAGTTGAAGAAATACCACTATTAACTACATGCATGTTAGATCCAGTGGAGACCCAGTTGATAGGTAGGTGAAAGGGACAATTTGACTATCAGTTGTGACATTAGTGAGTGCTCAATTGCAACCACACACACATTGGAGATTCCAATGAGGATTGTGCAGTCAAGGCAAAGGCAAGATCGAATTCATTCAGGGATTGTGATCAACAGGGATTGCGCAGTGGAGGTAGGTTGTCAGGAGGCAGTAAATTGGCGCATGTTTATGCCAATTTTTGTATGACAGTGTGAGAATTTTGTATATTGTACTGAGAGCTATTGGATTAGATTTTTTTATGCGATTGTTTCATGATCCATGATATATACATAATATATGATAGTGGGGTTTTTAGCTTTATGTTTTCCCGATAAAAACACATGTGTTATGTGTGATTTATCTTTCTTCATGTGTTTGCAATTGGCGATTAAATTTCCACAAAGATTTAAGTAGAAGGAATTTGTGTTTAACAGTGGCATATAATTTTTAGATCAGGAGAATCCAGGCAATACATAATTGTATTAAAATTTCTACATGGTATCGGAGCAAAGAAGATTGCAAAATTGAAGCAGTAGCTGAGTTTGTTGGTGGAAATAAGCCGAATTTGCTGCAAGAAATTCTTGGTGCGACAGTTGAGTAAACATCGAAATGGCTTTCAATGGATTGTGGCTAGAATGTGCACTCAAGGGAAGCTCGAACTACATTTCATAGAAGGACAGGATGGAGGCAGTGCTTGAAGATAATGGCTGAAGGAGTTCATCAACATTGATGTTCCTAAGCCCACTTCGATGGATGCTGCATTACTTGAGGCATGGAAAAAGAAAGTAGCGAAGAGAAGAAGAATTCTGTTGGAAGGTGTGAGAGGCCATATTGTCTCAAGCCTTCATGGGAAATCCACTCCATTCGCTATGTGGAAGGCTTTGACAGATCTTTTCCAAAGCAGCAACGACCATAGGAAATTGGCGCTGAAGGATAAACTCAGAAATATCAAAATGGAGAAGGGCAACAATATTCCTAAGTATCTCACAAAGTTTGTCGAATGTCAAGATGAGCTAGGGAGTGTGGGAATCAAATTTGTTGATGATGATTTGGTGACCTTGGCTCACTTAGGACTTCCTAAGAGTTGGCATAATTATTAAGACTCTGTCAACGGACGGGAAAAACTGTCGGACTGGGAATGATTGTGGTCAGATCTAGTGTAGAAGGAGTTCAGGCGGAACACCAGAGATGGCTTTTCATCAAAGCATGATGATGAAGAGGATTGTGCTTTGGCTGCCAAGGCAAGGAAATGGAAGGGGAAGAAATTCCACTCAAAACCCGAGGCTAAAGGCAAGAAGATGGATTTGTCCAAGGTGAAGTGTTTTCACTGTCACGGACATCAGCATCTCACCACTAACTGCCCACAGAAAAAGAAGAACAAGAAGGGTGTTGGAGTTGCAGTTGGTGAGGCCCTTGCCTCGCAATTTGAACTTAATTTCTTTGATCGCATGCTTGGTTTCAAGCGCAATGAGATCGGTGTGGTATCTTGATAGTGGTGCTTCCTTCCACATGACGGGAGATAAGGAGCTTTTTCGTGACTTGGAGGAGAAAGATCTCCAAATGCATATAGATATGGGTGATGATGGACGATACAGTGCGACTAGCATTGGTAACATTAACTTTGAGAGGGAGTCGGGTAAACCATTTCTTTTGAAATATGTTATGCATGTTCCGGGTCTGAAGAAAAACTTGGTCTCAGTTGTGATGTTGGAGGACAGAGGTTATGACGTTGTTTTCAGCGATGGAAAATCTTTCCTGCGACATAAAACAACGGGTCAACCAAGAGGATATGGATTCGAGTCAAGAATATCTACAAGCTGGAGGTGGAAGGCTGCACTGCAATGACGGGCAAGGAAAAAAAAGTGGTGAGCTGGGATGAGTGCGAGTTATGGCACAGACGATCGGGCCATCTTGATCATGGAGCTTTGAAAGTCATGTAGAAAATATCTACTGGACTTCCAATGGGAACACTTGCTTAGTTAGATTAGTGCAAGGGTTGCACCATGGGAAAGTATGCAAAATCCATCTTTCATGAAAAGGAGAACCGTGCTTCGGTGATCCTGGAGAGAGTTCACACAAACGTGTGTGGGCCATTCTCAGTTGCTTCAACTGTAAAACACATGTATTATGTTATTTTTATTGATGACTTTTCTCGTAAATGATGGATCTACTTCATGTAGAAGAAGGATCAAACATTCTCAACGTTCTGTGAGTTTAAAGCATTGGTGGAAAAAGAGTCGAGGAAGCAAGTGAAGGCTCTACGGAGCGATAATGGTGGATAATATATCTCGAACAAATTCAAAGACTTCTGTAGCAAAGAAGGAATTCGAAGAGAACTCATAGCACCTCATAACCCACAGCAAAATGGGGTCGCGGAGAGGAAGAAAAGAACAATCGTGGGTGTTGCATGAGCGATGCTACATGATCAGGGCCTACCAATGCATTTGTGGGCAGAAGCATGCAACACTACGGTTTATGTGAAAAATCGTTGTCCTCATAGGGTACTTGGCATGAGTACACCTGAAGAAGCTTTTACTAGTGAGAAGCCAGATGTTTCTCATTTGAAGATTTTTGCCTCATCTGTTTATGTGCATGTGGCTAAGAACACCAAGAAGAAGCTAGAGACAACTACTGAAGTTGGGATATTTGTGGGGTACACAGAAACACCCTGCAACTATCGTGTGTATTTTCCAAACAATCGAATGACTGTGATGCGATGGGATATAGAATTGAATGAGGAGAAAGCCATGAATTTGTCGCTTGAGAGGGAGCTAGAATTGCATGCATATGAGGAACTACTTGTTCCTATATGAGTCTCTAGATGTGGATCAGCCACAAGAGGAGGTTCATGGAGTGGAAGAGTCCACTCATGCAGAGCCAAACATCATAAATGGCAAAAGGCGTACCACAAAAGATGAGAGGATGAAGCTTGATACGACACAGAATGTAGGAGTCCCTACTTCACAGTGCAGAAAGAGACAGTCTCCTAACCGATTCACTAGATACATGGCTCTCATGAGCAAATGTATTCTGACAGAGCCATCTTCCTTTCAAGAAGCAGTGTAGGAGCCCACATGGGTAGATGCAATGGTGGAGGAGTATGACTCCATTGTCAGAAATAATGCTTGGGAAATTGTTCCAAGGATGGTTGATAAATCAATGGTAGGTTCAAGATGGATCTACAAGGTAAAGCAAACTGTTGATGGGAGTGTTGAGAAGTATAAGGCAAGATTTGTGGCCCGGGGCTTCTCACATATCGAGGAGATTGATTATGAAGAAACATTTGCACTTGTCGCACGGTATTATTCCATAAGGACTATCCTTGCTCTCTCAGCGCAGATGGGTTGGCACATTCATCAGATGGATGTGAAGACTACGTTCCTTAATGGGATCATTGAGGAAGAAGTGTACATTGAGCAACCTGAAGGATTTTAGATCTTCAGCAGCAAGTCACATACATGTGCAGACTCAAAAGAGCATTGTATGGGCTGAAGCGAGCACCCCATGCTTGGTACACTCAGATCGACAGCTATTTCACTGGACTTGGCTTCACCAAGAGTGAGGCAGATGCAAACCTATACCAGATTGTGGTGGAGGGTAAGATTTTAATCATTGTTTTTTGTGTTGATGATTTAATACTAACTGGTGATGAGCAATTGATACACTCATTCAAGGAGGACCTTGTAAAGGAGTTCGAGATGAAGGACATGGGTCTCCTTCACTATTTCCTTGGATTGGAAATATGGTAGCGAGAAGGTGAACTGTTTGTGTCTCAAGGAAAGTATGCAAGGGAGATACTCGGTAAGTTTCACATGGAGAGCTGCAAACCCATGGATACTCCTCTTCTAGGAAACTAGAGGAAAGAGGACACTACATCTATAGAGGTAGTAGATGCTACTGTCTGTCGACAATTGCTGGGTTCGTTCATGTATTTAGTTAATACAAGACCGGACATATGCTATGCGGTGAACTAGCTTAGTCAAGTGATGGTTAAGCCTACCAAGCTCTTTTGGAAGGCGAGCAAGCATGTCCTGAGATATCTCAGGGGCACATCTGAGTATGGCTTATGGTAGAGACAGACGGATGAGGTGAAGTTGCATGGCTTCAGGGATGCAGATTGGGCGGGCAACCCAATGGACAGAAAGAGCACATCAGAAGGAGTCTTCAGTATTGGATCTACAACTTTTTCTTGGTACAATAGGAAACATAGATCCGTGGCACTCAATTTAGCGAAAGCGGAATACATTGCAGCAAGTCAAGCTGCATGTGAGGCTATCTGGATGAGAAAGATCCTGGTTGGGTTGTTTGGTTCTCATTTAGATCCTACAGCGATTCATTGTGATAATCAGAGTTGCATTAAACTCTCGATTAATCCTGTGTTTCATGATATATCTAAACATATAGATATCCAATATCATCATATTAGAGATTGTGTGCAGCAGAAGATCATGTTGCTTCAGTACATTCCTACGGAAGATCGGGATGCAGATATCTTGACGAAGGTGCTCACCAGGAGAAAATTCAAATATCATAGAGACAGGATCAAGGTGAAGGATAATCCATTTCTTGTTGAGAGGGAGTGTTGAGATTCAACAAGATGATGATCCTAGTGAAAATTAAGCACCTACACTAGGTGGGGCCCACAGGATATTTTTAGGTGTATGTCTATATTTAGAATGTTGGGCAAATTCTATTTATTGCGAGAGTCTATTTATAGATGGTTGAGGAAATTTTATTTATAGATGAGATTCTATTTTTAGATGCATGGATGAAGTCTATTTATAGATCGCATGTCTAAAAATAGAACACATGTCAATTATTATTAGCCCTTAATAATAATTAGACAATAAATAATAATATATTCTTTTGAAGCACTTGATTTCAGTTAACTGATGTGGCAAACTAGTTGATTGAAGGAATTTCGAGTTCTAAGGTTGGTTGGTGGGACATGCAAGTAGACTGAGTTATAACTGAGTGATTTGAAGTTGTAACAGAGTTGGATGTGTAGTTATGTGAGTTGTAAATTAGTTTAACTCAGTTAAGTGAGTTAAACTCAGTTGTGCTAGTTGTAACTAAAGATACACTAGTGAGAGATCAGTGAATTAATTATTTAATTAATTCACAATCAGTGGTCTCACATGAACTGAAGAAATACTATTGTTAACTACATGCATGTCAAATCAAGTGGAGACCCAGTTGAGAGGTAGGTGAAAGGGACAATTTGACTATCAGTTGTGACATTAGTGGGTGTTCAGTTGCAACCACACACACATTGGAAATGCCAATGAGGATTGTGCAGTGAAGGCAAGGCAAGATCAAATCCATTCATGGATTGTGATCAGCAGGGATTGCGCAGTGGAGGCGGGCTGTCAGGAGGCATTAAATTGGCACATGTTTATGCCAATTTTTGTATGGCAGTGCAAGAATTTTGTATATTGTACTTAGAGCTCTTGGATTCGAGTTTTGTATGAGATTGTTTCATGATCCATGATATATACATAATATATGATAGTGGGGTTTTTAGCTTTATGCTTTCCCGGTAAAAACATCTGTGTTATGTGTGATTAATATTTCTTCACGTGTTTGCAATTAGCGATTAAATTTCCGCAAAGATTTAAGTAGAAGGATTTTGTATTTAACAATGGCATATAATTGTTAGATCAGGAGAATCCAGGCAATACATGATTTCATTAAAATTTCTACAGATGGTGATTTGTAATCCTATTTGATTGCTTGCACTAGATGCATTGATTTCAGTGTAGATGGTGATTTCTAATCATATTTGATTGTTTGCACTAGAAGCATTGATTTCAATGTAGATATTTATTTCTAATTATATTTGATTTCTTGCACTAGATACATTGATTTCAATGTAGATGATTTCTAATCCTATTTGATTGCTTGCGCTAAATGCATTGATTTTAGTGTAGATGGTAATTTCTAATCCTATTTGATTGCTTGATCTAGTTGCATTGATTTCAATGTAGATGTTCATTTCTAATTATAATTTAGATTGATTGCACTAGATGCATTGATTTTAGTGTAGATGATTTCGAATCCTATTTGATTTATTACACTAAATGCATTGATTTCAGTGTATATGGTGATTTCTAATCCTATTTGATTGCTTGCACTAAATACATTAATTTCAATGTAGATGTTGGTTTCTAATCCTATTTTCTTACTTGAACTAGATGCATTGATTTGAGTGTAAACGTTGATTTCTAATCCTATTTGATTGCTTGCATTAGATGCATTGATTTCAATGTAAAAGTTGTTTGTCTAATCTTATTTGATTGCTTTCATTAGATGCATTGATTTCAATATAGACGTTGATTTCTGATTTGATGTAATTGGATGTATGATGGTGCATTAATTTTAAAGTGATTGGATTAACAACATGCATTGATTGCAGTGTAAGCACAAAAAATTATTGACAATGTACATTGATTTTTGTTTTATAGTAATTCAACCTACTAATATTGGAGAGCAAGAGAGACAAGGTATGATGTTTACTACAACAACTCGACCTAAAGATTTAAATGGTTTACGATATGAAAAGATGAAAAATCTAACAAGGGTGACAATAAGGTAGTAGAAGAAAATAGTTTGAGATTGATCAGAATGAAGACTATTTGTAATTGACAACATTTTTATTATTCACATTTTCTATTATTCAACACTATTATCGTTACATTGCATTCAAAATTTGTATTTCATCTTTTTTCATCATTAAATTTATTAGCAATATTTATCATTAGATAACATTTTTTTGGATTCAACTACGTTAAGTAAGTCATTCATTTACGACCATTTCCATGAGAGATAATCGTAACTAACTGATTTTTCATGATTTTTGAATAGTCCACTTAGCACTCATTGCATCCGGTGATGCTCACAGGGGTGAAGAAGTGGGATTGAAGCTAGTGAAATGAATCACATAGCGTCAATCATCACTTCCGGAGCTTGCACCCGGTAACCAAAACTTCTCGGGAAGTCACCCATGCTAGATCGCCTTTGGCTCAAGCATGCTTAACTGTGGGATTTTCCCCACAATCATCTCAACAAACTGAGGTAACGAAGAAAATTTAAAATTAAAATGACGAGATTAATCTTAAGATATATTTAGCGTATTTAAAATGATTATATTAATATTAGATATATTTACATATTATTGATAAAAAATTTCATATCTTCGATAGATTTTCCTTGACCGCACACGACCGAAACCAACCTAGATCCATCCTAACTCCAGATCTATCAAGGGCCAAGAGAGATCAAATCACTGGAGGTGCAAACCTTTCCTTAAGTTTTGCACTAAAAAAAGAGGTTTGCACCTCGACAGTTTTGATACCTAAATTATGAAGAAAACTTTCGGTAATAATCACATTATCATGAACAAAGTCGACGCGTTTCGAACCAACCAGTGTGGTTCATCATCAGGACTAGGTGAGAGATCAGATCAATCGTTGAGTTTAAATAGATGTAGGAGAGGCAAAGAAAACCATTAGAATAACAGCTAATTTGACTATAAAATCCAAAACAGTTAGTTGTAATAATTTAATAATTAAAAATCAAAACGGCTAGTTTGAAAATTAAATTAATAGTTTAAAAATAAATAAATAAATAAAAATAAAAATAAAAATTTTATGTCAATTTAATAGTTTAATTATAAATAAAAATTATTTTATTTTTATTAATTGATTATTAAAAATACAAATATTATTTTATTAAAATTATATATTATTTTATTGTAAATCTATATTTAAAAAATATAAAATTAAAATTAAATAAAAAATATGTATAATAATAATAATAATAATAATAAATAACATAAATTTATTAATTTAATTATTTAATTACAAAATGAAACGGCTAGTTTGAATATTCAAATTAATATTTTAATTATAAATAAAAATTATTATAATATATAACAAATTTTATTTTAATTAATATCGTTAATTGATTATTTTATTTAAAAAAATAAATTAAAAAAATAAAATAAAATAAAAATAGTTCTATTAATCGTAACGGCTAGTAAGATATTGAAATTAATAGTTTAATTATAAATAAAAATTATGTAGGTTAATTTAATAGTAAAATTATATATAAAAATATTTATTTTATTTTTCATTAATAACGTTAATTGATTATTCAAAATGCAAATATTATTTTCTTTTGAGTCCAAGGCTCTTTCCTCTGCTCTGCACCAACCAAAGCTTTGGAAAAGGTTTGTATATGATACTTGTGTCGTCTAGCCTCATGGTAAGGAAGAGCTGGATCGATTCTTCTTTCATCTTAATAGTCAATCTTCCTCCATAAAATTTACCATGGATTATGAGGTGGATGGGAGCCTTCCTTTCCTTGATGTTCTTATATATAGGAAAGAAGATGGTTCTTTCTCTCATCAAGTTTTTCGTAAAAAAACCCATACTGAACAATATCTTCGGGCTGATTCGCATCATTTCCCTGCTCAAAAGTTAGGCATCCTCAACACCTTAGCCACTAGGGCGTTGAGAATCTCTGATGAGTCTCACCTTGAGGGAGAAAAGACCCATCTCCTTAATGTTTTTTGTTCTAATGGTTATAGTAAGTCTCAAGGACTTAAAGCTTTTCTTAAAGTAGAAAGAGGTCCCTTGGTTAAAAATAAAAATCCTAATCAATGGTCCTACAATGTAAGGCTTCCTTTCATTCAGGGTACCACTGATAGGATTGCTAGAATTCTTAGGAAGCATAGGGTTTCCTCTTCCTTCAAACCCCTTAACACGATTCGCAGCTCTCTTAACTTAGTTAAAGATCCTGTGAACCCTAGGGATGGAAAAGGTGTCTATCTTATTCCTTGTTCCTGTGGGACGCCTTACATTGGTGAAACGGGTAGGTCCATTAGCCAAAGGATATGTGAACATGCAGCTGACATTAGACATGGCAGGTCCCGCACCTCTGCCCTAGCTGAACACGTGGAAAAAACTAACCATCGTATATGCATTAAAGAGGCTAAGGTCTTAGCCACGATTGATCATTTTCATCATCGTAAGTTAAGAGAGGCCCTTGAAATTGAAAAAAGGCCCATAAATCTCAATAGAGATGACGGTTGGAATATAAGCAGGTGTTGGATCCCTGCCTTATATTCTTAATTTTTATTTTTATATATTTTTTAATTTATTTAAACATATATATATATTACAATATAATAATATAGAATTAAAATAAAATAATATTTTCATTCTGAATAATCAATTAACGTTATTAATGAAAAATAAAATAAAAATTTTTATATATAATTTTACTATTAAATTGACCTAAATAATTTTTATTTATAATTAAACTATTAATTTCAATATCTTACTAGCCGTTACGATTAATAGAACTATATATATATATTATAAAATAATCAATTAACGATATTAATTAAAATAAAATTTGTTATATATTATAATATTTTTTATTTATAATTAAAATATTAATTTGAATATTCAAACTAGCCGTTTCATTTTGTAATTAAATAATTAAATTAATAGAATTATGTTATTATTATTATTATTATTATTATTTATATATATATATATTTTTATTTTTATTTTTTAAATATAGATTTACAATAAAATAATATATAATTTTAATAAAATAATATTTATATTTTTAATAATCAATTAGTAAAAATAAAATAATTTTTATTTATAATTAAACTATTAAATTGACATAAAATTTTTATTTTTATTTTTATTTATTTATTTATTTTTTAACTATTAATTTAATTAAATATCAGAAATTTTCGGTAAAAATCACATATAAGAGATTTGTGTCGACGCGTTTCGAACCAGCTAGTGTGGTTCATCATCAAGACAAGATGAGAAATCTGAGGAAGAAACCTATTTAAATAGAAAGGGACAACTCCATCTAACCATTGGAAAAATGGCTAGTTTGACTCGAATAAAAGATTTTTTCAAATTTTATTAAAATTCATTTATAGTTCTAAAATATTCTATTTGAAAATAATTTGATATTAATTATCAATAAAAATTAAAAATTATTAAAAATTATTTTTATTTAATTATATATGAATATAATTTAATATTAATAATCAGTAGTTCTTAAAAATAATTTAAAATCATTTTTATATTTAATTATATTTGAGTATAATTTACTATAAATCATCAATAATTTTTGAAATAATTTAAAATTATTTTTAACATAGAACCCTACATATATAATTAAAAAATAAATAAATAAACAAATTTTTTATATATATATATATATATATATATATATATATATATAATTGAAAAATAAATAAATAAATAAATACAAATAAAAATTAAATTAAATTAAAAATAAATAAATAAATACAATAAAATAAAATAAAATGGAAAATAAAATACAATTAATAAAAATGACGATAATATTCGTTTAAAAATAATAATAATAAAATTAAATTAAATTAAAAAAATAATAATAAAAATAATAAAAATAAAATAAATAAATAAAAATTTATTAAACTAAGAGTGAAGAGCAGGAATCCAACATCTACTAACACTCCACCCATCATCTCTATTAAGGTTAACTGGCCTCTTTTCAATTTCCAAGACTTCCCTCAACTTTCGGTGGTGGAAATGGTCTATCCTTGCAATAACCTCAGTATCTTCAATACAAATATGATGCTTAGTTTTTTCCACATGCTCTACTAAGGCAGAGGATCTAGATCTACCATGTCTAAGGTCAGCAACATGCTCATTAATTCTTTGATTAATGGACCGACCAGTTTCACCTATGTAAGGTGTCCCACAAGAACAAGGAATCAAATAAACACCCTTATTATCCAAAGGGCCAATCGGGTCTTTAACCGACCTAAGAGAACTTCGAATAATGTGGAGAGGCCTGAAAGTTGAAGACACATTATGTTTCCTCAAGATCTTAGCAATTCTATCAGTAGTACCTTGGATAAAAGGAAGGTGAACTCCAGATAACCTCTCATAGGGAGCTCTCTTAGCCCTAGGACCTTTTTCAGCTTTTTGAAAAGCTCTAAGACATTGAGCCCTGCTATAACCGTTCTTACAGAAGTCATCCAACAGATGTGATTTTTCATCTTCAAAATGGTGAACATCAGAGATTCTAAAGGCTCTAGTGACTAGGGTACTGAGAACCCCAAGTTTCTGAGTAGGGAAATGATGAGAACCAGCATGTAAATACTGCTCAGTATGCATCTTCTTTCTAAAGACTTGATGAGAAAAGGAACCATCATCATTTCTCGAAACAAGGACATCAAGAAAGGGTAGGCTACCATCCACCTCAAATTCCATGGTAAACTTAATAAAGTCAGATTGAAAGAGATGCTGGAAGAAAAGGTCCAATTTCTCTTTACCATGGGGCCACACCACACAAGTGTCATCAACAAACCTTTTCCAAAGCTTAGGTTGAAAGAGAGAGGAGGAAAGGGCCTTCAATTCAAAGTCTTCCATGAATAGATTAGAAACCACAGGGGAAAGCGGGGAACCCATAGCCACACCACAAGTTTGTTCAAAGAATTCACCCTCAAAACTAAAGAAGGTCGAGGTAAGACAGATCTCTACGAGATGAGCAGTGTCAGGATCTGTGATACGAGAGATGACATTAATGGCTTCCTTAATGGGAATGCAAGTATACAATGATACGACATCAAAACTTACAAACCTATCATCAGGATCTAACTTAATGTCTTTCAATTCATTAATAAAGGAAGAAGAGTCCTTGACAAAGGAATCGGTGCGACCCACAAGGGGCTTCAGCTTATTGGCTAAAAATTTAGCGAGCAGATAAGTTGGACCACCTATGGTGTTGACAATGGGGCGAAGGGGAGCACCATCCTTATGAATCTTAGGAAGACCATAAATCCTAGGGGTGAGGGGGTTACTTTCAATAAGTTTTTTACTAAGGGAGCTGACAGTGCTACTTGATTTAAGAGCCTCAAACTCTAGTTTGCTAATGTTGCTCTTAGGGGGCTTAGCTTTTCTAAGAATCACAGAGCAGTCTTGCCTAATGGTGTCTTTAGTAGCATCAGGCAGATCTCTAATCCCGTATTCTATATCACAAATGATGTCTCGAATAGGGATTTTTCTAGGAGCAAGAGCAAAATTAAGGCCCTTCTCTAATAAACTATAAACATGGCGATCAAAAGAAAAACGAGAGAGATTGATAACCGTCCTCTTTAAAGGAAAAGAATTTAAATTATTATTATTATTATTAATGATACTATTATTAATCTTATTATTATTAATGATACTATTATTAATCTTATTATTATTAATATTATCAATCATATTATTAATCTCATTATGGTTATTAATAGGGTTACTATTTTTATTAAATATAAAAAGAGGCAAATTGTTACTATCACTATTCTCTAAATTAAAATTATTATTTGTATTATTATTAATGGTTCTAATATTAATATTATTATTATTAATATTATCAACTATATTATTAATCTCATTATGGTCATTAATCGAGTTACTATTTTTATTAATAAAAATAGGATGCAAATTTTTACCGAAAATTTCTGATATTTATTTTATGGATCACAGAAGCCAAATTCCTAATATTAATTTAATTTTCAAACTAGCCTTTTTTATTTTTAATTATTAAATTATTACAACTAACTGTTTTGGATTTTATAGTCAAATTAGCTGTTATTCTAATGGTTTTCTTTGCCTCTCGTACATCTATTTAAACTCAATGATTGATCTGATCTCTCACCTAGTCCTGATGATGAACCACACTGGTTGGTTCAAAACGCGTCGACTTTGTTCATGATAATGTGATTATTACTGAAAGATTTCTTCATAATTTATTGATGGATCACAGAAGCGAAAAATCTATTAGTTTTGATCCCTCTTGGCACTTGATAGATCTCGAGTTAAGATGGAGATTTTGCACTAAGAAACGAAATTTACACCTACAAAAGTTTGATCCCTCTCTACCCTTGATATATCTAAAATATAAATCTAAACAAATAATATAACAATGCTACAACAATGCATTTAAGAAACAAATAATATTATTTTATTTTTAACACGCAACTACAAATATGTGGCCGTGAGGAGAATGTAAATGGGGAATCTTAAGAACTTTCATAATTCAATGTTAAGTTTCATCATTTATGTTCTTATTTTTGACCCACAACAACACATATGTGGCCGTGAGGAGAATGTAAATGGAAAATCTTTCATAACTTTTAACAACTTTCATAATTCAATGTTAAGTTTCATCATTTATGTTTTATATGAAGTGGTATAATAAAATTATAATACACATATGTGGCCGTGAGGAGAATGTAAATGGGAAATCTATAGTAACTTTTAAGAACTTTTATAATTCAATGTTAAGTTTCATAATTATGTTTTATGCCTAAGTGGTATAATACAATTATAAATATGTTTGATAAATGAATAATACTAATTATAATTTAAATATAAATTTAGAGATAAAGAAGTTATCAATAAGTGAAAAAAAAGACAAGAAAAACTAATACGACGATATACGAGCTAATCGCTCAACTTTAATTGATTGCAGGAATAATTGGACGAAGCAGCGTGAGGTCAAAATCGAGATAAGGATGCCTATAGCCTATACCTATACCTAATGACGCCCCAGCCGTCAATTTTGGAGCGTTTCATACCCGCGGGGCCGCTGGCAGGGCAACACCTAATCTCTTTGGAATGCCGGAACGTCGGGTGTGGAGTCTGGACTCCCCAAATCTCCGGGACCGGTACCGGGCATCGACTTAAATTTATTATATTACATGTACATTCAATTTGTATTATTGTACATAATTCAAAGTGCGATACATATTTTCTTGTTATGGAATAATTAAGACTGTTTGGTGTGGACATATATTGTCCAACAACATTAATTATTTTATTAGACAATACCTTTTAATTCAATTGGTTTAAATTTATACTGTTCAAGAAAATTAATTATTATAGCCTGGAAAATAATAGTAGCTTTCAATATAATATAGCGTGCTCACGAGTCAGAATAGTTAATTTTAATATATGTAAATGGACCCCCGACTCCCGAGAACAGCTTGCTCACGAGTCAGAATAGTTAATTTTAATATATGTAAATGGACCCCCGACTCCCGAGAACAGCGTGCTCACGAGTCAGAATAGTTAATTTTAAATGGACCCCCGAATAGACCCCCGACTCCCCAGAATCCCTCTTGTCAATCGCTGATGTATGTGCATGTGTATAAACAATCAAAGGTTTAAAAAATTGTAGGCAGTGGAGCAGATAATTGGTAGGAAGTTTTCAGTGTTGCAGGTAATGCATTAGGTTTTTTTAATTCTGTCCATTACCTTGTTGTAATATTTTTTAATTCTATTAAATTGACGAAGTTTCTATGTTTTTGCAGTGTTAGCAGTAAAGATATCAGTTGACAAGATGATGAAGAAATAATCGCCGGCATAGGGAGATGTTGCTGCGGAGGCTTGGCATAGGGTATAGGTTTTTTTGTTTGTTTGTTTTTTTTTATTAATTCTAGGAGTAATATTATAGTACGTAGGTTTATGTTAATGGTATAATATGAAAAAAAATGATATAATATATTGGGAGATATATAAGAGAGTTGTATTCAGTGTGATTTTTTGGAATTTTTGGTGTGGGAATTCGGTGAAAAATTTTGAAGTCAAATCTTGATTTCTGTTATTTAAACTAGTTTTTTGAATGGATTCAACACCTTTAAAAACTTCTAGGCCACTTCGTTTGTACAAAATTACCCATCAAACTTCTATTTTCAACTTCAACATGTCCAACATATCACCCTCATCTTGGGGGAATTGAACCCATGACTTCACATCAAGGAGTGTCTCAGGGCATAGGGGCTTCACTACGAAAGCAATATCATAGCAGGTAGGTTCATATTGGAGATATATAATGAAGAAAAAATGACATAATATATTGGAAGATATTTAAGGGTAAAGAGTTTTTAAATTGGTAGGTATAACTACATCTTCAACATGTCCAACATATCACTTTTATGTGGAGGGAATTGAACCAATGATGACTTCACATCAAGGAGTGCCTTTGTCTATTCAAGACGCTATAGATGAAACTAGTGGCTTTTTAAATTAAGAAGGTGTGTTGGGTTTATATTGGTAGGAACTTAAATAATCTAATTTTTAATGATATTTTCCAATATGTACTCAAATTAAAAATATTATTTAATATGCTATGATCCCACATGACATGTTAAAGGTTTTTTCAATAAAACCCAATAAAACTTGGAAATCTTCTCTTTTCCAAATGAAAAAAATTTATTTGTTTCATAAAAGACTTATTCTACTCTTCATAAACTTGTACTTGGAGGTTAAATGTACTAACTATAACAAAGCAAACACAAAAAAAAATTACTTAGAATGGAACTTTATAATTTCCATAAACTAAATATAATTGATCAGGTTTCAATATTTTTACTTAGAATGGAACTTTATAATTTCCTTAAACTAAATATAATTGATCAGGTTTCAATATTTGCACTTTTGAGGTCTCCCTAGCAGATCGGCTGGCAAGCTTTTAGCCACAGTAGCTAGTTTCATCTAATTACTAGAAATGTCTATGAAATGAAGTGCGGTCAAAAGTCTAACCGTAAAATCAGGGTAGTGAGGATAGTGATTTTACCATAAAATGAGGATAGTGATTTCAACACACAAGAAATAGAATTAAGGTTTAGGAAAGTATTTATAAGAGTTGTTTCTAGTGTGATTTTTAGGAATTTTAGTTGTTGGATTTTTGTGGAAAATTTTGAAGTGAAACCTTGATTTGTATAAATTGAATTGAGGCTTCTGTGATTCATAAGAATTTTTAGAAAAATTTGAATTAAAATTATATGAGAATGAATTTTGTCGAGATGTTTTGAACCAACAAGTGTGGTTCATCTTCAGATTTCAATGAATTCCTCCCGGATTTTTGAGAAATTAGACCGCAAAAATCCACCTGAAAAGCTTCCAAAAAGTCTCACTAAAGACAATTAGGTATTTATATGACTAATAAAATTAATGTGAAAATTCTTGTTATATTTTGGAAAAATAAGCCTAGTTTAATTTATAGATGAAATGTTTTTTTCCATGATATTTTTTTCTAGTTAATTTTAATGAAATTTTAATAAAAAATTTTAAAAACTTGAATTTAAATTGTTTAATTATAGTTTCCTCAAATTTGTGTAGAATAAAACGTATTTTAAATAACAACAAAAAAATTTGAAATTATATTAACATATTTTATAATAAATTTCTATAAAAAAAACTATTTCATCTATAAATTAAACTATGTCGAAAAATATAGAAATTGTCTTTAGTGCGGCCTTTTAGAATTTCACGTGCCGAAATTCGGTAAAAAAAATTAAGATAAAATCATATAATACTAGTGATACCTCTTATAATTACCAACGATCGCAACCAAATCCCCTCTCTGATTTCCACTTCTGATGTTGCTAAAGACGTGCCTTCTATTCCTGCTGTTATAAAACAAGATGAATCACGATCCGGTGCAACTGTTAGAGTCCTTCAAACGGTGAATGAGGCCGCTAACAACATAGTTAAAGATTGTTGAAGTGTTAACTTCAACTGCTCTGCACAACAATCGCTTTCCAATTTTGTTTTCATGTTTTTTATCAACAGCCGCTTTCTATTTATGTTGAACAGTCATTCGGGCTTTAAAGCCCTTACAGTCCTTTTTGGAAACAGAGTTCTTTTGTACATAGCAAAGTTTTGTTTTCGTTTGAATAGGGCCAGGTTGGAAGTGGACCCCACTGTCAACAACACCATTCTGGGGGACATACAGCCTTGAGGAGCAAAGGAAAAAGCACCCGCCAGAATGAATGACATCATGAACCATTGGACCCACCACTTCACCCACCAAAGCAATTCCGGGGGGATAAGGAGAATACCATTGGCAAAGTCCCATGACCCGACAGAATATGGAATACGTGAAAAGCTTTTTTATGTTTTGATTTAATTTAACGTTGGGTTAATTTTATTTACCACGGTAGATTTGTTTTTAACTTTGATTTATGTTTTATAACAGCCGCAACATAAGTTTTATGTTTTGTTTTAAAATTTTGGTTATATTGAGTTTGATATATATATATATATATATATATATATATATATATATAGATGGAATATTTATAATATATATTTATATATATTGTAATGTGTCGTGAGTACAAAATGTGAGAGAAGAGAGTTGATTGTGTATTAAGAAAAAAAACTCGAAGGCAGAAAAGATAGAGAGTTGAAGACTATGTGAGCCCGAAGGCGGAGTTTTGAAAAGCACAGTGAGTGTGCATTTTTTTTGTAAGAGAGACAGAGAGAGTTTTTTGAGCACTACGTTCTGAAGCAGTCTAGTGTAATTCCTCTGATAGAGGAAGATCAATTTTTGTAATAGTTTTTCCAGTTAATGAAATAGAACCAGTTTCTGTCATCTCTGTCTATTAGTGAGTAATTTTTTTTTATTCTCTGTGTTTAAAGGAGAGTATTATTCTCTCCGTCTTTGTTCTAGAATTATCAAAAATTCCAACATGGTATCAGAGCTAGTCCAGGCTCTTTGAAGGTGTCAAAGAAGCTGAAGGAAGGATTTTTTGTTGCAGCAGTTTCTCCAGCAGTGGGAAGGCTCAGTTAAAATCCAAGGTATTTCTCAAAACAAAATTTGTGTTACTGTTTGAAGACAATCAGTTTATTTAAAAAACAATTACAGTCAAGATTTAAAGCATAGTTCAGAGTGCTAGGCATGGTAGGAGCCAGCACAAGCATGAGTATTGGAAATGCTCAGCTCCCACAGTTCAATGGGAAGAACTATGATTATTGCGCAATCACCATGAGATCCCTGTTTTCCTCTCAAGACTTATGGGAACTTGTTGAGGATGGTTTTGAAGAACCAGTAGATGAAAATGAGTTTAATGCCTTAACACAGGCAGAGAAGGATTTGTTGAAAATCAATAAGAAGAAGGACTCTAAAGCCCTCTTCTATTTGTATCAAGCAGTACATGAGAGTGTTTCCAAGGATAGCAGCAGCTAAGAAATCCAAGGAAGCATGGGACACTCTCAAGACAACCTATCAAGGTATGGAGAAAGTGAAGACAACAAAGCTACAATTGCTGAGGAGAGATTTTGAGACTCTCTGCATGAAAGAGTCTGATAACACAGACTCATTCTTCACACATGTCATTGGGATGGTCACACAGATAAGATCTCATGGAGAAACACTTGAAGAAAGAAGGATTTTGGAGAAAGTTTTGAGGAGCTTACCCTCAATGTTTGATGTTATAGTCACCACCATAGAAGAGACAAAGGATCTCTCAAAAATTTCAGTTGATGAGCTTCATGCATCATTGATGACTCATGAGCAAAGATTGGGTAGAAATGAAAACTCATATTTGGAGCATGCCTTCAAGACCCACATGTCTTTTGGAAGAGGAAGAGGTCAAGGCAGAGGAAACAAGAGAAGTAGAGGCAGAAGCCAAAACAGAGGAAGAAACCACCGAGAACAGTGTGCTCACGAGTCAGAATAGTTAATTTTAATATATGTAAATGGACCCCCGACTCCCGAGAACAGCGTGCTCACGAGTCAAAATAGGTAAATGGACCCCCGACTCCCGAGAACAGTGTGCTCACGAGTCAGAATAGTTAATTTTAATATATGTAAATGGACCCCCGACTCCCGAGAACAGCGTGCTCACGAGTCAGAATAGTTAATTTTAAATGGACCCCCGAATAGACCCCCGACTCCCCAGAATCCCTCTTGTCAATCGCTGATGTATGTGCATGTGTATAAACGGTCGAAGGTTTAAAAAATTGTGGCGTTGGAGCGAGATAATTGTTGGGAAGTTTTCGGTGTTGCGGGTAATGCATTAGGTTTTTTAATTATTCTGTCCATTACCTTGTTGTAATATTTTTTAATTCTATTAAATTGACGAAGTTTCTATGTTTTTGCAGTGTTAGCAGTAAAGATATGAGTTGACAAGATGATGAAGAAATAATCGCCGGCATAGGGAGATGTTGCTGCGGAGGCTTGGCATAGGGTATAGGTTTTTTTGTTTGTTTGTTTTTTTTAATTGTAGGAGTAATATTATAGTACGTAGGTTTATGTTGATGGTATAATATGAAAAAAAATGATATAATATATTGGGAGATATATAAGAGAGTTGTATTCAGTGTGATTTTTTGGAATTTTTGGTGTGGGAATTCGGTGAAAAATTTTGAAGTCAAATCTTGATTTCTGTTATTTAAACTAGTTTTTTGAATGGATTCAACACCTTTAAAAACTTCTAGGCCACTTCGTTTGTACAAAATTACCCATCAAACTTCTATTTTCAACTTCAACATGTCCAACATATCACCCTCATCTTGGGGGAATTGAACCCATGACTTCACATCAAGGAGTGTCTCAGGGCATAGGGGCTTCACTACAAAGCAATATCATAGCAGGTGGGTTCATATTGGAGATATATAATGAAGAAAAAATGACATAATATATTGGAAGATATTTAAGGGTAAAGAGTTTTTAAATTGGTAGGTATAACTACATCTTCAGCATGTCCAACATATCACTTTTATGTGGAGGGAATTGAACCAATGATGACTTCACATCAAGGAGTGCCTTAATAGAGTATTGTCTATTCAAGACGCTATAGATGAAACTAGTGGCTTTTTAAATTAAGAAAGTGTGTTGGGTTTATATTGGTAGGAACTTAAATAATCTAATTTTTAATGATATTTTCCAATATGTACTCAAATTAAAAATATTATTTAATATGCTATAATCCCACATGACATATTAGAGGTTTTTTCAATAAAACCCAATAAAACTTGGAAATCTTCTCTTTTCCAAATGAAAAAAAAATTATTTGTTTCATAAAAGAGTTATTCTACTCTTCATAAACTTGTACTTGGAGGTTAAATGTACTAACTATAACAAAGCAAACCCAAAAACAAATTACTTAGAATGGAACTTTATAATTTCCATAAACTAAATATAATTGATCAGGTTTCAATATTTTTACTTAGAATGGAACTTTATAATTTCCTTAAACTAAATATAATTGATCAGGTTTCAATATTTGCACTTTTGAGGTGTCCGTAGCAGATCGGCTGGCAAGCTTTTAGTCACAGTAGCTAGTTTCATCTAATTACTAGAAATGTCTATGAAATGAAGTGCGGTCAAAAGTCTAACCGTAAAATCAGGGTAGTGAGGATAGTGATTTTACCATAAAATGAGGATAGTGATTTCAACACACAAGAAATAGAATTAAGGTTTAGGAAAGTATTTATAAGAGTTGTTTCTAGTGTGATTTTTTGGAATTTTAGTTGTCGGATTTTTGTGGAAAATTTTGAAGTGAAACCTTGATTTGTATAAATTGAATTGAGGCTTCTGTGATTCATAAGAATTTTTAGAAAACTTTGGATTAAAATTATATGAGAATGAATTTTGTCGAGACGTTTTGAACCAACAAGTGTGGTTCATTTGCACAAAAAGATGAGAGACCAGATCTAAAAATTAAGTTTAAATAGATGTGAAAAACCCTTAGGGTACTTCGATTGTCCATAAGTTACCTATCAAGCTTGTGATTTCAATGAATTCCTCTCGGATTTTAGAGAAATTAGACCACAAAAATCCACCTGAAAAGCTTCCAAAAAGTCTCATTAAAGACAACTCGGTATTTATTAGTAAAATTAATGTGAAAATTTTTGTTATATTTTAGAAAAATAAGCCTAGTTTAATTTATAGATGAAATGGTTTTTTCCATGATATTTTTTTTTTCAGTTAATTTTAATGAAATTTTAATTAAAAAATTTAAGAACTTGAATTTAAATTGTTTAATCTGCTTAATTCTAGTTTCTTCAAATTTATATAGGACATATTTTATAATAAATTTTTGTAAAAAATATTATTTCATCTATAAATTAAACTATGTGAAAAAAATTTAATGCAAATTTTTAGAGTTTCACTCCTGTGAAAAAATTAAAATAAAAAAATATAATTAGTTTGACAGGAAAAATGTTCATAGTACGCGCTGTTTCGGATGATGCACCATTCATTTTTTATTATCACATACAGTGAGGTGTACAGTATTTGCCCCATCGTACCGGGCATCCTGGGCAGGTGTACAGTATTAATGTATTTTAGTTTTATTATATTTTATATTTTAATTATTTGTATTTTATAAAAAGTAGTTAATTGTTTTATTTTATTTTATTTCAAATATTATTTTAAAATTAAATTATTAAAATTTAAAATAAAATATTTTAAGTTTTTTTTTTTTTTTTTTTAATTTTTTTTTTTAATTATATAGTTTTTATATTAATAATATGAATATTATTAGGAATTTGGCTTCTATATCTATAAATTGTGTATAAATGTTTTGGTGAAAAATACATCAAAATAGATTTAGTCGACACGTTTCGAACTCGCCAGTGTGGTTCATCATCAGGGCCCGATTTGTCCTAAGGATGGTAAGGGTGTTTACTTGATTCTGTGCTCTTGTGAGATGCCTTATATAGGTGAAACTCATCAATCAATTAATCAATGAATTCATGAGCATGTCGCTGACCTTAAGCATTGTAGTTCACGCTCCTCTGCCCTAGCAGAGCATGCTGAGAAGAGCAATGGAGAGCATAGTTCAAAGGAGAATTGTAGAGCTGAATGAAAGGTGCTAGTACTTCAGTGGATCATAGTTATATTTGTGTGTATATGTATTAGTATTTCTTTTCTTTTCGTCTTCTTCTTTTTCTTTTCTCAGTTTGAAAATTGTATGAAAAGGTAGAATAATGGCTAGAGTTGGTAGTGGCATACATTCATAAGAGATTGGTGCCTCTTGCAAAGTAGAAACTTGCTATCTGAAGGGGGTTGGGGCCTCCTGTGACTGGGTGCTCACAAAAAAATTGATGTTATGAATTAGGTGTTTAATTTACATTATAACAACAAACAAATTGGTGGTTTTGTCCCTTTGGGTTTCCACATAAAAATACTTGTGTCAATATTTGTGTGCTACTCATTCGATGGATTGTGTGTACATGTGAATGGTTTATCTTATTTTTTACTTATTTTATATTATGAATGCACTCACAAGTAATTGCTTATAGTGAAAAGAAATAAATATTTGTGCTTAAATCTCTAAGAACTTCACAATCACTGATTCACCCCCAACACCAAGTAATTCCTTATTCCAACAAATATATCCTTATGACTAATCATAATTAAGGTTAAAACAATTTCTTAGAGTGTAATAATATCATCCAAGAAAGAGCAATTTAATTTCAAACGTAAATTCAAATTAATAGATTTGACAACATATTCTTTTTGCATTAATATATAGGAAAATTTTCTTGTACAAATTAATACTGACTTCAAATAAGCAATAAATAAATTATCGGAGACATGAAATATTCTATTTTTTTTTTCATCATAAATAAAATATCTTGTTTTATTTACATACCCAAAGGTCTTACAATTTTCATGAAACTGGCAACCTTTGCATTTGGGAATCCTTTAATTTTGAGCCTATACTGTTGTGATTAAAAGTTAGTTTAATAAATAATATTTTATTATTGAACATTTAATTTTTCAAAAACAATTATTGTGAATTTCTCGAATAAAAAAGGTTAGGTTCTTACTCATGTGATACATGAGGTCAATTTGGATCGAAATCACTATAAAATCCAACACATTAAAGTGGTCTCTCTCAACAAAAAGAGTTAACACAGAATTTGGACCAACAATTTTCAAAAGGAATTTTTCCAACTAATGTATATCTAAGCACTTGTAGAAATTTTAATTAAGACTTTTTTTATACCCCAAATCTGGGTAGATGCTTTTATCATCAAAAATTGCTTAATAACCGAATAGAAAAATTTCGACAACCAACATAAGTGTATGATGTCAATATCTACATTTATCATTGAATCTTGTAGTTTCCCACTGATCTAAAGATTGATTTATTAAGTTGCCAATGGATTGAGAATAACTTACACAATTTTACTAGGATCAAGAATTCATCAACATCCTTCCTTTATTCAAGACTAGATCTTGTTTTTAGGATTATAAGAGTCAACGAGTCTAATTGGAAACTTATTAGGAAACCAAGATGGATTTATTTTTTCTGAGAATTAAGGCCAATTTTATGGATTAAGTGTAATATGGTCATACATACAAAGAAAATTATCTAAAACAACTTCAAACTCATAAATTCGATAATACTTCCTTGATTGATTGTTGGTAAAATCAATATTGTAGATCAACAACGATACGATATGAAAATGCATCCAGAGTACATCTTTTCCTGCCGCGTGTTCGTGTTGGACTTAAAATTATTGAAAGCTTTATATTGCAAATTGAATTTAGCAGCATTAATTTAGCACTCTATTGGAATTAGTTGAATCGACCATAAGATTATTTTATCTATGTTTGGATACATCACCCTCACCAAAGTGATATTCTAGGATATAGTAACTCGTTAAAGGATCCAACATGATTATTTTATCTACGTTTGGATACATCACCCTCACCAAAGTGATATTCCAAGATATAGTAACTCGTTAAAGGATCCAACATCCAATACTTATTTTAATAACATGCAGTTGGCTTATCAATGGATTTTTTTTGGCTCATAAATTATAATTGCTACAAGGAAAATATGGATCGTAGGGTTTGCGACGCCTTTGCCTCCTGCTCTCTTGCCACTGCCGCATTCCAGTCGGGCCTGGCTGCCCATGGCGGCCTCAAATATCCTGCTTTGGTGCTCTCGCGCGGCTTCTCCCTTGGAAAAGGCTGTATGTGCTATGAAGGCAGCTCAGTCTTCCTCTTTTCTGTCCCACCTTGTCTCCCATCGGCCCTCCTGGTCACAGCCGCCATTGCTTTCTTCCACAACAAGCAGAGTGCGGTCGCCCCTGTTGATCGCTCAGGACCTCCTCCATGGTGCCTTGCAGCTTCGCACGCACTGTACAGCTGCGTTCCCTGTTCTCTCTGCTCTGGCCAGCTCAAGCTCCTCTTCCGCCTTTTGCTCATGTTCTTTTCCCCGGATGCCTCTTTCCTGGGCGACCACAGGCTAATGCAGCCCTTCTCGCGAATGGAGACCACCCTGCAACGTTGCGTTCCCCCTGCTCTCGCTCCTCTTTTCTGCTATGACTTCAAGGTAACTCCTATCCCACTGCCTCAGGCTTTTCAGATTCAGATTTCTCTCCTCACAGGAAAAACCCTGCTTCTGTGGGTCCAATCCTCGAACCTGGTGCTTCACCTCTCAAAGGCCTTCGAACTCAAGCTGAGGATCCCCTCCTCATCTATGCGTCTCCTTCATGCAGGTAAATAGCTAGATGACTGTCTCCCTCTTTCTTTTTACAATATATGAAAGAATGCTACAGTGATTATTTCCCTTCATCTGAGGGGAGGCACAGTAGGTCAAACCTCTGCTCCCAAGGGTTTCTCCTATAAAGAAGCGATAAAATCTCAACCCTCCAAGAATTCTGCTCCCCCTCCTGAGGCTCCCAAGCCATTCTTGGTAGACAAATTGGAGGAAGTGCCTTCTATTGAGATATCTCACCTAGATTTGGAAGGGAAGCTTCAATCCTTTTTAGAGCTTTCCCTCATCTGCAGGTTAAATGGGCTCTGGCCTCGTAGAGAATATTTATATGCTTGGATTCACTCCACCTGGACCAAGCACTGCAAGGCCATTCTCTGCTCCAAGGGTTTCTTCATTGTTATCTTTGTTGACAGCAAGGAATACCAAACTGTCCTAACAGGTGGTCCTTGGTTCTTGGGAAAGGCAGAGCTTTTCCTAACCCCCTGGTTCCCCGACTTTGATCCATCCACGGATGTCATCACCAAACTTCCGATCTGGGTTAGGCTTCCTAACTTGCCCGCTCACCTATGGCACTGTGTGGTCTTCCAAGCCATTGGTAATTCTCTGGGTCGCTTTCTTGCTATAGATCCCTCGAGAGGCCTGAAGGGACTCTACACCTATGGCAGAATTTGTGCCGAGATAGACATTAGCAAAGGCTTACCCGACCAAATCATTCTCAAAGTCGGGGATTTCTCATGGGCATAGAATTTAGACTATGAAAATACAACGTTCCACTGTCGGCATTACCATCAAACTGGACATCTTCAAAGTTCTTGCGCTCTATTTCTAATCCAACAGAAAAACAGTACTCGCAAATCGAAAGATAAAAGCTGGAAACCCTTTGATCCAACTCCCCTAGAGGACATTGAGTCCTCTAGCTCAGATGAGGAAGAGTGTGATTTAGAGGATGAGATTGATACTAAGCAGCAACCTCTTTCCTCGACCAACCCCGAGAGGCCCCCTGCCACCTCAAATCTTCAGAAACTCACACTTGAGTCCAACACATCCAACTTGGATAAAGAATCTCCTTCTTTGACCAGCAACATTCTTCAAGTAGTTTCAATCCAACCACCCCCTGACGGCTAGGTTAAAGTCACTAAAAATAAAGGGAAGAAACTTCATATCGCAGAATCTAACCTCTCTGGATAGAGCTCTTTGTCTATCTTCTTGGTTCCTCCTGCTCTTTTTATGCTTCTCTTGATAGATTCGTGCAACCATCGTGGTTTGCTGATTCCTTCAGGCTCCCCCGGTTCCCTGTATCTCATGATTGTTTTTTTCATGATAAGCTTGTGTTGTGGGTTTCCCGTTTCTCCTGTCTACGGCCTTTGTCACCGGATGGCTAGTTGCCATGGCTTCCTACCTGGGAGGAGGTCCTTGTTTTGTAGCATGCAACAGGGGCCTTTCAAGCCCTTGTAGGCTAAGCGAAGTGTTTTGTTCACTATTTTAAGTTGATTCCTCTCGTTATGTCTGGGTAACACGGGTTTCCTTTTCTTCTGTTACCAGCATAACCTTTTGGTAGCACTATGTAATATATTTGCCCATGAATACAACTGCGGATTTAAAAAAAAAAATGGATTTTTTTAATCCTTTGTTTTTTTTCTTCGACGCTACTGCATTATATCATCTCCTATAAGGGAACATCAATTGAAAGGGAATAGAATAAAGTAAATTAGTATTTTATTCCAAATATAAACTTTGACTTTAAAAGTGTGGAGTTCATAATATGGTTTTGGAGGTGATTTTAGTGGCATTGTGAAGGGAGCTTACATAGCCTGAAAGCCTACATTTAATCCCAAATCATATCCATGCCCCTAAATCGAGAAAGTGCACCATTACCCACAAACTTATGATGAAGAAGAGATATGTCCATGAGGAAATCGATGATAAAAAAGATAAATCTGAGAAATTATCAGATGTTTGTATTCAAATTCCAAGGATGATGTTTAGAGTCTAAACAAGGGGCCATTTAAATAGGCTGATTTGGGAACGAGCAATGAAATTTCTCAATCAATTTTTGGAGTAGTAAACATATTTGAAGTATTTATTTAATGCGGTCAGGTACAATGCACACACATTGTTTACTCCTTTACGTGTCCACTCTCCTGAACTTGGACAAAACTATAAATTACTACCAACTCCTACATGATGGACTCAGAGTTTGCCGAACATATTTTTCGGCCATTCAAAATTTTAGGGTTTCATATCATGGCAGTGATTCCCAATTACTATTACCTCTTTAATAAAACCCTAACGTAGGAATGGTTGAGAAAAATTTGGACCAATGATAACAATCCTGATTATATATAGGGATTGAACCAGAGTTACCTTGGATGTTGTTATAGTGGGGACAATGTCGAAGCCAGTGCATGAGAGGCTGAGCTCGTCAATCCTAAGATAAAAATGAATCAAAGAGTCATCTCCTTCCTATTCAACAATTTGTAGAAATTTCATGCCCAATTTTTCAATTTGAAATCCCAAACGCAAAGGAATTTAAATTTTGAAATCCTTGGTGCTAAGGTAGTATTGAATGCATTTACGATCACATATTATCCACCACTTGCATCGGATTATGGGAGTTAGAGCAATCATTGTGTCGGAAATCAGGAGAGTTGTGTATTTGTTGAAATATTGAAAGTGTTAATGGAACCAACAACTGAGACATATGTGGCCTTGTTTCCCACATCAACGAGCTTGAGCAATCTACAATTGAGATACTAATATTTAGTATTATTCTTTTTCTTTTTACTTTTAGGTTTCTAAGGATTTTTATGTGTTTTGGACTTTACTGTGGTAATGTTATGTTAAATATTTTGACTTGATCAAATTAGATAAAAATAAAAATAAAAATAAAATTACAATAAAATAAAATAAATACAATAAAACCAAGCTAGATGTATCTTAATTCCAGATCTACTAAGAGTTGAGATGGATCAAATATCTTCATATTCAAACCTCTTTTAGAGTGGAAAGAGATTTGATCCCACTTGATGCTTAGTAGATCTAAAATTAAGATGGATCTAGGTTAACTATATTATTATTATTAATGTTATTACTTAAATAATAATAATAATAATGTTGTTAATAACATTAATGAGAGTATTATTATAGTATAATAACGTCGAATTATTATATGTAATAATACTATTATATCTAATTATTACATTAATATTATTAATGTCATTAATACTATTAAAGTTGTTAATTAGTCAAGATCTATTTTAACCCAGATCTTTTAAGCATCGAGAAGGAGCAAATATCTTGAGGTGCGAATTTTTTTTTTCAGTGAAAAACTTGAGGAAATGTTTTCACCTAGAGAGATTTGATCCCTCTCTATTATTGATAGATCCATGGTTAAGATGGATCTAAGTTGGTTTCAATCGTGTGCAGAACCTTGAAAATTTGTTGAACATCTAATTTCGTAATAATTTTAAATATAATAAATATGTCTACTATTAATATGGTCATTTTAATTTAAATTTGCTCAGTTACCTTTGTTCCTTGATATGACAAAAATTATTAATAACTTTAATGATGAAAAATGATGTAATAAAAATTTTGAATGCAAAGTGACAATGTAATGATGTGGAATGATAGAAAACGTAAATAATAAGAATGTAGTCAATTACGAATAGTCTTCATTGTGATCAATCTAAAACTATTTTCTTTACCATTCACATTGTCACATTTGTTATTTTTGTCATATTTTCAAATCTATCATATGAAAATGTTGGTTGAAATCATAAACCATTCAAATCTTTAACTCAAGTTATTATAGTAAACATCATATCTTGCCTCTCTTGCTTTCCAATATTAATAGTAGCTTTCTTCAAAATCAATCATTGTGACTTACAAAATATTAAACCCCAAGTAAGTTTCAATGGTAGTTGCTTTCTATTACCTTGTTTGAATACAAATTGACTGACAATGTTAAATGATGGAAAATGAGGATAATAAGAATGCATTGAGTTACAAATAGTTTATAGTTTCAATAAGTAAACATTCCAGGTAAGTGAACATTCTAGTTAAGATGAAAATAAAGTAATTTATTTATGGAGCAAAGTGATTTTAAAATATGTCCCAAGCCAATAAGATCTCCTTGTGAGAAAGTCCCACTAGACTTTTGAACCGTTGAAAGAGATCCTGTCCTGTGGGCCCCGCCACCACTTAAATGATCGTTCTTTCTAAGCCGAGCACCGATTATAACCCAAACACACACTATTCACACGATACACAACACATGACTCAAGGCATAAAACTAACATATGACACCGTGCGTAGCAAGGTGATAAATGTAATGCATACACACTGTGAAGTGTCACATAAACACATCTATGAGGTATGCATGCGTATAATCACCACCAAAGAAACAAAGCCTAATGGAGAATATCCTTAACTTTCTCCGAAAGATATAACGAAATGCTAATAAAATAGCTCATTAACATTCATCACGATGCAATAATAAACCAGAGCATCATCAACACAATCACAGTAGAGAAATATGGTGCATAAATGACACCATGACAACACGTATTCATTAATCACAAGATATTCTCAAGTCATACGTAGAACACACACAATGTTGCTGCTGTGCCCAAACACATCATCCAATCAAAGGGGTTTTGAAGGCACAGATCATATATCAAGAGTATGATTCTCGCTTACAATGCAATAATGCCTTTCACCAAAAAAGACAGCCTCTTTACAAATGCTCGTTGTGGGTATTTATAGATTCAACACCGCACTTATGGTCTTCCACGGTTCAACTTCCTCTTTGCCGGTGTCTGCGACTAGCGACCGTGTCGCAATGAGATCATGACCGGTCGCAAATGCGATTTGCCATTTTGGTCACCGCAGATGCGACTGCGACCTCGCGTTTGAAACTATGAAGGAGGTCACGCAATCGAGGCTTCTCGGAGCGTCGACTTTCGCCTTTGATGAAGTTCTCTCCAAGTCCGGTAATCGTCGTTATAGGAGCGTGTTGGGAGGGCTTTCCCTCTTTATCCGATGCATACATTTCAGAGCATTCGCACCGCAGTCTCCTTCTTCTCACATCATCATTGAGAGAGAAGCAAGCTTGGTGTAGATTTGCACCTGGGAGGACAAGCAACCGGTTGTGTTCTTCATATGCTCGAATCTCGGTTTCTACAGTTGTACCGTCTTTACCGTACTCTAAACGACCCAATTTCCTTGCTCAATTCGTCTTCCCACCTTTAGTTTTACTTAGTGTCCCTAATGATGGAATGTGATGAAGGGTGTTCGTTATTTACACCACCATTAGGTGGTTAAGCACGAACACTGCCTTCTGTCCTTTTCATCTTGGGATGTCACCTTTGTCTTTGGATTGCATACCATCCCAACCCACTTTGGCTTCTCACACCCCAACCTTCCGAGGCAACGCAGAGTCTGTGCACCAACAACGTACGCTTTCCGCTCATCATTTTGTCCAGCGTCGCCGAGGCTTCGAGTCGTTCGTGTCGCTCAAGCTTCTTCCGGCGGCTCGCTGCCGCTTGGCATCGGCCACCGTTTGTTTCAGGGTATATTTCCCCGGCATACTTGCCTCTTACTGCCACCCAACACATCACACTCTTCGTCGCTGGGACCTCATTCACTTGAGTGGTCACCCTAGAGCCGAGCATCTCAGTTTGTTTCGATTTCTCCCCGCCCGCCACAGTTCTCGCTTCCGTAAAGAAATGATTTTCCGTCATCCTCGTGACATTTTCCTTCCGTGGCTGCGCAAAATTTGCGAGCCGCCCATCGCTATCATAACTCGGGATTTGTCTCGTGTCTAGGACTATGTCCTTTCCGTGGAAACCGTAGAGATGGCGGGGCAGTTCGGGCGCAAGGAGCCCCTCTTCTCTGCCGTATCTTGAAAGAGAATTGGTCAGCGTCAATTGGCCAAGTCGAAGACTCTTTCTTCTCGTTTCCTTCGAAAGTCATCAACACCAGGGTACTTCCTGCGTCCACTCCGTAGGGATATTCAGGGAGATAGATCAATGTCATCTATTAGCTCGTCTTCACATCCCGCGTTTGACCTTTTTCTTTCTCTCCTTTTTGAGCCCGCGCTCGCTTCCGCTCTTGTCATGTTCTTTTTTCTTTCTCCGTGTGCGTTCGCTCGCTCGCTTCCTTTTTCCTCTTTTCTCTTTCTCCGCCGCGACGGTCCGTTCGGCGCTTTTTCTCGACGATCGACTTTATCGAGTTCTTCTTTTCGCGTTCCTTTCGCTCGCTCGCTCTCCTTTTTCCGTTCTTTCCTTCTTTCTCTCTTTTTCTTTTTTTTCGTTCGTTGGCCTCTCGCGCCCTTTCTTGCGTTTCTCTCATATTCTTTCTTCTTTTTCTCCTCTTCCGCCTTGGCTTTTGGCCGTTTTCTCTTGTCGGGACCGATGGCCGGTGTCCCGTACTTGGCCTGTGTTCTTTATCTTTGGAGGAGGAAGAGCCCAAGCTTCGGCTCCTTTCTCCTAAGTTCCGATGCTCTTCTCCTTCTCGCTGTGAGTCGCATTCCCCGGCGCGAGACGGCTTGCGTTATACCAATTTCTTTCTCTCGCCCTCATCCCCGGCGCTCGACATGCCGGAGTAACTCCATCTAAAATTGGCCTTTTGCGATGTTCGTGAACTATCCCGACCGGTCGTAAGTCCGAAATCCGCGATTTCGAAGTGATGTTTTTTCACCTCTTCCCCTTCACGCGCTACTTCTCTGGAGTCCTTGACCGTATAAGCACCAATGGTGAGAGGTAGAGCAGGCCAAGGTTTCTTCTTCCCTTTGGTAAGGACGTTAGAGAAGCCCGTGGTCATCTGGAAACACACCTCCTGTATGAGCACCTTATCGGTAATAAACTTAGGTAGAGCGTGTGGTGCTTTAAACGAGACAAATACTCGGATGATTGTGAATTCGGCGAATGGGAACCAGTGTGCCACCTGACCTAGTGTCTCCATTGCTCGCCAAGACATGCAGGGGGTGTCTTGACCAAATAGTTTCCCGTAGAGAGCGGGAATGAATATATGAGAGATTTGTTCGATGTCCGACTTGTACCTGGATTCCCAGAATACCCTGGTCTGCAAGTGTATTTCCTGGGCCTGTTCGGGGTCCCAGTTATGTGGCCATCCCTCAACATGCATCTGGGCACAGACAGCATCTAACAGATACGAAGCCATGTAGAATTCTGATGGCGCTCCCTCATCTGGGGCTAAAGCTGAGGCCAAATTCGTGTGCATGGAGCCCATTAATATTCCTGCCCAATTGAACCGAGTGTCATGGACTGTTACGTGTTCTATGATGGTCGCCCATGTTCCGTTGAAGGTGGTGGCGTCCGAACGCCCGTATATCCTGCACAGCATGGCGGCCACCAGCTTATAGACCTTCCTCAGACTGGCCACCGGGTACTCCTGGTCCTTTTTGATCTTAAATTTGTCTGGTTCTGCCCACCATCTTCTGATCGTGTCAACCATCGGCACTTCATTTGCAGCAAACCACCTTGGGGTGAAGTTCACCTCTGCTTTGGGTAGCGAGTAGTAGACCTGTGCTCTTGAACTTTCCAAAGTTGCGAAAGCTTTCCCTGTACTATCTCGGATTGCGAAGCTTTTCGGATCCGTCTTCTGTATGATCCAGTCCAACATCTCTGGGCATGGAAAGACGGCAGGATGCGACCCAGCTAGGTGTAATTTGGACTTTTTGACTTTCAGGTATACTTCACGGTCCAGGAGATCTTCTGGGAACTCATCTTCTAGCATGGCGAACTCACGGTATACTTCATACCACCTCAGGCTATCCTCCTTTGCGAAGGTGCAAAGGGTGTATCTGTATATTGGCGGCGGGGATATTTGCATATCTGTGTCTGATTCTTCCTCCACCACCTGCCTGCTTCTTCTTCGGGATACCCGGGGTGCCATATTGCTAGAGTCGGAAAGGACCGGTACTGTGTCTGCTCTGAATTCACCTGCTGCATTTAGAACAGAATCACAGGATAAGAAAGACATGATGATAATGGCTAAATAGAGTTTGTATATGCAAAGATTTAATTGACCATTCTCTGGGAGTCGCTGGGTCGCTGATCTACAAAAGGACTCACCCGCGACCTCGCGACCTTGCGAGAAGGTCGCAGGGTCGCAGAGTCGTCGAGTGAGAGTTCTGCGACCTTGCGACCTGGTCGCTAGGTCGCAGGTCGCACCCGCGCCTCACGAGGGTTTTGCGCGCGCGCGACCTTGCGGCCAAACTTTCTTTAATGGGAAAAGTCCGCGGTTGGAAAGGTCCTAAACTGACCATAAGGCACAGCCATGAGGAATTAGGCAAGAGACGGGTGATCTTGGGGCTTGTGGGAAACAAAACGACGGTGGAATTCCAAAGAAAACCCCACATCCTCACCAGCAAATAAATAAGACCGTGGGGAGGCTCAATAATGGCAAGAAAATGCTAAAGAGGGAAACATAGAGAGGAAAAGGCAACTTACCCGGAAGAAAACGCGCCAGTCGACTTGTCAGAGCAATTCCGCGGTTTTCGCTGAGAGTCACAAATGCGACCTAGCGACCCGACCTTATATAAAAAGGTCGCACGTGCGGACACTTAATGAGGTCGCAAGTTGCAAGTTTGCGACCTTGCGACCTTGCGACCTTCAGGTCGCTAGGTCGCAAAGGTCGCTGAGTCGCTAATTTCTCTAAAACTTCATTTTGCGACCTTGCGACCTCAAGGTCGCTAGGTCGCAAGGTCGCAAGTTGATAAAATGCTGACTCTTGCGACCTGGCGATCTGTGCGACCTTAAGGTCGCAGAGTCGCATAGGTCGCATGGGTCGCAAATAATGTGTATGCGACTTAGCGACTTGCCTTTAGAACTTTACTTAGATTTATTACTTCTTTAGTTTTTAAGGGGGGCTCCAAAAATGTTGAAGTGTGTGTTATGATTTTACGTAATTTTTGGAGGGTGTTGTAGGAGCTACAACAAATGGTGATTCACTGGATGAATTCAGAGTCTCTGCTGATGAAGGGTCGATGAGGGAGGAGGGAGGGGTCTAGCACTTGCTTGTTCTTTTACCTCAGAGTTTACACTTTCCTCCCTTTGCCATCCCGCATAGTCGCCTGCCCTTTTGGCTTGTTGGGTGCAGATCAACCGAATTTTAATTCCTCACGCTTCCAGGATCGAGAGGGTCGGGGAAACCTTGGGCCACTGCAGGGTCCGGTACAATTATTTCGTCCTCATGGTGTTGCTCCGCTGCCAGCGAACCTCTCGGCTCCGGCGGAGTCACTGCCTAAGGAGTCGTGAACGTTGCTCCGCTGCCAGCGAGCCTGGTCAGTACCCCGGCGGAGTCGTTACAACACCTCTCTGCGCAGGAAGCCTTTCTCAATCCATTACCCTTTATTCATGTGCAATTGCACTTATTTGAGAATGTGCCTGTGGCACTTATTTAGATGGGCATATTTTTCCTGGGCGGATGAGGGATCCCGGCTTATTTTGCTTGCAGAGAGGTTTCTCCTGGTCTCGTATGGGGACTCGGGTTTTTCCCGGATGACCTACAATTCTCCTGAGTTAGCCCTGTTCCCTCACGATCCGGTTGCTGCTATGCAAGACCTTTTCTGCCTGCACCCTTTTAAGCCGCTAGGTGGTTCCTTATGCTTGAAAGCTCTAGTAAGACCGTGTATCATCCTTAGGTGCCCATTACAAGCGAGTTTCGACCGATCCGTGTTTTGCGGGAAGGGCCTTTCATCAGCACAGAACCTCTTCAAGGAGTGAGCCGGTTGCGGGCAGCTTAGACAAGGTTTTTCTTTGAAGAGTTCAGAGAAAGGTTTACTTCTTCCTTTATTTGTTTTTTTTTTTTTTTAACATGTAAAAAGGGGTTTAAGTAAAATAGTGTTTGAGGTCATGCCCGTTTACCGGGAGGACCTCGACTCTTCCTTCCAGAGTCTGCAAACGGAAGGTATGGGAACCTACCTTTTCTTTAACCTGAAAGGGACCTATCCATAGTGCTTGAAATTTGGCATGTTTTCCTTTTTCTTCGTGTGCTTTATCCCATTTTAGGACAAGGTATCCTACTTCAAATTTTTTATCTCCTGCAGACTTTTTATCGAACCATTTCTTGATCCGACTCTGGTGTATGGCGAATTTCTCCCGGGTTTTCTGCCTTTCCTCTTCTAGTTTCAGCAGGGTGTCAATGCGGGTTTGCAAGGCGGGGCAGGGGGTACCGTGGCACTCTTGAGACAACTGCAGAGCGGGAAGAGACAAATTGGGTGGGAGGATAGCTTCTTTTCCGTATACGAGAAAATATGGTGAGGTGCCTATTGATGACTTAGGGGTGACGCGATCAGCCCAAAGTGCGTTTTGGAGAGCATTATGCCAGTTTCGTTGGTGAGACAGAAGGGTCTTTTTGATGATGCGGATCAGATTTTTATTGGTTGATTCCGCTAGACCATTTCCTTGGGGATAGTACTTTGCAGAGTGTTTAAGGACAATGCCATTTTCTAACGCAAAATCATATAATTTAAAAGATGAGAAATACGTTGCATTATCAAACACCAAGGAGGTTGGAACGCCAAACCTGGTAATGATGGAGTGAGTGACAAATTGCATTACCTCCTGATCGTTGACTTGGCGTAATGGTACCGCTTCAACCCACCTGGTGAAATAATCAGTGGCCGTCAGAATGTACCTGTGTTGCTTAGAAGAGTGGGGTAAGATCTCACCAATGACGTCCAGACCCCATTGTTGAAAAGGCTCTTCTACTGCTACTGACAATAAAGGAGCGGCCGGACGTGCTTCTCGGCTTGCAAATTTCTAGCATTGAATGCATTTCCGGGCATATGCGTGGGCATCTCTGAAAAGGGTTGGCCAATAATAACCTGCACGCATAATTTTATGAGCAGTGGTATCCCCGGCGAAATGGCCTCCTGCTGGTCCATCATGTAGCTCGGTTAAAACTTTCTGAGCCTCATCATGTTCTAGGCAGCGTAACATTACTCCGTTGGAATGTTTCCTGAAAAGCTTCTCTTGGATCAAACAGTAAGACGCGGCTTTGAGTCTGATTGCGCGTTTCTGCCGGGCGTCTAGATTTGGGTCCAATACACCGTGTGCCAAATATCCCGAGATATCCGAGTACCAAGACGGGTTCCTTTCCTGAGGCATGACGTCAGTTTGGTACATATCAATTTCTTGCTCCCAATTATCTTCTTCATTTTTTTGGGAACTTGCGGCCTCTGCAGCCATTTGACATAAACCCTGTCCTTTGACTGTGCGTGCCGGCTTAAAATCTAAGTCGTATTCTTGCATACACGCAACCCAGTTCCCTCGTTTCTCGCCCAGTTCCTGCTGCATGAAAAGTGAGCGGACAGCTGGGTGGGGAACATAAACTGTGACATGGTTTTTCAAAATGTACGGTCTGAAATGTTTGACCGCTTTGTATACCGCATAAGCATGTTTCTCGATTTCAGGATAATTCAATTCAGCGCCCTGCAGACCAGTGCTCATGAACGAAATGGGACGCTCGTCATTATCCTTGTCCTTTTGTGTGAGTACGGCTGCCAGGGATGAGTCTGAAGCAAACGTGTACAGACTAAAATCTCTGCCGAAATCTGGGCTCTGGAGGGACGGTGCTTCGGCTATAGCTTTCTTGATCTGGTCGAAAGCTTCCTTTTCGGGTTGATTCCATTTGAAAGTAGCATTTTTCTTTATCATTCCCTGCAGTGGTTTCACTATCTGGGCAAAATCTGATATGAACTTACGTACAAAATTTATCTTTCCCAAAAAGGACTGCATTGCTTTCTTACTGCTGGGGGGAGAAATCTGTGCAATGGCTTTCGCACGTTCCGGATCAACGACAATGCCCTGTTTAGTTATGATGTGACCTAGTATATTTCCCTCTGCTACGGCAAAAACGCTTTTCTTTGGGTTGAGCGAGATACCGTATTTTCTGCATCTTTCGAAGATCTGTCTGAGGTGACGCAAATGATCCCCTCGGCGTTTAGAGAATACCGTAACATCATCCAAGTAGACTACCACACTTTGGCCTATCAGGCCCCTGAATGCTATATCCATAGCTCTTTGGAATGTTGCCCCTGCGTTGATTAATCCAAAAGGCATGCGCCTATAAGCGAAAGTTCCCCACTTAGTCCGAAAAGTAGTCTTTAACCTATCTGGTTTGGCTACCAGTACCTGATTGTAACCAGAGAATCCGTCCAATAGAGAGAACATCTCTGACCCGGATACTGCCTGCAATATTTGCTCCATAGGGGGAACTGGGTAGTTGTCTTTACTCGAGGCCCGGTTCAAATTTCGGAAATCTACACATAGGCGAATTTCACCTGACTTCTTCCGTACCGGAACCAAATTGGACACCCATGTGGAGTGGCGAACTTTGAAGATAATGCGGGCATCCAATAGTTTCTTGAGTTCTTTTAGAATCAGTGGCTCCATCGTAGGGTGTACTTTCCTAAGCTTTTGTTGACATGGTTTTACATTTTCTTTGATCAGAATCACGTGTTGTATGATTCGAGTATCGTATGTGCGTAATTCCTCATTATGTCCAAGCGAACACGTCACGATACTTACGAAATAGCTGAGTGAAATCCTGGGCCTCTTGGGGGGTGCAGTCTTTTCCGAGGTTGACGAATTTAGGATTATCCTCTGATCCCAAATTCACTTGTCGGTGAGCTAATATAGAGCTCTGTACTTTTGCATTTGGGGGCCCACGGAACCGATTTTGCAGATCGAAAAGCTTTTCCAGTGATACCACCCCTTTAGGCATGGGATTTCCTTTGATTTGTTCGTACTCCTTTTGCATAGCTTGGTCGTGCTCATCTTCATCTATAGCAGCATCTTTGAATATCTCTGAGTTGCACATAAACTCTAGCACCTGTTGATCATCATCAAAAACACGCAGATTAGTGATATTGTCTGGCACGGAGGGTTTGTACATAACTTCAATGGAAAAACCGTCCCTCAAAGGGGTAAACCTGGCGGCAACATTAGCTAGAGTGTCTGCCACTGCGTTATGCATTCTTAGAACAGATTTAATTCCAAAAGCGTCAAAAGCGGAAATTAATCGCCATACCTCTTACTGATACGCCTTCAAATGTGGAGATAAACAGTGAATAGTATTGCGTACCTGCCGAGTGATGATTTCGGAGTCTCCAATGACTCGTAAGCATTTTACCTTCAAATCCAGTGCCTTTTTAAGCCCAAGGATCAAAGCTTCATACTCAGCAGTGTTGTTAGTGCATTGGAACTCAAGTCGGCAGGAGACTAAGAATTTTTTCTTATGCAGATCAAGCAAAATGCAACCAGCGCCAGAACCATCGAGATTCTTGGAACCGTCATAATACAATGTCCATACATCATTTTTCGGGTCCTTGGGGACAGTGGCTTGCGGAGGAATCTCGGCTTGGTGTGATACAGTTTGAGTTTCTTCCTCTGCGACGAGTGTCATTTCAGAAAGGACCTCGGGGCCTACTGCGGACTGGGGAGGTTGGTAGCATCCAAAAATGGAATCTAGAAAACACATACCCAGTTCCTCCTGGGCGAAGCTGATGGGTTCGTTTGTGGCATCCAAATTAGTTACAGTGTGTTTCATGTATGGTTCACTTTCGACTCTGATTTGGTTGTTCCTCCCTTTGTAAGGCAGCCATAAGTGAGACCAGTCTGTGGCGAAGTATCCTTGCAATTTGCTAGACCAGTCTCTACTAAGCAGTACACCATAGGCTTCTGGGATGTCAACAACCACAATATCAATACATTGATGAACCCTAGAGTCGGATGAGAGGCGGATGATAACATTGTTCAATTCTCCGACCACTGGTACTTGTGTCCTATCCAGTTGAATGATTTTTGCATCAGTTTTCTCTGGGAGGATGTTGAGTTTCTTACACACGGAGAGAGGCATGACATTCGTGGACGCACCAGAGTCAACGAGGCAATTGTGAACGTTGAAGTTAAACATCTCAAAAGATAAGAGAAAAGGAGGGGTGGATCCTCTCGAATTCGTGTTGACAGCGTTCACTATAGATTGGATATCTGGACTGGTTTGTGCAGACGTGTTGCTGACGTTCTTCGTACTTTGGTTGTTGGCGAAAGCTTTTAGGATGAGTTCCTTTTGGTTCGTGATGCGGGCCAACTCGTAGAGTGAGATATTGGCCCTGGTCTTTTTCATGTCCTCCACTATGTTGTAGCTAGTGTCGTTGTGGGGACTGGGTTCGGTGGTGGTTTTCGAGGGTTCCACCGGGAGCTTGGTCTTTTGACTCGCTTTGCTATTACTATTCATGAGCTTTTCTGGAGTAGTTTGTCCTTCATTTCCGGGAGGAAGAATTTTCCTCAGGAAAGCCCTTTTCTTGTCCTCATATGATTGTTCAGGAACAGAGCCTTTGCTTCTAATACTGTAGTTTCGAGTGGGCTGAGTTTTGGGACTGCCTGCCATGTTAATATCAATAGGAGCAAGACTCCCTTCCCCACGGATTACATCGAAAGTTAAGACAGAGGCCCCTGATTCCCCATCAAGGAGCAAACCCTCATCTCGATCAGAGACTTCATCCTCTGCCGGGCTTCCTGGAGTCTGATCATCCAAAAGTTGGTTCACCACCGCGGTCATGCTGCCAATCCATTGCGGGCACGTTTTTTCAGAATGGGCAGCTTGGTGGAAAGAGCAAAAATTGTCTTTCCCTATCTCCTCCACGTTGAGAGCGGCACTGGTATTTGAGGGAGGACTGCTGGTGTTGGGGTTGCTTTTCTTGAAAAAGGGTTTCGGGGGTTTATTTGTAGTTGAGGTTTCAACACCTTTTCTTTTTAAGTCAGAGACCTCATTCGTTAACAGTTTGAGGGTTTTGGCCATACTTTCGAAATCGAAAGTTTCTCTCTCCCTATTTGGGGTGGAAGACTGACCTTTTTTAGTGGTTGGTTTGAGATCATCCTTTCCGTCATGATCCATGACTCCTATTGACAACATGTCCTTTTCTACCGCGAGGGCAGCAGCGTAATTTGCTGTAAGAGTAGCGCGGGCCTCACGTTTGACGAAAACGGCAATATCCCTAGGGAGGGCTTTAGTATAGTAGTCGATGGTGATGGAATCGTCCAATGCTAAGTTTGGAGGAAATTTTTGCAATATGGTGGCGAATCGTTGGTTAAAGTCTTTAACTTTTTCTTTTCTGTGACATTTAATGGTGCTTAGTTCTGTGAGGAGCATAGAGGGTGTTTTATCCTCTGCAAACTTTTTCAGGAACACACGACGGAACTGGTCCCATGAAGTGATAGAAGCACTGGGCAGGGAACGGTACCAGGTGGCTGCTTGGCTCACAAGAGTGTGTGGGAAAAGTCGACATGCGACATCATCGGACTGAACTCTCATGATCTGTAGTGACAGGTAGAAACTACTAATATGATCTTCTGCTGATGTGCCCTTTTCAGGATCGAATTTAGGAAGATGTTTCTCTAGGTGTCTAGGCATGTCATGAAGGGGACCTAAAAGAGCCAATGGGGATTGAGCCATCCAGGCCAGAGGTTGCACCCTCCTGGGGCGCTGATGATGTCGGGTTTCTGCTTCAGACTCACTTCCCGTCCCAGACACCGATGTTCCTTCATGATGACGAGAGTGTTCATCGCGGTGTCTTTCCCGGTTATTCACGTTCCTAAAAAGCTCCCAGTTGTAAGGAGGGGGTCTATTTTGGTTTTGGTGGTGGTTATGGTTGGCCTGGTGTCTCGGGCCACGGATGATATCTCCTCTACCCCCACGACCGTGACCCCTGGTGACTCCACCTTCATTTCTTCGGGGCCTATTAACTTCCTCTGCATTCCTTCGGGCTGTGTTACCTTCTCTTTCGTTTCTTCTTTCCCCTTCTCCTTCTCGTGGGGAATAAACTTGGTTGTTGGTCCACTGATGTAAGTCAGGTTGTGGTTCAGGGAAAGGTTCAGTATCAGGGAAACCTTCACTATCGTGGGTAACGGGGTCATTTTCCTGGACAGCCCATGCGAGGTCCTCAATCATGGTATTCACAAGTTCAGGTACGGTACGGACTAGCACGCCATTGCGAGTGATGTTATCGGCAGGGGTCCTAGTGTGGGCTAGGAATTCCATGATAGGGGTATACCGTAAATCCCTGATGAGATTACGGGCAACTAGGCGCAAGGCTCTCAGCTGTTCGTTAGTGATTTCGAAGTATCGGGCTTCCACTGTTGGAATAGCTTCTAAGGGGGGAAGGGAAACTTCGTTATTTATGACCTCCCGACGGGGAGTTTGGGATGGAATGTCTGTTGTATGCTGGGAGGATGCCATGGCCCTCCTTCTAGCGCCAAATCTGTTAACGGGAAAATATGTCCGGCCAACAGTAGGGGATCTCCCCGGTAGAAAGTCCCAATTAGACTTTGAACCGTTTGGAGTAGGGATCCCGTCCGAGGTGTGGGTCCGGCTACCACTTAAATGACTGTCTCTTCGGTTTTGAGCAACCTGATTATAACTGCAAACATACACTCATTCACACGATACATAACACATGACTGATGTATAAAACCAATATATGACACTGTGCGTAGCAAGGTGATAAACAGAATGCATACACTCAGGAAGTGTCGTTAGCAACACATCTATGAGGTATGCATGCAGGATAATCTGACCACCAAAGAAACAGTTCTTAATGGAGAGAATATCCCTTAACTTTCCGAAAGATATAACGAAATTCTAATAAAACAGTTCATTAACATTCATCATGAAGTAAATAATAAACTAGAGCATCATCAACACAATCACAGATAGCTATGGTGCATAAATGACACTATGATAACACAGATTCATTAATCATAAGATATTCTGAAGCTGCACGTAGAATACACACAATGTTGTCACAGCTAAACACATCATCCAATCAAAGGGGTTTTAACAAGTATTATATTTCATATATCAAGAGTATGATTCCTCAGTTACAATGCAATAATGCCTTTCAGTCCAAAAAAGAGCAGCCCTTTACAATGCTCCCCACAGGGGTATTTATAGATTCAACAGCCGCACTTATGGCCTTCCGACGGTTCAACTTCCCGACGGTTCAACTTCCTGTTTGTCAAAATTGCGACCCGCGACCTGGTCGCAAATGAGACTTGCGACTTGGTCGCAAATGCGACCTGCGACTTGGTCGCAGATGCGACCTGCGACCCTGCGTTTGAAACTATGAAGGAGGTCGCGCAATTGAGGTTTCTGGAGCGTCGACTTTCTTGCCTTTGATGAAGTCTTTCCAAGTCTGGTAATCTGCCGTTATAGGAGCGACAAGAGGGCTTTCCTCTTTTATCCGATGCATACATTCTAGAGCATTCGGCACCAGAGTCTCCTTCTTCTGGGCGATCAGCATTGAGAGAGAAGCAAGCTTGGTGTAGATTTGCACTGGAGTGACAAGCAACCGGTTCAGGTTCTCTTGCGATGCCTCGAATTCCGGTTCGGCAGCAGCTTGTCTTACGGACTGCAGAAACGACTGAATTTCCTGCTCCACCTGCTCCCAGCCTTTAGTTTCATTTAGTGTCCCTAATGATGGAATGTGATGAAGGGTGTTCATGGAGTCGATACCACTGATTAGGTGGTTATACGCAGACACTACTTTGTCCAGATCTTTGGACAGCTTGTCTTTGGATTGCATACTCATCCGAATCTGTACTTTAGCTTCTTGCGTATGACTCCAATCCTTCCGAGGCACGTGTTCGGGCACTTGTTGATACTGTGCTGTCCAGTTCATCATTTTGTCCAAGGCTGTCGAGGCTTCCTTGAGCTGTTCGTGTTTCTGCCTGGTTTCTTCCCGTGCCTCTGCCAATGGGGCCACTGTTTGTTTCAGGGTGAGCATTTCCTGGTATACTTGCCTCATCGTCATCTCCAACACATCACACTCCTTCCTGACCGCCAGTGGGACCTCATTCACTTGAGTGGGCCTACCCTGGAGCTGGAGCATCTCATTTTCTAGCCTTGATTTCTCCTGCTCTGCCGCTTTAAGCCGGTTCTGTAAAGAAATGATTTCTCTGCTCATCCTCGTGACATTTTCCTCTGTGGCTGCGGCAAAATCGGTGCCTGCTGACGCTATCATAACTGGATTTGTCCTTGTGTCTAGGACTATGTCCTTTCCGGTGGAAACCGTAGAGATGGCGGGGTAGCCTGGCGTTAAGGATTTCCTCTTCTCTTGCCGTATCTTGAAAGAGAATTGGTCAAAAGTCAACCTGGTCAAGTCGAAGACTTCTTCTTCTTGCTCCTTCGGAAAGTCATCAACACTGAGGGTACTTCCTGCGCCACCTGTAGGGATATTCAGGGGAGATAGATCAATGTCATCTATTAGCTCGTCCTCTACATCCTGCGTTTGACCCTTTTCTTTCTCCTTTTGTCGGCGCTCTGCTTCCGCCTTGTCATGTTCTTCTTTCTGCAGGCGTTCTGCCTCTGCCTCTGCCTCCTTTTCCTCTTTCCTCTTTCTCTCTGCCGCGGCGGCCTGTTCTGCCTTTTTCTGACGATCGACTTTATCGAGTTCTTCTTTCAGTGCCTTTTCTGCCGCCGCCTTTGCCTCCTTTTCCTGTCTTTCTTTCTCTTCCTCTTTTTTCTTTTTTCGTTCTGTCCTGGCGTCTTTCTTGCGTTTCTCTTCATCTTCTTTCTTCTTTTTCTCCTCTTCCAGTTTGGCTTGGGCTTCTGCTTCTCTTTGCTGATCTGCGGTGTCAGGTCCCGTACCGGTCTGTGTTCTTTTATCTTTGGAGGAGGAAGAGCCTCCAAGCTTCTGGCTCCTTTCTCCTAAGTTCTGATGCTCTTCTCCTTCTCGGTCAGAGTCGATTCCTGGCGCGAGATGCCGGTTTGCGTTATACCAATTTCTTCTCTCGTCCTCATCCGGGCGCTCGACATGCTGATAATGTCGGAGCTATCTTTGACGGGTCGTAAGAGATCAGAGCAAATCCAGTTACGAAGTGATAGCTTTTCACCTCTTCCCCTTCACGCGCTACTTCTCTGGAGTCTTTGACCGTATAGGCGCCAATGGTGAGAGGTAGATCAGGCCAAGGTTTCTTCTTCCCTTTGGTAAGGACGTTAGAGAAGCCCAAGGTCATCTGGAAACACACCTCCTGTATGAGCACCTTGTCGGTAACAAACTTAGGTAGAGCGTGTGGTGCTTTAAACGAGCCAAATACTCGGATGATTGTGAATTCGGCGAAGGGGAACCAGTGTGCCACCTGACCCAGTGTTTCCATTGCTCGCCAAGACATCCAGGGGGTGTCCTGACCAAATAGTTTCCCGTAGAGGGCGGGAATGAATATGTGAGAGATTTGTTCGATGTCCGACTTGTACCTAGATTCCCAGAATACCCTGGTCTGCAAGTGTATTGCCTGGGTCTGTTCGGGGTCCCAATTATTTGGCCATCCCTCGACATGCATCTGGGCACAGACAGCATCTAATAGATATGAAGCCATGTAGAATTCTGATGGCGCTCCCTCATCTGGGGCTAAAGCTGAAGCCAAGTTTGTGTGCATGGAGCCCATTAATATCCCAGCCCAATTGAACCGAGTGCCGTGGACTGTCACGTGTTCTATGATGGTTGCCCATGTCCCGTTGAAGGTGGTGGCGTCCGAACGCCCGTATATCCTGCACAGCATGGCGGCCACTAGCTTATAGACCTTCCTCAGACTGGCCACCAGGTACTCCTGGTCCTTTTTTATCTTAAATTTGTCTGGTTCTGCCCACCATCTTCTGATCGTGTCAACCATCGGCACTTCATTTGCAGCAAACCATCTTGGGGTGAAGTTCACCTCTGCTTTGGGTAGCGAGTAGTAGACCTGTGCTCTTGAACTTTCCAAAGTTGCGAAAGCTTTCCCTGCACTATCTCGGATTGCGAAGCTTTTCGGATCCGTCTTCTGTATGATCCAGTCCAACATCTCTGGGAATGGAAAGATGGCAGGATGCGACCCAGCTAGGTGTAATTTGGACTTTTTGACTTTCAGGTATACTTCACGGTCCAGGAGATCTTCTGGGAACTCATCTTCTAGCATGGCGAACTCACGGTATACTTCATACCACCTCAGGCTATCCTCCTTTGCGAAGGTGCAAAGGGTGTCTCTGTATATTGGCGGCGGGGATATTTGCATATCTGTGTCTGATTCTTCCTCCACCACCTGCCTGCTTCTTCTTCGGGATACCCGGGGTGCCATATTGCTAGAGTCGGAGAGGACCGGTACTGTGCCTGCTCTGAATTCACCTGCTGCATTTAGAACATAATCACAGGATAAGAAAGACATGATGATAATGGCTAAATAGAGTCTGTACATGCAAAGATTTAATTGACCATTCTCTGGGAGTCGCTGGGTCGCTGATCTACAAAAGGACTCACCCGCGACCTCGCGACCTTGAGACTAGGTCGCAGGGTCGCAGAGTCGCCGAGTGGGAGTTTTGCGACCTTGCGACCTTGCGACCTGGTCGCTAGGTCGCAGGTCGCACTTGCGCCTCACGGGGGTTTCGCGCGCGCGCGACCTTGCGGCCAAACTTTCTTTAATGGGAAAAGTCTGCGGTTTGAAAGGGCCTAAACTAACCATAAGGCACAGCCATGAGGAATTAGGCAAGAGACGGGTGACCTTGGGGTTTGTGGGAAACAAAACGACGGTGAAATTCCAAAGAAAACCCCACATCCTTACCAGCAAATAAATAAGACCGTGGGGAGGCTCAATAATGGCAAGAAATGCTTAAGAGGGAAACATAGGGAGGAAAAGGCAACTTACCCGGAAGAAAACGCGCCAGTCGACTTGTCAGAGCAATTCCGCGGTTTTCGCTGAGAGTCACAAATGCGACCTAGCGACCCGACCTTATATAAAAAGTTCGCACGTGCGGACATTTAATGAGGTCGCAAGTTGCAAGTTTGCGACCTTGCGACCTTGCGACCTTCAGGTCGCTAGGTCGCAAAGGTCGCTGAGTCGCTAATTTCTCTAAAACTTCATTTTGTGACCTTGCGACCTTGCGACCTCAAGGTCGCTAGGTCGCAAGGTCGCAAGTTGATCAAATGCTGACTCTTGCGACCTGGCGACCTGTGCGACCTTAGGGTCGCAGAGTCGCATAGGTCGCATGGGTCGCAAATAATGTATATGCGACTTAGCGACTTGCCTTTAGAACTTTACTTGGCTTTTTTCCTTCTTTAGTTTTAAGGGGGGCTCCAAAAATTTTGAAGTGTGTGTTATGATTTTATGTAAATTTTGGAGGGTGTTGTAGGAGCTACAACAGGTTGAATTACTGGAACACATGAATTAATGAACATTTTCAATATTTTATTTTTTTGTACAGTGAAATGAGTGCACACTATTAATCTAATTACTTTGAAACAAATGTACATCATACAACTAGAGACATCAAAATCGAAATCAAAATCTCCACTGAAAATCAATGTATCTAGTGCAAGGAATCAAATAGAATTAGAAATCAACAACTAGATTGAAGTAAATGCACCTAATGTGAACAATCACATAGGATTAGACATCAACATCTAGATTAAAATCAACGCACTTAGTGAAAGAAATAAAATAGGATTAAAAATCAACATCTAGACTAAAATCAATGCATCTTGTGCAAGTAATCAAATAGAAATAAAGACCAACATCTAGACTAAAATCATTGCATCTAGTGCAAGCAATCAAATAGGATTAGAAATCAACGTTTAGACTAAAATCAACGCATTAGTGCAAGCAATCAAATAAGATTAGAAATTGAAAGTTACATTGAAATCAATGCATCTAGTGCAATCAAACAAATACAATTATGAATTAACATCTACATTATAATTGATGCATCTATTTTAGTGAAAATCCAAAATATTCATGCTTTCTAAATCCAAATTCTTTTACCTTTTGTAAAATCCTTACTTTCCCTTCCTCTAGGGCTAATAATGTTTAATTATAATATAATACTATATAATATCTATATTTTTCGCTCTCTCTCTCTCTCTCACTCTCTCTCTCTCTCTCTCTCTGTGTGTGTGTGTGTGTGTGTGTATATATATATATATATATATATATATATATATATATATATATATATATATATTCCTCTAGATCTCCCTCTTTCTCTCTTTGTCTCTCTCTCTCCACCTTTCTCTCTCTCCCTTTATTTCCCACCACCCTTTGTCTCCCGCCCCCCATCACACACACACACACTCTCTCTCTCTCTCTCTCACTCACTATATCCCTCCCTCTCTCTCTCTATCCCCCTTTGTCCCCCTCAATCTATGTGCCAGCCTAACTCTATCTTCCCCTTCTCTCCCTCTCTTTCTCCTCTCCTCCTCTCTCTCTTCACTCCTTCTCTCCTCTCTCACTTAATCTTTTCCCATCTCTTCCTTGTCAATCAAACTATCTCTCAACCTTTATCTCTCTATGTATTTTTTCTTCACTCACTCTCTCTCCCCCTCTAACTCCATATCTCCCTCCCTCACTATCTCCTTCTCTCTCTCCACTCCTCTCTCTCTTCCTTCATCTCTCTCCCACCTCTCTCTCTCTCTCTCTCGCCCCCATCAAAATCTCTCTCTATCTCTCTCTATTTATGACTTTGTTTTCCTCTCCCTCTCCCTCCAACTCTATCTCTCTTTCTACCCTCCGTCTCTATCACTATCTCCCCCCTCCCTCACCCCCATCTATATGATTGATAATTGTCATTCTATGTAATCAATAATATATGTAAGGTCTAATATAATAATACTTATAATAGAGACCATTGATAATATATTGGAATAATAATAATAATCAATTTTATGGATTATTATACCAATAATAATAAAAGAATAACATGTCAAATAAACAATAGTATGTTAACTTTACATTATAGACAAACGAACTTCTCCTAATCAAATTGGTAGCTCTACGCCTTACATTTTACATTACATTTTATATTTTTTTGTTTTCTTTACGACTTTCATTTTAGATTTTAAGTTTCACATTTAATATTTTTCCCAACATTTAAAAAATGTTCACATACTTACATTACACATACACATATCCTTTATACCAGGGTCTAAACTACCTCTTAGTGCAATATTGTATCAACCTTATTGATGTAACCTCATTAATTTTATGAATAATGTTATGAATATCAATATTAGTCTTATGTTTTCCATATTATTATTATGAGAAATGCTAGCACAACCACATTCATAAATGTGTTTGATATACGTTATAGGCATATAGGTAAATATTTCACCAAAAAATATAAAATCAAATCCTAAAAATTTTATGCAATCAAAACCCTAACCCTAACAACTAATAAGAAAACCTTAATATTTTAAATTTTTTATATTTTTTTGTGGCCTTAGAATTAAAAGTTTCTGAGATTATTTAAACCTCATATTTACCTAGAAATTGTAGAAGTTGCATGGTGGAATCAATGTTAACCCAATTAACCACATCAACAAGAATGGTTTATGAATGAAAGAATGTGTCCACTACTATCATCAAACAATACAATAGTAAGCGTGAAATAGTAGAAGTTGCATGGTGGAATAAATGTTAGCCCAATTAACCACATCAACCAGAATGGTTTATAAATGAAAGAATGTGGCCACTACTATCATCAAACAATACAATAGTAGGCGTAGAAAGGTTGATACATATTTATGCATTGCATAACTATAAGAAAAGCATTGCAATCAAGCCTTTTAGCAAAGAAACTCAATGCAATGTAAAAAGTTGATAGATATGGAGGAGAAATAAGTCACTGTAAAATAACATCAAATAGATATGGAGGCGAAATAAGAAACTGCAAAATAACTTCTAAAGAGTAATATTTAATTGATTAGGTTATTAACTTACTTATACAGACTATAAGTGTCTGTGCCGTATAGTTGAGATTAGCCCCTGCCCAGGGTATAGCCCTTGCTCCCAATATCTAAAGATTATTAAGTGTGTGTTATATACATGAATATGAATATTTATCGAGATATTAAATTGAATACTTTAACAATAATATGACTCACTGTGGGGATGCAGGTGATTGCAACTGCCTTGGCCGTGCTTTCACAACGTTTGTATGCACATACATAAATTCATGAGCTTCATGAGTTTGTATGCATATTTATGATTAACACCATAAGTTTTATTTAGGAAATTTAAGTACCGAGTACCCGAAGAAATAACCGGTATTAATGTTAATGAGCGAGGGAAACGAGAGTAGTTACCCTTGGGAGCATCGTTTTTTCCTCGGAATTTTCATCTTAGCCTCTTGATTTGGACTCACCATCTTCTCCTCCAATTCGGTATAATATGCGCTAAAAAAATTAGTGGGGGATCGAATTCAATGGGTATGACAGAAGGAAGTGGATTAACATGGTCTGGTCTATTCTGATAGGAATTTTGAAATTTGTGATTTGGAGATTGTAAAAACCCACCTACATTGCAATTGGGAATATGTGGCAATGAGGAGTTAAATCAGAACACCAAGGGAAGAGAGTGGAAGCAGTTTTTTAATAAGTGGAAAAATAAATAATAAATTAATTTAATTCGTTATTTTTGAAACTACAAATTGTGATTTTTAATTTTTCAAACTCATCTATTCGATTGTGACTTAAACAAAGAATATTTTACGATTACCAAATTTGGACCATTCAAATCATTTTAAAAAAAAGATATTAAATTAATTTAATTGGTTATTTTTGAAACTAAAAATTGCGATTTTCAATTCCTGTAGTCTAATAAATAGATGAAATAACTTTTTGCTCTAAATATGGTATTATAATTTGTAGTGAAAATTTAATTGTTGTATAAAATGCATTTTTGAATGCATAAATAAATTCAACAAGTTGAAAAACAATGAAGCATTGTACCACTTAAACCAATATGTTAATACTTTTTAAAAATCTATACCTTTTTTTGAACAAATTAACAATAAAAAATGTTCAAAAGATAAATTTATCAAGATCTATATTGATTCAAAAATTTGATTGTTCATTTCATAAATTTAAATGTTATTAGTGTGAAAGATATTTTTTCTCTTCATTCCATTAGTAAATTAATAGATTCTATAACACACTATGAGATGATGTTAGTGGAGATTACCCAATATCCATTGGGACCTCATGGATAGAACCTCTAGTTACAACCAAATATTTATGTGAACAAAAGATGTCACCATACTTCCTTTGGATGGAAATGGGACACATATTGTTGTCATTTGGTCCATTAATTAGAATAGGCTATTTAACATTAAAAAAATAATTTCTTAACTTGTTATAAATTATTATTTACATTAAAATAATTATTTTATAATTTATTAATTAATATTAATTAATTAATTATTATGTTTATCTATAACATTTATTATAAAATATATGTTGTAACTGGTGTTAATAATATTTATGAAAATTTGTAAAATATGTAAAGGATTGGTAAACATTTGCATGTGAGTTAAAAGTAATATAGAGTCTCGAGATGTTGTAGGGTCTGTAAAAAGTTAAAAGTTATAAAAATGATAAATTTCAATTCATTAAAATATAATTATTTTTGAAATATATATATTCCTCTATCACATTAAAATATATAAGATAATAAATTAAGCTCCATTTATAATTCTGTAACAATATTTAAATTTTAATAAAAAACACATAAAAACTTAATACTTACAATATAACAAGTTTTTTAACCATGTATATTCACCCCCACTTTACTATGGATATTATTAACCATAGCATAGTATGGGTCGATATTATGGCTCATAAATCATCTCTTATTTCACAATGGATTCTAGAGTCATTGCTACAATTGATCACTTCCACCATAGGAAGCTAAGACATTGATGATGGATGGAAATTAAGTAGGAGTTGCATTCTGTGTCCATCTTCTTCTTCTTCTTTTAATATTTAATATTTTTTTTTTATAATTTAAATTACATAAATTTTATTAATTGTTTTATTTTATTTTAATTCAATTTTAATATAAATATCATTTTCTTAATATAATTTTAAAATAACAATAATAATTAATTTATTAATAAAAATAGTAAACTTATTATAATAATGTAATACTTTCTATACAATTTACCACTTATAATATTATTGACTTTATTTAATTAATTCTTACTATATATATATATATATAATGGCTAATAAATATATTTATATAAATATTTAACGACTAATTCCTAACAACGAATTCCGCGAGAAGAGAAGGATGGAGTTTTTAACCATGCGAGGTATTAGACAAGAGTTTGGAACTCTTATTGCAGTGTAACAACAGATGCAACATACCGATTATTGGAGCAGTGAGATTGTGTGTGCTAGACCAGAGAAATAGCAGTGAGATCTTCAAATGAACCAACGCATGAAGAAATTCATCACAGAAAAGCTACCCACAGCATCGAAGAATAATCTCAGATTGGGTTTCCCCACTGCCCGCATCAGAAGACATCTTAGGTGCGTAATCACGAAGACAGCGAACCAGAACCAGTGAAGACAACGAACAAACAGACCAGCGAAGCAGGGGATTTTTTTAGAACAACGAATCAGCGTACCAACAAAGCAGATTCGAAGCAGGGGATTTTCTCATCTTAAAATGGAAATAAAATCAACAAAAATTGTTGAAAATGACAAGGAAATATCATGTGACGTGGAAACCAATCCTTTAGGTCAAGTCAAAATTGTTTCAACAGGCCAAACAAGGAAGTGGATTTGGATAAATGCAAAGCAATATCGGGGCATTTTAATGCGTAGACTTGCTCGCCTCAAATGGGAACAAGAACAACGACAAAGAAAAAGAAAAGAGTACGAGAGAAAGAAAAAAAATAAGAGCAGTTAAAATAAAAAAGAGTTAACCATTTACATTCCCACATCCACACCTCTCACTTGTCCATCAGATCTCTATGTCGAAGAACTGATGAGGGCCAGGACAAGGTTGGAGATTTTGGAAGCCAAAGAATAGGAAAGGAACTGCAAAATTTCAGAGATCACATTTGCAAATCGGTGTTTAATGGAAGGTAATAGAATTTTAAAAGAACAGGTAACAATGTTATAAGAGGCTCTATAGATAGGAAAACAAGAATGGAAAAGCATGAAGACAGTGTGGCAAACCATGACAGGATCAAGGGAAACAAACAAGGATGTGATAATTTCTAAAGAAACTCAAGTAGATACACAAGTATCTCAACAAAAATAGCTTTCAAAAGAGAAGACAAAAAAGAACAATATGGATGGTGGTCCAAAAGAAATCAAAGATAGAGTTGCAGACACTAATGGTTTCATAAGGACAGGGGAAGAAGAAGATGCAAGTGCTTGTAGAGCATAAGAAAGAGAATACAAAGAGAGAAAAGACAGGGAAACAAACTTTATTATCAACGGAATAAGAGATTATGGTAGGAATGAAAGTAATCTCAATTTGAAAAGGGACTTTCTGAAATAGAAACTACATTGGAAAGGGAAAATTTTCCAAGAAATGAGGGTGGGGAAGATATGTGAAGAGAGGCCTCGTCCCATAAAATTCACCATGGAAACCATGCAAGACAAACACCATCTCTTGAGAAAAAAGAAATTCTTGAAAGGCTCACACTTCTTCCTAGATGAAGATTTAACCAACAAACAACAAGAGGAGAGAAGGGAAGAAGTGAAGAAAATTAAGGTAGCAAGAAATGAAGGGAAAAGGTCATGGTTGTACAATGGTAAAACAATTATTGCAGTGTTTGGGACTCAGGAAAAAATAGGGTAGCAAGTTGATAGTAAAGAAAAAAAGAGAATTCGATAATAGGGAGGAAAACAACAACAGCAACATGGATGGAAAGGAGCGAAGACTCAAAGTTGAGTCTTATGTGTCAAACTGCGTAGCAGTTAAATCCTACCCAGGTCTACCTAAGTTTAGTTGTTTGGAATTGTAGAGGCTACCCTTGGAGGAGGGGACCTAGGTTAGGGCCTATTGCGGAAGGTAGAGACATAATTTGTCTCACAGAAACTCATGAACATGATGGTTCCAAAAATCCTATGTTTGACGGTTATCTGAAGTTAGCAGTTTGGAACAAGGTAGCAAAAAATGGCAAAGGGTATGGGGGAATAATAGTTTTAGTGAAAGAAACGGAAGGCTGTCACATCCGGTTGATGAAAGAAGATGAAAATAAACAATATCTATGGTTCAAAATATCAGAGAATGAGAATCACATAAGAATTGCAACATGCTATTTTTCCTCTCAAGTCTCAAAAACTTACAAAAATAAAGGGCTAGATAGCAAAGATCCATATGCAACTTTAAAGAAAGATATTGTTGTGTATTATCAACAGGGAGAAGTGCTTTTAGTGGGTGATTTTAATGCTATAACAACAAATCAGCAAGCTAGTATTCTCTGTTGCAAAGAGGATCAAAATCCTATTTGGCTCATTGAAGAGGATAATCCCCAATGGGTGAGATGTTCAGAAGATGAAAAAGTTAGCAATCATTTTGGAGAGGAATTGCTTACATTGTGTGGGGCTTTAACTTAATTATTTGCAATGATCCGGACGGATGGAAAAGGTCTGGGAACTTCACTTGCAACACATACAATGGGGCAAGTGTCGTTGATAATATGATTTGTTCACAAATCTTGATAGAAAAGTTAGATGACGTTAAGATTGGAGAGCATAATTGGGACTTAAAATCAAACCATAACCCAATTTATATGAAGTTATCATGGGTAGAAGAAATGCAGCATAAGAAAAAAACCCAATGCTCTCGGCAATCACTACCAAGGGGCAAAATTCTTCTAACACAAGAAAATTGTACTATATTCAAGATAATGATGGAGAGATTAATTCATAAAGATAAAATTGTTTTCCAAAGCTTCAAAAATCACGAGTTAACAAATATAATTCAAAGGGAACTTGAGAAATGCAAAAGAGAAAAAAAATAGGAAATCAGAATCAAATTGTTTACTTGTAAATGCTTGGTTTCAATGAGGAATCCAAAATGGAAAGGAGAACCTTGAAAAATACAGGGAAGGAGAAGATGAATCTAAAGTTATATAAGCAGATACTAAAAAGGAAAAAAGATGAGTTCATGCAAACAAGGCGAGAAGAGTTAATATATCTAGGCAAGAATAACCCAAAAAATTTATGGCAGGAACTTCAACCAAGGAAGAAGCAAATCGAAAATAATATTACAGCTAATCAATGGTTTGAATATGCAAGACAACTCTATGAGAAATAATTAGAGGTTGAGCCTCCCCCGGGGCTCAACACAACTACAAAGCTCTTCACATTACAAGAGGTGGAGATTGGAATTAAAAAGCTAAAAATAGGAAAGGAAAACGACTTGGTTGAAATTCAAGCAGAGTATCTAAAATGGGGAAGGAACGCTCTTGCACCGCACATCATGGAAATATTCAACAACTTCATTTAACAAGGATTCCAAAGAGACTGGACAACTAGCCTAGCAATACCCCTTTTTAAAAGTGGATACATTAATAATTCGTCCAATTATAGAACCATTATGATCAATCCTTTGTTTGCAAAGATTTTTGGCAGCATGGTAGAAAATATAATCAGTAAGTGGGCAGAAGTAAAAGAAAAGAGGGCAAAAGGACAAGCGAGTTTTAGGCCAAAGAATTCTATAGTGGATCACGACATCACGTTGAGACACATTATTGAAAAGGTTTGGTGGGATAAAGAAGAAGTATTCCGCTGTTTTGTTGACTTGAAAAAGGCATTTGGCATAGTCCTTAGAGATAAGTTGTGGCGTAGAATGGAAGAACTTGAAATTCCTTTGCATTATAGAGTTATTGTCCATAGAATTTATGAAGAGGTGAAAGTCAAAATTAGAACCTCAGCAGGTATTTCAAAAAGCTTTAGAAGTGACATTGGAGTCAAGCAAGGTTTCCCTCCATCCCCTACTCTTTTTGGTTTATATATTGATAAACTGGAAGAGTGGCTAAATTTGCAAGGTGGGGATGGTGTTCGGTTGGGGGAGCTTGTGATAAAGCTTCTTTCATATGTTTATGATATTGTATTGATTTCTAAATCGGGCCATGGATTGCAAATGCACCTATATGCCCTTGAGAATTTTTGTAGAGTAGTGGGGATGCAAGTCAATATTAGCAAGACCAATATAACGATTTTCTCTACTAAAAGGAAGCATAGTCAGCATATGTTCTTCTTTGAAGGCAACATTCTTGAAGAATTAAATGAGTACAAATACCTCAGGATCAATTTCAACAACAAAATTAATTAGGAGGATTGCAGAAAGAAGAGAATCTTAGGAGGGTGGAAAGCATTATATTCTCTTCAAAACAGATGTAGAGAGGCAGAGTTATGGTATTGTAAAACGATTAGAGTGATTTTTGGACTCCTGGTTTTCCCATTGATGTTATATGGGTGTGAATTGTGGGCTAGCAGCTCCCCTGTCTCAAAATGGAAGCAAATTGAGAAAATCCAAAAACGCTTGATCATGAGTAAGTTCAAAATAAAAATTTCGGTACCTTATGAGATAATGTTGAGTGAAACAGGAGCAACTCCCATCGAAGAAATTTCTATGGTGCGGCTTATAATATATCTAAAAAGAATTGAGGAAATGGGAGTAGGTAGATGGCCTAATGTTATCTTCAAGGAAGGAATGAGTGAAAGAAAGAAAACATGGATGAGACAAAGCTACACATGGATGAAAAAATGGAATATCTACCTCAATGCTTGTCCCACAAATAGCAAGGAGCTAAATAATTTTGTTATGGAGAATTTTCATAAACAGGTATGGGGAAAAGAGTTGGGTATAAAGAAGAAGTACTACATTGAAGAATTCAACCCTACGTATGATCTCCAAACAAAAGAGTACATTGGAGCTAACATTCTGTGGAGGGAAAAGGTTCTTATTGCTCAATTAAGAACCAAATCGCATCATCTTCGGTGTGAAACATGACGGTGGGAAAGGCCTAAAGAAGCTTGGGAATAACGAGTGTGTACATTTTGCATGTCTGGGGCAGTGGAATCGGAAAAACATTTCATTTTGGAATGTGATGCGTTCAAAGACATCAAAGAAAGTTATGGGAATATGTTAGCATCAGTTTCTTTGCATTGTCTTTTCAGCAATGAGATTGTTGGAAGGTTGGGCAAGCTCATCATCAATTTGAATAAGAAAAGAACTGAAATGCAAAAGGCGAAAAACAAGGAACTTATAGTCCCATAGACTATTTTTAGTCTGGTGGACGTTAAAATTTCATTTCATAACTAAATATTATTTTAATTAATTCAATAACTAATTCCTAATGACTAATTCTAGACCCTCATGCATATTTCTTATATATTCTATAGGATTTATTGATTTTTCACTGGAGTTGTCTTTAGTGTGACTTTTTGGAGTTTCCTGTGCTTGAATCCTGCGGAAAAATTTGAGGTGAAATATTGATTTGTGTATTTAAACTCATTTTTTACTGTATATATGTATTAACCACCCTGAAAAATCCATAGGGAACTTCGATTGTGCAAGTTACCCATCAAGCTTGTGATTTCAATGAAAAATCCACCGAAAAAGCTTCCACACTAAAGACAACTCATTTTTCACCTTTGTCCAGGATGAACCACATTAGATGGCAAGCCCAAAAACCAGATTATCTCATTTCACATTCAAAATAATACTTGTACAATATAACAAAAATTGTAATCATGAATATTAACCACACTTTACCGTAGATATTATTAACCATACCATACAATGAGCCAGTACCATGGCTCATCAATACCACAAGTGGAAAAACCACCTCTCATTTCACAATCAAATAATATATATATATATATATATATATATATATATATATATATATATATATATATATATATATATATATATATATATATATATATATATTATTACATTTTTGGGTGGAGAGACACTCTCCATCAGAGTATTGAAGAAATTTTTTAATGTCATGTTATATTATGTTATGTAAACATTTTGGCCTACTCAAATTACTTAAAAATAAAAATAAAATAAAAAATGAAATTATTAATTAAAACACTTTGACTTAGTGAAATTACATAAAAATAAAAATAAAATGAAAAAATAAAATTAATTGCGCCTAGAGGCGCATTCTATAGCTCAATATGATCTGTAAATAAAAATAATATTTAATGTAGGCTCATAAAAAACTTTAAATAATTGTATAAAAAACAATTACAAATCTATTAACCCAACACAGTTCGATACAGGGAGATATAGATATAGATGGAGGGGGGAGAGAGGGAAGAATATTTCTTGCACTAGATGCATTGATTTTAGTGTATATGGTGATTTTTAATCCTATGTGATTGCTTGCACTAGATGCATTGATTTCAGTGTAGATGGTGATTTGTAATCCTATTTTATTGCTTCCACTAGATGCATTAATTTCAGTATAGATGGTGATTTCTAATCCTATTTGATTGTTTGCATTAAATGCATTGATTTTAGTGTAGATATTGATTTATAATTATATTTAATTTCTTGCACTAGAAGCATTGATATCAATATAGATGATTTCTAATCCTATTTGATTGCTTGCACTATATGCATTGATTTAAGTGTAGATGGTAATTTCTAATCCAATATTCTAATCCTGTTTGATTTCTTGCACTAGTTACATTGATTTCAATGTAGATGTTCATTTCTAATTATGATTTAGATTTCTTGCACTAGATGCATTGATTTCAGTGTAGATTATTTCTAATCCTATTTGATTTCTAGTACTAAATGCATTGATTTTAGTGTAGATGTTGATTTCTAATCCTATTTGATTGCTTACACTAAATGCGTTGATTTCAATGTAGATATTGGTTTCTGATCCTATTTTCTTACTTGAACTAGATGCATTGATTTGAGTGTAAATGTTGATTTCTAATCCTATTTGATTTCTTGCATTAGATGCATTGATTTCAGTGTAGAAGTTGTTTTCTAATCTTATTTGATTGCTCTCATTAGATGCATTGATTCCAATGTAGATGTTTATTTCTGATTTGATGTAATTGGATGTATGATGGTACATTAATTTTAAAGTGGCCGGATTAACAACATGCATTGATTTCAATGTAAGCACAAAAACGTATTGACAAAGTACATTAATTTTAAAGTGATTGGATTAACAACATGCATTGATTTCAATGTAACCACAAAAATTTATTGACAATGTACATTAATTTTTGTGTTATAGTAATTCAACCTATTAATATTGGAGAGAAAGAGAGACAAGGTATGATGTTTACTACAACAACTCGAGCTAAAGATAGCTAAAGATTTAAATGGTCTACGATATGAAAAGATGACAAATCTAACAAGGGTGACAATAAGAATAGTAGAAGAAAATAGTTTGAGATTGATCACAAAGAAGACTATGTGTAATTGACAACATTCTTATTATTCACATTTGCTATCATTCAACACTATTATTGTCATTTTGCATTCAAAATCTTTATTTCATCTTTTTTCATCATTAAAGTTATTAACAATATTTATAATTAGATAACATTTTTTGGGATTCAACTGCGTTAAGTAATTTATTCACCTATGACCATTTCCATGAGAGACAATCGTAACTGACTAATTTCTCATGATTTTTGAATAGTCCACTTCGCACTCATTGCATCGGGTGATGCTCACAGGGGTGAAGAAGTGGGATTGAAACTAGTGAAATGAATCACATAGCGTCAATCGTCACTTTTGGCGCTTGCACCCGGTAACCAAGACTTCCCGGGAGGTCACCCATCCCAGATCGCCTTTGGCTCAAGCACACTTAACTGTGGATTTTTCCCCACAATCATCTCATTAAACTGAGGTAACTGAAAAAAATTTAAAATTTAAATGACAACGTTAATCTTAGAAATATTTAGAATATTTAAAATGATTATCTTAATATTAGATATATTTATATATTATTGATAATAAATTTCATATCTTCGATAGATTTTCCTTAGCCACACACAACTGAAACCAAACTAAATCCATCTTAACTCCAAATCTATCAAAGTCCGAGAGAGATCAAATCTCTCGAGGTGTAAAATTTTCCTCAAGTTTTGCACTCAAAAAGGAGGTTTTCACCTGGACAAATTTGATCCCTCTCGACGCTTGATAGATCAATCAAATCTCTCGAGGTGAAAAATTTTCCTCAAGTTTTGCATTCAAAAAAGAGGTTTTCACCTCAATAAATTTGATTCCTCTCGACGCTTGATAGATCTGGGATTAAGATGGAGATTTTTCATTAAGAATAGAGGTTTGCACCTAGAGAGAATCTAGACAAAAAGTATAAGGGTGCATTTAAAAACAGATAATGTTATTTTATTTTTGACCCACAACTACACATATGTGGCCGTGAGAAGAATGTAAATGGGAAATCTTTCATAACTTTTAAGAACTTTTATAATTCAATGTTAAGTTTCATAAGTTATGTTTTATACCTAAGTGGTATAATAAAATTATAATTGTATTTGATAAATGAAAAATATTAATCATAATTTAAATTGGATATCAGTTTTTTATATTCAACTGCGTTAAGTAAGTGATTCATCTATGACTTACTAACATCACTCACGCAAGTAAGTCATTCATCTACGACTTACTAACATCACTCATGCAATGAGTGCTAAGTGGACTATTCAAAATCATGAGAAATTAGTTAGTTACAACTACTTGTCATGGAAATGGTCATAGATTAATAACTTATTTATTAATGCCTTTGAATCCCCAAAAAATGATATCTAATATAATGCACTGCAGTTGAATCCCAAAAAAATGATATCTAATATAATGCATTGTGAAACCCCTCAATACTTATAATTTAAATACAAATTTAGAAATAAAAAAATTATCAATAAGTAAAGAAAGAAACAAGAAAAACACACTACTATCTACAAACTAATTGCTGAACTTTAGTTAATTGCAGGAATACAACAGCCTAAGGTCAAAATCCAGATAAGGATGCCTATAGGCTATACCTAATGAGGCCCCAGCAATTGGCAGGGTAGAACCTAATCGAAGTTGTCTACCAAGCAAACAAAATAGCTCGGATGACAACTTTTTACCGAAATCCGGTAAAACAAATTCAAAAAATAAGGTAGTTGGAGTGTTTGAATTGCATTTTTGATCGTGGAAATGGATTCAGCACTATAAAAAACCTTTAGGGCACCCAAAATACTGGAGTTTAACAACTGTAAACAAGATTCTGATAAATCTTTGCCGGATTTTTCCAAAATCTTTGCCGGATTCTAGGCTATTCTATTTCTTTTTTAGACTACGACAAACCTAATCTCTCTAGAACGTGGGAACGTCGGGTGTGGACTCCCCAAATCTCTGGAAGCACCCTGACAACAACTTAATTTATTATATGATATGTATATTTAATTTTTATTATGGAGTTGTTTAATGACTCAACATAATAGTTTGGACAATAGTTTTTTTGCTGGAATTGGGTAAAAAAAATTTCAAAAACTTAAGTAGTTGGAGTGTTTGAATTGTATTTTTGATGTTAGAAATGGATTCAGCACCATCAAAATCCCTTGGGGCACCCAAAATACTGAAAAAAAATTCAAAAAATAAGGTAGTTGAAGTGTTTGAATTGCATTTTTGGTCGTAGAAATGGAGCACCATCAGAAACTCTTAGGGCACCCAAAAAACTGAAGTTTAATTATTGTAACCCAAATTTTCAAAAATCTTTGTCAGAATTTTTCATAATCTTACTGGAATTCTTAAACTATTATGTGAGTTTTAGACTATGATTTTTATTATTGCATACAACTCAAAATTATTTCTCAAACTATTAATTATTTAATTTAATTTCACAATATATGTTTACCATTAAATTTAAACAAATTTAAATATAACCTATAAGTTGAAAAATATATATTGCCTCAATATTTCAGGAGTCCAAATAATTAATTTTAATATATTTACATGGAAAACGACAACCGAGAATCCCTCTTGTCAATGACCGGATGATGCAACCTTTGCCATGTGCATTCATTTTTTTATTATCCCAAAGAGTTCATCATGCCGAGCAGTGATCAAAATTGAACATGTTAGAGCCCTTCAAAGGGCCTCTGGCACGTCAGAGAAGTACAGAAAGAAATTTACCAGTCAAAAAAAATTTAAATTTAGATTTTTACAAGTCCGAATTTTTTTTTAAATAATATTATAAAACTTCCCCCGAAGTGCTGTAGCGTGTTAGCTCGTCAGATTTTTTAAAATTCCCAAATATAGTGAGTTCCATCGGTGGTTTAATATGAAGTTTTTCGGGGACTTCGGGTACTCAATGCCATGTGTCGAACGAGTAATTTAAGCCGTAAAAGGCGCTAGTTGGTGCTGGTTGGCGTACACTGATCACATGTCAGTAAGTTACTGCGTCGTAATTTTCCAAAACGCCATTAAAGAGATTGAACCAGGCAGTTCCCTCACAGCCTGTGTCTCTGTCTTAACCAAGAAAATCTCATAGGCCCACGGGTAGTCCGTCGCCCAGTTATGCTCCCATGAACCACTGAACTTATTACAGAATTGAAATCGTTGTATTGGATATTGCATTAAACGTTAAAGCGGTTGACAGTTGATTTCGATTGGACATCAATCATTTATCAATTGTTCCCCGCTGGGCCAGTCTCTGGTTGCTGGTTTCTTCAATAAATCTGCATTCGCCCTTTTGGTCTTTAACCAGTTTCTGATCATCACTTTCCCTGGAGAAAAAGATGAAGAGATTCAGGTGTATGTCACCGTGCATGTCCAGTGCCTTGCTTATTCTAGGTGCTGTGAGTGTGTTTTTTTGTGTGAAGGTGAGTTGGGCTCTGGAAGCAGAACAGCTGGAATGGCACCCTGCTACTGCTACCTGGTATGGTAGTCCAGATGGAGATGGAAGTGATGGTACTGTACAAAATCTAATCTCTTATAACTTATTTAGTCATTAGATATTGTAATGCCCAGCACTTCATTTTCCAACACTTGTGTCATCAAATAAGAATACTAGCATTCATTCACCATTCTGCATTTATCATAACAGTTGATAGTGAACATAGCAAAGTTAGACTTTAACTAGTGCATTGTTGCTTGTATGTGTGGAGGAATATGTCAGTACCCTGCAGAATTTGATGAGTAATATAGAAGTTCATCAACCACTAACGTTGTGAATTTCAAATATTGCAGGTGGTGCATGTGGATATGGCAACCTTGTGGATGTGAAGCCATACAGAAAACAGGTGGGTGCTGTAAGTCCAGTTTTGTTCAAAGGTCAAGAAGGCTGTGGAGCATGCTACAAGGTTAGAATGAATATCATTTTAAGCTGGTTCATTCTAATCTTAGAAATATTTTATTGTTACAACCATGAAGGTCAATGTATGATTTTTTTTAAATAGAGTCTTCACACACAGTGATCAAAATTGAACACGTCCGCGGGAGGCTACCGTATTGTTCCCGTCCGTTTATTTATGTATCTGGTACCTTCTAGACCTTTCACCTTTTAAATTTATAGGCTCCTTCTCCGCCCTTGCTCTTTGCTATTCTCAGAAGCAATCCCGTCATCGTTTTAGCTGTTATTTGCTGTATTTTCACCGGGAGTTTTGAGGATCGAAGAGTTCTCCTGATTTTACAGCTATTAATAACACAATGAGGTAAGCTCTTTTACTTTGATTAATTTGGTATTAAATAAATTGAATTGGATTACCAATTTTGAACATATTTTAAAATTTAATGGATAGATGTGCAAACAAATTTATATTTGAATGTTCATAAAGAAAATCAGTAATTTTTTTTTAATTAAAATAGAAATTTTAAACCTAAAACATTTATCAAATTAAACAATTTATATATCAAATTCTATCTTTATATCTTACCAATCTTTATATCTTACTCGTTAACATATGCCAATTATAATTGTATAATGGTTATACATAATTAAAATATACAATATATTATGTATTGAGATGCCAATATATGGGAGATTTACCACATAAATGTCTTTCTGCATTCATTGTGCTTTGTTTTAGCTGTTTATTTGCAGACATTATGGTATTTTAACCTATATGGGTTTACTTTGTGTTTTTAGGTTTGAAATTTGCCATTAAATGGCAGTCTTAGTTGCATATTTCTGCTACGTTTGATTTTACTTGAAAATTTCCATTAAATGCCAGGCTTAGATGTCTAATTCTTGGGATCCCTTTGTCAAATGATTCTCTGCTTTAATTTACCTTGTTCTCATAATTTCATACTTGCATTCATATCTGTAAACAACGTTTCAAATATATAAAAAAGAGTTCTATAAGAAAAATCCAGACCTCCATGTTGCTGCTCCTTGCTCTTGTCAAACAAAATCAAAATTACATTACACAACAGTGTTTTATTAACATAAAGATTGATGGTTTTGTTTTTCTGAAAATGAAATGTAAAAATAATTTATTGTGGTCAATTGAAAAGCTTTTTTTTTTTAAGCTTTTCATCATGGAAGGGCGACATAAATATATGCCCTTCTAATTGAAATTCGGACCTGCCCTTCAAATTTGATCACTGATGCCGAGCACTGTGGCAACTTGAATATCATATGTTATTAACCGGGCAAAACCCCGCTGGTCCGCGCTAGTACGGATGATGCATGTGCATTTTTTTTTAATTGTGCCAGAGAATTCATTATCCCTGGTATTTTATTTTGGTTATATTTTTTTGGTATATATTTTTGGACATAGTTTAATTTATAGACTAAATAATTATTTTTTTGGGAATTTATTAAAATATGATTTATATAATTTCAATATTTTTGTCGTTTAAAATATGTTTTACTTTTTCTACATAAATATGAAGACACTTGAATTATGTAAATTAAACAATTCAAACTCAAGTTTTTAAATTTTTTTTATTGAAATTTCATTAAAATCAACCAAAAATAAATATTGTAGAAAAAATCATTTCATCTATAAATTAAACCAGGCCAAATTCTTATCCGAAGTAAAAATTTTATGACATAATAAAAACCTAAAAAACATAATCTCATTATAATCTTATTATTCAATATATTTATTTTTATAAATATTTTTTTTAATTAATTTATATATTTCAATTATATGATTTTTAATATTTTAATATTTTTTTTTTCAAAACACTAATATTCATTTATATATTATAAATACATTTTAAACCACTAAAATCCACAATTTAATTAAAATATAAGGATTAAATATATTTATATTTAATCACGAAAATTCCTCATACTCTACAGCAATGATGCAACCTTTGCCATGAATATTTTATTTTTATTTTTATTGTCACTTCTTTACCCTGTATTTGTTAGACTCCACTAACCTAGACAGTTCATCATGCCAAACATCGTGGGAAATTGTAAATATTATGTCCAATATGATTACTTTTATATTTGCTTTGACCACCTAAAATGTCTCGCGCTGTCTCGGATGATGTAACATTCATTTTTTATTATCACATACAGCGGGGTTTACAAGGTTTGCCCATAGTACCGGTCATCCTGGGCAGGTGAGAATAATATAATACAAAACAAAATGATTAATTTTAATATATTTAGCATGATTAAATTCTATTATATTTCCGTTGATTAAATTCTAATATATTTAGCGCGCGAACACGGATAATGCAACCTCTACCACGGGAACGCGATAAGCTCGTCTGTTCCATATCCAACATGATTACTTTTAATATATTTAAAAATATCCAACACGGATGATGCAACCTCTCCTACGTTGGAGAGCAATAAGCGCGTCTGTTCTACAAATTTAATATCGTGGGTAGCTGGTGATCGTTTTGGGCGTCCGATATCAAGTTTATCGCGCAGCTAGTTGTGATTCTTCTCATGATATTGAGTGATTTTTTTCAATCTTTTGGCTACACTTGACAATCTCCCAAGTTTCCTATTTCCTTTCTCACAGAGAGATCCCAGACTTCAACAATGAGAAAGAAGCCCAGCTCTTCCACCTGCTTTTCCTCGTGCATTTCATATTTTTTTCAAAAACTGCACCTGCTTTTGCTCAAAGTGTAACCCCGCTACCGCCGATAGTGATAACGATGCCCCCAGCGCAGAAGGATTACATGGAGCAATATCTCCTAATTATGATCCTGCTGCTCCAGTTATTGTGTCTTCTTCTCCGAATGTTACTGGTACTAATGCCGAAGCCAAAAGTTTATTGCCTCCTCAGGATGCGTTGTCTTCTTTTCCTGCCAATGATACTAGTGATACCAAAGAGTTACTGCAGAAGCTCTTATAATTACCAACGATCGCAACCAAATCTCCTCTCTGATTTCCACTTCTGATGCTGCTAAAGACGCGCCTTCCATTCCTGCTGTTATAAAACAAGATGAATCGCGATCCGGTGCAGCTGGTTTAGTCCTTCAAACGGTGAAAGAGGCCGCTAACAACATAGTTAAAGATCTGGATCCAGTTGAGGGAGAAAATCTGGCCAATTACGATTTCCGTAAACTTATCGATCACATAAATGAGCTTTTGCAACTCGTCGAGGTGGATGGCTACATTCTTTCATATCCATCGTAAGTGTGGATTATATATTACATTGTACTTACAGAAAGCTAACAGAACGATTTTTCATTTCCTTTTCGTTTTAGGTCAAGAAGCAGAAGCAGAAGCCGAACAGAGCTAAACAACATTTTACCATTGATTCAAAAGGCTTACTTAAGCTAAGGAATTTTCTATTGGAGACAGCGGATTTCTTTGTGCGTATGAAGCGGCCTCCTCCATAGCTTCTTAACCATTAATCATTTGTGTTTTGATATTTGAAATTCAGGTCTCCTGCTAAATCTAAATCAATATGTCAAAATCGGGTGTCCTGTTAAATTTAAATTCTTCCTTTTTCCTTTTATTTTATGGTATTCAGAAAGCTATCCCTCCCGGCGACGTCAAAGCAATTGTTCGAAATGTCCTCCATGGCATGGGGTCAGTACACTTGGCTGCTACAGGGCTGCTGGTGGTGGCAAAGATTCTCGAGAGATTTGAAGAAGTTTCAAAGAACCGAGACGAGTGTCTCCGTCTTTTGAAGCAAATGGTATTTTTGGCCAAATGTGTTCAGCGGATAGAAGAAAATCCTGAGTCGGAGGGAATGCGGAATGAAATTAGAAAAGCAACAGAAATGATAATGGAAGGGTCCATGAAGTGCTGTTCTCAAATGCGTTCTTCATATTTTTACAGGTTAGTTATCCGCACTCTAATCTTGTTTATTTATCAATATGTGTATATATTAAAACTAAATCAAAATCAGGGAATTTTCAAGGAATTCATTAAAATTTGGAAATACAATTTTAAGATTTTTTTTTGGTTGGTCAATCTTGTTTATTTATTAATATGTGTATATATTAAATTTAAATCTAAATTTAAGTCAGGGAATTTTTAAAGAATTCATTAAAATTGGGAAATACAATTTCAAGATTTTTGTTATTTAAAATATATTTTTGACTGCATAAATAGATTCAACTCCCTAGAAACCCAAATCCCTAGATCATTAGAATTATGTAGAATAAACAATTCAAATTCAAGTTTTAAAAAAACTCTATCAGATTTGATTGAAATTAACCAAAAGAATAGTCATGAAAAAGATCATTTAATCTAGTTTATCTAATTTATAAATTAAGCTATGCTCATATCTAATATATTAAAGTATATTGTTTAATAGTTAAAGTATATTGTTTAATAGTCAATCAAGATATTTATAGCTAATTATGGGCAATCATGATCAACTATGAAAAAACCATACTCCATTATAATCAACCATTGTTAACCATATTAAAAAATGGTTCAATATGGTCAACCATCGTCAATAATGGTCAACCCTCTTACACCATGGTCAACACCATCAATTATGTCAATAGTTAATATATCCATTTGTGTAGCATTAATGCAACATTTAGCATGTTGGAATATAATTTTCAACTGCAGGAGGGAATTAACAGGCGATAGAATGAATGAACAGGCGCAGAGTTTAAAGCGGCAGTAGGTTGGCAGTGATCGATGGCCAGCGAGAGGTTGAATAGCACGGAGGTTAACAGGAAGTGAACCCCCGCAGTTGACCTACTGATCGGGCGTTGACCCAAGATCAACGGCCACAATTAACTGCGGGGCCTCACCCCAATTTTTGTGTACGGATGGAAGGCAGCCCCCGCAACCACCGCTGTGTGGTGTCTCCGCCCACGCACCACCGCACACCACCATCGCGCCACCATCGCTGCCACCATGCAAATTCGACTTCAATGCGTTTTTCAAGCGGTGCCGCAGAATTTATGATGCCATAAATGAAATTTTTAAGCGGTGAATTTTGTCAACGAATGACATTAAATTGAATTGAGATATTTTGCTTATATATAGAACAGAGATGTAATTTATTTTTTTTACACATATAGACACACAGAACAGTCTATGTTTTATGCTCAACAGTGCAATTTTTTTTAATAGGACAGAGAAGAATTAAATATACACAGCAGTGTATGTTTTATAAAAAAAATAGAGAGTTGTTTTTTTTAATAGACAGAGACAGTGAATGAAAAATTCACAGCAGAGTTTTTTTTTTAAGAGAGAGAAAAGAGTTTTTTTTTGTTTTGGAACTGTGCTTAGAAGCAGTCCAGCAGTTGTAAATCCCTCTGTGATTGAGGAAGAACTTGTAAACATTTTTATGGAATAAATATTTGTTTTATTAAGTTGAAACTCTGTTTTTTCTGAGAGTGAAATTTATTTCTCTATGTTAAAGAGAGAGAGTTTAATTTCTCCATTATCAATTCTGGAATTTTCAATATTCCAACATGGTATCGGAGCTAGTCCAGGCTATTTGAAGGTCAAATAAGCTGAAGGAAAGGAGTTCTTTATTACAGAAGCCTCTCCAGCAGTGTAAAGGTTCAGATAAGAAGAATCCAAAGGTATTTCTCTATACAGTTTTGTGTTACTGTTGCAGTACAGTTAATTAAATTTAAACACACAATCAATTGTTTTTGAAACATAGTTAAGAGTGCAGAATGGCTAGAGCCAGCACTGGTATGGGTATGAGAAATATCCATCTCCCATAATTTAATGAGAAAAATTATGACTACTGGTCAATAACTATGAGAGCGTTATTTGTCTCCCAAGACTTATGGGAATTTGTTGAGGATGGCTTTGAAGAGCCAGCAAATGAAGCATAGTTTTATGTTTTAACTCAAGTAGGAAGAGAACAGTTGAAGAGCAATAAGAAGAAAGATGCCAAGGCTCTTTTCTTCTTGTATCAAGCAGTGCATGAGAGTGTGTTTCCGAGAATAGCAGCAGCTAAAAGATCCAAATAAGCATGGGAAACTCTCAAGACAGCTTACCAGGGCATGGAGAAGGTGAAGACAGCAAAACTTCAGTTGCTGTGGAGAGACTTTGAGACTCTCTGTATGAAAGAGTCAGACACTATTGACTCATTCTTCACTCATGTGATTGGAATGGTCACACAAATAAGATCTCATGGAGAGACTCTTGAGGACAAGAGGATTGTGGAAAAACTCTTGAGAAGTTTACCCTCAAGATTTGATGTGATTGTCACTACCATAGAGGAGACCAAGGATCTCACAAAGTTTTCAGTAGATGAAATACATGCATCACTGATGACCGATGAACAGAGATTGAGGAGGAGTGAAAACTCATCTCTTGAACATGCTTTTAAGACCCAGATGTCTTTCGGAAGAGGAAGAGGGCAAGGCAAAGGAAACAAAAGAGGAAGAGGCAGAAGCCAAAACAGAGGTGGAAGGAACAACCCTTCACATTCACATGGAAGGTGCAACAGTGAAAGTCATAGCCACGGCCAAGACAACAGCCAGCAAAGTGGTCGGCAGAAAGCTCAAGGACAGAGGTATGATAAATCCAATGTCCAATGTTACAATTGTAAGAAATATGGTCATTATGCTAATGAATGTAGAACAAAGAAGCAAGATATGAGAAGTATAACTAGTGCAAATTTCACTAGAGAAAATAGCAGCCAAAACAATTTGTTTTTAGCTTGTAATATGGCTGAAGAAAAGAATGAGGATTTATGGTTTCTAGACTCCGGTTGTAGTAACCATATGACAGGAAACATAGCAATGTTTTCTATGTTAGATGAGAGTGTGTAGTCATAAGTCACACTAGGAACTGATAGCAAAGTTTCTGTTATGGGAAAAGGAGATGTAATTGTTTTAACAAGATTAGGTGCAAAGAAATCCATAGCAGATGTTTATTATGTTCCAGGAATGAAGTGTAATCTCTTAAGTATTGGACAACTTGTTCATAAGGGATATAATGTTTTCTTTGAGGATGATGTTTGTACCATCATGGACAAACCACCCAGCAATCAGTGTATTGCTGAAGTAAAGATGACAAGGAACAAGATGTTCCCTCTCAGAATGAGAGCAGATTTGAAGAATGGTGAAGAGAAAGCAGCAGTTGCACAGGAGACTTACCAAAGCGAACCAAAAGATGATAATTGGTTATGGCACTTGAGATTTGGACGTCTCAACTTTGGAGGTCTTAATTTTTTGAACATAAAAGGAATGGTAAGTGGTTAACCATTGATAGAGAAACCGGACAGTCTTTGTGAAGGTTGTATCTTGGGAAAACAACACAGAGAAAGTTTTCCTTCCGAGAAAAGAATAAGGGCAAAAGCACCCTTAGAGATTGTCCACTCAGATGTGTGTGGACCGATGCAAACTCCATCACTTGCTAACAGCCACTATATCTTAACATTCATAGATGATTTTACAAGAAAAACTTGGGTTTACTTTTTGAAAAACAAAAGTGAAGTGTTTGAAAAATTTTGCAATTTCAAAGCACTTGTTGAGAAACAAAGTGGGCTACATATCAAAGTCTTAAGGACTGATAGAGGAGGTGAGTATATCTCTAAATATTTTCTACGTTTTTGTAGAGAAAATGGTATTCAAAAGCAGTTTACAACTAGATATACTCCGCAACAAAATGGAGTAGCTGAAAGGAAGAACATAACCATAATGGACATGGCGAGGAGTATGTTAAAGGCAAACCACTTGCCTAATGATTATTGGGCAGAAGCTGTACATTGTGCAGCATATATTTTGAACAGGTGCCCTACAAACACAGTGATGAACAAAGTGCCGGAAGAGGCATGGAGTGGCACAAAGCAAAGTGTCACACACATGAAGGTTTTTGGATGTGTGGCTTATGCACACATTCTGGATCAGCGAAAAAAGAAGTTGGATAGCAAGGGGGAGAAATGTATTTTCATTGGATACTGTGAGGAATCCAAGGCATACAAGTTATATAACCCATTCACCAAGAAGTTTATTGTGAGCAGGGACATTCAGTTCATTGAAGAGGAAGCTTGGGATGGAAGCATAGAGAAGACAGTAAATGTTAAACACTGTTTATCTCATGATGAAAATGATGATGAGTTGGCTGAAATACATCCCCAAACAGCAACACCAATAAAAGATCAGCAGAGCAAACCCTTGAGGAGAAATGACAGTGCTTCTCCAAGCACACCACAAGGAGGAAATTCAAGTGCTTCTTCAAGCATTTATACACCTACTGAAAGAGGTAAGAAATTCAGAAGTTTGAAAGATATTTATGAACAAGATATAGCTAATGAAGGTATCAATTCTTTGTTTGCTTTATATTCTCATGTTGATGATCCTGTTCATTTCGAAGAAGCTATCAAGGATGAGAAATGGATAGAAGCTATGGATGAGGAAATAAATGCCATAGAAAGGAACAAAACTTGGGATTTGGTTGAACTCCCAAAAGGTAAAGATGTCATTGGTGTTAAATGGGTCTACAAGACCAAGAGTAATGCTGAAGGCAAGATAGAGAGACACAAGGCAAGGCTTGTGGTCAAAGGCTATAAGCAGAAACATGGGATAGACTATGAGGAAACTTTCGCACCGGTTGCAAGAATGGAAACTGTGAGAGCAGTGTTGTCCATAGCAGCACAAAACAAATGGAAAGTTTACCAAATGGACGTGAAGTCAGCATTTCTGAATGGAGTGTTAATGGAAGAGGTTTACATTGAACAACCTCTCGGTTATGAAAAGAAAGGCCAAGAGCACAAAGTATGCAAGTTGAAGAAAGCTCTTTATGGGCTAAAGCAAGCGCCAAGAGCGTGGTACAGTAGGATAGATTCATATCTACTGGAAAATGGTTTTGAAAAATGTGAGGGAGAACCCACCCTCTACATCAAAGAAAAAGATGGTAAAATTTTGATTGTAGTCTTGTATGTTGATGATGTTATTTTTACAGGTAATGATGATTGCCTTATTGAACATTTTAAAACAGTCATGAAGGAAGAGTTTGAAATGACTGATATGGGTTTGTTGAGATACTTCTTGGGAATAGAAGTAGAGCAAGATGAAAGTGGGATTTTCATCTCACAAGCAAAGTATGTTAATGAGGTACTTGAAAGATTTAACATGCAGGAATGCAAAGCTGCAATCACTCCCACGGTGATGGGATTAAAACTCAGCAGAGAGGACAGCAGCAAGGATTTTGATCCTAGTTTATACAAAAGCATAGTTGGCAGCCTCATGTATTTGACTGCAACTAGGCCGGACATTATGCATGCTGTTAGTTTGATTTCCAGGTTCATGGAAAAGCCAAAGGATGCACATTGGCAAGCAGCAAAAAGGATTTTGAGGTATGTTAAAGGTACAAAGAAATTTGGTATTTTTTATACTACTTCAGAAAATTCAGATTTAGTTGGTTATACTGACAGTGATTGGGCTGGAAGTATTGATGATCGGAAGAGCACTTCCGGTTATGTTTTTCATATGGGTTCAGGAGCCATTTCATGGGCTTCTAAGAAACAACCCATTGTAGCATTGTCTACAGCAGAAGCGGAATATGTGGCAGCTACAGCAGCAGCGTGTCAAGCAGTTTGGATGAGAAAAATGTTGAGAAGTTTATGTCAAGAACAGGTAAAAGGGACAGTGATTTTTTGTGACAATAGTTCAACTATTGCATTGTCTAAAAATTCTGTTTTTCATAAAAGGACAAAGCACATTGACACCAAGTTTCACTTCATACGTGAATTGGTTAACAATGGTGAGATAGTTTTGCATCATTGCAGAACGGAGGATCAATTTGCAGATATCCTCACAAATCACTTGCGCAGAAAAGCTTTGAACATTTCAGAAAATGTATGGGTATGCAAGAAAACCCAGCAGTTGAAATTAAGGGGGAGTGTTGGAATATAATTTCCAACTGCCGGAGGGAATTAACAGGCGGTAGAATGAATCAACAGGTGCAGAGTTTAAAGCGGCAGCAGGTTGGCGGTGATCGACGGCCAGTGGGAGGTTGAATAGCGCGGAGGTTAACGCGAAGTGAACCCCCGCAGTTGACCTGCTGATCGGGCGTTGACCCAAGATCAACGACCATAATTAACTACGGGGCCTCACCCCAATTGTTGTGTACGGGCAGAAGGCAGCCCCCGCAACCACCGCTGTGTGGTGTCTCCGCCCACGCACCACCGCACACCACCATCGCGCCACCACCGCTGCCACCATGCAAATTCAACTTCAATGCGTTTTTCAAGCGGTGCCACAGAATTTATGATGCCATAAATGAAATTTTTAAGCGGTGAATTTTGTCAACAAATGACATTAAATTGAATTGAGATATTTTTCTTATATATAGAACAGAGATGTAATTTATTTATTTTTACACATATAGACACACATAACAGTCTATGTTTTATGCTCAGTAGTGTAACTTTTTTTAATAGGACAGAGCAGAATTAAATATACACATCAGTGTATGTTTTATAAAAAAAACAGAGAGTTGTTTTTTTTAATAGACAGAGACAGTGAATGAAAAATTCACAACAGAGTTTTTTTTTTAAGAGACAGAGAAGAGTTTTGTTTGTTTGTTTTGGAACTGTGCTTAGAAGCAATCCAGCAGTTGTAAATCCCTCTGTGATTGAGGAAGAACTTGTAAACATTTTTATGAAATAAATATTTATTTTATTGAGTTGAAACTCTGTTTTTTCTGAGAGTGAAATTTGTTTCTCTGTGTTAAAGAGAGAGAGTTTAATTTCTCCATTATCAATTCTGGAATTTCCAATATTCCAACATAGCATTAACATTCAAAATCAATCTCTTCAACCTTAACCAACTTCGTCAACCCTCATCAAGTATGGCCAATGAATCCACCCCACCAATATACAACCTCATTTGCTCATGTAATTGATAGTATTTTCCACTTTTATAACCCAATCTGCATATAAAAATGACACCAATAAAAATAAATCAACTAATGAGATTGTGCTAGTTAATATTCCTCTACTAAACCAATGCTAGGACACTTTGTTCAATGCAATGTTTAGTACCACACAGAGGGTTGCTGCTTTAAGGGAAGTCCATTGTTTAATTGCAGGTTTTTCTCTGCGGGGATAAACAACACAAAGCTGGATGAGCTTGCAAAAGAGTTAAGCCACACTTACAATCAAATGCATCTGCAATTAGGCATAGAAATATACGAGGGCACACTGCCTAAGAAGGCCACTCTATGCCATCTTTATCCTCAGGATGCAGGTGAATATGTTGTTGAATTAGTTAATTTGTCTCCTGTGAAGCCTTTATTAACGCTGTTATCATATCACTATGGATCTATTATAATTGAAACAGTGAGAATTGAAGAGCCAGTTAGAGAAGTTATTGATCGTTTGGAATGGAACAGTAAGGAGAATGCTGTTGCAGTTATATTGCACGGTTTGGGAGGAATCGGCAAGACTACTATTGCAAATGTTGTTTATTCTTCACTTGACATTAAAGGATGTCAGTGTTCAATGGTTGAACTCTTCCACGATATAAATACACCTGGAAACATAATAACATTACAAAACAAGATATTGAAGGACTTGACGCCAAAGGAAGACCTTAAGGACATTATAGAAATTAGAAATTACAAGGATGGACAGCTAGAGCTGGGTAAAATGTTACAGAAAGTGAAAGCTTTCATCTATATTGATAATGTTTTGGGGGAAAAGGAGCTCAGCCAGCTTTTGCCAGAGGACATCAATAAAGCAATGAAGGTCAGGCTCCTTCTTACTGCATGTGATCAAAATCACTGTAACCCATGCATAGTTAAAAGGAGGGAAGTCTATTCTATGAAATACCTTCCCCCTACTGAAGCCATGACTCTTTTAAAGAATGAAATGGATAAGAGTAGGCAGAGAGAATCTAGTCAATTGAATGAAAGCGAGTTGGAGGAGATAGTAAACTTCGGAGGTGGTATTCCAAAACTTTTAAAAGTAGTTGCGGCATTCATAGCAGTGGCAGATAACGAGAAGAAAGCTTTTGAAATAGTGAAAGAAGAAAATATAAAATTGAAGGGTAAACAGTTGGAGAATATAGAGCGCTATGTTTTTGCTTATGACAATCTTCGTGAAGAATGCAAAGATCCGTTTCTTGATATTTGCGTATTTTTCAAAGGAAAGAATTGGGAAATCGTGGAAGATATTGTGGGAATGTCCGAACTGGATACTCTGGAAAAAAGTGCACTTGTAGAAAAAGACGCAAATGGTCTTGTAAGTGTGCACGATGTCATTTTGGAACTTGGTCGCCATAAGGCAAAGGAAAGTAGGCTCAAATTCACCAGTGCATGTGAAATTAAGAAGTTCCTAAATCGCAAGGCAGACGAGGTAGGTACCAAATGTATGAATTTAAAAAGAAAGATACATTTAATTTGTTTCATATAATGTCTATACCTCTATATTTACTCAATTATGTTTAATGCAGGATATTCAAAACATAAAGGGCCTTTGGTTGAGCGGAAATAAGGATCGATTGTCAATATCTTCAGAAAAAATAGACTTAATGCGTAAGTCGTCGAGAATTCTCCACCTTGGAAATTTAATAGAAGTGGAAGGGACATGTAAACGACCATTGGAAAAATTGTTTTTTTTCCAAGGAGCAGTTCCTTGTCTTCCGTTTGATGTGAAGGAGGTCACAGACTTGAAATATTTAAGCTATCAACCCAAGGATCTGAAACTGTTTGAGGCAAATCTCCGCCTTCTATTTTCCACCCTTTGAATCAAGATAAAATGTGGTGTCTTATTATTTCTAAATCACTTAATTATGGTTCACTTATACATAGCATAATTTGCAGATGCCGCCCGATCTTAGACACGTGGAGTTTGATGGAAGGCTTTCCAATGCCTGTGAAATCTATTCAAGGGATTTGGAGCAGCTTAACAGGTTGTGAATATTGACATTGACAAGATTTGCAAAGTTGAAAAGGCTGTCTAAAGAAGTAGGCAATCAACTGAATGGCTTAAAAGAATTAACTCTTTCATGTTGTGAATCGATAGAAGAACTTCCACTCTCTATTTCAAGCCTTAAGTTAAGAATACCGAGAGTAAATCATTGTTCAAATTTAACTCACCTCCCTAAAGATTTTGAATTATTAGATTCTTTTCAAGAACTCAATTTTCAAGGTTGCACAAATCTAAAAGAGCTTCCTAGCAGTTTTGGATAGTTAACTTCTCTGCAAGAACTCAATCTGCAAGGCTGCACAAATCTGAAAGAGCTTCCTAGCAGTTTTGGATCGCTAAATTCTTTGCAAGAACTCAATCTGCAAGGCTGCACAAATCTAAAAGAGCTTCCTAGCAGTTTCGAAAAGCTTTTGTCATTGATATCATTGGATTTATCCTCTTGCGAAAAGCTATCAAAACTCTCTCATAGTATTGGATACTTGCATCACTCGTTAACCTGTCTTTGAACAAGTGTGCTAACATAAGAAGTATTCCAGAAAGCATTGGGCGGTTGAAGTCGTTGGCCTTCTCATGGATAAGTCAGGGTGCTCAACGTTAACATAACTTCCGTCTCTATTTGGCAAATTAACATATATGGAAGAGTTGAACCTCAGTGAGTGCAGTGGTTTAGAGAAGCTTCCAGAAGGTTTCTGTCAACTCAAGAATTTGGTAAAGCTAAATTTATCAAATTGCAGCAAACTTCAACAATTATTTCATGGCTTTCATTGCCTCTCATCATTGAAAATTCTAGACTTGAGCAGATGTAAGATGTTAGAGGAGCTTCCTCCAGATTTCCACCGCCTCACCTCATTACAAAATCTATACTTAAGTGGGTGTGAAGGGTTGCAAAAGCTCCCCAAAGATTTCCATTTCCTCCCTTCATTGCAACATCTATATCTATGTTATTGCCACATGCTAGAAGGGAAATCACTAGACAAGCTAGTAATGATGGAAAAACTACAGATTATAAACATCGAAGAAAGCAGCATGTTGTTACAGAGATGGGAAGAACTTCAAAGAGAAGGAAATAATTCATGGTCTGTTGCAATTTATATAGGACAGGTGAACATATGACGTCCATCTCTCCATGTTTATCAAATCAAACAATTAAATTTCACCTCATGCATTATCGTAAGTCTATTAGCTATGTACTAACTATTTATTTATGTTATTTCATGCATTATGCTTACTAATTTGACAATAATGTTACAAAATTTGAAACACACATGATGTTTTTCCTTCAACACAAAGAGTTTATAAAGAGTTTATACAGAGTTGCGGAAATTATTTTAACCAGGGCAACACATTTATGAAGTTTACACAGAGTTGAGGATTCACTTAATCCATACCATACAGTTGGGGAAATCAAATCATATGAATCTTTTTTTCAATATAGAGTGACGGAGACTAAAATCGCAACTATAAAGAGGAGTAAATATAATCAACTATTCTTTTTTTCAATATAGAGTGGTGGAGACTAAAATCGCAACTATAGAGAGGAGAAAATATAATCAACTAATTTTACTCACGGTGAAACAGAGTAAAAAAAAGTGTTGGGGTAAAAAACATATGTGAAAATTCCAAAACTATATCGCAACTATCCAAACTTTATATTAAGACTTCAACACATGAAATACATTAACATATGAAAATTTACTCCTTCACAAGTAAAACAAGACTTCTTACTTGGATTTACATTCACCAGGGTTGCGGAGTAACACCAAAACTATTTTCATGCACCCACCTGTCTTTCCAGACTTACATCTGCGACATTACACAACACTATCTATCTTGTTTACACTCCCTGCTTTTGACTTACATGTAAAATCTAAACATATATACTAAGACATTTAATACAAAGTATGGGTGGACATCATTTCCTAAACATTACAGAACTTGCGTGAACTAAAAATAACTTGCGGATTAAATATTTGCCCATGCTCATTTAATAACCACATATTAACTTCTATTTGACTTTGATTTATTTAATCTGTTGCGGAATGGGTAATTGTCCTTTGCTCAGAGCTTGTCCTTCTCTGCACACGCAATCCACAACCTGCAAAACATTAACTGAGGTATGGTTGCTCCCAGTTCATTTACTGCAGTGGTTGAGATTAATCTCCATCACTCCCCCTTAATCACAACTGTTGTCATGGACTATTCCGAAACAATCTCTGAGATAAAAAAAAAAAATTCACGTGCCAATGGTTTTATGAAGATGTCTGCAAATTGTTCTGCTGACCTGCAACGCTGCAACACAATCTCACTGTTGTTAACCAATTCTCTTATGAAATGATATTTGGCATCAATATGCTTTGTCCTTTTGTGAAAGACATAATTCTTTGATAGCGCAATTGTTGAACTGTTATCACAGAAAATAGTGGTTGCTCTATCTTGTTCATGACATAAATCCCGTAACATCCTTCTCATCCAAACTGCTTGACACACTGCTACTGTTGCAGTGACATACTTAGCTTCTGTTGTTAATAATGACACTATTGGATGCTTCTTGGAAGCCCATGAAAATGGCTCATGAACCCAAATGAAAAACATATCCTGGTGTGCTCTTTCTGTCATCAACACTTCCTGCCCAATCACTGTCAATGTAACCAACCAGCCTAAAATCTTCAGTTGCAGAGTACAAAATGCCATACTCCTTTGTTCCATTGACATACTTTAAAATTCTTTTCACTACTTACCAATGTGTCTCCTTGGGTGTCTCCATGAACCTCGATACCAAACTCACTGCATACATTATATCAGGCCTAGTTGCGGTCAAATACATTAGGCTGCCCACCATGTTCTTGTATAATGTCAGATTGACATTGCTGTTGCAATTTTCCTTGCTCAACTTCAACCCCATGACGGTTGGAGTTGGTGATAGCTTGTTGTTCTGCATATTAAACCTCTCCAAAATTTCTGCTACATACTTTGCTTGAGAAATAAAAATCCCATTTTCTATTTGCTTTACTTCTATGCCAAAAAAATATCTTGACAACCCCAAGTCATTCATTTCAAACTCACTTTTCGTGACTGATTTGAAATCAGCGATGAGAAAATCATCATTCCCTGTAAAAATCAAATCATCTACATACAAAACGACAATAAGAATCTCCCCTTTAATTACAACTATTGCCAATTAACATTCCCAAACAATCTCTGAGATTAAAAAAAATTTCACGTGCCAATGGCTTTGTGAAGATGTCTGCAAATTGTTCTTCTGACCTGCAATGCTACAACACAATCTCACTGTTGTTAACCAATTCTCTTATGAAATGATATTTGGAATCAATATGTTTTGTCCTTTTGTGAAAGACATAATTCTTTGATAGTGCAATTGTTGAACTATTATCACAGAAAATAATGGTTGCTCCATCTTGTTCATGACATAAATCCCACAACATCCTTCTCATCCAAACTGCTTGACATGTTGCTGCTATTGCGGCGACATACTCAGCTTCTGCTGTTGACAATGACACTATTGGATGATTTTTGGAAGCCCATGAAATGGCTCCCGAACCCAGATGAAAAACATATCTTGACGTGCTCTTTCTGTCATCAACACTTCCTGCCCAATCATTGTCAGTGTAATCAACCAGCCTAAAATCTTCAGTTGCGGAGTACAAAACGCCATACTCCCTTGTCCCATTGACATACTTTAAAATTCGTTTCACTGCTTGCCAATGTGTCTCCTTGGGTGTCTCCATAAACCTCGACACCAAACTCAATGCATACATTATATCAGGCCTAATTGCAGTCAAATACATTAGGCTGCCCACCATGTTCTTGTATAATGTCGGATTGACATTGCTGCTATAATATTTCTTGCTCAACTTCAACCCCATGACGGTTGGAGTTGGTGATGGCTTGTTGTTCTGCATATTAAACCTCTCCAAAATTTCTGCTACATACTTTGCTTAAGAAATAAAAATCTCATTTTCCGTTTGTTTTACTTCTATGCCCAAAAAATATCTTAACAACCCTAAGTCAATCATTTCAAACTCACTTTTCATGACTGCTTTGAAATCAACGATGAGAAAATCATCACTGCTTGTAAAAATAAAATCATCTACATACAAAACAACAATAAGAATCTTACAGTCACTTTGTTTGATGTAGAGAGTAGGTTCACCGTCACATTTGTCGAACCCATTTTCTAGCAAGTAAGCATCTATCCTATTGTACCATGCACGCAGTGCTTGTTTCAGCCCATAGAGAGATTTCTGCAACCTACACACCTTGTGTTCTTGGCCTTCTATTTCATAGCCAAGTGGTTGCACAACATACACCTCCTCTTCCAGAACTCCATTCAAGAACGTTGACTTTACGTCCATCTGATAGAATTTCCATTTTTGTTGCGCTGCAATTGACAACACTGTATGCACTGTCTCCATCCTCATGACTAACACAAATGTTTCCGCATAGTCTCTTCCATGTTGCTGCTTGTAACCTTTCACAATAAGTCTTGCTTTATGCTTTCAATCTTTCCTTCAGCATTGCTCTTGGTCTTATAGACCCACTTCATTCCAATGACTTCTTTACCTTGCGGGAGGTCCAGTAACTCCCATGTGTCATTATTTTCTATTGCACTTATCTCTTCATTCATTTCCGCAACCCATTTCTCTTTCTTGATTACTATTCAAAATGGATTGGGTCATCTAAATGAAAAAATAATGCAAATAATGAATTTAGAATAACGTTGCTATTAGCTTCATCTTGTTGATATATTTCACTTATATTTTTGAATTTTGGTCTTCTTGGTGTGCTTGAAGTTCCACTTGAACTTGAGGGAGTTTTTGATCCCTGTGGTGTGCTTGGAGAAGCACTTATTTGATTTCTCAAGGCTTTCTCGTTTCTAGCTTGTGGTGTTCTCTATTATGCTTGTGTAGGTGGAGGAGGAACCATCGTGGAGGAGTAGTTTGTTGCTGTACATTCATCTTGCTCTTCGTGAGACACACATGTCTTCACATTCACCGTTTTCTCTAAATTTCCATCCCAAGCTTCTTCTTCAATGAACTGCACATCTCTGTTGATTATAACTTTCTTGGTGGATGGATTATCGAGTTTATATGCCTTGGACTCATCACTATATCCAACAAAGATACACTTCTCCCCCTTATTGTCCAATTTCTTCCTTAGTTGATCCGGGACATGTGCATATGCCACACATCCAAATACTTTCATGTGAGTGACAAACTTCTTTGTTCCACTCCATGCTTCTTCTGGAACTCTCTTCATAACATCTTTGGTTGGGCATCTATTCAAAATATATGTCGCACAATTGATAGCTTAAGCCCAATACTCATTTGGAAAATGTTTTACCTTCAACATACTTCTGACCATGTCCATGATGGTCCTATTCTTCCTTTATGCAACATCGTTTTGTTGTGGTGTGTACCTTGTGGTAAACTGCTTGTGTATGCCATTCTCCCTATAGAAACGTAGGAAATATTTGGAGATATATTCTCCACTTCTTCTCAGCACTTTGATGTAGTGTCCACTCTGCTTCTCAACTAGAGATTTGAAGTGGTAGAACTGTTCAAACACTTCACTCTTTTGTTTCAAAAAATACACCCATGTCTTTCTCGTGTAATAATCTATGAATGTCAAAACATAATGGCTGCCAGCTAAAGATGGCGTTTGCATTGGTCACATAAAGCTGAGTGAACAATCTCTAAAGATGCCTTTGCCCTTATACTCTTCCTTGCTAAGAATGATTCTCTGTGTTGTTTGCCAAAGATGCATCCTTCACATAGGCTGTCTGGTTTTTCTATGAGTGGCAATCCTTTTACCATGCCTTTTCTATGCAAAATATTCAAACCTCCAAAATTGAGATGTCCAAATATCAAATGCCATAACTAGTTTTATTCTTTCACTTCTTCTTGAAAGACCTCTTGTGTGACTGCTACTACCACACCTCCTTCCTTCAAGTATGTTCTGAGTTTGAGAGGAAACATCCTATTCTTTGTCATGTGCACTTCAGCAATGACCCTTTTACTTGGAGGTATGTCCATGATAGTACACACATCATTCTTTAAAAACACATTGTAGCCCTTGTTCACGAGCTTTCCAATGCTTAGAAGGTTACATTTCAAGCCAGTTACATAATACACATTTGGCAAAAATTTATTTTCTCCCTTCCTAGTCAATATTGACACTCTTCCTTTTCCCATGACATAGACTTTTCTATCAGTCCCTGTTGTCACTTCAGAGTTCACATTCTCATCAAGATTGGCAAAGATTGTTATGTTTCTAGTCATGTGGTTACTACAACCTGAGTCTAATAACCATACATCCTCTTGTTTTTCTTGTGCTACATTACATGCTAGAAGCACATTACTCTGGTTCTTATATTTTTTTGCAAAGTTTACATTTTGCCTATTATTCACGTCATTTTGTTTCTTTCTACATTCATTTGCATAATGCCCATACTTTTTACAATAATGACATTGGACTTGGGATTTGTCATACCTTTGTCCTTGTGCTTGGTGTTGGCTTGAGCCTTCACTTTGATTTTGATTGTTGCCCCTTCCACTTGTGCTTGTAGGGCTGCTTCTTCCACTTCTGTGTGAGCTTCTTCCTCTTTCTAGGTAGTTTGATCTTCCTCGACCAGAAGACATCTGTGTCTTGAATGCATGTTCCAATGAGGAGTCCACTGTTCTGTTTATTCTATGTTCATGAGACATCAGGGATGCACAAATCTCATCCACTGAAAATTGTGAGAGATCCTTTGTCTCTTCTATTGCCACTATTATGGCATCGTATCTTGAGGGTATAATTCTCAATATTTTCTCCACTATTCTTCTTTCCTCAAGTGTCTCTCCATGAGACATTATCTGGGTAACCAACCCAATTACATGTGTGAAGAATGAGTCTATGTTATCAGAATATTTCATACAGAGAGTTTCAAATTCTCTCCTCAACATTTGTAGCTTTGATGTCTTCACCTTATCCATGCCTTGATAGCTTGTCTTGAGAATATCCCATGCCTCCTTAGACCTTGTTGCTGCTGCAATCCTTGGGAATATACTCTCATGCACTGCTTGAAAAATGTAGAAGAGGGATTTGCTATCCTTCTTCTTGTTATCTCTCAACACATCTCTTTCTGTTGTTGTCAAAGCAGCCAATGCTGCCGCATCTGCTGGTTCTTGGAAACCTTGTTCCACCAGCTCCCATATATTTTGTGAAGCAAACAAGGCTCTCATTGTAATGGCCCAATAATCATAATTTTTTCCATTAAGATGTGGTATTTGTGGATTAGTCAAGCTTGTGCTTGTCACTACCATTTTTAATGTGTAAACAACTTTATCATTGTGTAAAACATTTCTTACTGTGTGAAAAATTTCTCACTGCTAGAGAATACGTTCCACGAAAAATTTTAGAACTCCTTTTAGCTCTTCAGTAAAAACACTATCTTTTACTGATATTTTTAAACCCGCTCTGATACCATGTTAGAAAATTTGAAAGACACGGGGTAAATAATTCTTTTCCCTCAACACACAGAGTCCACATAGAGTTGCGGAAATTACTTTAACCAAGACAACACATTTACTGAAGTTTACACAGAGTTGCGGAATTCACTTAATCCATACCATACAGTTGTGGATACCATATCATATGAATCCTATTTTCAATACAGAGTGGCGAAGACTAAAATCGCAACTATAGAGAGGAGAAAATATAATCAACTAATTTTACTCACGTTGAAACAGAGTAAAACAGAGTGTGTGGTAAAACACACAGGGGAAAATTCCAAAACTATATCGCAACTAACCAAAATTTATATTAAGACTTCAACACACAAAATACATTAACATATAGAGATTACGACTCCTTCACAAGTAAAACAAGACTTCTTACTTGGACTTACATTCACCTGGGTTGCGGAGTAACACATAGTAAAATTGTTTTCATGCACCCACCAAAATCTGCTCCACGATTTTCTCCACTTGCCTTTCCAGACTTACATCCGCCACATTACAAAACACTATCTATCTTGCTTATACTCCCTGCTTTTGACTTACATGTAAAATATAGACATATATACTAATACATTTAATTCATGACAGACCAAATTTAATACAAATTATGGGCGAACATCATTTTTTGAACATTACAGAACTTGCGTGAACTAAAGATAACTTTCGGATTAAATATTTTCCCATACTCATTTAATAACCGTGTATTAACTTCTATTTGAATTTGATTTATTTAATCTGTTGAGGAATGGGTAATTTTCCTTTTCTCAGAACTTGTCCTTCTTTGCACACGCAATCCGCAACCTGCAAAACATTAACTGAGGTATGGCTGCTCCCAGTTCATTTATTGTCGTGGTTGATATTAAATTATTTTTCTTTTCCAATGACTTCAAATTTTTCTTTAGGATTTGTTAATGGAGGAGAAGGAGAACATATTCCAGAAGCTTCTATCAGAATTGGATAACCTTCTCATTGATAAGCGTGGAAAGCGATTCAGAATATCTAATCTTCCTTTAAAGACGGTCTCACTTGTCATATTTCATAGCGATCCAGATGATGATTTCCTTTGTCCATTAATGGAGGAGACTATTGATGACATTCAAAGAGATTAAGTTTCAAAATGATTTATATTGGTAAACATTTTAATAAGTTTCCCAAGAAGGTCAAGGACAAAATTTTGGGCTATAGTCATGAAATTTGGGAATTTGGATTGATGCTTGTTAAATTGTTATTAACATTAGATGTAGATGTTCGAGAATCTTGGTTATCAACACTAGATATAAGTGTTCGAAAAGTATGGTTAGAAAAATATAATCCAGAGGAGCCCATCTATTTTCAGATGGAGATGGTGGAAGATGGGAAAGGTGAAACATGCCGCCGTTGTTGGAAAGTCTTGTCCAACTGTGATGTGGAGAAATTTGTATTGGCTAAATGTCATAAATATTTCAAACTAAAAGAACTGTTAGAAAAGCCTCAAAAGAGTAACAAATATTTGTTAAGAGAATTGTTTGGTATTTCAAACTAAAAGAACTGTTAGAAAAGCCTCAAAAGAGTAACAAATATTTGTTAAGAGAATTGTTTGGAACAAGAGAATAGGAAACCATCTTCCAAAGGAGTTATGTATCAAGCTCTCAAGTTTTGTTAATCATTATTATAAATTAATATAGATTTAGATATATAAGTGTAAGATCCGATTTTATAATTTCATTTTACTAACTGTTGTAGCTTGTTTTGTTGACTTCGCAATGTAGGATCCAACTGAAAATATTCAACCTTTTAGAGTTGACAAATTAGAAGGAAAAACGATTCTATTAGAAATGGGGTGTGAAGACTTATGTAATGATACTGGCGTCTGGTCTTTGGCTAAAATGTATCACGCAAAGAACATACATGGTCTTGAAATTATATCACTTCCGCTCCCAACTCTACAACCAACTGCAAGACTGAATGCATTGGATGGATTTGATCTATCTTCAAGACAGGTTCCTTGGTTAGTACTCCAAAACCCATTGACAATGACCAGAGCAGCATAATACTTTCTAGTCAAACAATGTGGATGGAAAAAGGATGATGAAGATGACATTTGGCATCCAAGTATAATTTGGATAATATAACCTAATGGAAGTATTTAAACTTGCAAGCCTTTTATGCGATTTATATTGAACATGAGGGGGCCAAAAGCTTATCCTTTTATGGAGGAAATATTTCAAAAATTAAGAAAAATAGAATGTGATCAAGTGAAAAGGATATCTAATTCAAAGTTTCTTTTCAACCATTTGGAAAATTTTTTTGATCAAGTGAGTAATTTTTCTTTGTTTATTCGTTGTTATATATTATAATATGAAAATAGAGATTAAAAAATGCCTTAACTTTTATGATTGCACTTGAAAATATGAAAAAAAAATATGCATATATATGAGTGAGTATATAGATTAAATATTTCTCTGACAACCTGCAAGTGAAACTCACTTCTAGTTTTATTTTATGTCTTTCCTTGAAAAAGGTGAAAAATAAGATGCATGAGGGAAAAATGATATGTTTATATAACAAGAATAGGGAACTTACATGTTCCATAAGGAATGCACTAATAGAGTTGAGGGATAGCATTCACATTATTTACATTCCAAGACATGGCCATAAAATTAGGAATATGCTAAAGATCACAAACACCATTTACAAGGACTATTATTCCTTGGAAAAACCAAAGATGCCACATGCTGATATGGAGGGTATATATTTGCTAAATCTCTCAAAACATGAAGCCATGAGATTTTGGATGCGTCTTCTCTATTTGAAAGAACAGATTAAGGGACTTGAAAACAATGACAGCCAATTATGTGAAATGAAAATATTGTTACATCTTTTTCAATTTATGGACGAAGGCAATGAGAATGGATGGATGACCTTCATGGGCGAAGATGGAAAAATGGTTGCAGCCTGCAGAGGTGAAATTATGGAGTGGATATTCAGAGATGACAGGGGAGTTAGAGAAAATCTATTGATAAAGTGATTGATCAAAGTCTCCAAAGAAGAAAGAAAACAAACACATCATGATTCCAGCATCTTATTTTCTAGTAACAATATGCAAACATCTATTGTAGTTCACCAAGAAAATGTAGATGTGGATCTCAATAATCTTAGTGATTACACATCTGAACTTTTGGAACTGGTGCAACTAAATCAATTTTTGGAATTCAAAAAGGTGGATTCCTGTCTTTGATATCTGTCTTGAAATCTCTGAATTATCATTGTTTTGTATTAGCATGATGATTTTTAGTTATATTCTTTTATATTAACATGATGTTCTTTTCATATTTGTTTTAGGAGGAGAAAAAATCACCAAGACCAAAGGCGGCTCGACACTACTGGCCGAATTCTATAGGCTTCAAGTTAAATAAATTCCTCTTCGAGGGAAGAACTATGGTTATGAGTATTACAGTCATTAATAAAATGGCATTCTAGGATCATGCCAATGTGCTATGTGAAATATTTGAACTAATTTCTTCCTTGTCGTTATTTTGTGGGTATTTAGAATGATATCATTTCTATACATCGTGAAATATTTGAGCTAATTTCTTCCTTGTCATTATTTTGTGGGTATTCAGAACGATATCATTTCTATACATCGTGAAGAAGATATTTTGGAGATAGTCATTCAGAGTCTCGTAGAGGGAATTTCAAGGGAGGAACACATGGCTGCTATAGGTCTTCTTGTGGTTGCAGAGATGTTGGAGACATTTGATAGTGTTTCTGCCAACCAAAATGAATGCCTCTTCCTGTTGGAAGAAATGAATAACGTTGCCCAAAGCATTAAGCAGCTTAATGAATGACCTCTTTTATGTGAAGGGACCAAGTATGAAAACATGAGAAAAGCAACAAAGTGGATAGTGAATAGATGCATCATGTGTTGTGCTCATATCGACCCTTCTGATTTTTCCATGTGAGTACCCAATACATGTTGAAATTTCCTTGTTCTGCCATATCGAAATGCATGGTAGCCCAACTACCATTTTTATGGTGAAGTTAGTGACCTAAGATCAAGAAATGACAGTAAATTATTTTTTCTCGGTACTTATTATTGAGTATACTTGTAAAACTACATTTGTTGATGAAAATTCCCCGATGACAGTTTTTTCAGGTCAGTGAACAAGAAAGAGTTGCATGGATTACGAAAAGGACTTTGTAGATCAAAAGAAGATTTGAGTAGATTACTAGATTATTTTTATAAAAACGAAAATGAAAGTGTCTTTTAGAAGTTGATTTTCATTATTTTGTTGATGCAAGTCGATACTTGACTGCCTTAAAGTGGTGATTTCTTATCGAACAGTCAAGGCATGTATTAATCGCTGACTGAACGCAGGTTTTTTATATTAACGTGATCAACTTTATTCCATGGAACGAATTATTTGTCGAAATTTCTGAATTATTCTAAACAACAAAGAAAATAAAATTCCTCAACCTCAACACAGAGATTTAATGTAAAAGTTCTAGACAGAGATGACACAAAACAACTATTTCATTAAACTTGGAAATCTATTACAAAATGCCTCAGAACTGTTGTTTTGGCTTTTCAAAAGAAACACTAACTGCTTCACAGGCAGTGTTGCAAATTTTTCTTCACTGTCACTCTTTGTCTTTTAAAAAAAAAAACAATACACAATCACACTACTATTTATGCTCTCTGGCTTTTCTCTGTCGTTAGCAAAAAATTACAATTTTCTACTCTCTCTGTGTTTTTAATACACAGTCAAATTTTCAACATACTACAGCCTTCAGGCTTTTTTTTTCTTTTATACATAACATAACAAAACTATTAAAAAAAAATTAAAACTAACTAACGTTTTATATATATATTATAAACTTAACAAGTTTATAATATATATGTATATTAAAACAAATACATATACGTGCCTTAAGTGAAATGAATTTTCAATAAAAATATGTTGCGTCATTAAACAAAAATATAACCAAAGCTTTGTTTTAAAACCTTTACAAAAACCATTTTACGCAGATTTCAAACTTATAAGTCAAAACTCTTTTTGATAATTCATCGCATCCAATTTCTGGGCTGCTGACGTAGGCTTTCAGATTTGCGATAAACACTTCACTAGTTTATAATTCTTTTTCGCATCCATTTTGGGGCTGTTGACATCAGCTCTCTTTATATGCGATGTGTATTCTATTGGCTGATGCTTTGTTGTGTTGGCATGGTGGGGACCTTCTTTCATTTTGTGGGTGAAGAGTTGTGATGACAAGTCTCATTCAAATCAAAAAAACAAATTGCGTGGTGGTTTCAAAGGTTGGTAGGTGGTGTTTAATGGCAGTGTTTGCAGTGTTTTAAAAACAGGGATGGAGATTTGGATTATGTGGAGTGAGCCATGAAATTATTTTTCTGAAATAGGCCTACGACCATTATCCAAGAAAATGTGTTTGCGGGGTTTTAAATATTGGAGATGGAGTGCACACAACAGGAAAAATTCTGTCGCTGTTGTACTTTTCGTCCTCCTGCACAGGGTTGCAGGTGGGTTTAAAATTTCAACACTCCCCCTTAAACACAACTGCTGGATTCTCTTGCTTACCTAGACATTTTCTCAAATAATTAAAACTTTTCTGCCCCAATGGTTTTGTCAGTATATCAGCAAACTGCTCTTTAGTTCTGCAATGTTGCAAAACAATTTCACCATTGTTCACTAGCTCCCTGATGTAGTGATACGTGGCATCAATGTGTTTCGTTATTTTGTGAAACACTGAATTCTTTGACAATGTTATTGCTAAGCTATTATCACAATAAATTATTGTGCCTTTTTCCTGTTTATGACACAAACTCCTCAACATTCTCCTCATCCAAATTTCTTGACATGCTGTTGTTGTAGTTGCCACATACTATGCCTCTGTTGTTGGTAAATCCACAATTTTTATTTCTTAGAAGCCCGTGAGATGGCTCCTGATCCCATATGAAAAACATATACAAAGGTGTTTTTCCTGTCATCTATACATCCAACCCAATCACTGTCAATATATCTAATCAATTTAAATTTTTCTGAAGTGGTGTATAAAATACCATACCTCTTTGTTCCTTTCACATACCTTAGAATTCTTTTTGCTGCTTGCCAATGTGCCTCCTTTGGCCTTTCCATAAATCTAGAAATTAAACTTACATCATGCATAATATCCGGCCTAGTTGCAGTCAAATACATGAGGCTGCCAACTATGCTTTTGTACAAACTTGGATCAAAATCCTTGTTGTTGTCTTCTTTGCTTAACTTCAATCCCATCACTGTAGGAGTAATTGCTTCTTTGCAATCCTGCATGTTAAATCTTTCCAAAACTTCTTTAACATACTTTGCTTGAGAAAAAAAAATTAGTTTCATTTTGCTCTACTTCTATTCCTAAGAAGTATCTCAACAATCACATATCAGTCATCTCAAATTCATCCTTCATGACTATTTTAAAATTCTCAATGAGGTAAGAATCATTACCTGTGAATATAACATCATCAAAATACAAAACAACAATTAGCATCTTACCATCTTTTTATTTGATGTATAATGTGGGTTCTCCTTCACATTTCTCAAACCCATTTTCTAGTAGATAGGCATCTATCCTACTGTACCATGCTCTTGGTGTGTTTTAGCTCATACAGAGCTTTCTTCAATCTGCATAATTTATGCTCTTGGCCTTTTTTCTCATAGCCCAGAGGTTGTTCAACATAAACATCTCCCATAAATACTCCATTCAGAAATGTTGATTTCACATCCATTTGGTAAATTTTCCATTTGTGTTGTGCTGTTATTGACATCACTGCTCTTACTGTTTCCATTCTTGCAACCGGTGCAAATGTTTCTTCATAGTCTCTTCCTTGTTGCTGCTTGTAGCCTTTGACAACAAGTCTAGCCTTGTGCCTTTCAATCTTACCTTCAGCATTGCTTTTGGTTTTATAAACCCATTTTACTCCAATTAATTCTCTGCCTTTTGGGAGATCAACTAATTCCCATGTATTGTTTTTCTCTATGGCATTCATTTCTTCATCCATAGCATCTATAAATTTCTTATCTTTTACAACATATTCAAAATGAATAGGATCCTCTACATGAAAATACAATGCAAATAAAGAGTTCATACCTTCTTCTTTCTCATAAATTTCATTCAGACTTCTGAATCTAGTTCCTCTTTCACTTGGTGTACTTGTGCTTGCAGAAGCACTCAAATCTGCTCCTTGTGATGTGCTTGGACAAGAATTATCTTCACTTCTCAAGGGTGTTCTCATATCAGCTTGTGGTGTCCCTTGCTATCCTTGTGTTGGTGGAGGTGGTGCTACTAATGAGGGGTTTCTTTCATCCATTTCTTCCTCATCATCATCATGAGTCAAACAAGTTTTTACATTCATTGTTTTCTCAATGCTTCCATCCCAGGCTTCTTCTTCAATAAATTGTACACCTTTGTTTAACACAAGATTCTTGGTGGATGGGTTATACAATATGTATGCCTTTTATTCTTCACTGTATCCAATAAATATGCACTTCTCCCCCTTATTGTCCAACTTCTTCCTTAGCTGATCTGGAATGTGTGCATAAGCCACACAACCAAAAACTCTCATGTGGGTGACAAACTGTTTTATGCCACTCCATGCTTCTTCTAGAACTCTATTCATTACAGCTTTGGTTGGCATCTATTCAAGATGTGTGTTGTGCAATGTACAACTTCAGCCCAATATTCATTTAGCAAATGTTTTGCCTTCAACATGCTTCTTACCATATCAATGATGGTTCTAGTTTTCCTTTTAGCAACTCCATTTTACTATGGTGTATACCTTGCTGTAAATTTCTTATGAATCCCATTTTCTCTGCAAAAACACAGAAATTATTTTGAGATATACTCTCCTCCTCTGTCTGTTCTTAAGACCTTAATATGCTGCCCACTTTGGTTCTCAACAAGAGCTTTAAAGTGGTAGAATTTCTCAAACACTTCACTCTTCAACTTCAAAAAATAAACCCATGTTTTTCTTGTGTAATCATCAATAAAGGTCAGCATATAGTGGCTGCCTACTAATGATGGTGTTTGCATTGTTCCAGAAAAATCTGAATGGAATATTTCTAAGGGTTCATTTTCCCTTATGCTCTTTCTTGATGGAAAGCTTTCTATGTGTTGTTTTCCCAAGATGCAACTTCACAAAGGCTGTCTGGTTTTTCAATCAATGGTAATCCCTTTACCATTCCTTTTCTGTGTAAAAAATTCATACCTCCAAAGTTAAGATGTCCAAATATCAAATGCCATAACCAGTTTTCATCCTTTGCTTCTCTTTAGAATGTCTCTTGTGTCAGTGCTGCAATGACATCTCCTTTCTTCAAATTTGCTCTCATCTTGAGAGGAAACATTATGTTCCTTTTCATCTTCACTTGTGGAATGCATTGCTTGCTTGGTGGTTTATCCATGATGTACAATACATCATCTTCAAAAAATACATTGTACCCTTTCTGAATGAGCTGTCAAATGCTCAAAAGGTAACACTTCATACCAGGAACATAGTATACATCTGATATGGATCTTCCTTTTCCTTTCTTTGTCAAAAAACTTACTCTACCTTTTCCCATGACAGAGACCTTACTTTATGTCTCCAATGTTACTTGAGACTTCACATTTTCATCTAACATGGAAAACATTGAAATGTTTCCATTCATATGGTTGCTAAATGCTGAATCTAGAAACCATATATCTTCATTCTTTTCTTCAGCCATATTACATGCTAAAAATAACTTCTCTTGACTGATATTTTCTTTTGTAAAATTAGCACTGGGTCTATTACCCATGTCACTCTGTTTCTTCCTACATTCATTAGCATAATGGCAATACTTATTACAGTAATTACATTGGACTTGGGATTTATCATACCTTTGTCCATGTGCTTGATTTTTTCCACCTTGCTGGATGTTGCCTTGGCCTTGGTTCTGATTTTGATTGCTGCCCCTTCCACTTGTATTAGCAGAGCTGCTTCTTCCTCCTCTTTTTTTGCTTCTTCCTCTTCCTTTTCCTCTGTAGTTTCCTCTGCCTTGACGTCTTCCTCTTCCAAAGGACATTTGGGTCTTGAAGGCATGCTCCAAAGATGATTTTGATGTTCTACCCAATCTTTGTTCATGTGTCATCAATGATGCATGAAGCTCATCAACTGTAAACTTTGAGAGATCCTTTGTCTCTTCAATGGTTGTGACTATCACTTCAAACCTTTAGGGTAAGATCCTCAATACTTTCTCCACTATTCTTCTCTCTTCTAATGTCTCTCCATGAGATCTCATTTGGGTAACCAACCCAATCAACAAAGTGAAGAATGAGTCTATTGTATCAGACTCCTTCATGCAAATAACTTCAAAGTCCCTTCTCATTAATTGAAGCTTTGCTGGCTTTACCTTCTCCATACCTTGGTAGGCTTTCTAGAGGGTATCCCATGCATCTGATCTGAGTGTGATCGAAATATGCTTAAGTAGTTTGATTAGTTTTTCCTTTATATTGATTGTTAACTGAAGAAAACTTTACTGAAAGATGACATAAACCAATAGCAAATAAATGATTAAATCACATTAATAAACAGAGAGAAGAAGAAGCAAACAATTCATTACGGAGTTCGTCCCTGGTGGAATACATCTCCGGGTCCACTTTCAAGTGGATGTCCGTTTTTATTAGGATTGATATTGAGGAATTTCTTTACACAGAAATGAATCAGAATGAATGTGCTCGCAGGCACTTCTGGACTTTATAAACAGAAATTACTCTCTCTCTCCTTGTCGACGCCTGTCTCTGCGCTCAATTCCAACACCCGACGGCTGAGCAATGCTGCAAACAAATATGCCTATGTCTTGCTGAAACTGAACTTCAAAAACACTCCATTGTGCTTCATGAAGCTTTGTCATGGTTTAAATAAGTCTGCATCGAACCTTTAGATTCCCAATAACAAATGGTTGAGAAAAATTAGAGATGAGGGCTCGAATCCCTATCTCCTATTGAATACCTAGGATAAAGGATAGACCTTAGCATTGTTTTAAAACAAAAAACCCATTTATAAACTATATAATAAAATCTTTAACCATGCGACTTGCTAACTGGGCAAAAGAAGTTTTACATGGCATGTGAACAGCACAGGCAGACAGGAATAGCACCGGCAGTTACAGTTTCCACCAGCGGCTTTGGCAACAACTTGTTACATAACAACAATCCCAACGCGATCTATCCGGCGGTTCCAGTTAGCTCACAACTACACGATTTGAAAACCCGACAACTTCTTAACCATTTTATTTATCCATTGCGGTCTAACTAAGACCAGTCACATGGTTGAAGACCTTCGATAAAGTTAGGCTGGCGGTTTATTTTAACGTTATGGTTTTTTTATTATAAATTTTGATTTTGTAATTTTTAAAACCATATCATGACCCTGAACCTTGTTCAATAGCCCGAACATTTGTTTTAATTTTTGTTTGGGTTTTTAATACATAGTTTAGGCCCGAAAGTGGGTTGTAGCTTAGGTTTTCATTGCACTAGGACTTTTTTCACCTTAGTTTTAATGTTTAGGACCTAGGCTTTACATAGGATTTAGAGATAGGTTTTAACACTGTAGATTTTTAGGTGTTAGGTCTAGCTTCTTAGGTTTAAAAACTTAGACCTTTACATTGTAAGGTATTTCACCCTTTTTGACCAATTTTAACCCAAATTCGAATCACATGACGACCATGCCATGAACCTGACATTGAACCATGGACGATACTGATGGAACTGGCGGATTGGAGACTGAACTGGACATCGGACTGCTAGAGCTGACTGGACCTTTTTGCTGAACTATAATTGAACAAGATCCTCCTGGATCCATCCTATCCATTTGAAAGCTTTTGGACCACAAAATCTTGATTTTAAGCAGACAATAAGTGAGAATACAACTCCCTCACTTTCATCTTGACTTTGATGATATACAACCATACCTGATCGCTGACCTGAAATTGATGATCAATTTGATGCTTATCATGGTGCAATTTGTACCTAACTTGACTCTTTCGATTGCTTGGCTTGCTTTTCAAACACATTACACATCCCTTTATATACTTCACAATTGTTTCATACATATGAGGCCAGTAATAATACTTTTGACTTTGTGCCATAGTCTTTCTTATGCAAAAATATCCTGCAATCCAAGAAAGATGAACTTCCCGAATAACCTACACTCTTTCTATTTGAGCATCATGAGTTAGTGATTCATAAGCATCTTTGAAATCATCATCAATTCTATGCTGTTCTACATAACTTTCATGAACCAATGAACTTTTATGCAGTACTACTAAAGCATTCAAAGACAACATATCAACTACTTTACTTGTTACACCTTCCTTGTCCTTAATTACTAAGTGAATTTGTTGAAGAAATCCCATCCAACTGTAGTGAGATTGTTGCAACTTAGTATATGACTGACTGTATTGAAGCAGCTGATAATCTACGTGAATAATTGTTTCCATTGCATAACCTTTAACATCTATTTTAACTTCATATGGTTGATGATGATCTATCAATGCTGTGAAATTTTTCTGCTTAAATGAATCAAAAACTTTAAAATCCACACTTATTCCCCATGTCCCGTTTTTCTTATGAGCCAAAATTATGGGTGAACTGTATGGAGATGAACTGGGTCACATTAATTCTTTTCCAACCTTCCCTAGAATTTTTTTCTTTATTTCTTTATACTCTATAACTGACTTGTGATACATTTCAACATTAGAAAGAGGGGCAACATACATCAACTGCAACTCATGTGATATTTCCATTTTATGAAGTAGATGTTTTGTTTCTTTAACTAGATCCTGAAATGAATCTAGCTTTTTAACCAAATTACCTGCATACTGAATTTCACAACCTGAACAAGTATCAATAAGATCCTTATGTTTCTCTTTTATTGACATGAGTATGTATCTCTTACTTGAACTTATTAAGTGCTTCATCTGATTAGAATTAATTAAATTTAAGTGATCTTTAATTTTATGTGCCCGAATGATGTACTTAATCCCATATTTCTTGAGATGATACATATGTTCCTTCCTATAAAATACCGCATCACAGTCATAGAGATAAGGGATTCCTAAGACAATTCCACATACATCTAACGGTATCACATCTAGATCCACTTCGTCGATATAGTTAGCTGTGATTGCAAATTTTAACCGACATTGTTTGGTAACATGAATTTGAGATTGTTCCTTTAACCATCCTAAAGGATATGGTTTTGGATGATTATGTGTTTTCAAACCCATTGAAATCAAATTTTCTTATGATCCCGTATTGAACAATGTATCTATCTTAGTATGCTTTGAAGTTACCCTTATATGAAATAACTCGATTCTTTTTCCTTCATTCAACTCTGTGATATTTGAAGAAGTAGAAGTACTAGCTTTAGAAATTTTACCTCTTGTAACCATAACAGTGATTTTTCCTTCATCACCTGAATCCGATCCCAAGTCCAAGCCTTGCTGGATTTCTGTTTCAGCCTTCTTTTCACCCTTCTTTGTTTGGAACTTTTTTTGCTTCAGTTCCAGATGAAGTTTCCAACACCTAGCTTCATCATGGCCAATCCTTTGGCAATGTGTACAAGTAGGTCTTTCATCTTCCTTTTGAGCTGTGGTAGTCTTCTTTCCCTTTGAATTTCCCTTCTTTTTGCTATCTTCGGTTTCCATCTGCTTGGATGTCTTTTGTGTAAACTTGAATGGTCTACCACCTGATTCAACATGAATATCTTGAACAAAAACTTCATCAAAATCATTAGGATTGAACATTAATAATGTATGTTGCAAATATGAATGCAAACTGCCAATATACTTCAACAAAGTTCCTTTTGTGTCCAAATAAATACCAAGTGCAAACGCTTTCTTTCTGAATTCCTGTGTGAACTCTTGAAAAAATTTTCCCTTACATTGTTGCAAGTGTTGCCAATCAATTACAGCTTGTTGTAAGTGACCCACGGATAGAATTGTTTCTCTAGAGCTTTAATAAACTTAGTCCATGAGGTGATAAATTTTACTTTACGCTTTAAATCTATCTATGTCTTACTTTCCCACCAGATTAAAGCAGTACCCCCCATTCTAAGAGTAGTTAATTGGATCTTTGTCTTATCATCAGTAATATTTTGAATACGACAATAGAATTCTAACTGTTTTACCCAATTATCTAGTTTCTCAGGGTTTATTTCACCATCATACATAGGTAATTCAAACTTAACATCAAGTTTCAAAAGTGGACTCTTAGGTTTCTTTTCTTTTTCTGATTCAGAACTAGAAGTAGAAGAGGAAGAAGAAGATGATGGAGATGATGGAGGAGAAGGAGATTTATCTGCCTTGCCTTTACCCTTGTCCTTCTTTGATGCCTTCGACGATGAGGCTGCATCTCTCGTCTTCTTGTCTTCATATAATTCTGCCAACATTTTCTGCATGTTTAGAAACATCTGCTGGATTTGATTCTCATCCATGGGTTTCTTTTCAGTAGCTTCAGGAGTCTCAACGGTCTCAGTCCCTGTCATCGTTGATTGATGACTGAATTTTCGCTTTCCGATATTTGGATCAAATTCCTCAAGCTCTCCTTTTCCATGTTGCAATCCCAACCCAATTAACATCCACTGACAAACAAACTACAAAGCACAACTTGCTCTGATACAAAAAATGATCTGAATATGATCGAAATATGCTTAAGTAGTTTGATTAGTTTGTCATTTAGATTGATTGTTAACTGAAGAAAACTTTACTAAAAAATGGCATAAACTAGCAGCAAATAAATGATTAAATCACAACAATAAACAAGAAGAAGAAGCAAACACTTGATTATGGAGTTCGTCCCTGGTGGACTACATCTCCGGGTTCGCTTTCAAGTGGGCGCCCGTTTTTATTAGGATTGATATTGAGGAATTTATTTACACAGAAATGAATCAGAATGAATGTGCTCACTAGCACTTTTGGACTCTGTAAATAGAAATTACTCTCTCTCGCCTTTCTGATGCCTGTCTCTGCGCTCAACTCCGACACTCGATGGCTAAGAAATGCTGCAAACAAATCTGCCTATGTCCTGTTGAAACTGAACTTCAAAAACACTCCATTGTCCTTCATGAAGCTTTGTCATGGTTTAAATAAGTTTGCATCGAACCTTCAAATGCCCAAAATGACAATTGGTTGAGAAAAATTAGAGATGAGGGCTCGAATCCCTATCTCCTATTGAATACCTAGGATAAAGGATAGACCTTAGCGATGTTTTAAAACAAAAAACACATTTATAAACTATATAATAAAATTTTTAATCGTGTGGCTTGCTAACCAGGCAGAAGAAGTTTTACATGGCATGTGAACAGTGCAGGGGGATAGGTATAGCACCGGCGATTACAGTTTCCACCGGCGGCTTTGGAAACAACTTGTTACATAACAACAATCTCGATGTGGTCTATCCGGCGGTTCCGGTCATATCACTGCTACACGGTTTGAAAACCCGACAGTTGCTTAACCATTTTATTTATTTACTGCGGTCTAACTAAGACCAGTCACATGGTTGAAGACCTCCAATACGGTTAGGCTGGAGGTTTATTTTAATGCTGTGGTTTTTTTATTATAAAGTTTGATTTTGTAATGTTTTAAACCATATCATGACCTTGAACCTTGTTCAATAGCCCAAACATTTGTTTTAATTTGTGTTTGGGTTTTTAATACATAGTTTAGGCCCGAAAGTGGGTTGTAGCTTAGGTTTTCATTACGCTAGGACTTTTGTCACCTTAGTTTTAATGTTTAGGACCTAGGCTTTACATAGGATTTAGAGATAGGTTTTAACACCATAGATTTTTAGGTGTTAGGTCCAGGTCCTTAGGTTTAAAAACTTAGACCTTTACATTGTAAGGTATTTCACCCTTTTTGACCAATTTTAACCCAAATTCGAATCACATGACAACCATGCCATGAACTTGACACTGAACCATGGACGATATTAACAGAACTGGCGGATTGGAGACTAAACTAGACATCAGATTGCTGGAGCTGACTTGACCTTTCTGCTCAACTGTAATTGAACAAGATACTCCTAGATCAACATCCTTGGACCTCTTAGCTGCTGCAATCCTTGGAAATGCACTTTCATGCACTTCTTGATAGAGATAGAAGAGGGCTTTAGAGTCCTTCTTCCTATTTCTCTTCAGTAAATCCTTCTCTGCCTGTGTTAAGGCATTAAATGCATTTTCATCTTCTGGTTCTTCTAGACCATCTTCAACTAGCTCCCATAAATCTTAAGAGGAAAGCAGGGCTCTTATTGTGATTGCCCAATAGTCATAGTTCTTCCCATTAAATTGTGGGTGTTCAGTATTTCCTATACTCGTGCTTGTGCTGGCTCCTGCCATAGCTAGCTTTTTGAACTATGTTTTTAAAAAACTTGACCATGTTTTTAAACAAACTGTCTCTTTGTTGAGAAATAATCTCTGTTTCTAAAAAATTCCTTCTTACAATTCTCTGGACTGTATTTTTAAAGAAAACACAAAACAAACTCTGTTTCTGTAAAATACCTTGCTTTTGTTGAGCCTTCACTCTGCTGGTCAAAAGCTACAACAAAATTCTTCCTTCAACTTCTTTGAAAACTTCAAAGAGCCTGGACTAGCTCCGATACCATGTCGAAATTTCTGAATGATTCCAAACAACAGAGGAAATAAAATTCCTCAACTTCAACACAGAGATTTAATGTAAAAGTTCTGGATATAGATGGCACAAAACAACTATTTCATTAAACTTAAAAATCTATTACAAAATGCCTCAGAACTGTTGTTCTGGCTTTTCAAAAGAAACACTAACTGCTTCACATGTAGTGTTGAAAATTTTTCTTCACTGTCACTCTCTGTATTTTAAAAAATGCACACACACACAGTGCTCTCTACCTTTTGGCATTACAAAAAAAAAACAATACACAATCACACTGTTATTTATGCTCTCTGAATTTTCTTTGCCTTTAGCAAAAAATTACAATTTTATGCTCTCTCTGTGTTTTTAATACGCAAAATCAACTTTTCAATATACTACAGCCATCGAGATTTTTCTTTTCTTTTATACATAACATAACAAAACTATTAAACAAAAAAACAAAAAAAACTAAATAACGTTTTATATATATTATAAACTTAACAAGTTTATAATATATATGTATACGTGCCTTAAGTCAAAGGACTTTTCAATAAAAATATGTTGCGGCACTAAAAAAAAATATAACCAAAGTTTGGTTTAAAAACCTTTACAAAAATCATTTTATGTGGATTTCAAACTTATAAGTCAAAACTCCTTTTGATAATTCATCGCATCCAATTTCTGGGCTGCTGACATAGGCTTTCGGATTTGCAATAAACACTTCACTGGTTTATAATTCCTTTTCGCATCCATTTTGGGGTTGTTGACGTCAGCTCCCTTTCTATGTGATATGTATTCTATTGGTTGATTCTTTGTCATGTTGGCATGGTGGGAACCTCCTTTCATTTCGCGGGTGAAGAGTTGTGATGACAAGGCTCATTCAAATCAAAAAACCAAAATGTTGGTGGTTTCAAACGTTGGTAGGTGGTGTTTAATGGTGGTGGTTGCAGTGTTTTAAAAATAGGGATGGAGAGTTGGATTGCATGGAGTGAACCATGAAATTCTTTTGCTGAAACAGACCTACGACCATTATCCAAGAAAATGTGTTTGCAGGGTTTTAAACATCAGAGATGGAGTGCACACAACAGGAAAAATTTTGTCGCTGTTGTACTTTTCGTCCTCTTTCACAGGGTTGCAGGTGGGTTTAATATTTCAAAATTATTTTCTCTTATACAAAATTTAAAATAAAGGAGGTCTTCTCTCCTGGAAAGGCTTCAAAATCACACTATTATTAATCTTTTTTTTATAAATTAGCTTTGAAAATAATAGATATTCTTGTAGAAATTTTTGAAAATATGGATTACAACTGTAAAAATTCAAAATTTTGGGTGCTCCAGAAATTGTTGACCATGCTGAATCTATTTCCACCTAAAAAACATAATTCAAACATTTTAACATTCTGATTTTTTGAAAAACATTCTCCAAATTGTAACCTGACTTCTAGTTGTCCAACTAATCACAAAGGCTTCAAAATATAGTAGGACTTCCCAACTATTCTGGAGCATCAGTAAACAACACCTTCAAAATCAGGGATACATACTTTCTGAGCTATAAGATATTAAATGCCATTGAGCATATACCTTCCACTATTAAATTTAAATGAATTTAAATCTAACACCCAAAAAATAATGATCACCTTCAAAAATCTACTATGTCGCTAATTTTCTAATCTTAAAGTTTCGTATGATATGATAATGATAATGCGCAAAGCGCCATTATAACCAATTATGAATTGTGACCCAACTTCCTCTTATGATATGATAATGCACGAGGCTCCATTATAACCAATTATGAATTGTGACCTAACTTCTCGCTATTAAAAGGTATCACTTTTTCATATTAATTCACAAAAATCAATGACCTTTTTCAATTTTCATCAACTTTGAGAAAAAATAATTGTTGGTATGGGTACTGTTAGCCACCGATAAAATTTTGTCATACCAAATGATGGCTAAATGATTTTGGAGCCTTCAAGAAACAGATTTTATTGCAAAAAGTGTTACCGCTTGCAAACTTTACTATTGTTTCCATTTCGTACTCTGAAAATTCTGCTATTTTCATAAGTCAAAACACTGCTGCAAAGACCCTTTTCCTCCTTCCACCACAAAACTAACGTTCACTTTTTACCTCTTTATTCCATAAAATTCCTCTATTTTTTCATGAGTTTCCTTCTTCCATTCATGAAAACCCACTTTGTAAGGTTTAAAACCCACTTTTTAGCCTTACCAAAACCCTCGAATCCCTTTAAAAAAATTGAAAAATCATAAAAATTTCATGTTTTTTATTACAGGCTTTAGCCCCTTTGGCTAAGCCCCCTAACCACTTCGCCACATGTGCCCTTCCCATAAAAACCAGGCGCTAGTCTCATCAGTGCTTATCGCATCGGAAATAAATCAACGACCGCAAGTCTTTTGCCATGTTCCGAAACTCCGATGCGATTAGCCTTTGAATTTAGAACCCCCGATCTCATTATCTTTTCATATAACCCATGGGCCCACCTTCCATGCTTAAAACCTTGTAAATAATCCTTTCCTGATCACCTTTTTCTTTTATAAAAGCCAAAAACCCATTTTTCCAAAATTTTGATCTAAAAAGCTAAATCACGTGTTAAATATCAAATGGGTAGATTAAAAGGACCGATCGTGCAATCACATCGGGGAATTACAATGGGTAGATTGAAAAGGTTGCATCAAAATTTTTCGATGCGATTAGGGCCTATATATATTAAACTCCCCCGCCCTTGCCTTTTTGTTTCATATGACTTTCCCCGGGACCAAGTGTCGAAGTCCCGAAGTGCTCAATCACATCGGGGAATTTCAATGGGTAGATTGAAAAGCCCAGGCCCGAAGGCCCGACCCCGATTAGCCCCTATATACATAAGCCCGGGGCCTATCGGAGGTCTATATAAAACTAGGCCCACAACCGATTGCCAAATCACATCAGAACTTTTCCTTGGTGTGGTTTAAGTGTTTACCACCACCGATTGCGATGGCCCGATCGCCCAATCGCATCAAAACTTTCTCTGGTTGCGCAATCACATTGCCTCACTCCCAACTGTCGATTACGATTTCCCCCGATGTTTCACCCACCGTCGATCTGATCTGCAGATCGACGGTCTACAATTAATCACATCACAACTTTCAATCGGTGCGGTTGCTCGCCACCCCCGATTGCGATCCACCGATTGCGATTCATCGATTAGATCTGGGCCATCTATCTGCATTCATCCGACAGTCCAGATTATTTCCGAAACCCATTCGCCTTTTTTTCATTTTTCTCTGCCTAATGTTTTTTAACCTCTTTTCTTTGTATTTCCGTCATTTTTTCATTATACGACCAGGATCGCTCCCAACCGTCGATCTTTGTAGATCGACGGGTCCGACTTATATATCCCTTCGTTCTCCTTTTTTGCCTCTTCTATGCAAATCTCCACTGTTGGATGAAGCCATCCAACAACCACGCTCTCTCCTGATGCCCTCTGAAGCAGTTTACCAAATAAACGCAGGATTTTGTAATTTTTGTGTGTCTTTTGCAGGATCTAATGGATTTCGAATGTTTTAAAGGGAAAATCAAAGCCAAAGGATGACGATATTTCAGGCTTTGTTTATTAAAAGGATCCATGTAAAGGTTTCAACACCATGCTCAGGTGGCGCATCATGAAGCACTGATACCATAAAAATACCTTCGTGAATCTGCACATCAACAAGACACCATGAAGAGTAATATGATTAAAAGAGTATCAGACCGACAACGCAGAATCAAAGTGGAAAATTATTTAAAGATTGTTAACACAGTTTGGAAGGATTAAGACATAAATTTGACTGAGGCAAGCATCTGATTCACGTTTAAAGAAAGTTTAAAGACCAGAAGACAAAGATTAGGCTTAATTAAAGACTAAAACACAAAATTCAAATATACTACAGGTGTTTTAGGTCAAACACCCTACGCTGCCACATCAGGGGAAAATTGAATCCCCTAGCTACCACAAAGCCACCTACAGCCTCAAAGCAATCAAAAGGAGGCCGAGTTATTGCCTGACCAAGAGAGTTTGCATCAATGTGGTCGAACAGTTATTTCCACCAAAGAAATTTATTATAAACTGTCAACAGAAGCTATGTTGAGGATAACGCAGAGCCTTAAAGTCAACAATTTCTTTCCAAGCAAGCTCAAATAGTTAATATAACCAATTAATACAGGAGAAATATCAGAATGTTCTCCATCGAGCCCCTCAAAGGCCAAGAGACAACGAACTGTATTAATTCAACTTAGAAGATATTTATCCCTTTCCACCTCCTCATTCTTCTATAAATACTTCTGTAGAAGATGAGAAGTTGTTGGTTGTTGTTTAATCACAAGTTGTAATACTGAAACTCTTTGAAATAAATACATAGTCCGTTGAAGTTGAAGAAGAAACTGAAGTCTTGGAAACCTTGATGATGTTGTTGCATGTTTGTTCCTCAGAAGGCTCTTTCATTGGATCCATGAGCTTGGATGTTGGTGAAGTATTCATAACTGTTTTATGTTTTCCCCTATTTTCATTATGTTCTATAATTTCTTACTACAATAGGTTGAAATTTTTAGGCTAAGAAATGACTCTTGGAAGCACCTTAGACCGGTTCATCCTTCACTGTTTCATGTTTTCTTCTGCTAAAGTATTTTAGAGTCTTTAATCTCTCTCTTTAATCTTCATGCTTGTTTATTTCCTTAATAGTTCGAACAGTTGGTTTCAGCATGATTTATGGTTCTCCCTGCTTGTCTGCTGCCACTTAAAAACTGTTATTGAAGTCTCCCTTTGAAGTTCTTTGCTTACAGTGAATCAAAGAGGTCTATTTTGATCTTGCCCTTTGTCCTCACTTAATCAGTTGGCTTAAAGGTCGTTATAATTATGATCATAGATGTTTTTAGGTGTTCCCTCTTCTATGACTGTAATTATCAGTAAATATTTTATGTTTCTAAGTCCTTTAAAATAAATCTTTGAGGAAATAGGGTGTTCCCCGAATCTTAGATTTCATTTTAAAAGTTGTTTTGAAATCATTATTTGCTTAAAGGTGTGATTGGTAGAAATTATGGTTAGCCCTATCTATGAAAGAGCTCTTTATTGTTCAAATTATGCTTTCGGATTCCCTTTGTTGAGAATTAAACCTCTCTTTCCAAATCATCAATGTTCATCTCATTCCAAAAACAAAAGGATCCTGTAGCCAAGTTAGATTTGCCCTTTGATATCCCATATCCATTGATGAGTTTGTTATGACCTTTTCTTGACTCCATTGCCCAATGAACCAAATATTTCTCTGTCCTATATATCTTTCCTATGCCTTTCATGTTCTGCTGTATCATACCAAACAAATAAACAAATAAACACATGCACTTAATAACTAGTCTAAAACCAATACTCAAAGCACACAAGATAAACCTTTGCAAACAAACTTTTGAGAGATCTCTCTATGAGAATAGGAGGACTAGATCCTATAACTCTAAAGATTGGTTCTGATGTTTCCTTGTCCTTTTATTTTCCAAACTATCAAAACACGGGACACCAACATAATGGCGATCACGGTGGGACCTACTGAGAATACAGTGGTTTGAAAACCATTCTTCAAACTTTTTAGGCCTAGTATGACATAAGTAACTTTCTTCAAGCACTACTTAACAAATGGTAATCGTGATAGGACTTAATTGAATTAGTGAAAAACTAAGTAACCCTTAGGATTCTCCTTAGCCCTTATCAAAACTTGAAGGAACCAGTTACCAAGCCATAAGAGCAACTCTGTTTTTTTGAACACCTTAGCTAAGTGCGAAATCAGACTTAGAACACTCTCTTAACCTATAAGACCAAAATAACTCAGAAAAACACAAAACAATTTCAGTTTGGCTTCATAATAAACTTGGTGGTGGACCATAAAACCTTTTACCTCCAAAAGAGCTAAAATTTCCACCTGGCGACTCCACAATCCTAAAAACAGACCTTAAGACTCCACTGGGAAGACCCCAAGTCTTAAATAGCATCATACAAACTCAGCTAGAAGGCTTTAAGATTAAAATTTTCCTTCTTCTGAAAAGATCAGTTAGCCTCTTAAATATTGTCATATTTGGTTAAAATTTTCTTTTTAACTGGGTCTGAAAAACATAGCATAGTGGCTCCTAGAAAGATTCATACTAGAGCCTACCCTGACCCAAACCCACCTGAAGTAGTTGATAACCCAGAAGGTATCCTTAGGAAGTCTCCTAAGATAAAATTATCGACTGTTTTCAGATCACCCTTGAGAGCTAATTCAGTTCCTGAAAACCTTGCGGCTCTACGAGAAACACATGGTGGTGGACCATTAAACCTTTTACCTCCTTAGGAGCTAAAAATCTTCCACCTGGCGACTCCACACTCCGAAACTCCTAGTAGACCAAATGACTCCACTCGTAGAAGACCCTGAACTGATTGACCAGACACAGTGACCTCTTTCTTAATTTACAAACATGATTCCAAGAATACAACGAAGATATGCCCCAATGAGTAGAAATCATATCCCTGGGTTTCCACATAGGATGCCCTAGGTGAATTTGGATGACAACCTGCCTGTTTTTCAAGGTTAAAAGTTTGATGACCCTTTATTACATCTTATCAAATTTCACATACGTGTATGGAGGTTGAAATTTGAATGGCATGAAGACTTCCTAATGAAAATGTTCATGTTAACATTAGAAGGAAAAGCGAGGGATTGGTACGAATGCTTAAGATCTAGTAGTTTGTTTTCTTTAAGAGACCTTGAATACGTGTTCTATGAGAACTATAACGAAAACACTACATCATTATCATTGGGTGAAATATATTATGATCCATCACAAAACATCACCCAACACATTATAGAAAATGAGGAAGATTTGGAAGAGATGCATCCTGAAGATCTTTTAACAACCATTCATGAGTTTAATCTCCTATTGAAAATTTTTAAGAACATAGATGAATCAGTTGAGGAAGAGATGATCCAAGTAGTAAAGAACATTCCTCAAGATATCCTTGAAAACTCAAATATTGATTCATCATCCCTTGTATCTGAGACTCAAGAAGACATCCAGCCTCAAAATCGGTCTTCGCAAGAGACAGAGAACTGTTGTACTCCTGTTCAAAGGAACATAGAAACATCCTTCCCTTTGACAGAAAAAGAGATAGATCAGACTATTTATAAATAGTCAGCCTCTGAAACTTTCTGCAAAACAAACATTCTTGCCCATTTACATAGAGAACTTTGTTGTACAGATTTAGAAAGTTCTTTTGTAGATCAGAATGAAGAAGGACCTGTTGATAACCCAGTATGTTTGATTGGTAGTATTACTTATATTTTTGATTCTCCTAAATTTGATCTATCTAGTGATGATGCTTCCCAAACAAAGATTAATTTTGCAAGATCATCATTAGCAGATTTATGGGAGGAACATCAGTTCCTTCAAAGAAGTAATGAGATAGTACAAACTATTTATGATACTGATGATGAAAATTTTCAAAGCCTAGAAGTGAGTGAAGATTCATTCAGTCTTTTCTCTGCTTATTTTCAAATCATCAGTAATAATTTCCATATGATTGGGACTCAGCAGAATTTCGGCTCGAAGGATGAGGAGGAAAGAAACAAAGGAATTTTTGAGCAGGTTGAAATCAAGGAGCCTTCTCTTGAAAAAGAGGAAGCAATTGAACATACCCCTACTCAAGAATATAATAACCTCCTCATAGAGTACATTCCACTAAACTAGATCTTACCAGGGCTACAAGAGGACAACATTGCCAAATATGATGAGTCCTCCAGTTCAGATGATTAGGAAGAGGAAGGGAAACAAATAGAAGATTGTCCTACTGAAGATATACCATCTTCTGAAGAAGAGAATCTTCATCTTTTCTTTGTTGATCCTATGGAAAAGTATGTGGAAATCCCAACTGGCTCAGATTATCAAACAGTGACCCTTTGCAAGAGCCAGATACATGAAGAGCTGTCACCTTCTGTGATAGCATTTATATTGAAGGTTAGTCTTCAATATGTTCTATGGATACCTCTGACAAGCAACCAAACTTTCTTCTTCCTCTTGACATTACTCAGCTGGCTGCATTGGCACTTTTGTATCATATGAATATGTAAATACTCCATGTTTATAATAGGTTAGATAGGAATGTCGATAAGGCTCAACCTTTGAGCATTTAGTTAGTTGTTGTTTTTTGCTTTGAAGAATACAAAGGAATAAAAATACAAAAACAAAGAAAGAATGAAAAGAGGGCAGATTGACGTAAAAACAATAAAGGTATGGCCCCATACCAAAAAAGAGAGAAACAAATCTGAAAGTGTGCAAGATTAAATGCCACTCCTGAAGAACACACTTCTAGTCAGTCAAAGAGCCTAAACTTGACTAACTAGTTTTAAATTTTCTGCTGATAGGATAGTGAATTCGATTTTCCAAACTGTTTAATCTTGGCTTATTAGTAGATAGATTAGGATAGAAATCAAAGGTTCAAACATACTCAAAATCTGAACCTAACATTTCAAAAAGAGAATGAATCAAATTTGTTTTGTTTTCTGAGTCAAAGGATAAAAATTTGGTTCTAATTAACTCAAAATATGAACTAGATGGCAAAGGAGAAACAACTCAAATAAAGTCAAAACAGAGTTGTAAAAAGATGAAGGAAGTTCTTTGAATTTTCAGATCTTAAGCCTTCATCATTTTGATTTAATTTTCTGCAAATAATAATCTATGTGTAGCTTGTTTTTATGCCATAGATCAGCATCAAGTTAGACTGTTCAATCCTGACTTGTATGCTTTTTAATTTATGCTTTAGCAATTAGAGAATAAACAGCTGTTAGACTGTTTAATCCTAACAGATTAGTAGATTAGTTAGAGAATCATATGGGCTCAACTGCTTAATCTGAGTCTATGGAGAAATAAGAAGTAGAACTAGATTAGATTTTTTTCTTTCAAAATGAATAAAATGTTATAAGAGAGTTTGCCAATCCAAGTGCACTCTAGGAAGAAAAAATGTTACATCAGTAGGATTGGGTAGGTAGAAAGCTTGTTGATGAAAGATCCTTTTTTTTCCATGGTTGTTAGCATTTCCAGAGCAAAAGAAGATCATTCAATCAAATAAATGTAGCCCAATGGATGAGGCAACTGATCAGTACTTAGAGAATGCAAGTCTAAAATTCTTGATGCCTTCAAGAAGGTATCATCCCCAAGTGGAGCCACTGTTAGCCACCGATAAAATTTTGTCATACCAAATGGTGGCTAAATGATTTTGGAGCCTTCAAGAAACAGATTTTATTGCAAAAAGTGTTACCTCTTGAAGTCTCATGAAGACATCTGGTCATTAATCTTAAAACTTTACTATTGTTTCCATTTCGTACTCTAAAAATTCTGCTATTTTCATAAGTCAAAACACTGCTGCAAAGACCCTTTTCCTCCTTCCACCACAAAACTAACCTTCACTTTTTTACCTCTTTTCTTCCATAAAATTCCTCTATTTTTTCATGATTTTCCTTCTTCCATTTCATGAAAATCCACTTTGTAAGGTTTAAAACCCACTTTTTAGCCTGACCGAAACCCTCGAATCCCTTTAAAAACATTGAAAAATCTTAAAAATTTCATGTTATTTATTGCAGGCTTTAGCCCCTTTTGCTAAGCCCCCTAACCACTTCCCCACATGTGCCCTTGCCATAAAAGACAAGCGCTAACCCCTTTCAGTGCTAATTTCATCGCAAAATGCCAGCGCACAATTTTGTTTGACATCTTTCAAATGTTTCGATGCAATTAGCCCTCTGTTTCATGACCCTAATCGTATTATTAACCTTGTAAATAAATCCTTTCCCAATCACCTTTTTCTTTGTAAAACCCAAAAACCCATTTTTCCAAAGTTTTGATCTAAAAATCCAAAATCACATGCTATATATAAAAAATGGTTAGAATGAAAAGAGCCGATCGCGCAATCGCATCGGGAAAATTCAAAATGGGTTGATTAAAAAGACTGCATCGAAACTTCTGATGCGATTAAGACCCATATGTTCATGAACCCCGTTCCTTTGTTTTATTTTCAAAAACCAAGCGAGAAGGCCGAAGCACTTATCGCGTCGTAAAAGTTCAATGGGTTGATTGTAAAGACCCACATCAAAAATTTCCGATGTGATTGGGTCTTATATATATATAAAACTCCGCCCCTCCGATTGTGATGGCCCGATCGCATCAGAAACCTTTGTAAGGCTCCTCCGATTCTGTTCATTTGAAACTTCCGATTGCGATGGCCCGATCGCACCATCGCATCGGCCCTCCCTGATCATTCAATCGCATCACAACTTTCTATCGCTGCATGTGTTTGTTACCTCCGATCGGCCAGTCCCCCGATTCATTCTCCACCATTGATCTAATCCTTCGATCCAACGGTCCGCGCGAAATCGCATCGCAAGTTTTATTCGGTGCATTTGTTTGTTCACCCCGATCGCCGACCTCCCGATTTAATATCCGTCGTCGCTCTCTTTGGGTCTAGTTTCATCCGACGGCTCATATTTTACCTAAAACCCATTTGATATTTGATTCATTCCTCCCTCTGCTTAAGGTTTTTAATATGTTTTCCTTTGTATTTTCGCTATTTCTCCATTATGCGTCCCAGATCGCTCCCAACCGTTGATCTCTGCAGATCGACGGGTCCAACTTACATATCCCTCCCTTCTCCTTTTTTTCCTCTTCTACGCAGATCTCCACCATTGGATGAAGCCATCCAATGGCCACGCTCTCTACCGACGCCCTCTGAAGTAGTTTACCGAATAAACACAGGATTTTGTAATTTTTGTGTGTTTTTTGCAGGATCTAATGGATTTCGAATGTTTTAAAGGGAAAATCAAAGCCAAAGGATGATGATATTTCAGGAATTTTTTATTAAAGGGATCCATTTAAAGGTTTCAACACCACGCTCAGGTGGCGCATCATGAAGCTTTGATACCATAAAGAGACCTTCGTGGATCTGCACATCAACAAGACACCGTGAAGAGTAATATGATTAAGGAGTATCAGACTGACAATGCAGAATCAAAGTGGAAAATTATTTAAAGACTGTTAACACAGTTTGGAAGGATTAAGACATAAATTTGACTGAATCAGGCATCTGATTCATGTTTAAAGAAAGTTTTGAAGACTAGAAGACAGAGATTAGGCTTAATTAAAGACTAAAACACAAAATTCAAATATACTACAGGTGTTTTAGGTCAAACAGCCTACGTTGCGACATCAGGGGAAAATTAAATCCCCCAGCTACCACAAAGCCACCTACAGCCTCAAAGCAATCAAAAGGAGGCAGAGTTATTGCCTGACCAAGAGAATTTGCATCAATGCGGCCGAACAGTTATTTCCACCAAAGGAATTTATTAAAAACTGTCAACAGAAGTTATGTTAAGGATAACACAGAGCCTTAAAGTCAACAATTTATTTCCAAGCAAGCTCAAATAGTTAATGTAACCAATTAATACATGAGAAATATCAGAATGTTATCCATTGAGCCCCTCAAAGGCCGAGAGACAACAAACTATATTAATTCAACTTAGAAGATATTTATCCCATTCCACCTCCTCATTCTTCTATAAATACTTCTGTAGAAGATGAGAAGTTGTTGGTTGTTGTTTGATCACCAGTTGTAATACTGAAACTCTGAAATAAATACATAGTCCATTGAAGTTGAAGAAGAAACTGAAGTCTAGAAACCTTGATGATGTTTTTGCATACATGTTCCTAAGAAGGCTCTATCATTGGATTCATGAGCATGGATGTTGGTGAAGTATTATGAACTCTTTTATGTTTTCCCCCATTTTCATTATGTTCCATAATTTCTTACTATAGTAGGTTGAAAGTTTTAGGCTAAGAAATGACTCTTGGAAGCACCTTAGACCTGTTCATCCTTCACTGTTTCATGTTTTCTTCTGCTGAAGTATTTTAGAGTCTTTAATCTCTCTCTTTAATCTTCATGCTTGTTTATTTCCTTAATAGTTTGAATAGTTGGTTTCAGCATGATTTATGGTTCTCCCTGCTTGTCTGCTGCCACTTAAAAACTGTTATTGAAGTCTCCCTTTGAAGTTCTTTGCTTACAGTGAATCAAAGAGGTATGTTTTGATCTTGCCCTTTGTCCTCACTTAAACAGTTGGCTTAAAGGTCATTATAATTATGATCATAGATGTTTTTAGGTGTTCCCTCTTCTATGAATGTAATTATCAGTAAATCTTTTATGTTTCTAAGTCCTTTAAAATAAATCTTTGAGGAAATAGGGTGTTCCTCGAATCTTATATTTCATTTTAAAAGTTGTTTTGAAATCATTATTTGCTTAAAGGTGTGATTTTTAGAATTTATGGTTAGCCCTGTCTATCAAAGAGCTCTTTATTGTTCAAATTATGCTTTCAAATTTCCCTTTGTTGAGAATTAAACCTCTATTTCCAAATCATTAATGTTCATCTCATTCCAAAAACAAAAGGATCCTGTGGCCAAGTTATATTTTCCCTTTGATATCCCATATCCATTGATGAGTTTGTTATGACCTTTTCTTGACTCCATTGCCCAATGAACCAGATATTTCTCTGTCCTATATATCTTTCCTAGGCCTTTCATGTTATGTTGTATCATTCCAACCAACCAAACAAACAAATAAACACCTGCACTTAATAAATAGTCTAAAACCAATACTAAAAGCACACAAGATAAACCTTTGCAAAAAAAAATTTGAGAGATCCCTCTCTGAGAACAGGAGGACTAGATCTTGTAACTCTAAATATTGGTTCTGATGTTACCTTGTCTTTTGATTTTCCAAACTATCAAAACACAGGACACCAATAGGTTGGTTTAATTAAAATACAAAGAGAGAGAGAGAGAGAGAGCTCTTCTCCTAAGATCTTTAGAAGATGTTGATGATTAATAACTATGAGGATTGGTTTAATTAAAAGAGAGAGAGAGAGAGAGAGAGAGAGAGAGAGAGAGAGAGAGAGAGAGAGATTCTCCTAAGACCTTTAGAATATGTTGATGATTAATAACTACGAGGGTTGGTTTAATTAAAAAACTGTCTCTAATTTCTCCTAGGGATGAGGCATTAAATATGGAGAGAGAGAGAGAGAGAGAGAGAGAGAGAGAGAGAGAGAGAGAGAGAGCTCTTCTCCTAAGATATTTAGTAGAAGATGTTGATGATTAATAACTACCAATGTTTCCTCATGAACCCTAGTGCCTTACTCCAGGAAGGAAGGTACAAAGAAAATATTACAAGGATGATGAAAATAATCTCTCTTTCTCCTAGATACCTAAGAGGTAAGGAAGACAAAAATATGTCAGACTACGCCAATATTACAAAGCCACAAGTAGTCTCACACATTTGAAGTGCTACACTCTAAGGATATACACATGTCAATATCTAATTTGATTTCATACATCGGCAAGGATCCATGCAAGTGTGTTCCATGATATGTGTTTGACACTAATCCAAGCCATTCAGGACTACAAGGCTCCTCATAAGTAATGTGCTACACGAGGTCCACTTCCTTTGCATGAACATCATTGCAACCCATGTCCTGAAGTTGAATCCATGCCTTTATGCAAACATATAAGCAACCCCATTTCTTTAAAATGATTTCAGATACCACTATGATTTCTCGGCCTGAGGGACATTGATGTCATATCCCTAATTTTGAATAGAAAATTGATAGAAAGGGTTCTCTTAAAACTCATATTGCATAGATGTGTTGTGTTAATAGGTAGCTAAAAAAGGAAAAATGCCTGTTGAATGGGATACTACACAGATACTTGAAAGAACCATGGAGGCAAACAAGTCGAAATTTAAAGAACAATCTCTCAACAAATGATTATGTGATTAGTTGATCTATATTTTAAGAAATGATGAAGGAAACCCTGAATGCATGGGAAGAGTGTTTTAAATCTGGTATTAATATATTTGGCCCAAATTTCAATGAACAAAAGGGCCCCTTCTTTAATGCTTTGATCCAGAGGCATAAACTGGTTGGTTTGCATGTGGTTTAGTCCCTACTTGGGTACAAGTTCAAACCTCATGGGGAGGGGTTGAGGATGGAAGCCACTTTGGGTGAACTAAACTTCCCAAGGGGTGTCTGGGCTCGATCAAGCCTTACACAATCTTGGTGATAAGCATCCCATTCTTGTTTCATCACTGTTTTTTCCATGAAATAAACATTTTATTCCTAGCTTAGGCTCATCCTAGATGCATGTAAACATAAAAATAAAAATAAAAAACTTTGAGCCTACAAGATAAAGGAGTATAATGATGATGGTGGAGCAGTTTAGGCCTTCTTTTAGCAAGTGAATGCTATTATTTTGAGGTTAAAGTTTGAGGATTTTCAAGACCAAGATTTTTCTACACATTGAAGCTTAAAATTAAATAATAGTTACATGTTCAAAGTGCATGCAAAAACATTTTCCAAAGGAATTGATTTAAATATTTTATAAATGATTATCTATGGTTGTAGGAAGTCTGGATGAAAGGAGAGAAAAGATCGACCAATGTGCAACAGAGGAACAAAACTCAGGATTGTAATGGAGCAAGTTGGTAGAAAAGAAACATTGTTGTGAGAGAGTTGTGTGGAAAATATTTGTGTGAGTGTTGTTGAGAAGAGGAAAAGTATGCCTATGCTGAAGAGAAGAGGCTGAGAGTTCATATGCAGAGGAAAGAGCTCAAGAGTTCCTGAGAAGAATAAATCTTCGAGAAGAGAGCCCTGTGTGGGTTTATGTTGTTGTAGAGTGGAGAGAGTTCAAAGAGGGTTGTGTATGAGTGATCGTTGTTGAGAAGAATGTAAGGTGGAATGATGAAGGTTGCAAAGGAGAAAATAGTCGATATTAGGAAAAGTGGTTGTCATCTACAAGGGATATTATTTCCTTATTGAGTGTGGGTTGGAACCTCCATACATGAAGTTGGTGATTCCATATTAGTGGGTGTCTAAGGAAGGCTTGGGGGGGTGCCTCCTGCAAGTTGGTGCTTGCATAAATCCAAGGAGCTGAAAGTTTGTGCTTGCAATTTTTTTTTGAAGTTGATGCTACACATGGTGCCTCTTGTAAATTGATATGGTGTCTACAAAAGGATGGACTTGGTGCTTCCTCCTAGTGGGTGATAGAAAAAAATCAAACTGATTTGGTGTTTCATGTGAGTGTTGGATCACAAGAATATTAATGTAATAGGGTAGGTTCTCTTGATTTTACATCAATAATGAAACAATATTTGATGGGTTTTCTCTCGCAAGGGTTTCCACGTTAAAACATTGTGTCATGCGTGTGCTTCTCATGTTATGTTTGATTTTGTTAGTAATATGGCTAATGTTATGTTTTTTTAATGGTTGATCTCATATAATGAATGTAAAGTTTGAATGAGTAAAGATAAATTGGCATAAAATTTTAAATAAGTGTTGATAATAATTCACCCCCCTCTGTGTATAGAATTGTTTCCAAATCACGAAAAACTTAATTGCTCGAAGGTATATCAAAGGGAAACAATCACTAATAACATTTGGCTTACTCTAGAGGGAGTTACATAACTGAATGGATCGGACTAAGATCTATGTAGGATTAGAATGGAATCCTATTTAATGGTTTTACATTTTTATGTATGGTGCTCCATAGTTAATGGAGAAAAGATCAAGAAGAAGGGAGAAGTTAAGATTACTCAAATTAAAGGGCTATAAAAGAACTATGGTGATGGAGTAAAGCATTATGAGTTGGAAAATTAAATTATGGATAGAATGCGGTATCTACATGGAGGGTAAACCCATGCTGTAATAGAGGAGGTTGATGAAACTTTTTGCTCAATAAGTGAACTATAATATGTATATGTTATTGCTAGAAATAATAAACATAATAAGATAAGGAATAAGTCGAAGAAAGCATCCGAAAATTGACATACTAAGAAGAATGAAGATTATAGATTTAAGGCTTCTGCGATTTTCATTTTGTGTAGAATTGTTTTCTGGATTCATCACATCTATTATTGATTGAGTCGATGTTTTGAACCAATCCACTGTGGTTCATCATTAGGATAGATCCATGAGTTATTCAAATCTCACTAAAAGATATAAATAGGGGGTGGTGAAAATGAGCAGATGGAAAATATCTGGCAGGGAGACTTAAAATGACATAATGAGAAAAATTATTTAATTATTTAATTTATTAATTAGTTTATTAATCAATTTAATATTATTCTGTTAATAGTCAAATTACTACTTTTTAGAATTATATTTAAAATTTCAATAATTTATGATAAAAATTTCATAAATTTTCAAAACAATTTAAATTTTATTTGGTAATAGATGATACTACTAATGAATAATAATTATTTATAAGTTTAAAGATAAATATAACAATTATTAATAATTAATGATTATTAAGAATTATTAAGAATTTAATCTTTAATAACGAGGGGTGATAGAGATTTTGAAAATGGTAGATATTATTATTTAAAGATTAATGATTCTTATGGTTAATTAATAATTATCAATAATTATTAATAACTATAAATAACTGAATTTTAGATATTAATAGGATTAAAAATCAAGATAAATAATATCTAATTGAGATAATATTATTAATGATTAATTAATCATTAATAATTATTAAATTTTAGATTTTAATAAGAATTACAGGGTTTAATTTAAGATAAATAATATTTAATTAAAATAATAATAATTATATTTTTTAATAATTATTAGTTTAATTTAAATTAATTGAATTCTTGACTGTATAAAATAGTAAAAGGGGGGGGGGGGGAATAATTAACACGATTTTAAGGTGGTTATTCAGTTGAAATAAGGAGTGACAAGTTTGAGGATGATAGTGGAGGAAATTAGAAATGAGCAGAAACCGAATGTGAAGGATGAGGAGTGAGGAATGAAGTACTTAGGTGTGGGTGGGATTAGGGTTCAAAGTAGGTTCCCAATTGTCACTTATTTTCTAGCCATCATCATGGTTAATTTTATTAGGGTGTTTTCCTATTTCAATCACTTCTCTAAATTTCATATGGTGATAATGGTCAATTTTTGCCACAACACAAGAGTTTTAAATACAAATATGATGATTAGTTTGCTGCAATTCTCCACAACACTGAGGTTTTAGAGCGGTTATGTTCTATGTCGACAACATGTTCTTGAATCCTCGTCAATATAGATCAAATAGTTTCACCAATGTAAGGTTTTCCACATGAACACAGAATCAAATAAACTCCTTTGTGGCATCTAGGATCAATGGGATCTTTGACATATTTGAGACACCTTCTGATAGTATTCATGGGTTTCAATGTTTTTTTAATAATTCTCTTCTTTAAAATGTGAGAGAGTTTGTCTATGATGCCTGATATGTAGGGGAGGTGAACTTTTCCCATAATATCATCCATTTTTATTTTATTTCTAGGGTGATTCTCAGCATTTTTAAATGCTTTGATTACTTGGTTTCTTTTATATCCATTCTTTTCAAATAATCTCAAAAGATGGTTTTTATCCTGTTCAAATTGATCTTGATATGAAATACATACATCATTGGTTTCTAAAGTGTTAAGAACTCCAAGTTTCTAAGTCGAATGATGGTGGGACCTGGTGTGAAGGTATTGATAAGTGTGGGTTTTTCTATGACAGACCTGGAGAGATATGGAGTCATCATGGTTTCTACTGTTAAGGATGTTAAGAAAGAGAAGGCTTTAATTATGCTCTAACTTCATGGTAAAATTGATAGAATCTGATAGACCATTCAGGTGATTTAAGAAAATATCCAATTTATATTTTCCATGTGTCAAAATAATAAAGGTGTCATCCACGAATATTTTCCAATTTTTAGGTTTTAAAGGAGAGGATTCAATGGCGTTGTCTTCAAAATATTCCATGAAGAGATTGGCAATGATTGTGGATAGAGGATATCCCATAGAAACCCCATAGTTTTGTTCATCAATTTCACCTTTAAAATTGAAAAAGGTTGATTTGAGACAAATTTCTATTAATTTGGAGGTGTGTGGATCAGGGATCTTGTGAACCACCATCATAGTTTCATCAATGAGAGTATTATTATATAGATATTTTACGTCAAAGTTGACTAATATGTGATTTTTATCCAAATTTAATTTGTTTATTTCATTAATGAAATGAGAGGAATCCTTGATGAAGGACATAGTATTTCCAACCAAAGGTTTAAGCTTCTTGGCAAGGTGTTTAGAGAGATGGTAAGTGGGACCTCCAACGTTATTGAGAATGAGTCTTATCAGTATCACTTTGTGTATCTTAGGGGCTCCATAGATACGAGGAGTGTAGTGGTTTTTTTCTATAAAAAAATTGATGTTCTGTTCATTGCTAGATTTAATTAAGTTTTGAACATTTCTAGAGATTATTTTTATGGAGTTATTTTTTAATTTTTTGTAGCAACCAGAGTTATTGAGGTGGTCCAACATCTTTTCATAATAGTCATTTGTGTTCATGATGACAATTTCTCCACCTTTGTCTACATTTAGGACAACAATATTAGGGTTTTGGTTTAAGGATATTAGAGCAAGGAATTCATGCATGGAAATGTTGCTTTTAGGAGGTTTGGCTTTTCTTAGGATAATGGAGAATTCATGTCTGATAATTTCTATGTTCAGGAAGCTCTTTGATACCATACTCAATGTTACAAAGAATGTCTTCTTTGTGAATGATGTGAGGGGAAATAGAAAAAATTAATCCTCTTTCAAGAAGATTAAGAGTGTGTTGGTCAATTTGCATATTAAACTAACTCAATGGCTGGTGTCATGAGAGGTAGATGGATTGATAATTATTGTCCTATTTCCAACTCACCAATTTCCAAGTTTGTAACTTTAGGTTTAGTACTAATGAGAATTAATGATTTTGGTTAGTTAAATTCAGATGTTGTTCTAGATGGGGTAGCTTCCGAAGTACCATGTTTGGTAGTTTGCATTTTATTATTTTATGATGTTTAGTTGTTTTCTATGGAGGTAAATAAGGAAATATTTGCATTATATGTGAATGATGGCTGTGTTCTTCCACAACTATATAATTGATTTTAGAAATTAAAAACACAAATACAAATGAAAAGGGGTAACTATGAATAAAAGGTTTACCTAGTCATTATGAACTACAATATATGTCTACTTACGTGAAGGAAATATCCCCGAATGTTATGTTCATTGTATCATAGTTAACAACGTGATTGACTCTGTTACCTATGGCAGGATTGTAACCTAGTGGGGATTCCAAAATATACCCGGAGGTACGTGAATAGTTTGTAGTAGTGTTTTCAAAGGTGTAAATGTACATTGGGAGCATTCTGATATACTCGTTTTACGTGGAGTTCCATCCTATATACCTGAAGGTACGTGGAATAATGTATTTATATACTCCGATGTACATGGACAACCAACCATCCCTGGTATGTAATGCTAACAAGTAATGAAAATAATCACATGATAGAGAACGTTGTCTACGCATTTGGAACCAACCAGTGTGGTCCTAATGATGAACCACACTGGATGGTTTGAAACGTGTAAACAACATTCTCTGTCATGTGATTATTATCGAAAGGATCCTAAATATGTGTTATGGATAATGGAAGCCAAAATTCCAAAAGTAATGACAACTCCTACCTTTAACAATGTCGAAACATATATTATAGCCTAGAACACTAAACGTGTCGTTAATGTTCCAAATTCTCCTTAGGAAAATTGATAAATTTTAAAGTTGATCTTGATTAAGGTTTTAGTTTCAAGGCTCCAAATGAATTCACGTGAACTCCTATTATGCAACTAGCATGAGAAAAATAAGTCTTTATAATTCAATGAAGATCTATCTAATAGAAGGGAATAATTTTCACATAATGATGCAACAAACAAGAACCTCCAAACATGTTAAAATTTCACTATTACAGTGCAAAAATCTAGAGCCCTAAAGAATAAAGAAATGAAATTATCTTTTTCTTTTCGATTTTGAAAATTTTTAATGCGGTGAAAAAATAAAAACAAACAGATTATTGAATAAAAAACATTCACACAGATGACATTTGTAATATGAAATTATTTCAAGAAATCAATAACCAAGCCAAATGATTGGAATACCTAATTAAAAAGAGGAAACAAAATGAATAAAAATATAATAAAAAGGTAATAAAACTCAATTCTAAATGAATGTTGGCTTTATAAAAAAAAATTTGCATACTGTCGAATCAGGAAAACACTGCAAGCAAAACATAATCCAAAGCAAGGAAAGGAAATGCAAATTGTTTTCACTTACAAGGTTCATCGCAGGTTATATTAATAACCAATGTGAGTCATCACACTTAAATAGAGATACAAGTGTGTTGGGTTGCTCTGTGTCAGAACAAAAAGTGAACTAGGCCAAACTTGCATAAAATAGGAGAAAATAACCCTAAGCAAGCTCAAAATTATTCTTTCCAAGCTCTAGTAACTATTTGAACAAGTAAAAAAAAGTTATTTCTAGAGGTTCTAAAACACTAGGAAAAGGAATCCCCTAAAGAACATATCATTCCCCACTATAGTCACCAAGTTATTTTATGGATTATTTCCTCATGTGAACAAAATAAAACTCTCTAGACCTAGTGGCCTCATCTAGAAACAACCGAGACAAATTTGTTATGTTTTCCTTAGATAAATTTGTAACCTCAAATAAAGACTTACCTGGAAAATAATGTAGACTCTCTCCTTCTCAATACTTAATATATTTAGCTCCAACACCAAATGCTATAAGTGGAACCTACAAAAGGTCTAAAATACGAAAGACAACCAAAACATACAAATATCATATATAAATATCTCTAAACAATAATCCAACAAGTCAATGTCCTATATATATGCATAAATGAGATATAATATATAGGAAAACAAGGCATTTCGGTATTCATGAAAGTAGGAGAAGATTATAACCCTTTGAAAACCTTGATCTTGTATATCTCTCCCATAAATATTTTCATTCCTTTACCGCAAAGAAAGTATTCAATCAATCCTTAAGTACATGGATAGATAATGGACCTCTAAGCCTAAATCAGTATCATGAGGGCATAAATAGGAGTTTCTAAAATCCAATCAAGTCCCAATAGCAGGAAATGAATTTATAGGAGAAGATGAGGAGGTTGTAGATCCATTGAATGAGCGTAAGATCCACTTTATAAGGGCATAAGATCCATAGATTAAGAGATAGGATCTCATTTGTAGGAATTTGAGGAAATCCTTAACAGAGAATGGAAACTACCATGACAGAAGCCTCTAAAAGTGAAAGCTTCGAAATAATTTTTAATTTTTTCCTCATTTCAAGGGCCATCACACTTGTATTGAAAGAAATTGGCGATGAAAAATTGTTTTCATTTTGATGCAACCTACTTCATCACATTGTCTGAACTATGAAAGTTTGATGGGGACCTCAATAGGTTTTTTAACCAATTTAATGTAGAATTATTGCAACATCTAGAAAGGATAGGATTTTTCCTTTGCAGGGGATGAATGAAAGCTGTGAATGGATGATGACTGACTTGGTTTCAAGGTCATTTGGCTAAATGTGAAAAAATTTCCTATAACAACCACAAATGATCTTTAGGCCACGGAATACCTTGAATATTAACACCATGGATTTATTTTCTCTTGTTCTTGATTATGGTGTGACAACAATGGCTTCTAATGGGGATGGTTCCCTCACCCAGAGAAAATGAACCTTGTTGGCACTAGATGTATAACAGCTAGGAGGAAGTATTTATATAGGAATTTTGAGTGGAAAGGTGTGATAACCCAACCCATGGTTCCCTCACAAAAAAAAATTATAAATATTTTTACAAATATGTGAAATTTAAAAATGGGTTGAGTCAAAGGGACACGAGTTATTGAGCTCAAGAGGAGGATTGCTTGCTTGGTATGTTGAGGTTTCTTGTGCAAAAAATGTGATTTTTTTGGAAAACCATTAAAGGTTGGATGGTGCATGAATTGAAGAGATTGGTTCTTAACATTGAATGAGCTGAAAAGTAAGGTAGATAAACCCATGCACTTGGGAACCTTAATAAGGAAAAAGGGACAAGAAATTAAGAGGGGAACTACGTAGTGCAAGAAAAGGAGGATAAGGTGTTATCACTCCGTAATTTGTAATATTGGTAAGAACAAACAACAGAGGGTGGCATCAAACTAATTTGGAGTTGCGAACCTAGCCTTCCTAGACTCAGAGAGGGCTCTCTCTATTTTATGATTTAGCTTTATTATAAGTGTTAATATTAGGCTAGTTATAGAAATTATGAGGGTTGCATGTTTTGATTGATGGGGTGGTTGGACAGATAGAGCTGTGAAACTTAATCCATTGGGCTATGGAGTCATAAAAGGCTGAATTGTGCCCAGACTCAAAAATCTTTAGGCCTCAGTCTTGGGATCAAATCGCATCTACATGAACATCACAATTCACATTTCGATGTCTTTTAACTTTACCTTTGTACTTATATTTTAAAACATGCGATGCGTGATTTGCGATTGGGCCCCACCATCATCGTGCATCGCACTTCGACAGTTTTATCATGAATCATTGCACTTATCCTTTAAGATTTGAAATTTTCAATTGTGATCGGGTCCCACCAGGCATCGCACATCACACTTCTCATTCCATAGATTTCACGTTGTAATATCCTTTTCCTTCTCCAATGTGATTTAGCACATAAAAGGCTTTGCATGTGAATTTTAAATCCTTTGGATTTTTCTTTTGAAACTACATCGCATTCGAGCCTCCATCGCACTTCGCATGCTGCAAGATTTAACTTTACCTTTGTAGTTAACCTTTAAAACTTGCAATGTGTGATTTTCTATCGAGCCCCACTACATCACATATCGCACTTTAGTGATTATAACTCGAACCGTTAGCACTTATCTCTTAAAATTTTCTATGTTCAATATGTGGACCAGGGCCACACCATCTGCCATGTCATCTTACCACGTCACCTTGCCACATCACTGCCATGGCATCATAAATCAACAACAATCTCCAGGGTCACAGCCACGTCAGCTTGCCACATCACTGCCACATCATTTCCATGTCATCATAAACTAACTGCAGTCTGTGGGATCTGGGCCATGTCATCTGACATGTTAGATTTCCACATTACTACCACTTCACTACCATGTCACTTCCATGTCATCTTGCCACGTCGTAGCCCGCACTTCGCATTTCATATTTTTTGTGACTTATCACATCACAACTTAAATAGTTTTTCTTGCGATTTCTTAACTTATAACTGTGAAACTTGTCGATATGCGATATGCGATATAATCTTTGTCATTGATCGATGCTCAGATCCAATGGTCCTTGTTTCTCCCTTGTTGTGGTTTGCTGACTTTGTTTCTTTGGCCGTGCCCGTTCATTTCTTTATATGTGTTCGTAGAATACTTGACTCATACTTGCTTTAGTGTTGACAACTCGACCCAAATGTGCACGAGTTGACCCAATCACATTCATGACTCTGCCCAACACTTTCAAAAATCTAACTTTGCTATTTTTCTGCCTTACCTACTTCTCTGCTAGCTTTTCTTGCGTTAATTATTTCTTTGGAAAATATTTTGAATATTGACATCTATGTACAGTATGAAAAATTTGCAAAGAGAAAGCACACATTTACCTTCTGATACTGTAAATTACAGGGTTTTAACAATGGCTCCAGTTGGGGATGGTAGCTCCTTCAGTTCGTGTCAAGAACACTGTACACTAGTAGCCTGATCCATTGGGTTGATCCCACAACTTGTATCTTGATCTGTGAGGCAACTTACTGACTGGAAACTAGCTGATTGTTCGTCCTAACTTTGACTAATGAAAAAAGACCACATGCTTGGCCAACCATACTAAAATTTGAACCGAAACTACAACTGAACTGAAACTAAAGTCTGAAACATACCGATTTGAAAATGAAAAGCAATCTAAAAATAAAATTTGAAATATTCTCAGAGTATCGAGCTTATATGCACACCTACCTACCTTATCCTACTAAAATTGTTGTTGTTATAAATGATACAATAATGCCAGTACATCCAGTCAAATAGCAGCAGAAATAGATGGACAACTTGACAGCTTGTTAGGAAAATCAGTAGTATAAATTGATTATGTGTCCTCATAACCAAAGTTATCATATGTAATGGTTGTTAGTATCCTGTGATTTACAAAATCTCAAGGTGACTAATTATTTCTGTTCAAATCAAATTGAAAGTAATATTTGATGACGGTCATTTATTTTCAAGAAGGTAATTCTGGCACAAAATATGGCAAAGGATGGTTGTATTCACCTCATTTCCCATATAGCCCAAACTAAGCCTAAATGCATTGGCTAGCACTGTCCATCTCATCATGCCCTCCAAAAACCACATATATAAAGTTTTATGACTTTATATTAGGCCCCGACACCTCCATTTCAACTCTGCCCACACCATAACAAACCTTATATTTTTATCATATATATTACCTTTGGGATATAGTATGTATCATTTCCTACACTTAACCACGTTAAAAACTTTTCCTTTCATCATCTTTCACATTTCCAGTCCGCAAACTCCATTCGTAACACCATTGTTGAAATCCTATAAACTTCTCGATGCAATAGTGGTGGGACCCAATCGCATGTCAGAATTCAAAAATTTTAGAGTATAAGTGTGGAAGGATCATGTTATAAATGTTGAAGTGTGATGTGTGACGTGGTGGGACCCAATTACATATCGCATATCTCAAGCTTAGGAGGATAAGCACTAAAGTAAACATTAAAGACGTTGAAGTGCGAAGAGCGATGTTGGTGAGGTTGTGATGTGGTTCCAACATAAAATATAAAGGATTTCAAGTCCGAGCGTATGATTTTTGTGCATTGTTTTATGAAGAAAGAGCTAACATAGAAGAAGGATTCGGGTAGGACCTGAAAAGGAGAAAAAGGCAGAGTAATGTTTAACGTCGCGGTAGTAAGGAGATAGACAGAAAGGGTCGAGTTGGGCAAAGGAATTTGTACAAAATTATTATGTTATAACAACAAGAAAGTAAAAAGGCAGTAAACGCAGCTAACACAACCATCAGACCTACTGAATCAGCCAGTCCAGCACCGGATTTGACTATCCAACAACTGTTTTATAAAGAAGCAGGGCCAGGTGTTACGTTTATTTTATCATAGCCTCTTCATGATCCCAAGAGGCAATTTCTTCCAAATTTTGTAATCAATAACAAATTGCTAAAGCCATTGTTATGGCCAATCTTATCTTATCACCGCCTGCATGTTTCCACTTGTCAATGTTTAGCTTGAATGTAATTAATGACTATCATTCATTTTTATAAGCATGTGACTTGGTGGGTTTCTACTACATGCCGCAATGGGTTTGAAGGGGGCCCAGAAGGGAAATACCATTGTAAAGGCTCATCTGGTTGTAAAAACTCTTTTTTGGATGAAAGAAATGACACTGATGTTTTCAAATTCTTGTGTTATGATCTGTGGTGAAGTTATTTCTCCATGTAATTTGTCTCCCTCGTGTTTCACATATTGTTCTTTCTTTACTATTGATAAGAAAATTTTGTTAAGGATTTTCCATCGGGCATCCTGCTCAGTCTTGAAACAATAATATATGTTTTCCATTTCACTAACAGTAAGGATCCATTGACTTGACTAGCTTGCCTGTTTACACATGATCTCATCTATTCATCCATTTAAATCTATTTACCTCTGTTTAACTCCATATCCCAATGGCCCTTTTCTGTTGTCTCAACCACATATTTTCAAACAAACCCCTATGAACTAATATCTATCTTAAAATGGATATTCTAACAAATTTATATCTAACAGATAGATCCATCTCTAGGTCTAGGAGGGCTAGATCCTAGGCCCAAAGTAGTTTTGATTTTGGCCCTCCGGTATTCTGTCTTCAAATTTTGGAATTACGGGGTGCTAACATAGTGGTGACCATACCGGTGACGAGTTTTGCGTTCCTCAGTAACAATTATCAAGTTCATATTTCAATGGTGATGGGGGAAAAACATCCAGACACAAGAAGGTTGAAATCAACCACCTGGCGACTCCATAGTTTTCAGTTGACCTAAAGGCTCCACTGGTAGAAGAATCCAAATTTTTTGTGAACATAGGGTGACTCCATTCTCTGATTGGTTGAAAATATGAATTCAAGAATACTACGTAGGTATGCTCCTTTGGACAGATCTAAGATCCCAGGTTTTCTAAATCCCATGCCAAACATTGATTGTTAAAATATCTTCCGGTGTTTAGAGATAAGAAAGGATATGATGCTACTCTACATTTCTTAATATTTCATATGCATGTCCAAATATTTAAAATCCAAATTCCATAGGACTGTCTTATGAAAAATTTTGTGGCCAGTTCAGAAGAGAAAGTTAGGATTTGGTATGAAGGTCTACCAGCTGCAAGTGTAAGTTATCTAAGTTTTTTCATGTTGTCTTTTATGACAAGTATAAATAAGGTTATCCCTCTTTGTCACTAGTTCAAGACTCTTGTGATAACCTTCGAATTTTTAATGAATATCTATATGATTACTATGATGATGATCAGTTTATGAATGATGAGAAATTATAAGTTTTAGAAGAAAGGCCATTTAAGAAAGTGGAAATTTTGTCTAAAATGTCTTCTCATCATTAAAAAAGAAATGATATATGTTGTCCAAAAGTTCATGAAGATTCATCACAGGAAATATCCCCTGCAGCACAAGGACAATACGATCAGCAGATGGTTAAAGAATAACTTCAGCTCCCTAAATCAGATCTAGCAGAGGACAGTAGTGAAAACCTCCAGTAGTCTAGCAATCTAGAAGAAAAGGCAGTTGAGTTTGATGGCCCAGATTCACAAGAGAATCTTCAGCTAGCAATGTTTTATCCAGATGTTGAACACCAGCCAAGTTTTCCTAATGAAAGCCAAGGAAGCTTGCCAAAATAATACCCATCAGGTTTTCTGATTAAAGACCTCTCTAATCCTATTTCTGAATTTATCAACTTAGAAGAAGATCAAAAAAGTTCTCCATTTCCTTCTTGGGATGTTGAAAAAGTTGCACAACATATTTATGTTATAACTAATGATCCTTTGCCCGAGGTTATTGTGAATTTGCAGCTTCCTTGCAAGTTTCTGAATGATAAAGGAATGATGAGGAGAAAACAGAAGAGTTGATTATCATGGATAGAGAAGAAAAACAACTGTCTCCCTTACTATTATATGATAGTCAGTACCAACACAAAGGCAAGGGAGCCATCTAGGATGAGGCATGTATTTATATCACCAATCATATGAGGGATCTCATGTTGCATGTTTACCTAGATCCTTTGAGCAGTTTATTACAGTCATCAATGAATGAAGAATTTACTATGTTCATCAACAAAGTTATTGAATTTAGTGGAAGAGTTAAGTTGTCATGCTTTGAATCCATTTTTCTATCTAAGAAAATGGAAGATCAGTTTCAGTTAAGCACTCATTTGCTTGATTGATTACATTGGAAGTCTGATTATTATTTGATGGGATAATTTTTTATCAGAATAAATATAGGGGGGAGTGAAAATAAGCTCAGTGCTCTGAGCATATTTCCAGTTTTAGTTTAATATCGCTTTCAGTTTTTAGTTTCAGCATAGTTTAGATTTTAGCATTCAGATGTTCTGGGTGCAGCAGTGATTTCAGTTTTATGGTTTGCAGTGCATAAGTTTAGTTGTAGTTTCATTTAATATTGCAACACACAGATCAAATTCTTGTCTGAGGTTCAGAACAAATTATTAAAGATTTTCAGTCGTAGAGGTTTTGTAATAGATCAAGCTGCAGATTTGGGATTAGGCCAATGGCTCAGGCTTATAGTATACAGTGTTCTTGATAACTCCTGAATGAGATGCCATCCCTAGATGGAGCCACTATGAGTATCTTGTGGTTTATAAAATCTCAAGGTGACTGGTTATTTCTGTTCACATCATATTGAAAGTAACATTTCATGACTGTCATTTATTTTCAAGAAGGTACTTCTAGCACAAAAGATGGAAAAGGATGGTTATATTCACCTCATTTCCAATATAGCTCAAACTAAGACTAAATGCATTGGCTAGCATTTTCCATCTCATTCTGACCTCCAAAAATCACATATATAAAGTTTTAGGACTTTATATTAGGCCCCGACACCTCCATTTCAGCTCTGCCTGCACCACAACAAGCCTTATATTTTTATCATATATATTACCTATGGGATATAGTATTTATAATTGCTCGCACTTAACCACATTAAAGCCTTTTCCTTTCATCAACTTTTCTCATCGCAAGTCCATAAACTCCATTCGTAACAGCATTGCCGAAATCCTATAAAATTCTCGATGTGATAGTGGTGGGACAAAATCAGATGTTGCACTTCGCAAATTTTAGAGGATAAGTGTGGAAGGATCATGTTATAAACGCCAAAGTGTGATTTGCGAAATGGTGCAACCCAATCGCATATCGCACATCGCAAGCTCAGGAGGATAAGTGCTAAAGGAAATTTTAAAGACACTGAAGTGCAAAGAGCGATTTTGGTGTGGATTCGATGTGATTCCAAGCTGAAATCTAAAGGATTTCAAGTCTGGGCATGTGAGGTTTGTGCAATGTTTTATGAAGAAAGAGATAACATGGTAGAAGGACTTGGGTAGGACCCGAAAAGGAGAAAAAGGCAGAGAAATGTTGAATGTCGCAGTAGTAAGGAGATAGACAAAAAGGGTCAAGTCGGGCAAAAGCGTTTGTACAAAACTATTATGTTGTAACAGAAAGAACGAAAAAAAGGCAGTAAAAATGCAACAAGCACAGCCATCAGACTTGCTGAATCAGCCAGCACAGCACCATATTTCATTATCCAACAATCGTTTTCTGAAGAAGAAGGTCCAGGTGTTATGTTTATTTTATCATAGCCTCTTTTTGATCCCAAGAGGCAATTTCTTCCCAATTCTAAAATAAATAACAAACTCCTAAAGCCACTGTTATGGCCAGGCTTGTCTTATCACTACCTGGATGGTTCCACTTGTTAAAGTTTATCTTGAATGTAATTAATGACTATCATTGAAACACACAGAGTAACCGACTTAAGTTTTAGTTAAATATTGCATACATGAGCAGTGTGAAGGGGGCCCAGAAGGGAAATACCATTGTAAAGGCTCATCTGGTTGTAAACACTCTTTTTTGGATGAATGAAAGGAAACTTATGTGTTTTAGATTCTTGTGTTATGATCTGTTGTGAAGTGCTTTCTCCATGTAATTTTTCACCCTCGTGTTTCACATATTGTTCTTTATTTACTGTTGATAAGAAAATTTTGTTCAAGACTTTCCATCTGGAACCCTGCTTAGTCTTGAAGTAATAATCTATGATTTCCTCTGACATCTGAATGCATAATTCAGATAGGGTCCGCTATGCATTTACATTGAACCTTAATCTCTCCTCCCTTTCCATTTCACTAACTGTAAGGATCCATTGACATGACTAGCTTTCTTTTTTACACATGATCTTAGTCATTCATCCATTTATATCTATTTACACCTGTTTGAGTCCATAGCCCAGTGGCCCTCTTCTACTGCCTCAACCACATATTTTCAAACAAACCCCTATGCACTAATATCTATCCTAAAATTCCCAGTCTAACAAAGCTATATATAACAGAGAGATCCCTCTTTGGGTCTAGGAGGTCTAGATCCTTGGCCCGAAGCGGTTTTGATGTTGGCCCTCCCACATTTTGTCTGTAGCCTTCAGAATTACGAGGCAATAACAATGGAAATTACTGATGTATTTGATCCATATATAGAATACATGTTTGAAAACTTGAGCTAGAAAGAACCTCCATATAATCTTCTATAGGATCAATAAAAGCATGATGTAAAATATTTTCTTCTAGGCCTTCAATGACTAACTAATTAGTTGTATCCCCAATATTAAACCTTGAAATCTCTTCTTCAGTTTGGTACTTGAAATTAAAATCATCCTCGATATGTAAGTCAAGAGGTAGTACAATTTCCTCTTACTTAAGGGAAGGAATATTTTCCAAGAATTCTTTAGGACCTCAGAAATTATATGACTGAATTTGAGAATTCAAAAGTTCAATACGAGTTTCATATCATTCAACGGCTATCTCCAGAAAACATGTTTTAGCTTCGGGACTTAATTTTCTTGATTTCAAAATAAGAAAGAAAGCCTCTAGTAAATCTTCAAGAAGCTGAAATTCTGATAACTGATTCTTGAATTCATTTAAAACTTCAAGAGTTAAAAGGTCTGCCACAAATGTTGCCATTTTGTTCAGTAGGAACTTTGGTCAGCATGCTGTGGAGTCCCCATGAATACTCCAAAGTTGGGTTCTTTGAATCACGAAGTCGTCGGGTGAATGATGTAGCCTTCTTGTGTCTGGCTTGTTGTCCACCATCAACAACCAGATACCAATATTGGAAAATACATGAATCATCTAATTTTGACTAGGGTTTCTGAGTTCTGAAGAAACACTAAGATTTTTCAATGAGTGTTTCCCAGTATGGTCGCCATTACATTATCACTCAGTAATTTTTAAGATTGGAAAGAACAAACAATAGAGGACATCATCAAACCACTTTGGAGTCCATGACCTAGCCTTCCTAGACTTAGAGAGGGCTCTCTCTATTTTATGATTTAACTTTGATAATTATAAGTGTTGCTATTAGGCTAGTTATAGAAATTATGTGGGTTGTTTTTTTTTATTGATGGGGTGGTTGGACAGAAAGAGCTGTGAAACTTAATCCATTGGGCTATGGAGTCATAAAAGGTTGAATTTTCCATCAAATTTTCAAGGGCATTCATAGGGAAACCTAACTATGAAAACTAGATCTTACTAGTAGTGTGAAATGGGAAAGAAGGAGGAGATTAAGGTTCAACGTAAATGCAGAGAAAACCATCTCTGAATTCTGCATTCAGGTCTTAAAGGAAAACAGTAATATAACAAACAAAGATAGAATTAAGGTACTCTTTCAGCAAATATTAATCTAAATTTTCTATTTTGAAATCAGATAAATTGATGGACAACATGAAAAGACAAAGGAAAAACATTAACACAGAGGGAAAAAATCACCATTAACATAGCTCAAGGATCTGGTGAACAATCTCTTATTATTGATGCCTAGCTCAAACAGTTACAGATTTCCAGTACTTCTTACAATGCAAGCTTCAACGAGGTCCAATTTTCAAACCCCTCATACTACTAAGGCATGCAGTATTTATCTAAAGACTAAGTCGGTTTCCCTTCCTTACTTGGCAACCTTTCATTGATTACAATTTAGCAGAAAATGGACAAGTGTGGCCATGCCAGGCCTGAATAGACATCTCTAACAAAAACACCACCTGTAGAGTTAATTTTTGGCATCTCTTCATGGATCCAAATGCTTCAATGGTTCTTTGTAAGATCAACCAATAACATTGGAGGTACTTGTGATGGTCACGAAGAGGCAACGAATGGTGGCTCTGACATATGGCCCTGGTTTTCAAAAAACTAGCATTGGGTAATCAAATTTGGTACAATGCTAGCCAATTTCATTGATTGGTGATAGTGCTGATGTGTTTTACTGCCTTTTCCGCTTCTACTGATATACCATAACGGTTTTGTATGAATGCCCTTTACCCGACTCAACCTCCTTTGATTTCACTCCTTGTCAGGGATTATTCTACCATAAGTCCTTTTTTTCATGTTTTGGCCTATTTCTTCATAAAACAATGTTCAAATTGCATCTGCCCTGACTCGAAAATATTAAGGACTCAGCCTTGGGATCACATCGCATCCACACGAACATTGCACTCTGCATTTAGCTATATTTTATCTTTACCTTTGTACTTATCTTTTAAAACTTGCGATGCGCTCTTTTCGATCGAGCCCCACCACCATTGCGCGTCGCACTTTGATGGTTTTATCATGAACCATTTCTCTTATCATTTAAGATTTGAGATTCATGATTACACTTGAGTCCCACTGGGCATCGCACATTGAACTTCGCATTTCATAAATTTCACATTGTAATCTCCTTTTCCTTCTCCGATGCGATTTAACACAAAAAAGGATCTGCATGTGGATTTGAACTCCTTTGGATTTCTCCTTTGAAATTACATCGCATCGAGGCCTCCATCGCACTTCGCATGGCGCAATATTTAACTTTACCTTTTCTATTAACCTTTGAAACTTGCAATGTGCAATTACGATCGGGCCCCACTACATCACATATCACACTTCAGCGATTATAACTCAAACCCTTAGCACTTATCTCTGAAAACTTTCAATGTGAAGTATGCGGGCCAGGGCCATGTCATCTACCACATCACCTTGCTACATCACTACCACGTCATCATAAATCAACTATGATACATGGGGTCAGGGCCACGTCATCTACCATGTCAACTTGCCACTTCACTGCCACATCATTTCCACATTGCTACCACATCATCATAAACTAACTGTGTTATATGGGGTCTAGGCCATGTCAGTTTTCCGTGTCACTACTGCTTCACCGCAATGTCACTTCCAATTCATCTTGCCACATCATAGCCCACACTTCGCATTTCGTATTTTTTGTGACTTATTGCATCACAACTTAAACAATTTATCTTGCTTTTTCTTAACTTATAAATGTGAAACTCATCGATATGCAATATGTGATTTAATCTTTGTCGTTGATCGATGCTCGTATCCAAAGGTCCTCGTTGCTCCCTTGATGTGGTTTTCCGAATTTGTTTCTTTGGTCGTGCTCGTTTGTTTCTTTCTATTTGTTCGTAGAATACATGACTTGTTCACGACTTGACCTGCTTTAGTGTTCACGACTCGACCCAAATGTGCACGAGTTGACCCAATCACGTTCATGACTCTGCCCATCAGGTTCATGACTCTGCCTCTGCCGTTTTTCTTCCTTAACTGCTTCTTTGTTTCCTTTGCTTCCTTTGATTCTGTCTATGGAAAATATTTTTAATATTGAAATCTATGTACAATATGAAAAATTTGCAAATAGAAAGTACACAGTCACCTTGGGATACTATAAATTACATGGTTCTAACACAAGATATTAAATTTCATGCGAGGAAAATAAGTGAAGAGAGGAAAAGAAGGATCATTCGATTCAATGTGAGGGTAGAAGACAAGACACCCATTCGATTGTTGGCATTGATGTTGTAATGCAGTTTTATTGGTGGCAATTGATATCAACTTCCTTATGGTTACTCTCATGATGCAATTGTTTAATGGTCTACGTTCTTATGTTCCTTACATAAGAGCGACCATCTAGGCCTCTTAATCCATCCTATTAGAGAGTTAGTAGTATTTTATGTTGATGAGTTCTAGGTGATTAGATCAATCTTGCAATGTTGTCGTGATGTCCACTATCCATATCTGAAGCTAAGATGCAAATGGTGTTGTTGAACAAGGTGTTCAAGTGCATGCTATGAGGTGTTGTAGATGACTAATTGAGGATGTAATATTAAAGTGAAAAAAGGTTGTATATTTATTCATGAGACTTGACATGGCTTGGAAAATTCCTACATATGTTGGAGAAGGTAATCAAGAAGTTGGAGGTAGCTTTGTGCTGGAAATTTTGTGTTTTCCGTGATCCCCTACCACAGCTACATGGATACATTCTTATACATGCAACTGAAGGGCTCGAGTCATTGGGAGGTAGGCTTATGCATGTGACTACATTCAAGAATCAACAGTCTTGTGACTGTGAATCTATTTGTAATTCAAAATCCTCCATATTCCTCATGCACCTCGGGTGGTTAAAATGTTTTTATGATATTTCTTGTTCAAACAATTTCGTAGAATTTTCTATTTGACTAAATATACATACAAGAATGAAGTTTAAGGTGTGAATTCCTTGATTGAGTGAGCAGTGGAGATAATTGATTGGTATGGTTAAATAGAGGACCAATAAACCATTCTGGTGTTAGATAGTGCTAATTTTTCATAGGGCTACATTGTTATTTTCTTTGATAGTTGCATTTCTTCAATAACATGATAAGTTCACCCCATCTCATTATATTATTATTCATATATATTATTAACCATCAACATATGCAACTATGTAGAAAGAACAATAACATAACCATCTATGCAGTGTAACATATAGAAACAAATGGAAGAAAAGCATGCACACATATAGACACCATGATTGGTACGAGACTAGGGAAAAAACCACAATGGCGAAAACCCTTGCAAATTCTTCTTCTTATATCATCATAAAATGATTCAGCAAAAAAGAGTACAATGATCCATTGATCCATACCTTCATAATGTAGTAAAACAACTACCACATGCATAATGTGACCTTAAACATATCTCTATTGAAGGAACCTGATTCTAAGATATGCAATGCCCTATAACTACCTAAATAATACTGATGAACACAACTTTCATTGAGCAGAAACTTCGAAGAACTGAAGGTTCATATTTGAGGACCCGATCTATAGTAGAAATATACTGAACATATCTGCAGATATGCATATCTACAACATCAAGAAACTGAGATCAAATATGTCACTAAAGCCAAGTGATATCAACTTCCAAATCCTAGATCTAAATCCAGGATGTTATTGAAGACTAATCACAAACATTTGTGACTAAGCGAATGAAGTTTGGAAGCACGAAAAAAGCAACTCAAGATGACCTAACTGATATATCCTCAGGAAAAAACTTATCTGTGATCTCAACAAGTTGTGCCCGTGGGATAAAGCTCCCTTGGATGCTGGCATGACACATTTTGCCTGCCGTTGTGCTCCAGGTCAACCTGATCTAGCATCAAGACCCTGGTCGCGACCTTGACAAGCTCTTCTTGCGGCTATGGTAGATTGGTCACTACCTTGCCACTTTGTGCCCACGACTTTGGCCCAATTTCACCAGTGCATGTAGCTATTCCTAGAATCCCTAGTTTGGAGCGAGCCTTTCACCTATGCTTCCATACCTTGCATGAGCTTCTTCCATCGATCATGTGTGAGACAAAATAGAATAAAGGAACCAAGACAACAAGTGAAAGAAAAAAAATCTCATGATCGAATGTGTGAGAATGAGCTTGAGGTAAATTCTATTCATAGCTTTCATGAGGGTCCTCTTGGGTTTAAGGCTGACTTAACTAATTCCACATGTGCTTAGGCTAACCCATTCTATTTCACTTTAATAAATAAGACAAATCATAATTTAACTTTCAATTAACCGATTGGGGTGATCTATAGGTTGATTTTGGTCCTATCGAAAAGAGGAATGTAATGCAATTATTATCTCGACCATATGAGTTTCCCAAAGTGAAATTTGACCAAGGTTGCATAATTTTAACACTCCCTCTCAACGAGTGAGAATTACACCTACCAATATTTGTTCATCAATCAATATGCCATTTTGGTATCTTCATGCATCATCATGTATCTTAATTCATAATCTATTTCATTTAGTCGTCATGATATCTGTAATATCCCAAAATAGGGAAAATCTACAACAATGAGAACACCATAAGATGTTCCAAAGTTGGAGCTTCAGCAATACATGAACACAATAACGGATGTTCAATGATGAATAGACTCATATTGTTTGTTAAAAACACATATCCAAAAGTTAAATCTATAGCATCAACTTATACTTCATGTTATGATCCAAAAGTTGGGGAAAAGCAGCAAAATAATCCCCAAAAACGTTATTTCCAGATATTTTCATAATAACAGGGGAAAATAATGTTTGTATCCTCCAACATATGCTATATGGGACTCACACTCAGAAAATAATCTAAAACAAATCTCTTTTACTAAGTTAAACAGACCTCCCGGTCTCGGTATGGCTCAAAAAGGCCCAGATCCCATGACTTAACTCAACAGGAAGCTAATGAAGAATATACAGCGTGGTTTTCTGAGGGTTTCAGATGAAAAATGGTATAAACATAATATCTGGGGTTTATTATATCAAATCATGGAGAAAAAGGGAGATCTCGCTCCTTTTATACATCAAAGAGACAAATTGCTAAGGGTTTCATGAAAGTACAAGTATAAGATGACAGATCTACAGATCTAGATCTGAAAAATGTAGTAATATTGTAGCTATGAATATATATAGCTAATATATTAAATAAGAGAAGAATATGTTTTGTACAAATCTTTCCAGGAGAAGGGTTGGCCCTTCCTCCATGGAATAAGCTCACAAGCAAGGGTTCAAACCCTGTTACTCCATCACAGAGAGAAATAACATAGTTTGTGCAAGGGAATACGTTGTAGGAGCTAGAAAGTACATTGGCCACATGCCAATATGTAAAAGTAAGCCTAGAGATCTTCCTTACAGATCTTGCAAATAAAGGGAAGCTCCCTCCTCAAAAAGATAAGATCAAAAGACGGTGTTGTGAACCTTCCACTGCAACACCCTACAACACAACACTATACTCTACAGAAATAACATTGTGGCTGAAGGAGGATGCTTGGCCTCAAGCATGAATGTGGAAAATTGTAGTGCAATACTCCTCCAGGAGGCCTCTCAAGGTAGGAGAAGGAATTCCTAAACAAGAATGCCTTGTGCTAAACAACACTACAACTCTGCTAAACAAAAAGAGGATGCCAAATAGTCATGCAGACCAAAATCAATAATCATCAAGCTAATATAAAATGGATTCCATCCCCTTCCTTATAAGCTATGTGAGGCTCCTCACCTTGGGTCCCACCCATTAGGGTTTCCACATGCACATGATCAATCTCCCTCCAAAACTGTGTTGTGTCTCCATGAAGGCACTCCTCCAAAGTCACACTGTTTGATTTGGTCAAGGTTGACCTCTTAAACCTGATTCACCCCTATTCACACCTAAGTACCTTCAATCCAGCTTCCATATGTCTGTCTAAGCTGATCCTTGTTCACATTCAGATATTTCATATGTGATTCCATCCCTCTTCATGCATGTTGTTGACTTAGTCAAACCTTACTTTTTCTACATGAGAAAGTCCTTGTTCACACATGAGGGTGTGAATCTCAGCTACTAGAATGATCCCCTTTCACAACAAGAGGGTTTCAATTCTAATTTAAGTTAGATATGGGTCTCCTCCCCCATTTATTCATCTACTTAGTGAAAAAATCAAAAATTAATATTCACATTAGCTGCTTGCTAATGTAGGAATATTACAGTCCTCCCCTCCCAAATGTTTCTTATCCTCAAGAAGCTAAAAGGACAGAACTGAAAATATTCCTCAAAAGGCATGGAGTTTGAGATGTGTTTGGGAACTATGATTCCCATGTAGAACCTTTACCCCCAAGATATCATCCATACAAGATGAGTCACCTCCCAACTAGGAAACTCCTGAAAATCTTCTTCCACCTTTGGCTCCTGCAAAGTAGGTGGGCTGAAAATCTGAACATGGTAGACAAAGTATCCTACCCCACACTATCCCCCTCTGCACTCATGATAAGTGTAGATTATGTGTTGATCTTGGGCTGCAATAATATTTCCCTCAAGTGGCAAGATGAAGATTAGACCTCCAAGGATCTCTTCTCCAACATGGTAGATCAAGCCGGCCCAAAACATCTAATATATGATGAATAGGACATGATCATCATATGGTATTCAATTGAGAAGTTCGCTGAAATTTTTACATATTTTTGAATGATACAAACAATGTCTCAAGTGGACACATCACAGTCTTTCCCACTGCAACTTTAGAAAATAACATGGCAAGTGATTATTTGACAAATTGCTAGTTGTGTGAATAATCACATCTACTAGTGAATAGTAAATGGTTGAATGTTTCAACTAAGCATACAATAAATAATCAAATTCTTGCCCAAGTTTATATAAAGGATGGTTGTCTCCATCATAATAGTTGGAAAAAATCTGTGTATGGGGCTCAATAATTAACTTGCCCTCTTGTGGAGCAATGCATTGTATGATAGTGGTAAGAAGATGCAAATACTATGTTATATATTAAATAGAATCATAAAAAATAATCTTGCCATGTGCTGAAAGTAAAGTGATGCATGGATCCATGAATAAGTCCATGCTTCCAAGGAACAGTGCTGCTGGCCTATTCAAATATGGTCCTACCAACTCATAACTCAATTCTTTGACATGATCAATGTTAAAGACTCCTCCAATAATGCTGCTGCAAATAGGAAATTCCTCCCAAAATGGAAGTACTTCCTGTTCATATAAGGCCAAGGAGTAGCCCCTTTTCACCATGATAGTGCCATCTCCTACTCCTGCAACATCATGCAACATGTGAGAGAAAATCTACCCCTGCTCTCTCCAACGCAACCAAGCAACAAAAGTTTTTGTTGCCTCCCCATACCTCCATCATACAAATCATGTAGTGGTAACATGGTGAAGAATTTCATATCAACACAATGCATCCATACTCTTTGCTTCTCCATGATGCAAGTATCCTGCCACATATCCTTAGAAAGAGGATGATGACCGAACTCTTTCAAGAGCAACCAAGACAGCCAAGCCTCCTGCTACCCAGTATCATAGATTTGTAAGTAGCTTTCGAGCTTCTTTCTCTCCATCCACACCCATTCATCCACATGTGGGTTCCTTCCATCATGTTCCTCCTTAGGACTCTCCCAAGGAGGACTACCATCCTCCCAAATCATATTTCCCCCCTTTCATTTCATGCGATGTTGAAATGAAACTCCTTGGAGATCTTCTAGAGAAGACCTCTCATCAATGATTAGCTTGAATCCATAAGGATCCAAGTGTGATGAAAACAAAACCTCCTCAATCCTTTGAAGAATTTTGCACTCCATGATGTGTTGGAGTGCACCTCCAATGAGATCTCTCCATGAGACTTTCTCTTCATCAATGGCCTTCCAAAACCAATAAGGTTCCAGATCTGCTACAGGTAGCGGTTTCTCTTTGAGCTGGGGAGTGCTCATTGAGAAAGTGTCATCTACAAAGGAGAAAATTTTTCTCACTTGAAGATGTCTACCATCTATTTCTTCATCCTCCATTGCTTCATGAATGAAGCTGCCATTTGAATGCTCCCATGAGGAATGGGTCCTCTTTTCTTCGTCACTGCTCTTGTACAGCGCAGTGCAACTATGTTGATCTTGGTGAAACTTGGAAGCTCCTTGCAGGGTTGCAAGATTTTCTTCCTCATATGTGTTGGCTTCCCAAACTATTGAAGATGAAGGCTACTCCTCCATGGTTACAACAATGCTGGTACATACCTCTTCAACTCGTGGTGAGGGCTTCTCCCTCCTTTTCCAAAATCTCCTGATCATCCTTTGAGAAAACTAAGCAAGAGTAGATACCCTTCCATGGCTCAAATTGCTGAACCACCAAGTATTAGCTTCAACTTCAAGGTGCAGTGCTGCAATTTCTACAACCTCTCTCTCTACTACTGGATGTAGTGGGAAGAAAGCCTCTAGTTTCTTCACCCAAGCCTTTGTTGCACATGTGAGTGATCCATCAAAAGTGGATAATAGGAATCTATTGCCTCTCATCATTCCATGGCTGTAGAGTCTCCTCTCTTCTTCCAGCTGAATGAACTGTGGTAAAGCTAGAGTCTCCTTGAAGGATCTAGGTTTAGCTTGGTACTCAGCAAGGTATCCACTTAGAATCTCATATTCCAAGTGTCCTTCATGTCTTTTGTCTTCTCCTCTTTGAGAATAGGAAGTGCATGGCTCTTTCCCTTCTTGAAACCCTCTAGGAGTTTCCTTGCATTTCTTCATCTGCTTAACCTCCTTGGGGAGGTTCTTTCTGGATCTGAAAAGTGATGAGAGTAAACTCATCCTCTCCATCATTCTGATCTTGCTCCTTCTGATAGCTAAAACTCACAGGCTGAGCTAGAGATCATGCTTTGATACCACTGTAATATCCCAAACTAGGGAAAATCTACAACAATGAGAACACCTTAAGATGTTCCAAAGTTGGAGCTTCAGCAATACATGAACACAGTAATGGATGTTAAATAATGAATAGACTCATATGATATGTTAAAAACACATATCCATCAATTAAAGCTACAACAGCAACTTATACATCATGTTATGATCCAAAAGTCAGGGAAAAGCAACAAAATAAGACCCAAAAATGTTATTCCTAGATATTTGTGTAATAACAGGGAAAAATAATGGTTGTATCCTTCAACTTATGCTATATGAGACTCACACTCAGAAAATAATCAGAAAAAAAAAAAAATATGTTTTATTAAGTTAAACAGATCTCCCGGTCCTGGTATGGCTCAAAAAGGCCCAGATCCCATGACTTAACTCAACAGGAAGATACTGCAGCATATACAGCATGATTTTCTAAGTGTTTCAGATGCAACATGGTATAAAAATCAGATCTGGAGTTTATTATGTCAAATCATGGAGAAAAAGGGAGATCTCACTCCTTTATACATTAAAGAGACAACCCGGCAAGGGTTTCATGGAAGTACATGTGTAAGATGACAGATCTGCAGATATAGATCCGAAAAATGCAGTAATACTGCAACTATAAATATATAAAGCTAAGATATAGAAGAAGAGAAGAAGATGTTTTGTATAAATATTTCCAGGAGAAGGGTTGGCCCTTCCTCCAAGGAATAAGCTCACAAGCAAGGGTTCAAACCCTATAAAAAGCATGGAGAGAAATAATCCCCCCGAGTTCTTTCGAGAATGTCTTGTAGGCCTGGGTACGTTGGCCGTATAGGTGAAATAAACTTTGAATATCTTCCTTACGAGGATCTTTCCAAAGGCGAAAGCTCACTCTTGAAGATGAGTTCCAAAGATGGTCTAGTACTGAACCTTTGCTGTAACCACTTGTGGACGAGCTTCTCTAATCTGCTGTGGCCTTGCTATGGTTGAGGAGGATGCTTGGCCTCAAGCATGAATGTGGAAAATTGTAGTGCAATACTCCTCCAGGAGGCCTCTCAAGGTAGGAGAAAGAGTTACAACAATAATACATGTGTGACCTTTCTAACTACGCTAAGCAGTGGAAAGATTTCAGAAATGATCATCCATACCAAAATAAATAATCATGAAGCTAACCTCAAATGGTTTCCATTCCCTTCCTTATAAGCTATCTAAGGCTTCTCACCTTGGGTCCCACCCATTAGGGTTTCCACATGCACATGGTCAATATCCCTCCAAAACTGTATTGTGTCTCCATGAAGGCTCTCCTCCAAAGTCACACTATTTGATTTGGTCAAGGTTGATCTCTTCAACCTCCTTCACCCCTATTCACACCTAAGTGCCTTCAATCCAGCTTCCATATGTCTGTCTAAGCTGATCCTTGTTCACATTGAGATATTTCATATGTGATTCCATCCCTCTTCATGCATGTTGTTGACTTAGTCAAACTTGACTTTCTCTACATCAGAAAGTCCTTGTTCACACATTAGGGTGTGAATTTCAGCTACTAGAATGATCCCATTTCACACCAAGAGGGTTTTTATGCTGATTTAAGTTATATATGGGTCTCCTCCCCCATCTATTCATCTACTTAGTGCAAAAATAAAAAAATAATATTCACATTAGCTGCTTGCTAATGTAGGAATATTACACTATCAACCTATTACAAATCATAAATGTACTTCTTATGCTTATTCATGCGTATCTATTTATTATTTCTACTTATGTGTTGAACATTCTTGGATATAGAAGAAGAATAAATTGTCATCGAAGGGGAACTTAGGCTACTAGCCTTCATCCATCAGGCTATCATTATGAATCTTTTCCAGACACTGCCTGAAATATCGTCATCAATCATCATCAGAGAGAATATCATCAGGGAGCACATATCGACCCATGACTGCATCGGGGAGCACATCTTGACCTAGAATCTCATGGAGGAGCGACACCTCTACAACCCCATATCAAGAAATATGATATCCATCCACGGAGGGGAGCCCATCTCGACCCTGGTATCACATTGGGGAGGTAAATATCAACCTTGAACTGCATAGGGTTATCTCAACCCATCCTATTTCCTACCAATATTCCCATTGATGACCCTGAATATTCATGTGGTAGAACACTCGCATCATAATTTTCTTGGTTTTCACACTCCAATTACACTCCCAACTTGTTGGAAAAACAAGGAGCGGTATTCCCAACAAGCCTCACTTAAGGGTATGATGCCAACTAGGGTATACTACGCAAATACCAATCAAAAGAACATCATTCTCTGACCTTATGAAGATAGGGGAGAAACATATATAACAATATGTGTAATAGATAAGGGTCATACCTTATTTTCCAGACTTCCCTCAAACCAAGGAGCCCTCCATATAAATTCCTCATCCTAGGAGCTCAGACATGGAGGAATATTTTCCTCAGTGTCCTCGATCAAAATTTCTATCATCATACTCATATCTAGTGTCTTCTTGTCTCAATAGAAGTTGATTCATGTTCATACAATACATGAAATAAAATTTTATGTTAGAACATACATAATCATTTAAATCACAATAAGATTCCATAATCAGCATCCCTCTCACAAAGATGTCAATCACGCATAGATACCATAATCATCCTCCCTCTCAAGGATTTTTTGATCATAATATTAAGCTTGTCTCGAACAACCATATTGCCTTAGTAAATGTATAAATCATAGTCCCAACTATATGCATATGAGATTCTCTATCATCATAGTGTATCCATGTCATATCGAGATCATGCTCAAACATCTCTCTAAGGAGCTTCTTCATCCTTGGTCACAGCTAGCCATGCTAGTAGCATTGTAACCGACCTCGGTCGCGCTATGGACCTCTCATCCAAGATATCATGGTACATCTCATATTAAGGCAACATCCACCTGTGCTCATCAATAATAATCCCAAACATCATCAATTCATTCATGCAACTACATATCATGGGAGGAATATCTCAACCTTTATGTGTATAATGTTTCATGCAAATATTTCAAAGGATGTTTGGTGGTAATTATGAATGAAGCAGCTCCATCATGAATTTAATCATGTTCTATACACATCATATGTGGATGGATGCTCAAAACATAACATGAAAGCTTAAATAAACTATCGGATGCCATGTCAGGTTCAACAACATTTGAACATTAACCTAGAGAGTCTAAGGATTTAAATTTCCATTACATAGATACATTTTATCAACAGATTTGCAACATGGGATTTCTTTCCCAAATTCTATAACTTGATTCATCATGCCATGATACATCATTATGACCTTCATAAGTCATTTCCCTCTTACTTATATTTTCATAAGCTCATCACCTGTCAAAGGTAGACAGTCAGTATGTAAAACGAAATCCATAATCACAATCAAGGCCTTACCTTGGAACTCATCATCCTGACTTTGTTAGATAAATGTCAAATATGGAAAAATCTAAATCGGGGAGCTTGCATCACACAACGCTCTCCGCAAACATAATGCCTTACCAAGTCAACATAATCAACCTTACATAAATCAATTTTGAGTCAACAAAATCATCTCATCATATCTTAGAAGCCAGACCAAAACTATTATAAAATCTATTGATATCATAGTATCAATTATTTCAACCACTAATAGGTAGAGCTCATATCAAGACTTGAATTCATTTACTCTTAAGCCTTCAAGTTTTTCATTAAACATGTTATTACTAGTCATTTCTGTCACTAGATGCAAGTGCATACATCAAGGTTAAGTCATGTGGGTTCCATATTCATACAAAATCACAATAACCATCGTGTTAGGAATCAAGGAGGCCAATACAGAACCATAATTCTGAATACTCACGTAAGACAATGATGGTCACTATGCCCACATAGAATTTTTAATCTAGGCCACAGATCAAGTCCAAATAGAGAGATATATAATCCAAATACATGTTTCAATCATGAATTCAAATTTCAAAAACATCATGTCAAATTTCCAAACACAACTCATCTATATAGATCATCCAAAAAATGTAGCATAGTCTTCAAACATAATGACAAGTTCATATGAATGGCTCGGTCTCCTGCAAACAAAATTTCTATTTAAGCATACAAACTTATCTTGCTGACAAATATTACTACTATCTGCAACACATCTACAGAACTGACATCTTCCAGGTGACCAAAGGATTTCATGTCAAATCCTTTATCTACTTTGATAAGTAATCTAACCCGATAACTTCATAAATCAATTTACAATGGAAATACATGTCATATATCCCTATATTGGGAGTACAAACTTTAATTTTGTGTCTATCAGGCGTAGTAACATCTATAAGATCTACAAACTCTGACTCATTGCTTTGGGAATAAGGTATAGAGTCTTTTTGTCAGTACCTTAGGGTTTGCAGTCATCAGTCGCAGACTCTTCGCTCTCAACAGTGAGGATACATCATTTCCTCCTGATGATAGATTCTTACAAGTGTTTGACTTCAACTCATTCATTCACACTTGTTAGATTGTACTGGGGCACCTTGACACTCATTATCATTATCAGTGTGATGTCTTGCGTTTGTTAACAGTATCCATTAATGATTAGTAATCAAACGATTTCTCACATGGTTGACTTCAGCTCATTTCTTCCCATTGTGAAGAATTGTGCCATAGTGATCGGTGAAGACCTCGGCTTTGCATCAACATGATTTGGTTCACTTTGATAGTTAATCCAATTTTTTGCCAGAGATGTCATCCACCCTTATATGTTGCAGTTTCATTACAGTAGCATGTTATATGTTGGCTCTCGAGTTGCGTGATTGTACCATGTATTCCACCCCTTATGATTTGGTACTTGGCGATTCAATTCTTACTTGTATGATTAGATATTTATTGCATCATCATTGATCAGTCTTCTATATGTGATACTTGGACTTGATTTTGACTTGTACTTCTAGGCAGTGATCAGATGATTCACTATGTACTTTACAGTTCAGCTATACTTGTATACATTTTGGATCCACTCTATACTTCATATGCGGACATGCTTTTCTTTCACTGAGCATGGGTATGCCCACCTCAGACATGAGCTATCTCTCTGATCTTTTTCATTGGTTTTTTGGCAGGCTGAAATCTGGTGAAGTCCTCTCTTGTCCTCGCAAGCTTCTTTCTATGCACATAATACATTTCAACCATCATGTACCCCTTTGACCTCATATATTAGGGGGCATCTGTTATATCATCATTTTCCACCTTCATATATTGATGATTGATGCTTTGGTCTTAGGCACCCTTTCCCCTCATACTTGAACATCTTCACAAAAAATAGTATCTTAAAACCCATACGTGACTTTGCCCAGGATTTTCCATGTATATACACAAGTCTATTCATACTTATCCACGTATAGATTTTTAAATCATTAAAAAATATATAATATTCCCTATTTTCGAGGGAGGGTTGATGGTTATTCCCGTAATTCAACCACCCCAGCCCATGGCCTAACTATTTCCAACTATTGAAACTAATTTGGAGGAGTATAAAAGACCCTCATGTGTATGGCCAAAGGGAGAGAGAAAATTATAGATATCATACTCTGTTGGAGCCATATTTCAAGTCTGATATTCCTGTGCCTCCTGCACTTCCCAAGTATATTCAAGAAACCCTTGTTTCCTTGAGATCCTCATCATCCTATATGACATATAGTGTGCACACATCTTGGAAGAACTCATGTGAGGCGAGGGCTAGACGGATCCAGAGGACATTATGCTCGAAGATCGTGGAAATATTCAGGTGATCTCTCCACATTTCTATTACTGTACATGTCATTTATAATAAGAGGAACCATCTTGTTAACGATATTCACGTGTTTATATCTCTTTATATATGTGTAATGATCATTAATTGAATGTTTTATATTGTTATTATGATATTATTCATGATTTACACTAACATTTAGGGACTATATATGTTGGAAAACTAGAGTTTCTTGTTCGTTCTTTCTTGATTTCTAGGTTACAAAACATGAAGGGTTGTTGGGGGTTTTCAACCCGTGGGATCTACATCAAACGTTGGAATTTTGGGTAAATTCCGCAACTTGCTATATCTAGTTTTCAGTATAAAATATAGTTTAAGTGAGTCATTCTTGAATGGTATGCCTCTGATCTATGAAGGTTGCTGACCCAAAAATCTTTAGGGTATTATATCCCGAAACAGACCTCTGTTGTAGACCAATAATGTCAGATACCCATAAATCATGGAATAGCGTGTAATTTCATTTCCATTCATGTCATCAACCTATATTTACTTGAGTCATGCAATAGTAGATCTATTAGATGATAAAAATCATATCTATAATGATCATCAACATCACGTCATCAATATTTCATCAAGGGATGGACTTGAAATATCAGGGCAATAGGGAGATGTGAACACAATCTTATGAACCAAATAACAATACATCAATTTAGAGCATTAAATTTCACCATATTGCATAACATGAATCTCATGGATATCCCTCTATAATCATGGACATAAATACAATGGTTACCATGATCAATAAAATCAAGTTAGGTTATTCAATAAACAAACAAAGTGCAATCTCTCTTTCAATGAGCTTTCATCATGATTATCAAAAGAATTATCAATACTGTATCAATTAGGTAACCTTCTACAAGATATCCAATAGGTCTTGTGAATATCAAGAGTCAAGAGTACCATTTACAAGAGTCGGGAGCAAGAACTCAAAACAATAAATGTTAGCCAAACATCAAGATGTGCCACTATATCAAGATCAATAATAATTAGCCTTCCAAATTCAAGAAGATCATCATGATCAAAATATTCAATACCAGGTGCACAATTTCATCATAGGAAGCATAAATCCGAATCAATTTCGTATGCATGCATGAGCCATTTGTGAAGGAGACATTCTCAACATACCATAGGGCTTACTTAGCCATCAATTTTACAACTACAATATAATATACCATGCATACCTAGTGGTATTGCCTATGCACCTTCACATAGGTAACTTGTTGTGCTCAAGTGCCTATTTACTTCTTCCAGATCTAGCCATTTAACCTGTATTTCAAAAAATCCTCAAAAGGTATCCACTCATCACATCTCATCAAGGAGGTTATAAATATCCATGTACTCAAATATACATGCGGGAGGTAATGATCAACAATCATAATATTCTAAACAAGATTAAAGTCATAAGTCAAGGAATATGTATCTTTAATGAGAGACTATCCTCTTCCTCTTGAAGCAACCTTCAAGAGCCATCCATAGAACACATATCAATGTTTCCTTCAATCAAATTTATCATCTAGGGCTTTGATAAATTGATCCAAAGTACTTGAGCATCTTTACATATACCATGCTAGGGTTTTATACACCAAATCTTAAGAATCTTTCATAAACCAGGGTTTCTCTCAAATCGTCACCATCAAACCCTTATGCACTAAATACCTAGGTTTTTCTTCATACCCTAGAAAAATTTTAGGTCTCTAGCATCCTTTTCTTGCTTCCATCAAAAAGTGTCTCCATGGGGGTGATATCCATGGATTTTCTTCAGCCCAACTCTCATACCCTGTTAATTTTTCACAAGGATACATTTTTCTTGGCTTTGATAGTTTCATTTATTCAATAACATGGTAACTTCACCCCATCTGATTATATCATTATTCAGATATAGATTTTTAACCATGAACATATGAAACTATGTAGAACAAAAAATAACATTATCATATATGCAATGGAACATAGAGAAACAAATGAAAGAAGAGCATGCACACATACAAACACCAGGATTGGTTTGAGACCAGGGAAAAATGCACAATGAGGAAACCCCTTGCAAATTTTTCTTCTTATATCATCATCAAATGATTCAACAAACAAGAGTACAATCATCCATTGATCCATATATTCAAAATATAGTAAAACAACTAACACATGCATAATGTTACCTTAAACATATCTCTGTTGAAGGAACATGATTATGAGATGTGTAATGCATTGTAACTGCCTAAAGCATACTGATGAACATAATTATCACTCAGAGGTAACTTTGGAGAACTAAAGATACATTTTTGATGACCCGATATGTAACAGAAATATACTGAACAGATCTACAGATTTGTAGATCTACAACATCAATAAAGCTTGATTTAATATGTCGCTGAAGCTAAGTGATATCGATTGGAAAATCCTAGATATGAATCGATGATGTTATCAAATATTGATTGCAAACATCTGTGACTAAGCGGATGAAGTATCGAAGCACTGCATAAGCAACTCAAGATGACCTAACTCAGATCTGCTCATAAAAACCCTTAACCGCGACCTAACACATTGTTCCTATGCGTAAAGCTCCATTCACCACTGAAATCACACACTGTCCTCACAGCTCTGCTCCAGATTAGCCTGATCTACCCTAATGACCGTGACTGCAATCTTGACAAGCTCTGGCCATGGCTATGGCAGCTTGGCCACTACCTTGCCACGTTGTGGCCATGAATTTGGCATGATTTCACTGGTTATGTGCCTGCGTGTATGGCCTAGAAGGCGTAGTTCAGAGCGAGTCTCTCACCTATGCTTCCATACCTTTCGCAAGCTTCTTTTGTCAAACATGTGTGAGCAAAAAAAGAATATATGAACCAAGAGAATGAGTTCAATAAGAAAATACCATGAGCCAATGTGTGAGAATAAGCTTGAGGTCACTTCTATTTATAGATTTTGTGAGGGTCCACTTGGGGTTGAGGTCGACTTAACTAATTCCACCTGTGGCTAGAACGATCCATTCCATTTCACTTTAATAAATAAAACAATTCATAATTTAACTTTCTCTTAACTTATTGGGGTGATCTATAGGTCAATTTTGGTCCTCTCGAAAAGAGGAATCTAATACAATTATGATCTCGACCACCTCATTTTCCCAAAGTAAAATTTGACTGGAGTTTCATAATTTTAGCAGACGATGCACCCAGTGAAATGTAGAAGTAATAGAGAAGCTATAGGTCAAGCTCATAAAGGGTCAAAAGTTCCAAAAATATATGGGATGGATAGCGGAATGAGGTGACTCATTGAGAGGGAAACTATTTTTTTAGTGAGGAACATATTTGTTTTTATTCTGATGGAGTTTATAGAATCCTGCAGCAGGTGATATCCAAAGGGAAATTCTTCATTTGATTATGTTGGTGCAGAAAAATTATCAGTCTAAAGGTGGAAGTGATGGCCTCTTTTATGTAACAACTAACATTATTATGATTGGATGGAAATTCTATTGCATGATTGTTGAATATCTTTGAAGATTATATATTGTTGTTGAGTAATGTTTGTAACTCACTAAAAGACCTTGTTTTGTTCATATGGGTAATTCCATGAGAGTCTTATCCCATGTATGCTTCTAGAAGAATTTTTGAGAGTTGATATGTTTCTTGTAGTGGAGTTGTTGAGAGTAGATTTACTGTTGATGTATTAGGGTTTTTATTTTTGAATTTATGTTCATGTATTGAGAATTTTTTACTATGTGCTATGAATATATTGTTGTTGTGATGTTCATGTTGAGCATCTCAAGGGTTCCAATTTGAAAATGCATGAAATGTAAACCACGTGGATAAGTGGAGTAGGGGCTTCGACAAAACAACTGTTGAGAACGAATTTCTTCATAAGTCTAATAGGATTTTAGAAAGGATCATTGGTCATGGAGGCTTCCAGCGGGTGGTGGTTCGTATAGTCATGAGATGGATATAATAGTTCCTTTTATAATGTTTCCATTCGTATTCTCTATGTAATGATATGCTTGACATATAATAAAATATATTGAGAGAGACAACAAAAAAAATGGTGGTTTTTTACCCGTAGGGCTTTTCCACTAGATATCTTATGTTCCTATGCGATGTGATTTTTTGTGTCACATGTTGCATGTTTTATTCATATGTTATGGCTCTCATGGGTTGATTCCTATTGAAGTTGCAGGTTCATATCTATTGTTTAATTGTTAAGTTTTGAATTGATTAATATACTTGAGAAAAGTTTTAAAATTGAGTGATTGTTATCACTCTTGATTCACCCCGACCCCCCACCCACTGAATAGTGACTGTGGTTCCAACAATTCTTATCAGATCCTACTTCCTTCTAGTGAAACTTCACCACTAGAAGGTAGATCATTGGTAACCAGGGAAGATTTGAAGCTGATGGAGTTCCTCTTCTACATGGACCATATTATGTGCTTTGGAAGGTGAGATTTGAGGCATAGATTTTAACTCTTAATGTGAATATTTTCTCTCAATTGAATATGGTACACAAGGTGAATTTAATGAGTAAGTCCAGAAGACCCTTTTGAAGGGATTGTCAAATCATGATGTAGCTAAAGTGACACATGGAAATAAAACACAATAAATCATGGAAAATGTTTGTACATTATATGGGAGAGAATGCATTTTTGAAGAGAAGAAGATATTATGGAAGACTCCACATTCTTATCATTAGAAAATCATGCCTCCTATCAAGGAGATAGTGAGAGGAATAATAAGAGTAATGACATGAAAATTATTGAGATAAATGTGGAACATGAGGAAGTCATCAAGGAAAATGAGAATTTGTCAAATTAGTTGTAGGATAGAGAAGAATATTGTGCAATATTAGAAGTGGATTTATCCTCCTTGATATGTAAGCTTAAAAAGGAAAATAATAAGCTATCCCAATATCAGAAGTTGGAGAAAAGCATTGAAATTTTGGATGAAATCCTGATGAGTCAAATATATCCATTTATTAAAATTGGATTAGGATTTGAAGAAGAGTCACACTTTGTAAAGGAAAAGGAGAAAGTGGAGGATAGCCTTGTAGCAGACAATCACAAGTCCACCACCTTTGAATCAATCAAGGAAATAGGAAGCAACATCATCAAAGGGATTCAAAGAAGAAAAGAGATTATCAGTTGGAGCAAAGAAAAGAAGATAGCAACCACATCATGCAACAATTCAAAAAATTAAGGAAGCAACCAAGTATTCATGGTCGAGCAAATCAAAACAAAAGATATCCAAATTTATTTTATGGGTATCTTTTTTCTTGCAATCATTATGGTCATCGTGCTAGAGAATGTAAATATTTTGCAAGAAAAAAAATATTGTGGGGTAACCATTATTTCAAGTGTGGAAATCATGGCCACAAAGGCATGCCTTGCAAATATGACAGGACTAAGCCAACTGTTGGAGACAAAGATGGTATGGAGGAGAAACGATAAGTTGCAAAGAAATAGCTCTTCAAAGATCTTCACAAAAACATTTTTTATTTTGCAAAAAGATAAACTACTCAAGGGGAGTAGATATTTTTCTTGTTCCCAATAGGAGATGGGTTCAAGAGAAGCCAAACTTGATAGGTGCATGTGATTAAAAGGATTAAATTTCATCTTTATGAATATATTCATTTAAGGTTCAGAAGATAAGTATGAGGCATAGAAGGAGAGTCCATGAATCCACAGGGACATCTACAAGGTTTGATGTATTATTGTCATTTTATCTTTTTGTCTCATGATTGTTGATGGTTGCAGTCATGTTGTGAGAAGATCATTTTTTTATCTATGCACACTAACAAGAGTTTCTGCAGCAAGCAATAGTTTTTGATGGAGAGATATCATATTCTTAGGAGGAGTTTGATACGGCTTTATGCTTTTTCATGTATAACACTTATATCATGCAAGATACTATGTCTTCCATGGGAAATTCGTGATGGTTTGAGAGAGTGATGTTACTCTCATTGAAACCCTCACTCATTGTACTTCATTAGATAATCATATTTCAAATGAGGAAGGGTCATTGATGGATGCATGTGTTTTAGAGAGTTGTTGGTCAGCTTTGTGAGTTCTTTGAAGAAAATTTCTACATCATTCACTACATTACTAAGTCCTTATGGTTTTTATTGTAATATGGATAAGAGTCCATTGCATGTGTATCTCATGTTGTATTATCATGAAGCCATGTATCCTATTTTCATATCAAGTTGTCATGAGGTCGAGGTATTTTACTTTTTCCATGTCATGCAAGCTAAGTCAAGATCTAAGTGCTTAAGTGTCTAACGTTGGATATTACTCATGAGAGTCATACCTTGAAGACTATGACTTGTACTTTTTATGATGATGTGGATTGTTGTTTCTAGTGCACATATGATATTAAGAGAGTGTAAAATAAATTTATATTGCAAATTCCTCACCTCGCTTATGGTAATCTTATGCCTAGAGGTTGTGCCATAGAAATATGGTTGCATGATTACTCCTACTGATTTTATTTAAGGATTGCATGCATACGGTTCTACTGGATTATTGTATAGATGAGATTATTGAAGTTGAGTCATTAACGATATTACTACTCATGAAGCATGTGTGTTATTGGTACTAGATAAAGAAAGATTGTTTTAATGCCATATATATGTTTTGGGATATGATAGTTGCTTGTAGATTAGAGGTTTTTTGTTGCTTGCTTTTTAGTTGGAGGTTATAGTGTTGATTGATCCATGTGGACGACTAATATATGATAGTTGCTTGCTGATTAGAGGTTTTTTGTTGCTTGCTTTTCAGTTGGAGGTTATAGTGTTGATTGATCCATATGGACGACTAATGGTATTTTGTTTCTCATTTCTACATTTTGATGAATGGTTTTCGCTATATTTCATTCTTGGAGGCTTGTGATGTTGGGACTAGTAACTATTGATGTTGCATATTGCTAGTTCATGACATGTGCTGGCAAATTTTTTGACAGAGTTATTTGTATTCTTTTTTGGATAGATGGATCTTAATTCTTTCTCTAAGAACTTCATTCACAATAATCAAATTTCTCAAAATACAAACCTTTATTTAAGTTTTGTATTCAAACATGATCAATCTAAAATTAAGATAAATGTATATGATTTCGAACTCAATCATTATAATTTCTAATCACATATAAAAATATTAAACATCCAACCTTTCAACAATTTAATTTTCTATGTTAATAAAACATCATATAAATTTGAATCAAAATAATAATTTGGTTTTCTACATTAATGAAGTTCCATGTAATTTTTAATTAAAATAAAATTGAGAAATCCACACTTGCAAAATAATCTAGTAACGCAAACCTCATTAAATACATCATTACATAAAGTAAAATACCAACTTTTTAAGAAACAAATTATTAACATATATAAATAATAACAAAAATTACAGAATATCAAATACCCTTACTAATTAACCCATATTGTTTTTCCAAAACACTCCAGCACACTTACCACTTAAATTTCCCTATTATAAGAAAAAGGGAACCTAAACTTATCCATATAATAGAATATAAAAGAAATTGAGAAAGTTACCAATCAGTAAGTTGCTCTCACAAGCCTCTTCAACTTTTCATAACTTCGATGTAAAAGATTCCTTAGGTCGTCTATAAAATCCAAAATGATAAGCCAGCTTACTTTCTTTCTTTTAGTGCATTAGAGAACCTATGTTTGACATATGTGAATAAAAAAAACATACAAAACAAAACCCTAATACATCATTATGCCAAATAGTTTTGGAACCTGCTATAGAATTATATACGTCTCAAACAATAAATAACTCTTCTCTGACCCCCTTGGTGGACTACTCGCAGTTTGCATTGCACTTTTTCTATTTTATGTAGAAGTGCGGCTGTTTAAACGGCTATCATGTTCTGCACAGGACAGAATCTTTAAAAATAAAAACTTCCTTCCTTCCTAGGAATGCGATGTCTGGTAGACAACCATGAAGTTCTCCATTCTGACGTATGTGAGACTTTCAACGGAGGCCACTCGTTTATTTGTACACAAACCATTATAGATCTCTCCTCGTCCAACTTTGTGAAATTCCAGCGCCATTCCTGACCTCCCCACATTCGTGCAGAGACGTAGCCATCCCGGTGGAAGTATCGCCGCATCAGATCACAGTTCACCCAGTAATTCCCTGCCTCCTGCAATAAATTCTTTTTATTGGTTTTTTTACACATGCATTCCTATGAATGCTTTTGGTACAAAAATTGCTGATTTTGTTCCCATTCCTATATACTATTTTCTTCCCATATTTTGTTACGTTATTGGATGTACACTTTCGTATAGGCCTACCCTTTTATACCAGAAATTCCAGGCGTATAATATCCCTTTCGTATAGGAAATTCCAGGTGTATGAGCACAGATCGTCGGTCGTGATTCGTATCTGCAATTATATTCACACAACATATCGATATAAATCGAAGATAATATTTTAACTGAATAAACCCTAGGATTAGTCAATAAATTACTAATCCCTAGGGTTCCATGTAATTGTAGGCTGCTGTTTTCAAATTAGGTTTCTCAATTACCTTCAGTTACATTGTAAATTTGGGTTTTTAATGAATGTGACATAGTTCTTGGAATAAAACATTACATTGCTAGTACTGTAAAATAATTGACCCAGCCTTCTTAAACAGAGAGACAATACGGTGTAACCCTTGGTTCAATCTAATGCATAGAAGTTGTGCTCACTATAAATTTGTGTTTCCAAACCTCTCGGCAATGTTTAAAAGCTGGATTAATATGCATATCTATTAATTTAAAAGCTGGATAATTGCCTTTCCTATTCTAAATTGTACAAACTGGAGATGGAATGTTGCCTTTCCTATTCAGGCCTCTGCTGCTGTGAGCTGTAAGTACGCCTTGAAGGGAGCTTTCAAACATTCCAGTCTACCGTACATTGAATCCCAGCCTCTCCTCTTTTTCTTCTCCTATATCCAAAGAGAACTCATGATTTTTCTCCGCTGTCTGATATAGATAGAACCGGATAGTTTCGAGCAAGTTGCAAGTTGAGTGGTGTCATATCAAAGTGGTGATACCCATGTAGAGTTTGGTGAATTTATATTCCCATTTCTCACAAGTGGCAACATAAGTTGGCCCTACATTAACACTTTTATTGTCCTATTCCCTATCGACCACTTCAGCAACGCCTTGCAAATCGCTTCACACCAGCCTTTCCACATCATTTGAACCATGCCTTGAATATCGTTACTTCTTTAATCGTATTATCTTCTATTTCATGTCATGACAAATGAACTAACGCATTACTTACCTACCATGAAAATTGGGCGTTGTTTATTCATACCTTCAGCAAAACACCCGAACTCTCAGAACCCTAAGCAAAATGACAATAATAGTATAAGACATGGCTCAAGATGCGTAGCTCAAGATTTGTGGATAAGAGATATAGCCTCGGCTCATAAACATACAAATCAAAGGATCCTTAGAAGTTAGTGAAGCACTCAATCTATAACTATGCATTAGAATCTCAAGGTTGTTTACATATCGTAGACCTTAAAATACCTATGAATAGAGTGATTATTTCTTTGACATCAATAAAGTATGAGCTGATGCGTGAAGATATATGTTGATGTCTGATATAGAATTGAAGGCTTTGACGTGCTGTTACAGAACATGTGCTTTTACTGGTCTTTAGTGATATTTTCTACTGTTGTTCAATGTGATATTTCATATTTCTGGTCTTTAGTGATATTTTCTACTGTTGCTCAATGTGTAGGTCTTTATAAATGGGTGTAATCCTTTTTTAAATCATGAGAGAATAGAGCTATTGTTAATACCGTTGATTTAATTGAATATTGTTTTTTTTAATGTTTTTTTTATTATCTATTTTTATTAGAAATTATTAAATATAATATATAAAAAAAATGTTCAACTAATATCAGAACTTGGTATGAAAAATAGTAAAAATAATTTATGTCGCTTTAAAAGTTGCACTAGTTTTAAAAGTAAATAGCTCAAAGCAATCTGATGGAGGAGTGGCTAACAAAAGCAAGAATATCAATCTTAAATTTCTGAATTTAAGTAAAATAACTATTTTCGACAGAAGCAAGTGGTGTTGGTTTTCGTTTTTGTGCCTGCCATCAGTGGGTGGCTGGGTGCCAATGGTAGGTGGACCAAGTTTTATTGCAATTTTCAGCGTCCTTACTAGTCCTAGGGGCGAAGAAAAGTGTATAGTTTTTTGTTTTTAGTTTCTATCTCTAGTTTTGTCAGATTGTCAAGGGTTTCTTTTTGCACTGCAACCAGCATCATCTTTTTGTAATATTATGTACAATATTTACTCATTAATACAACTGTTAATTAAAAAAAAAAAAAAAACCTATGGATTAAGCAAAAATATAAACTTTATATTTGTGAATATAAGCAAAATAACTATGGATTTTGTAACAGAGATACAAAAGGATATATTGTTCCATAGACAATCTTCATCAAATAAACATCAATTTTGGAGTACAATCAAAGTATCCACACCAATAATGAATTTATATCAAAATAATATATTTTGGTAAATCATATATACAAGATATATGTAATTATTGCAGAGAAGATGTATATTGTAATTTTTTAATGTAACAAAATATGATTTAAAATTAATAAAAAAAAAGGTTAATTTTATAAAATAAAGAATTAAGTTTTAATGGATAAATTATACACTTAAGAAATGACAGTTACACTATATAGTAGTTATATAAACATTTAAGAGATAGCATTTACAATGGGTAAAGGCTCATATCATTCAAGACAAAGTAAGGTAAAATGGGTAAAGGCTCATATCATTCAAGACAAAGTAAGGTAAAAGGTAGTCGAGATTTATGTATGTGTGGTTACCATACTTTTCATATGTAACTATTATTTATAGTACCAATAATGAGTAAAGGTTTATATTATTCAAAACAAAGAAACTGAAGAAGTCAAGATAATAGTATTTGCAATAGATAAATGCACCATATCAATAATGATAAAGGCTTGAGAGAAGAAGTTTATTCTTTATAATGTTGTGGTTGCAATCTATAATTAAGATAGTGACATTTATAATGAATAAAGCTCTCATATCATTCAAGATAAAGAATGTGAGAAGTATATTCATAATGTTTATTTTGTGTTAGTGTAAATCTCAATTTTTCAATGTTAAGAAGTTAATTGAAAAATGATATTTAATTATTATTGAAAATAATTTACATTATTTATGATAACTTAGATTATTATTATTTTTTTGATGTCAATTAGGTATGAACATTTAAGTTTCATGAATTTCATCTACTTCAAAAAAAACATATCATGAATGGGTTGAGGATGAAAATAATATAATATTTCCATGTAAGGGCATCATGGAGAGTAAAACCACATTAATTTGATTATATATATATATATATATATATATATATATATATATATATATATATATATAGATATGGGGATCCATGTAAAAACCATCAATTACTAGAAGTATGGGATTTTAATTATTTAAGTATTCTAAAATTATTGTAGCTAAACATAATAGATGTTGTTTGAAGGACACTTAGAGTACCATAATGTAGGTAACATGAATCTCATGATTTCTCAATATATAATGCAAAAAATAGATAATTTATGGAAACTTATATTGTTCAACAAAATGGATTGTTAGAATGAAGAAAGATAACAAACATTAAAATGGCATGTGGCATGTTTAATGTCAAGGGCCTTCCAAACACCTTTTGGGTAGTAAATATACTTACACCTATTTATTCGATGTATATGTTTCATCTTAAAAGAGGGAAGGGAATGAAATCATAAGAGGCTTTAAACATAAGAAATCCAATTATGTATCATATTGATGTTTTAGGACTCATTTTTTATTTTGATGTTTTAAAGTGTAAGTGAGAAAAACATGATTATAAAAGTGAAATGTGTATCTTTATTATCTATGTAATAGAGTTTAATTAATAAAAATTACATAATATACTAGAAAATAAGGAAATGCTAGCTTATGATGTAATTTTTAATGAAATCAAATAATAGTAACCAAAGTGCAAAGAAGGAAAGAAGAATTAGTGTAGAGGAATTACAAACATCATAAAATTACATCCCTCCACATTGCACGAACTCTTATGGAATCCCAAACATCTATGGTAGTCATGTTATAGCTTCTAGAGCTTCATCAAGTGCATATATAATTCTACCAACAAGTCCTCCAATAATTTTACGAAGTTAAAAAAAAATGTATCACTCAGTAAGAATAAAATCAATATTGTTAGTTTTTCTCAAATTTTTTAGAAGTTTAGGTAGAACCAAGTTATTATGATTATATAGTTAGGAATATAATTTAGTGTAAAGGAAAGGATACATATATTGATATAATAAAAATAAATGAAAAATTGAATTTGGTAGCCTCCCTGTCACGGAAAAATTCTTAAAAGTCAAAATGGGTTTATACAACAAACCTTGAGATAGAGGGATTATTTGAAAGTCACCAGGGATAAGAGTGACTGGTTTTTCCCATACATATTATATAACGAGACTAAGCTTATGTTGTAATATTATACATTATAAATATTATTTGAGCTTTCATAATTTAATTTAGTTTAAGTGAAATGTTTCACAATCAAATTTGAAACAATCATTATTCAAAGATATCTTAAATGATAAGGTGTTTGTGGAGAAACCACTAAGTTATAAAATTATGGGGTAGAGTGCAAGGTTTACAAATAGAATAAGGAATTGTACAGAAAAAGGAGAAATTCAAATCCATAATATAGAAGGATATATTAATACCTTTATAGGAATGAATTTTTTACAAGTGCAAGCAAGTATGCTAGAGCTATGTTAAGTGTATTACTAAGAATGATTTGTTGTTTACATGATGACTAGATTTATACTAGAAATAGTGTGCAATGATGAATGATTTAGTGAAGGAATGACAAGTGAATTTGAGATTATATATTTTGTATTAATAATTTATTTCCTTGAAATGAAGGTTAGTAAATTGAGTGATATGAATTTTAGTTCAACTAGAAATTATATACTTTTTATTTGATAAATTCATAATAGAAAATTCTAGTTAGTTCTATAATGATAAATTAGAAACAAGAAGTTGATCCTTTATTTTATAAGGGGCTAGAATAAAAAATGAATCTATGCACACCACTCTACTTATTGCATGCACTATTTCGGTAGATATATTAAAAATAGGAAGTATATCCTATATTTTGCTAGGATTTAGAAGAAACAATATGAATCTAGGCACCATAACACTAGATATAGTGTAGATTGAGATTTTAGTGTGAATTGTTTTGAAATATGTAATAGAGAATGATTATGTTTTATTTAAGAGTATAATATGTTATGTCAATAAAACATGCAGTTTCATATTTCATAGACTTAATTTAATGATTTTGTTTTAGTTTAGATATATTAATTATGATTGGGGGGATAGGTGGATGATCATAAGAGGATACTCCTTTAGTTTTTTAACTAGTGTTATTTCATGACTTTCAAAAAGGCAATCAACTATTTCCTTGTTAACAAAGATGAAAAACATTACAATGACTTCGGAAACGTAATTATATCGAGATGTATTGACTAAGATATTGTGAAAAGAAAATTTTGACAAGATAGAGAGATGTTGGGAGTTATTACAATAAGAATGAAAGAAGAAATTTAATTTTTTATTTGATATCCAATAATATTTTATAAGTTTAATAATAATAAAGCATGTTTAGTTGCAATTTCTATTTTCAATAGTATGTTTCAATAATTTGTATATATTATAAATTGATATAATCATTTTCACTCTCACACCCAAATATATAAACCATGATGATAATTTAATACTCGTGTAAATTATACTCCACGCTTGCCTCGTGTACATTGCTACAACATGTTACCATTCCAACAGACCAATTATACATGTTACCTCCACTATTTCTTCTTTTTCTTTATATATTTGCATACTTTCTAACCCAAGAGGAAAAGGGTATTTGGAGTTATAGAATATATGAAAGACCTATAAAACCCAACAACATTTACATTTCATGACAAAATACTAAGAAATTTTTCTCTACATTCGATTGTTCTTCTTGTTGTGGAGGATCATTCAAATCTATCCCTGTAGGGTTTCCTTACACTAATTCTGAAAAAAATGAAATGTACTAAAGAAAAGTTACCTTAAAATATTCTACGAGTTTCCTTCGAGTGTCCATATCCTCTTCGTGATTGCGATGTATCAATTTTTCACTATCTTTTCTTTACGATCATTAATATTTCTGATTTCACTACAACTTAGGCTAAATCATGGTCTCGTTGGCCTCAACCATAAATGGTCTTTGGGCTACAAAGAACACTTTCATATTAACACCATATATTAATTTTCTATGGTTTCCAATCATGGTGTGAGAGAAAATGCTTCTAACAAGGAATGATCCCTCATCTAGATAAAATGAACCTTGTTGGCACAAGATGTATAACAATCGGGAGAAAGTAGGTATATCGGAAGGTTGAGTGGAACCTGCAAGAGCTAAAAATAATTTCATGGATGATTTCCTTCTACGAACAGAGGTAAACTCCTTATACCTATTGGCCCAATCTAGAAACAACCATGGAAAATTTGTTATGTTTTCCTTAGATAAATTTGTAACATGGAAGAAAGAATTACTTGGAATCCAATGTAGACTCTCTCCTTCTCCCTACTTGCAATATTTCGCTCCACCTCCAAATTCTATAAGTGGAACCTACAAAAAGTCTAAAACAAGCAAGAAAACTAAAACATACAAATAAGACATATAAATATCTCTAAACAATAATCCAACAAGTCATTGTTCTACATATGCATAAATGAGACATAGTGTACAGGAAGAAAAAAAAAATTGTATCAATGAATGTAGGATAAGGTTACAACCCTTTGAAAACCTTGACCTTGTAGATATCTACCAACAATATTGTCCTTCCTTTTCCACAAATAAATCCTTCAATCAATCCTCAAGTACATAGATGGATAATGGACCTCTATACCTAAATAGTTGCGTGAGGGCATAACTAAGAGTATCCAAAAGTCAACCCATCCCCAGTAGCAGAAAATGTGTTTATAGGGGGAAGATGAGGAGGTTGTAGATACATTAAATGAGCCTAAGATCCACTTTAGAAGGGGATAAGATCGAGAGGATAAGATATAAGAATTAATTTGTAGGAATTCAAGGACATCCTTAATAGATAATGGAAACTCCCATGATAAAAGCCTCTAGAAGCGGAAGCTTCAAAATTACAAGTTTTTCCTCATTTCAAGGTTAAACGCACTTGTAGTGAAAGAAACTAGCATTGACTAGTGCTTTTACTTTTGATACAAGCTATGCCATCACACTGTGTGAACTAAGAAAGTACAATGGGGACCTAAAATAGTGTTTTTGACCAATTTAATATAAAATTATTCAAACTTATAGAAAGGAGATGTTTTTACCTTTGCAGGGGATGATTTCATGTTTTGAATGAATGATGATTGATATGGCTTCAAGGCCATTTGGTTGAATGTGAAAAAATGGCCTCTAACAGATTCCCCCCTAAAGTACAAAGTTAGAAGCAGTGGCTGAGGACTGAAATTATTTACCATGCGAAAATTATAGATAAAGAATAAAGTGGTTGACAACGTCATTTAATTGTTAGAATACATCATCATCATGATATCATTGTTGAGGTAGGCATACCCATACTCGGGCTATAAGTCATTTTACATGTATAACAATCAAATTCACATACACCGATGACATATTCTGGACCCATGGTTGGATGACCTTTGCATGATTATAGCCATCATAATTTGTAATCTTGAATGAATCCTGAAATCGCAACTTGGATGCATGAAACTAGATCCTGGGTCTTCTACCTTGTCACTTGATAGTACGAGTCTAACCATGTGAATAGATGTTCTAGAGTTGAACATGGTAGACATCAACTGATCACTCACTAATGATTTAATCCATTAAGAGATGCAAGAGGAACCACTGATAATTCTAATGGTCCTCAAGGTACTACACTACAATCCATATGGTGCAAATAGATGAGTTAAATTCAAACACCACACAAAGTCTTTTAGTCAAATGAAAATGATGAAAACTTGTTTCTGAAAGTGAGGAGACCTGCCATTAAGATATAAAAGCTCCAAGGCATTGAAAGGAGTTTCGAAGTCAACTTCCTAGATAATATGTTTTTATCAAGAAGAAGCGACCCATCATAGGGGGGTTTTAATTTATCCCTCATCAACGATTCAAAACAAGTATCAAGATTTGAGACAGAATGTTAATGCTTTCGAGTTGGTTCAGGAGAAACATACATGAAGTAAAGCTTAAAGTATTGTAGAAGATGTCAACCGAGGGTGGACTTTGTCTTGAACATATCAATGACACTTATAGGGATTTGGTAGCATTGAATCAAACACCCATAATGAAGGTTTTCATTAAGGTGTGATCAACAGAGAGGAAAGCAGATTCCTCAACCCAAAACAGTCACAAAGGTGAATGAGTATCATGTTCAAGAACAACTCTCTACCATAAATAGGTATGATGCCATTTTTTCCAAAATTTTCAACCATTTATGGCCAGTGTCTCTTTATTTTTTACATGCTTGAGGAGGATAAAATATTCTTGATATATAAGTCCATCCTTCCGATGAATCCTTCTGAGTATTTTTAAGGAACCCTCAGAAGGAGTGGTTTAGTCTCGTCATGATCGAGGAGTCCTACAATTTTTAATGGTTTAAAGAGTCCAACAAAGGTATAAATATGCTTTTTTTTCATGTTTATAAATTTTGAAAAAGAGGAAAAAAATAAAACTCCAAAAGGTTCATTTTCGTAAATTTAGTCCGTTGGGCCCGAAATGGCATAAAAAAATACCCAGGGGAACCTTTTAGCCATGTTCAAGTAAAGTATTAATTTCTCATAAATACCCCATCCATTCTGGAAAAAGGTTAAAATTATACTCAGAAAATGTATTTTCATTTATTTTAACGAGTTCCAAAAGACTAGTGCTCAAAAATATTTTCATCTTTTGGCGGTTTGAAAAGAGCTTAAATAGGACTCTAAGGGGTTTCTTCTTCGTAAGTTTTACGAGCCCAAAAAAGTTATGTTCTTTACTCGTTATTTAACCTGCTTAGAACATCATACAAATATGAGAAATACACATGATATATGGTAAAATTAGGTAAAAACATTACAAATATTAAAATAATGATTTATTTTGATCATTAAAGACATAGAATCTATTTTATTTTTACGATTTACGATTTTACCATATTGAGAGTGCTCTGAGTGGTTTTTACCCTGATTTATTAGCAAAGTATTGTGACCAATCCAGTGGACTATTTTCATTTTCATTAGTTCCAGGTAAGAGACTTGTCCTTTCTCATCATTTTCATTGTTTTCATTTTTTATTTCATGCATTATTTTGGGAAATTTTGGATTTTTTAGAACTTATAAATCACCCTATGCCCATCACACTCTTCGTATATCAGGAGTTGTGATGGGTCAATTAAATTCATAATGAAAAGTGTGGCCCAACGCACTTACCAAGGAAGGTGTGTGAGATGGGATGCACTATCCAGGAAAAGGAAGCACGATGGGCGTAGTGAGGTTTACGAAAAATTGTGTTTTGAGTTAATATTCGCCAAATTATTTCACACTTGTGATCTAATGTGTCTTTTCATTATTATTGGTAGGTATTTTCTAGAGTGAAAATGGTTTTATCATGGAGAGAAAGGGAAAATGAGATGCAATGCAGGGTGGGTGCAAACGATATAGCCATAGTTCAGGCATTGAGAAACTATGGGCTGCTGAATTTTTTTCATATTTCAGGCATGAGGGAATAGTTAGAGTTGCTACAGCAACTGGTAAGAGCCTCAGACGTAGATGGAAAATTCTTTCAGGATTGGTGAGCATATTGTCATAATATATGTTGAAGGCATCTATTTCTAGACAAGGATTTCACGTAGAGGGGGTGCCATTTCTTTACCTGGATACAGGAGAGGAAAAGAGACAGTGAGGATTACATAGCTATCCATTTTCAACCTCGCACTCATCTTAGCAAGGATGGGAAAATCAATATGAAATATGTTCATAAGTTCCCATCAAGACAATCCTTTTCACCACTACATGATTATATTGTAGTGTTGCTCCACACATGGATACTAAGACTCAGATGAAGTATGCTTTAGAGTGTCTAGATCCTAAAATATTCAACTAGTGTAAAGGGATTATGTTCAATGTGAGGGAACAACTCAATACAGAAATGAGCGAAAGGTTAAACAACTTTAGGTATGACTCCATTGTAGTATCATTTTCTTTCCATAGGGTGCCCTTATTATGACCTTAATGGACATCCCATGAGCTACCTAGACCTAGAGAGCCTCGCATGAGGCAATGGGTAGACATAATGGCTCAACACGAGAAGGGACTATGATGACATTCACTCCTAATTTCTTCAAATTGTTGTGAGAGTAGTTGATCATGATTGAGTACTTCCTTTATGTTGGAACAAATTTATCTAGACATCCAAGCTTATTTTACCTGAGGGCAAGCAGTGGGGTGACGCAGGAAAAAATCATTATCATTTTTCATATTTTTGGTTTTTAATTTTTTGATATGTTTTTTGTGAGCTTTGTTGGCGATCCCAGCATCGCATTGAGTCTCATCTAGATGAGCTAAGGGAAAAAAAATTCTTGTTTGACGAAGATAGTTGTTGGCCCTCATTTTTTATCTAATTTTGTTTAAGAAAATACACTTTATTACCATGATATCCATCCATAAACCATCATATTCACTCTAATTTTTCCAATTAATTCATATCCAGGTATTTAAATTCATTTTTTCAATTTTTAGAAGTTTTTATAAAAAATGAATTTTAAGTGCATTTTTGGACCAGACCAGAAATTCCCGTAATGGCTTCATGGATGTCATATTTGTAGGAAACTTGGGCCCGAGATGGATACATTTATCGAAATATTTGGAACTAATATTTGATGTACACCTATTGGTTCATTCAAACCGAGCTTAAGTAGGCTCGATAAAAGGTTGTCAGACAGGACCTTTTTTTATTTTATGGGATTTTCTAGATTTTGAGGGATTATATGGATGAGCTCGACCTGAATAGATAGGATAAGGATAGCCATGGTTGTAGGAGACAATTTAAATGATTTTGTTTCATATTTTATCTATTTAAGCCTAAGACATTGAAGGCATTCATATGTAGAATTTGTATAACTTAACTCTCATATTTCTGAAAATTGGAGAGATAATTGAAAGACCTCTTCAATTTCCTTTGCTGCTATTATATTTGGTGAATTATTGACTAATTTTCAGTACCTCAAAGCACTTAAAGTGTGTGAGGCAAGGGTGGAGGGCTCCCACATCGAGCTAAGTACACTTTCTTCTTATTTTAAGTTGAAGTTTTTGAACTAGTTTGTTTTATACTTAATATACTAATTAGATATATGATGATGTTTTATGATTCCTAATGAATATAATTCTTCTTTTCTTCATATGAAGGGACAATCCAATGTTGAAGTTAAACATTCCTTCTATCTAATTAAGATCTAGAGCTAGAATTCATCCTTCCTGCTTTTTAATGATTTTATGAAGTTCTTATTTTCTAACAATAGTATTAATGATGAATGAATCGATAATGAAGCAAAACAAAGATCTCTCTAGTTAAGAGACTCTTCATTTATTATTTCATGCATCTTGATCTATTTCTCATTAGTGTTTTTGGTTTCTAATTCATGAAGTAGTTTTGTAAGATAAGGACAAACAAGTTCTCTTAAGTTAGTAACTTCTTTTGCTGCTGATTACATAATTCAATTTAGAAATTATTTAGTTTATATTTATATTTGTAATATTCCTTTCCTTTATTATTAATAATTCACCATCTAAACTTGACTATAGTTGACACCCATATATCTTGGAGCAAGGAAAATTTTAAGGATGGAAAATTATCTCGAAGTTTAAAACATTGGCGAATGTCACTAATCCTTAATATGAAAACTATAAAATATTTATTGATATATTTTCAAAATTATTAAAATTTATAATAATTTTATATATAGAGTTTATATAATTTTGGCTATTTTTAAGGTAAAATAATTTTATATTGTAAAATTTGGGCGAATCATTTTTAGAAAAAATGGAAATTGGCAAAACTTGTTTTTGGAAAAACCATGGAAAATTAGCCCAACTGCGACTATTATCCCCTAAAATTTTCCATGCCTTGGAGATGCTTCTAAGTCCTACAAGCCTGGATTGATAATAAAATACTTGTGTTTTTTTACCCAGTAAACAACCCAACAGTAGCAAGGGGAAGTTCAACGACAAGTTTAAATCACAAAATTTCACATTCAATTATAAGGATGGATTCTAGACCATACACCATCTGAAAAGGTGTGAATCCAATCGTGGTTCAGATAGAGGTATGAAATAATGAGAAGGTTGAAAAAAGAATAGTAAGCCAATTCATTTTACAAATTCCTCCCATGAATTGAAGAATTGTTTTCAAAACCTTACTGGTGGCTTCTACATGGCCATTAGCTTATGGGTATTAGGGAGTTGAAGTATCTTGCCATAATCCCAACTTTGCATTTCGTTTAGACATCATCTAATTTCGAAAATGTTTCTCATGGTCCATGACTATATCTTGTGGTACACTGAGCCTTGCAATAAAGAGGTTAAAGAGGAATAATGTAATAGATTTTATATTGTTTTCGTATGTAGGCACTTCTTCGGCCAATTTAGTAAAATAATATATTGCAACAATTATGTAGTCATCACCCCTGGTCGAGAAAGGGTTATACGTCATGAAGCTGATACCCCATTTGGAAAAGGGTACATCAGTGACAACTAGATGTAACGGAGAAGGTGTAGCACGGGATTTACGGTTATGCGTATGGAATGTGTGACACTTTTGGACTGCTAAGATGCAATCTCTGAACATACTCGTCCAAAAGTAACTATCACGTAATATTCTTTAGGTAGTAGCATATCCAGAAATATGTCTTCTCCATGCTTTAAAATGACAATCATTCAAATTTTTCTCGGCCTCCTCATGAGTGAGGCATCATCAAAAGATCGTATCGACGCCACAATGATAAAGAGTTTTTTCTATTATGATATAATGGTGAGCCTAGTATCGAATTCGTCATTGATCGAAGCGAGTGGTTTTAGGCCAGAAAGTTTGGGTGTGTAGATAAATGATGATATATTCATGTCATGGATCAAAGGAGTCGATCAAAAACAATGTATCATCAGGGATAATATCATCAATTTTTTATTCTAATTTAGAGGGGGGAAGGTCACAGATCAATTCGAAAAAGGCTAAATATTTCTTAGACTTGGATTTAATGAACACCAAATAAAACTCTCGGAGGATAATGATTGACTTCAATTATTTTCCCCTATCAATTGATGTTATATGATGTAGGTCATATGGTTTCAATAGGAAACCACAATAGTTTTGTGAAGAAGAATATAGTGGCAAAATATTCAAACAATTTTCATAGCTTCCAAAGCTAAAGATTCAACATGAGATTACTTGGCTTTAGTATAAGTCAAATTATGACTCAAGCAGTAAATAGGGTGTTATTAATGTAAATCATCTTCGTGTACCAATACCATAGCAATAGCAGTAACAACTGCAGCAAGATACAGTAAATACTCTCGCTGATAATCAGGGGGATATAGTAATGATGCTCGAGCTAATACATATGTCAAGGCATCAAAATACTTTTCAGCGGTATTGTCCCAATGAAAGGGAATCCCTTTCCTCAATAAATGAGTAAATCCTTTTGTAATTTTAGGAATGAAACACCATATAAATTTAGCCTGTCCTTGTAGGCATTGAAAATAAACAAGAGTGGAAGGAGTAGGAAAATTAAGGATTGCCTAAAATTTAAAGGGATCAATATGAATTGCTTACTTGGATACAACGAATCCTAGTAGTCGAATATATTAATTTAATTATAGTAATCTCTCGCATGAGGGTTAAACGATGATTTACAAATAATTCTCTTGGGAGGATGTTTGATTTTCCATTCAGTAGTTTGTTTTTCAAATTGCAGAGGATGAGATTTAGGTGGAGTTGAAATGCAAGGTTAATTAGTATCCTTTTCATTCAAAGGATTTGAATTACCATAGTCCTTATTTCGTGCAACCACCAATAAATCCTCATTATTTCATTTAGTCATTAACATTGATACTTCTGAAGAGCGGGATGGTTTTTGTGCAACCATATTCATTTCCTACTTCAGGAAAGGGTTCGTCAACATGGAAGGTGAAGTGGATGCAAATTTCAAAAACTGATTGATTTTTACTCGATGTGGACAATCCTTGTTAAAATTATCTTCTTTACAAATCAGAAAAGGATAATGTGGCTAGCGTTCCTCTTGATGAGATTGATTTTTTTGTTTGTCTTGTGGAGGATTTTATTTTTTATTCTTTCCATTACCCTTATTTTTACTTCTCGGTTGCTAATATTTTCCTTTATTAGATTGAACAACATAAATCTTTGAAGTAGTCACAGGAGAATTAGGATAGGGTCCTTGATTTTTCACAGTAGGAAAAAAATTCGAATTGGACTGACCAAAACACTTACTCATTATATATTTACTGATGGAACCAATGACACCATTAAAAACATCTGATTCCTTTGAGGTGGGAGGTGGAACAATATGAGAAGGACACATAGAATTAGGTATCTTTTCATAGAGCGTGTCATATTTGGTATAAATTAAATCTAAATATTAAGCATGATCAATGAATTTATCTTTAGTAACAACTCTTCCCTTGAAAACATCGTCATTTATATAAGGAAACAAGGATTTAACAAACCATTCTTCCAATAACTAGTCTAGAATAAAAAATTTAACCAATCAACAAAGACGCCTCCACTCATGAATATGATCTGATATGTGAGTAGATTCAGATTGCTTCGGAGAGGTCAAGAGCCTCGTATTGGTTTCATAATGGATGGGTAATTTAAATTGAGTTAGAAACATGGTTCCCAATGCATTGAAGTTTTTAAATGAAGTTCTAGGTAATTCGAAATGGCATTTGGTTACCGAACTAGTAAGAGTTCTTTGGAAAAAGATGCAAACAAATGGAGTCATCATTTAAGTAGTTCGAGGAACACCATAAATGATAAGTCATGATATGATTTGATGGTTCTTCTCAAGGTTTCTCATTGAATTTGAACGTCACACGGAAATTTAGCTGGAATAATCAGCCACCAAGGAGAATGATAGATTGGATCATTGGTAAGCTGGTAGATATCTGGTAATTCTAGTGTTGCGATGAAAGGAAACTGAATATTGAATCCCATTTATGGATTTAGGTAACCTTGTGGTTAACATTTAACTAATGGTGGGGCATATCCTGGATAAGATGGAATGGCCTAAACCATTGGCACTTGCATTCCACTACGGTAAGGAGGAGTTTGATAGGTAGGATAGCCCATACTAGGTTTCCTAGTTCCATGAAAACCTTTATAAGGTTGGAAAGCTTTACCTTCAATATACTGGCCTTGATAAGGTACTTGCGGAATGGTTGTATTTTAGCAAACAAGGATTTTGGGCATACCCTTTAAAGGTTGTCAAGATGGAATTTTCATCATTCCTAGAACAAGCTTACTAGTTTGTACCTACGACATGTCTTAAATAGGTTGAATTACTTGTACCTAGGGTATACTATGACAAAGTGGGTTAGGTGGGGTTTGTAATACACCCTCAATAGGTTGGGTAGATGATATTTTAGGAATCCTTTGTACTATTTGAGTATTTTGTATTTGAGATACAACCTAAATAGGCTAAGATGTTTGAAATGGGACTTGGATGGGTTGAAGAATATGAATTTGAGGTGTATATTGGATATATTGACAAGTAGGAAGTTGAGGAATATCTTGCACAGGTTGGAAAGTTGGAACTTGAGTTAAGAGCTGACCAAGTTGACCAGACACAGGAAGGGTAACATTCCAAGGAGTTAAAACCATTCTTGGAAATGGAGCACTGGTAGGAAGAGTAATTGGGAAAATTATAACACCAACTTGTAACCTCTAATCAGCGAGTAGGAAAATCCTAGCAACAAAATTCGCACTAGTTGGAGGTTAGGGAGTGAAAGGAGGCCACTTCCCCCCAATGAGAGAGTATCGAACATAACATGGATTTTGTTTTTTTTGGTGTCCTAATCCATTGAGAAACAAGCCATCTTGTTGATCCGAAGGATTTTGGGGTGAAACAGGTGGAAAAAGTTGTGGGGTGTTTGGAAAAGATAAATCAGATAGTATTCCAAATGAAGAAGGTAAAGGAGAAGTCAAGGGAATAGTCAGTGCAATGGAGAAGGCTCCTGAAAATATTTGGTATGCAGGTGGCACTCATGGACCACCATATAGGTGAGTTTATAGTGAATCAAAAAACATGGAGGTCACCACAACTTCAGTTGATTCACTCATAATGGAAAATACAAGTTGGTTGATTGTCATTGATTCCATCATGGCTAGACTTCTCTAAGGAGTTTGAAGAGGAGAGCTCAAGAGTGAATTAAATCAAGGAGTTTTACATAAGTGAAGTTGTAGTTGAGTATCAAGAGTAACAAAATTAAAATATTGATGAAGAGGATTTTCTATAATGTGACCAAGAATTTTAGGGAGAGTAAGCTCTTCCTCATTAATTTCCTCTACACTCAATAAACCAAGTTGAAATTATTCTTATTCGGCACTGAAATATAAATTTTGTAGATGATAAAATGATATAGGAATGTAGGAATAAGTAGTTGAAGTGATTTTTGGTTCCTTGGGTGGTAATATTTCTAAATATTCAATTTTGGGTTTTATAACTTCAGGTTCTAATGTCTCAACAAATTCTGGTTGAGAGGTTTCAACTATCTCCAACTCACCATTTTCCAAGGATGTAACTTCAGGCTCAACACTAATGGGAAGTGTTGATTTTGGTTAATTAATTTTGGATGTAGTTCTAGATGGGGTAGCTTCTGAACTACAAGGTTCAATAGTTTTTGTTTTCTTTTTTTATGACATATAGGTGATTTTTATGGAGGTAGAGGAGGAAATATTTGTATTCTATGTGAACACAGAGGGTGTTCTCCCATGGCTAGTTAATTTATTTTATAAATTAAAAACAAAAATTAAAAATAAAAGGGGTGACTAGGCATAAAAGGTTTACCTAGTCACTATGAACTGCAATATGTGGTTAACTACATATAGGAAATCTCACCGAATGATATATTCAGTGTATCATAGTTAACAAGGTGGTTGGCTCGGTTACCTATGGAAGGATTTCAACCTAATGGGTGCTTCCAAAAGATGCCTCAAAGAATGTGGAACAACAATTTGTAATACTGTTGTCTAAGGTGTAAACGTATGATGGAAGCATTATGATATACTTTTTGTACGTGGAGATACATATTATACACCTGAAGGTAGGTAGAAGAAATTTTTGATATACTTCCATGTACGTGGACAAGAATCCATCCTCGGGATGTAATGCTGACAAGTAACAACAACGCCTACTTTTAATGATGTTGGAACACATCTTGTAGCCTAGATCACTAACTGTGTTGTTAATGTTCCAAATTCTCCTATGGTTAATAGATAAATTTTAAAGGTTATCTTGATTAAGGTTTTAGCTTCAAGGCTTGAAACGAATTAACCTAAACTGCTAGAATGCAACTACCATGAGAAGATGAACTCTTTATAATTCGATGAAGGTATATCTAATAAAAAGGAAGAACTTTCACATAATGATACAAAAAACAATAAATTTCAACAATATATTCAACTTTCACTATTCCAATTTAAAAATCCAAAGCCATAAATCATAAAGAATTTTTTTTTTCTCTCTTCAATTTTCAAATTTTTTAATGCAATAAAAAATGAAAAACGGCTAGATTATTGAATAAAAAACATTCACACAGATAATAATTGTAACATGAAATTATTTTAAGAAATCAATAACAAATCCAAACTATTGGAAACCCTAATTGACAAGAAGAAACAAAAATGAAGCAAACTCTTATCTAAAGGTAGTAAAACTCACTTCGAAATAGACTCGGGAAAACGCTACAATCAAAACAAAATTCAAGGTAAGGCAAGGAAATGCAAAAAATATTCACTTACAAGGGTCATCTGAGGTTGTATTAGTAACCAATGTGAGTCATCACACTCATAGAGAGATACAAGTGCGTTGGGTCAATCCGTCTCAGAACATAAAGTGAACTGGGCCAAATTTGCATAGAACATGGAAAACTAACCCTAACCAAGCCCAAAATTGTGCTTTCCTAGGTCTAGTAAATATTTGAAGAAGTGAAAAAGAGTCATTTCGAGAGGTACTAAGACATTAGGCAAAGTAAACAACTAAAGAACATATCGTTCCATAGTAGAGTTGCCAACTTCTTTTATGGACTTTTTCCTCATGAAAACGTAAGAAAACTCCCTAGACCTAGTGGCCTCATCTAGAAACAACTCAAACAAATTTTCTATGTTTTCCTTAGAAAAAATTGTAACATGGAAGAAATACTTACTTGGAAACCAATGTATACTCTCTCCTTCTCCCTACTTTCAAGCTTTAGCTGCAACACCAAATTATATAAGTGGAACCTGCAAAAAGTCTAAAATAAGAAAGAGAATCAAAACATACAAATAGCATATATAAATAGCTCTAAACAATATTCCAAGGATTCATTTTTATACATATGCATAAATGAGACATAATGTATAGGAAAATAAGAAATTTTTGTATTGATGAAAGTAGGAGAATCTTACAACCCTTTGAAAACCTTGACCTTATAGATCTCTCCCAGAAATCTTGTCATTCGATTTCCACAAAGTAATCCTTAAATCAGTCCTCAAGTATATGGATGGACAATGGACCTCTGGACCTAAATCAACATCATAAGGGCATAATTGGGAGTCTCCAAAATCCAACCCAATCCCAATAGAAGAGAATGAATTTATAGCAGAAGATGAGGTAGTTGTAGATCTGTTAAATTAGGGTAAGTTCCACTTTAAAAGGGGATAAGCTCCATAGGTTAAGAGATAAGATGTCATTTTTAGGAATTCGAGGACATCCTTAACAAAGAATGGAAACTTCCATGATATAAGCCTCTAAAAGTGAAAGCTTCGAAAGTAATTTTAATTTTTTCCTCATTTCAAGGGCCATCACACTTGTAGTGAAAGAAATTGGCATTGACCAATGGTTTTACTTTTGATGAAACCTACGTCATTGAATTTTTTGAAATATGAAAATGCGATGGTGGCCTAAATAGGGTTTTTGACCAATTTAATGTAGAATTATTGCAACATCTGGAAAGAGGGTGTTTTTTCCTTTGCAAGGGATGATTGAAAGTTGTGAATGGACAATGATTGATTTGGTTTCAAGGTAATTTGGTTGAATGTGACATAATTTCCTATAATAACCATATATGGTATTTGGGCCACAAAGTACCCTTTCATATTAACACCATGGATTTTTTTTTCTCTTGTTCCTGATCATGGCGTGAGAGCAAAGGCTTCTAATAGGGAATGATCCCTCGTTGAGAGAAAATGAACCTTAATTCACAAATATGTATAACAGTTGGGAGAAAATAGGTATATAGGAAAGTTGAGTGGAAAGGTGTGATAACCCCACCCATGGTTCCCTCATGCAAACACATTGCAAATACTTTTATAAATATGTGAAATTTAAAAAGGGGTTGAGTCAAAGGGACACATATTCTGAAGTTCACGAGGAGGATTACTTGCTTGGGATGTTTAGGTTTCTTGTGCAAAAAATATGAATTATATGGACAACCATTAAAGGTTGGTTGGTGCATGACTTTAAGGTATTGATTCTTAAAATTGAATGAGCCGCAAAGGAAGGTACACAGACCCATGCACTTGGGAAAATTCACAAGGAAAAATGGACAAGAAATTAAGAGGGGAACTATGTAGTGCAAGAAAAGGATGATATGGTAGTAAGCTTAGGAAAATAGTTGAAGAAAGGAAAGAAGGCTCATTTGATTCCATGCGAGTGCAAAAGAGAAGACACCCATTTTCGTTTTGGCATTTATGTTTTGATGCAGTGTTGTTGGTGGGAATCGATGTCCACTTGCTTATGGTGGCTCTCATGATGCAGTTGTTTCACGGTCTACGCTCTTATGTTTCTTCCAGAAGTTTTACCATCTAGGCCTCCTAATCCTTCCTATTAGAGAGACAACCATATTTTATGTTGGTGAGCTCGAGGTGATTGGATTAGTGTTGCAATAATCTCATGATGTCCACTATCCATATAAGAAGTTGAGCTACAAATGGTGTTGTAGAACAAGGTGTTTAAGTGCATGTTATGAGGTGTTATAGATGACTACTTGAGGATGGCTTGTTTAGGTGAAATAATGTTGTAGATTTATTCATGAGACTTTTAATGGCTTGGAAAAGTCCTATATATTTTGTAGAATGTAAGAAAGAAGTTGGAGGCAATTCCTTTTTGGCGTTTTTGTGTTTTCTATAACCCCCTGCCACGGTTTCATGGAGACATGATTATACATTCAACTAAAGGGCTCCAGCCACTAGGATGAAGGATTATCCATGTGGCTACAGTTGAGAATGAACATTGTTGTGCTTGTTACTCTATCTATAAGTCAAAATCCTCCAGATTACTTGTGCACCTGAGTGATTTAAATGTTTTTATGATATTTCTTATTCAGGACATTTCATAGAAGTTTTTGTTTGACTAAATCTAAATGCTACAATTATTTTTAACGTGTGAATGCCTTGATTGAGTGACTAGTGGAGATAATGGATTGGTATAGTTAAATAGAGGAGCAACAAACCATGTTGGTGTTAGATAGTGTCCCTAGTGAAATGCAAAATTAATTTAGAAGCTACAGGTGAAGCTCATAAATGGTAAAAGGTTGCAAAAATATATGGGATACATCACGGAATGAAGTGACTAATTGAGAGGGAATATATTTCTTTGGTGAGGTAAAGAATATTTTTTTGATTGTGATGGAGCTTACAAAATCTTGTAGCACAAGATATTCAAAGGGAAATTCATCATTTGACTATCTTGGTGCAACAAAATTATTAGTCTGAAGATAGAAGTAATATCCTCTTCATATAATTGATAACATGATTATGATTGCGGGGAAATTTTATTGCGGTATTTTTACATATATTTGAAGATTATATATTTTTCTTGAGTAGTTTTTGTAACTTACAAAAATACCTTGTTTTGTTCATATGGATGATTCCATAAGAGTCTTATCTCATTTATGCTGCTAGAAGAATTTTTTAGAGTTGATATATTTCTTGTAGTTGATTTGTTGAGAGTATATTTGTTTTTGATGTTGTTATACTCCTATATTTTATATATATATATTAGTAATTTTATTCTTCCTATTTATCTGAATCCAAATTGTAAATATTATTCATGATGGTCTCACTATTATGGTTTGAAAGGGTTTAGATTGAGTTTGAGTGTCATGAAAAGTTTGGCTATTGTGCTAAAATTTCAAATGCCTAGTGTCATCAAGGATCGTTATTAAAGGGAAAATCATAGGGAGTCATTATTCACCATGGAAGAGTAGTGATGGGTCATGTCTACAAGAATTTTGATCATTATGGCTTTAGCCACCTAAGTCTAGAGGTCAATTTATATCAAAGAAATCTTGAGAAAATATTTGGCACATATTTGTAGGTTTTAGACTTAGTATAGATGTCATTTCATGAGTGGTCATGACCTCAAAAAATGTACACCTGTCAAAAGGATAGTTTTCTATGTTTTTCCACACATTGTGCTTCCAAACAATGTGTTGCACATTCATCATAACAATTTGAAACTATGTTAGGTCAGTATAATACTAGTGTATCCCCTTATTGTTATTGTTATTGTAGCCCCATTATTTTTATTATTATACCCATGTAGTCCCCACTTTTTTATTATTGTGCCCCATATAAGTCTACTACTATTATTACTATTCCATTACATTATCATTTTTATGTCGGCTTTGATTATATTGTGACCCCTTAGACTCCTATGTATAGAAAGAAGGTATATTCATTTGAATCATCCAAGAATTGTTCATTTATGTAACGTAAAGTAGGTTCCCCCTTGAAGAGGATAATTTCTAAGTCATTTATCTATTGTTTCTTCTATTTTTTGAGTTCGTTTCATAACATTTGGTATCAGATCTTGCTATTCTAGGGTTTTGCTTCTTCAAATAGGAGATCATGTAATTTTCACTATAATTTTTTTTCTACGAGTTTTTAGAAGCTAAAATATTTACCATATGGAAACAAAATCTTGGTGAACTTCGTGTAAAAATTTCAAATCATGGTTTACTATATTTTCGGAGATAGGATCCAGGGAAGTTATGGTTTTTGCAGGATCTAAAATTTAGTCTCAAACATGTGACCTAGGGAAAATCGTCATAACTTTGGTTTCATGAATTGGATTTGAATTCTGTAAAACATGGCTAAAATTGTACAGCTTGTAGATTGTTCTGTGTCAATTTCAGGGCCGAAGGTTGAAACAATAACACATGGAACTCTATAGGAGTTCTTTGTACTGAACCAGTCTATAATCAAGCCATTGTGGGAGATTTGGCATAACTTTATATTTAAGAATCCAAATTTGGTCTAACATGTGGCATTAGAAATAATACTCATAAGGATATCATAGGACCAAAGTTCAGAACTTGAAAATCAAAAATCACATAGATACAACAATTTCAATATCAAGCTCCTAAAAAGAAAGAAAAAAGATGTGTATTTTTTTTAAATTGCATAACATTTGCTTAAAAAATTAGTTTGAAATGATTCCAAGGGAATATTTAAGCATATATATCAGTATTGGGTTCTAAAATTCCTCCCAAAAAAATTAATTCCACACCCATTAAGCCCTCCGAAAGCTCTACTATGATGCATGAAGAGGAATAATTGCAGCATGATATATCAAAATTACGGGACCAAGTGCAACAAATTTCGCTCTCAAAAAGAGAAACCAAATATGAACTAAAAGGTGATATGGATGGTTTAAAATAATACGTAGAAGCTAAGCTCGATGGTTTGCAGGATGGCATGAAAACTAAGATGGATGGTTTGAAATAATACATGGAAAGTTTGAAGGAAGGTTTGACAAAGTTGTTTCAAGAAAGGCTTCCTAGCGGTGACAAGGTAATCCATGAAAATCATGATGATGAAAAAATGAATAAAAATTGTGATTTTATAAACTCCAATGTTGGTTTTAAGAACTACCACATTCCAAATATCGATACGAGGCAGTTTAATGGCAAGGATCTGGTAACATGGATACTACAAATGAAGCAATATTTGATCTCCGTGATGTGCAACACTCACAAAAGGTAAGCATTGCAAGTTTATATTTAGAACCTAATCAATTTATATGGTATCGATGGATTTTTTTCCCATAAAACACTTGTCACTTGGTCAATTTTTATGGAGGAAGTGATAGCACATTATGAGGATACAAATATCAACATGCTCTTTAGCCAAGTGACAAATATCAAACAAAAGGGTTCAATAGTAGAGCACATTGAGGACTTCCAAAAATTGAATATTAGGGTAAGATATATTCCACAGGAGCATAGGATTTATGGATTCATAGGGACTTTAAATGATAACATCGAACACAATGTTCACCATTGGAAACATGATTCAGCGGAGAAGGCATTCAGGGTGGAATGAAAAGTTGAAAGAAAAATTATGGCAACAAGGAATACTACCACTCACAACTGTAAACATGGAAGTTTTTTTGCTCTTATCCTTCCACAAGCTACAAGGTTGACGCCACAACAGTTGGAGTAAAAAAAGGAAAAAGGGCTTTGTTATAGTTTTGATATAAAATACACTAAAGGTCATAAGTGCTCTGAGAATAAATTATTTTATATAGATTGTGAAGAGGATGAAGAAAAGGAATAAGAAACATCAAAAGAGGAGGATATATATATATATACCTAGAATTAACCCCTGAGAAAGAAGAAATGAATCTCATCATATATTGTAATTCATTGGAAGAAATTACCACTCATAAAAATCTCAAGATAGAAGGATACATCAAGAAGAAAAAGGTGATAGTGTTGATTGATTTGGGTAGTACCCATAATTTTATTCATTATAATATAGCCAAGGAATTGAATTCTTCCTATAGCCAGCACCAAAGTTTCAATTGTTGGTTGCAAATGGAAGAATTATAAATTTCTTTGGAAAGATCCATAATATCAAACTAAACATGGGGTAATATGTATTGAATAGTATAATTCTTTCCATTCTAATGGGTGGTGCCGATTGTGTACTAGGAGTCCAATTGTTACAATCTTTGGGGATGATAGTTTTTAATTTTCAAGAAATTTTCTTGAATTTTTTTTGGGAAGGAAAGGAAATGGAATTACAGGGTATCGTAGGGAAACCATGAAAGATAATGAGCTCTAATGGCATTACAAATATTCTGAAGAAATAACAATGAGGCATAATTGCACAATTATGCTCACTAGAGGTTCAAACATCAAAATCATATATTTCTCAAGAACTCCAAAAAGTCTTATACAATCATTAAAAGGTGTCTGAGACTCCCAAAGGCCTCCCACCTACTCATGATCATGATCATATTATTCATTTGATTCCAGTAAGTGTTCCTCCAAACATTAGGCCTTACAGATATCCTTATGCCCAAAAGAGTGAGATTGAATATGTAGTTGTAGAAATTCTAGAGTCTCAGATAATTCAATCTAGTCAAAGTTTCTTTTGTGCTCTAGTAGTATTGGTTCACACAAAGGATGGATCATGGTGCATGTGTCTGGATTATAAGGAGCTCAAAAATCTCACTATTCAAGATAAATTACCCACTTCTATCATTAATGAATTATTTGATGAATTACATGGAGCAATTTACTTCACCAAGTTGGATCTTCATTCAGGATATCATAAAATACAAATGAAGACTAAAGACATTCCAAAAAAAACATTTATAACTCATGAGGGTCATAATTAATTTTGTTCATGCCTTTTGGCCTTACGAATTCAACTTCTACATTTTAAGGTTTGATGAATCCCATTTTCAAACCTTTCCTCATAAAATTTGTGTTAGTATTTTTTTATCATATACTAATATACAACATGCCTTGGAAGGATCATGTTCAACATGTTGAGAGGGTGTTGAAACTATTGAAAGAGAAACAATTATATGAAAAAGCTCCAAATGTTTCTTTGGAGTATAAGAGGTGGAATATCTGGGTCATATTGTATCTCATGAGGGTGTTAAGGTAGACCCTAAAAAAATTAAAGCCACTAAGGAATGTAAAATCCCCATAACCATAAATAATATGCGAGGATTTCTCGGGTTGAGAGGATAATATCACAATTTTTTTAAGAATTATGGGAGAATAATAGCACCTCTCACAACATTACTGAAGAAAGATGCATTTTCTTGGACTATCGAAGCAGCTACGGAATTTGAACATCTTAAAGAGGAATTGTGCCAAGCATTGGCCTTAGCTACACTAGACTTCATAAAAAACTTTATTGTGGAATCTAATGCCTTGAGAAATGGAATTTTTGTTTTAATGCAATAAGGAAGACCCATTGATTTTGAAATTCATCCAATCAAATGAAATTATTTACAAAAACCTATTTATGAGAAGGAAATGTTGGCAATACTAAATGCATATAATAAATGATGACTGTACCTAATAGGAAGGCACTTCAAGGTAAAAACGGATCATGATGGTCTTAAATACATTTTAGAAAAAATATTATCTTCAGAAGAAAAACAAAATTGGGTCACAAAGATGTTCGGTTATGACTTTGAAACTACAAAAACAGGAAACAAATTTTTTTTGCAGATGCACTCTCAAGAAAAGATGAGTATGTGGGAGAATTTCTTTCTTCCAGCTATATTATCCAATCATATTGGATAACCGAAGCAAGGGATGAATGAAAGAATGACGAAGAAGTGTGGGAACTCATTCAAAATTTGCAGCAACATCCAAGTACATCTGATACAGTTAGTTGGAAAATTGATTCATTATACTACAAATATCGCATATACCTTTGTAATAATTCCCAATTCAAACAAAATATTCTTCTATAATTCCACACCTTTACCTTAGGAGGGAACTCAATTTTTTCAAAAAATTACCATGAGTTTAAGAATAATTTTTTTTGGGATGGCCTTAAATCTGATATTCAAAATTTTATGGTGGAATGTTTGGTTTCTTGACAAAATAAAGTTGAGACAATTAAGACCTCGGGTTTATTACAACCCTTATCCATTCCAATTCAATGTTGGGAAGAGGTTTCAATGGATTTTATCACAGTTTTACCCAAGTCCAAAGGAAAGAGTGTCATCATGGTGGAGGTTGATGGACCTACCAAGTATTCACACTTTTGTACATTCTCTCATCCATTTAAAGCTAGTATGGTTTCTATTACATTTATGGAAACAATTTAAAAGCTACATGAAAACCAAAATATTATTATAAGCAACAGAGATCCCATTTTCACTAGAAATTTTTAGACGGAATTATTTTCTTGACTCGGTACTCAATTATCTCATAGCTCCTCTTATCATCCTTAATTTGATGGGGAAATTGAGATAGTGAACAAATTTTTGGAAGGATATATTTTTTTCTTTGTATTTGATAAAAGGAACAATGGTTCAAGTGGTTACCTTTGGCTGAATGGTGGTATAAAACTTCCTTCCATTCTAGAGAAAAAATGACCCCATTTATGGCACCTTATGGATATCATCCACCATCCATCATATCATCTTTAAGAGAAAATTCTAAGATTCAAGAATTGGAAGATCACATTGATCATCAACAATAAGTTATCCAACTCTTAAAAGATAACCTCACTTTGGCGTAGAATCGAATGAAACAATAGGCATATCAATATTGCAGTGAAAGAATTTTTGATGTAGGTGACTGTGTATTTTTACTGCTATAACCATACAAACAAATGTCCCTCAAGAAAACTAAGAAGGATAATAAATTATCACCAAAGTATTACAGTCCTTACAAGGTGTCGTAAAATATTAATACTATGCATACAAATTGGAGCTTCCTGCATCTTTATGAGTGTGCCCAGTTTTCCATGTTTCATGCTTAAAGAAGGTTACAGGTGACAAGCTCCTAGTTCAAAAATTATTTCCAAAACTTGATTAGGATGGAAAAATCATATTGGAACCGGAAGAAATCATGGAAACAAGAATGCAAAAACTGCAAAATAACTCCATTTCAGATTATCTCATCAAGTTGAAGAACTTACCGGCTAAAGATTCCACATGGGAGGATGATAATTTTATACAAAAGCATCCAGAACTACTCAAGCATTCAGGACAACACATTTTTGAAGGATAGGATCATGTTATGTCCCTATAATACTAGTGTATCCCCTTATCATTATTATTAGTGTATCCCACTTATTGTTATTGTTGTGCCCATTTAGTCCCCATATTGTTATTATTGTGCCCCATACAAGCCCATTATTGCTATTGTTGTGCCCTTACATTATTATTTTTATGTCGGCTCTAATTATATTGTGAACCCATAGACTCCTATATATAAAAACGAGTTTTTTTTCATTTGAATCATCCAAGAATTTTTCATTTATGTAATGTAAAGGAGGTTTCCCCCTCAAAGAGGATAATTTCTAAGTAGTTAATCTATCTTTTGTCCTATTTTGTGATCCGGTTTCATAATAAACCGAGATTTCCTCCATCAACTACACTTCAAGTCACTTCGGGAGTATATTTACATTTCTACCTTCATCCAACATCACAAAATTCTTGTTCATTACAGTTGGAATCTTGTGGTGTGATCTTGCTATGTTGTTTCATAAAGGAGGGAGGGACATTGCTCTTCCACATAATGTTATGTTTCTTTCCAATTCAAAGATCAAACTCCTCTCATAGGTGAAAACTCAAGCTAATTTTTCTTCCTTGGCTATAAAAAATTCCATATTTCATGCATGAGCCAACCAAAAGTATAGAAAGCCTACAAAGAATAGTAAATTCATCCTCACTGCATTTTGTTTTTCACTACATTTTTCCCAAAATATCTGTGTTCGCTTTGTTTTCTCCTAACTGTTGTGCTTCAACATAGTCCTTTATCCTCTACATTTGTCATGGTCAAGACCTCATTTTGAGCAAAAGAAAAGAAAAGAATATCACAACCACAACATGCAAAAATTCATAAAAGTAAGGAAGCAACCAAGTATTCATGGTCTGGCAATCAAAACACAAGGTATTGCTTTTTTTTTCTTATGGTAATTATGGTCATCGTGCTAGAGAATGTAAATATTTTGCCAAGAAAAACAAAGTTTGTGCGATAATCATTGTTTCAATTGTGGAAAACATGGCTACAAAGCTCTGGCTTGCAAATATGACCAAACCAAGCCTACAAAAGAAGCAAGCATATTGCTAAAGACAAAGAAGGTATGGAGGAGAAAATATGAGTTGCAAAGAACTAGTTCTTCAAATGTCTTCACCAAAGGATGTTTTGTTTTGAAAAAACATAATTACTTAGAAGGAGTAAATATTTATCCTATTCAAAATAAGAGATAGATTCATGCGATTAAGAGGAGGAATTTCAACTTTATGCATCAATTTATTTAAGTTTTGATGTATTATATATCATTTTTATCTTCTTGTATCATGATTGTTGATGGTTTCACCCATGCTGTGAGAAGATCATTTTGCTATCTATGCACACTAACCGGAGTTTATGCAACAAGAAATAGTTGTTTGTGGGGAGATACCAAATGATTAGGGGGAGTTTGATATGTATTTATGTTTTTTCATTTATATTACTTATGTCACGTAGGACACTATGTCTTCCATGGGAAGTTGGGAATGGTTTGAGAGAGTGATGTTACTCTCATTGAAACCCTCACTCATTGTACTTCATTATATAATCATATGTTTTATAGAGTATTTGGTCAACTTTGTGAGTTGTTTGAATAAAATTGCTATATAATTCACTACATTACTAAGTCCTTATGGTTTTGATTGTAGTATGGCTAAGATTCCATTGCATGTGTATCTCACGTTGTATTATCATGAAGCCATGTACCCTTTGATCGTCAACAGTCGCACCTGGTTGAGAAATTTCATGGGAATGGGATGTCTCGTAGACAACCATGAATTTATCCATTCTCCATCCCCAGCAGGACATACATGATAATTTCAATGGAGGTCACTCGTTTATTCGTACACAAACCCTTACATACCTCTCTTCGTTGAACTTTGTAAAATTCCAGGGCCATTCGTGACCTCCCCACAGTGGGTCGTCTGGATCTGCAGAGATGTAGCCATCCTAGTGGAAGTATTGGTGCATCGGATGAAGCTCGAGCCAATATGGATCACAGTTCACCCAATAATTTCTTGCTTCCTGCAATAAATTCATTTCTGTCAGTGTGTCATTTTAGGGGTTTCCTTACACATGCACCAGGAATAAAAATTCATTCCTATGAATGCTTCTGGTACAAAAATTGTCGCTTTTGTTCCCAAATGTACTATACAAAAAATTCTAATTGGATATACACAATGTTTATGATATCTCTTTCGTATAGGCCTACCCTTTTTTACCAGAAATTCTAGGTGTATGAGCACAGATCGTCCGTCGTGACTCGTATCTATAATTACATTCACACAACATATTTTAACTCGCAGATAACACAAGAAACCCTAAATTACTAATGCCTAGGGTTCCATGTAATTTTCGGTTGTCATCTTCAAATTAGGTTTCTCAATTACCGTCGGTTCCATTGTAACTTGGAATAAAACATTACATTGCTAGTAGTATAAAATTATTTAGTCGGAGGCTTTCTTCAACAGAGAGGCAATAGGTTTTAATCCTTCATTCAATATGATGCAAAGAAGTTGTTCTCACTGTAAATTTTTGTTTCCAAAGCTCTCGGCAATGTTTTTCCCACAAAATGTCGGATTCGGTAGCAGATTTCCACTTGTTGGAGACTAATACACTCTTAGCCAAGCTCGCAAAATCCAGCAGCGACAACACTACAGCAAATAAATCGACACAAATCCATTCCAATGGATCACCATGAAAATCGACAATCATTCCTCCAAATATTTCCTTATATCTTCAAGACTTAATACCTTCAAACTTGTATATATTTAGTTCATATTTCATCTTTCTTCCATATATATGCTAGGATAAATATGCATATCTATTAATTTAAAATCTGCATAATTCCCTTTCCTATTTTAAATTGTACAAACTGGATATGGAAAGTTCCCTTTCCTATTCAAGCATCTGTTGTTGTGAGCTGTAATTACGCCTCGAGGGAAGCTTTCAAACACCCCCAGTCTACTCAGTACTGTACTTTGAACCCTAGCCTTTCTGCTTTTTCTTCTCCTATATCCAGAGATAATTCTTTGAGTTTTCTCCGCTCTCTGATATAGATAGAAATAAACAGTTTCGAACAAGTTGCCAAGTTTCCTGGTGTCATATCAAAGTGGTGAGGCCCATGTAGACTTTGGTGAATTTGTATTCCCAATTCTCACAAGTGCCAACAGAATTTGGCCCTAAATTAACACTTTTATTGTCCTATTCCCTATCGACCAATTCAGCAACGCCATGCAAATTGATTCACACCAACCTTTCAACATCATTTCAACCATGCTGAATATATTTACTCCTTTAATCGTATTATTTTCTATTTCATCTCTTGACAAGTGAACTAACGCATGCCTTGCCCACCACGAATATATATATATATATATATATATATATATATATATATCACTGAAATTGGGCGTGGTTTATTCCTACCTTCAGCATAATTCTCACAACCCTAAGTAGAATAACAATAATATTAGCGATTGCACCAAATGTTGCAAAGGAAAAGTGGTAATACAATAGCATATAGCACTAACTAATGCTTCTTTGACAACTATTGAAAGAAAAAAAATTATCAAGAAAAGGCAAAGACCATACTACAATGAATCTCACTGCAATAGTGCTTCCTCAAACCTTACAAATCATGAGGCATATGTTGAAGTTAAAGACATTGTTTGATTATGCCAACATGAATTCCTAGTAAATAAAGAAATAGATTGTCATTTGGTACCTTTAAAATCAGAGGTGTTTTTGGTACAATTCGTCCATATTTCTTCTTGATCACTTCCTCATGCTATAAACAACATTAATCAGTACAAAGAATTTTTTTAACAGTTTGAAACATATGCCTACAAAGGAATATAACAATTTTCTATTTTTTTTTTTAATTTCTCCAACAATTTGGGAAAGGAAATATACTTTTTTGTATGGCATTATCCTACCTTGTACAAGTGGATGAATTTTTTATGTTTTTGTTTTAGGAAACTCATTTTCGTTGGCAAGGCATATAGGGATTATCTACTTATTTAACTCATTTTTTTCATTTGTCTTTTTATATAAATAAAAAATTTTAGTTTTTGTTTAAAACAATTATGTTACTCAATGGTAATTATAACAATGGTTTCTATCCAGTTATTGTTAATATGGAGCCTCAAATATAATCTTGTTCGAAGCATAAATTCAAGTTATAAATTCAATCCTAATATAGAAAATGATTGAAACTCCCTAGCAAGATAGTACAAAGATTGGTTACTTTTGTAAATCCATCTTTTACAATTCCTATTTTTTATATAAATAAAATTTATAGAATTTTTGTTTAAAAAAGGGTTACTCAATGGCATTATTATACAATGGTTCAAATTTTAATAATTTCCATTAAATAATTCAATACTTTTACAGAAGTTCCCATCTTTCAACATATTTCCTACCTAACTCCTCATCTTGGAACAGTAAGCCATGGAGAAATGAACTAATTAATGGATCTTGATAGTATAAAAAAATAACTTTGCTTGCTAGTCATATCACAATTATAATCGCAATCTCATATGAACATTGGAGTTAATCTGCAAATAAGTGTGTATCATATCGACAATAGATTGAGGGTCGTGGTTTATGTTGAAAGACGAAATGTGTCCACATAAAAGCTTGTGGTTTCATTTATATGAAACATGATCAAAGATACATATATAAAGGGTCATGTCAAAATAGATATAGATCAAAGATTTGAATAATGCAATGTGAATGACATTGAACCTTATCCCTCATCCTTAACATTTAATTGATGAAATTGGATTGGAATCGTCACAAAAATTTCAACAGGGAAGCAACTTATATATCAACTTGTATACAATAACACATCCACCCAATGTGGGTACTCATAGGAAAATTGAAGTATCTCTGAAATTTCAATGTAACAAAAAAATTACAAGAGTGAGGGGTAGCAATCCATGCAAAATTTCACCATATTTTATTATATACTCTTATCAAAATACCTTCATCTAATTACATATTTTGGCTCAAAACATTAACCATAGATACTTGACCATATGGTAGGACTCCCAATCTCTCTACCTCTTTCAATCTCGAACAATAATACGCATATGCTAAGCTCAAGGAGATAATATTTTCTAAGATTGTACATATATGAAATACAACTAACAATGAAAATTGAACTACTCTAATATACCACATCAACATAACTCATAGAAAAAAATGGAAATATATCCCATCAACATAACTCATAGATAAAAATGGAAAACCAAGGAGTTGAAGAATGAGCACTAACACAGGTATGTCTCTTCACTTCATTCTCCTTGCCAATCTTGAGTACATTGACAAAAGTTTTATTAATCAACACTAGGGCTTGGAGATTGGAGTACAATATGTTTTTGTAGCACACTCTACAGAAATAAGAGTTATCTCTATATAAGGTTTGATGGAAAGAAACACACTCAAAACAAAATTAGTTGATTTGTTTTGGAAGGGGTATGGATGAGTGAATGGAGTGCAATATGTTTTTGTGTCACACTGTACAAATGGGGTTTCATAGGGGTTATTTATATCTCTCCAAAGTTTAATGGAAATAAATGCACCCAAAGAAAAATTAGCAGGATGGTTATGGAACTCAACCAAAAATTTATTTTATAATATTAAAATAAATCATTATTGAAATAATCTATATTATAATATAAAAATAAATAGTTATTCAAATAATCTATATTATATTATATAAATAAATAATTTAATATTTTATTTCATTAAAAAAAAAATTAATATATAATTAGAAGTTTACTCAATATTAATATTTTTAAAATATTAATTGATATTTCTAAAATTAGCATATGTTGAGCCTCCATCTTGAATATTTATATATTTAAAATAATATAAATATAAAAGAGATGAGCATGTTCTCCTAAAATCAAGTAAATCATAAAATTAAAACAAAATTTATTTACAAAATGGGGGTGTGGAAAACTGGAAAAAAAAATAATTATTACAACATCGGTTTTATTATTACACTAATGAAATGTAGAGACTAATAGTGTTACTTTAGGGTACATTGATTCACCTCTAAATAATCCACTACTCTACCGACATATCAATATTAAACATAATGAAGGAATAACAAATAAATGTGAAGAAATAAAATGTAAATAAAACAAATGTGAATATACCTAATTATATATTATAAACCTATATTATTAAAAGGAATTTCACACTCGACATAAATTATTAAAATCATTTTTAATGTAATTAGTGTAGATCTTATTAAGAGTTAAGTGACATCAAATTTATTAAGACGTAAATGTTTTTAAGTTTTTCTTTTAGCTTGATTTTTTCTGAGATTTTTAACTTCAAACTTATTAATTATTAAAAATAATGAAATTTGTAGAAATATAAACATTAAAATCTAAATAGATTTGATTTATTAAAACCTTTGATTTTGATTATCAAGAAAGATAAATTTGTAGAAACATAAATTTTAAAATTTTAATAGATTTGATTTATGAAAGCATTTAATAAATTTCAAAGTTAAATGGATATAGTCATCATGGCCACCATAAGTTTATTATGGGTTGATAAAAAAAATATATATATATATTATCATTTGGTAACAAGATTAAATTAATAGAAATGTAATCTTTAGAATTTTGATAGATTTGATTTATGTCAATGTTTGATATATTTAATAAATTCAAGGTGAAATAGATGTAGTCATCTAGACCACCATGAATATACTATTATTGGGTAAGAGAGATGAAATATTCTGAGTTACAAAATTGTGAGATGATCTTTTTCAATATTTTTAACTTTTAATAAATTTAGCATTTAAATAAATTTAAATTAAAAATTATTAAATAATCATATATTTTTAATTATTATAACTGCTTGAAATTTAATTTGCACTTTTCAAGTATATTTATAACTAATAAAGTTATATAAATTAAATTATAGTTAAATATTGATTGTGATCATCCATATTAACTATCAAAACATTTCATAATAGATATCACATTGTTTATATATATATATATATATATATATATATATATATATATATATAAGTTAAACATATATATATATATATATATATATAAAAGTTAAACATACATGTGATTTTCACAACCTTGTTGAATTAAAGCAGAAAAAATGGTAAAAATAAGCATTGAAACATTGATAATCGAAACAAGATAAAACAAAATTTTGACACAACATTGAATTAAATATACTAAAATAGAACTTGTAAGAATCCTCTATGAGGCATAAAATACACCCTTGACCACTGAAAGGACATTAATTGTATACACTAATTTTTCATGTTTTCAGTTTAGAGTGGCAAGCTAAGTCATTTTTACAATGGAAGAGGGAGAAGTATCCAAAATTCCAAGCCTCTATATCAGTTCACCAACACCTCCAAAATAGAGAAAAATACCCAGATAAGTAACATAATTCAAGTACACTAATACATAGAGTCAATGTGTATTGGATGAGAGAACAATGGAGAGAGATGAACACTCCCACATTCAATTAGACATAAGCCACACTCCCCGATTAGATGAACACTCCCACATTCAATTGGACTTAAGCCACACTCCCCGATTCAACTGGACATAACCCATTCTAGCTAAAGTGTATTTCCATTCTAGCTAGAGTGTAAAAAGAGAGGACAATGAAAATGAAAACCCACTGTTGGGTGTAGGAATTTTGGTTCAGCAAACTCCTTCAACACTTAATTGTCAACCCGAGGGTTTTGTAAAACTTAGAGATGAAGCAAAATAAATTTTAGAAATGATATGAACATTTCCTAGTTCTATTCCTACTTCTTTAATTACAATCTTACAGAATCATAAAGAATGATCACATGGAAAATAATACCAAATAAATTATAGTGCTGGAATATGAAAGAAAGTAATTTGCAAGGATGTAAATAAAAGGAACTCTCAAGTTTCTATAAAGAATATTGATTGATGAAATGAATATTTATGATTATCTTCACTATGGTTATATGAAAAATTGATATTTGGACTATTAAAGTTGTTTTTCCTCTTTAACATATTCCTTCCTGCACTAAACAGTCGTTCTTGTACTACAACAACATTCTTGTACCAGAACGTTGTGTCTGTACTAGAAAGAAGTTTATATAATGGAAGTATTTTTTGTACATGTACTGAAGATTTTAACCTTCATGCAAGAGCTCTAAGCTTCTAGGCTAGAGCACTCTATTCATGTACCAGGATATTTATTCCTATATCGGAACAGAGGTTCCTGCACAAAAAAACTAGTGTTCCTATACTAAGTTTTCATATTACTTTCAGAAAGTAAAAAGTGTGTTACCTAGGGAAATGAATTGCAAAGGTGAATAGAACTCTGAAAATAACTTTCACAAGGATAAAGATGCTTCAACCAAACTTAATCTCTAAACAAGAAATTATCTGATTATGACAGCAAGCTTGTTCATGTGATGATAGTTGATATGAATCATATTTGCTTTTTAATCATTTTAACTCAAACGGTTCATTTTATAATTTAACATAAAATTAAATCCTTTCCTCAAAAGTGCAAGCACGGATCCTTATGTTATAACAGTTTTTATTCCATATTCATCAAAGCACAACTAAATCTTAAGTCTAAGCTCCATATATTAATAATTCTTCTATTTTAGAAATAAAAACTCACTTGCAAAAATACATCAAGATCTTAAAAGGAAAAGAAGTAAAAAGACTTGTGGAAATGAACCAAAGAAATCCACTTACAGAATTGAGAACGCATTGGTACAGGCAGTTTACTTGCACTATTCTCACATAAATAAATCAATCATCAAAAGGGAAAAAATATGCAAGTTCAAATCAAACTCAACTAAGCCTACACACCATGGATCCGCCACACAACAATTGCAAATGAAATTGAACCTCTTACTTGTGAAAGAATCAAAATTATTAATTAATTCACACTTTGCATTTGAATTAAATTAACACACTTTTAACAAAGGGAGAACGAGCTGGGTTGGTTGGTCCCTAGCCAACCAGCTCTGGAAACTCAGCCTCTCAGAAACGCATCATCATAAGATTGAAACGCAGAAATAAAATAACATGGCACAATCCTTTGTATTATATTCCAAATAATAAAATGTACATCATGAGATCGGATCTATCCTAGAAAAAGGGTGATACCATAAGAATTAAAATTCACTAAAATTAACATAGCATTGCTAACTATTTCCTATCAAAGTTCTACATTGTTCTACATTAAATAAAATCCTTTAACATTACCGTCATAACAAAAAGATAACAACAGTTTAAACTAGTTCTTTCAGCTATTACAAAATGCTAATATAAGCATATGGTAGCAGTCCTAATCTTTAATATCCCTTAATTTCTCTCCTGCTCCGAGTCGAACTTGAGATGAACTAATCTTTAATGAAAGATCGGCAAAGATAATGAGTTGTCACATGAGTGCATGAACTGCTAGCTCGTGAAGGAATCCTACCTGCACTTGTCTATTCTACCATAATGATTAATACGTTGTTCATCAAATACTTTAGGAAAGAAGAAATATTACATCCAAAGATAATTTAAAGGTATAAAATCCATAAATAAATAATTAATTCCATGACAAGCCTTAAGTATGAAAATATAAAGAGAGTGCATGAATTGGCATGATTTTGGAAATAGTGCAGGAATGAAGGGGTTTCAAGGTTAAAACAAAATTTTTAGGTCAAGTGTTTAGAGTAGGATAGAGGTTAAAAACGAAGCAATTTAGCCTACCAACACCCACAAACATCAAGCATTTAGAATATGATACCCTGTTAGATATGTTAACTATTCTAGCTTTGGTGGAAAGAGTGTCATTCCTCATATAATATTTGAACATTTTCATATACAAGTATTTTTTCTGTAACAGCCTAAAAAAATTCTTCACCATACATTATATTTCCAAAAATTGTAACCATTGAAGCTACATTGGAAGAACGAGTCATCACAAAACACTGTGAAGGAAATGGTTAGAAATTTTTTGTCTTTGATTTTGATTTAATATACAAGTAATTTTTCGTTAACAACCTAAAAAAAATATTCACCATACATTATTTGTCCAAAAATTGTAACGACTAAAGCTACATTGGAAAAATAAGTCATCAAAAAATAGTTTGAAGAAAATGGTTAGAATTTTTTTGTCTTTGATTTTGATAGTGTCTATTCACGGTAGGGAAGAGTGAGGCCGAAAAGTTGATAAAGATGAAGTCCCACGAGATGCAGACCCAAACATAGCAGTGAAACCTTGTTGCGAATGACAACAAGTATGAATGGCAATTTGTACCATCACTCTCAATGAATCAATCAACATAATACAAGAGCATACAAGAGCTTAGCTTTAATCTTACCTCCATCTCATTACACATGGGAATTTGAAGCAGAACCATCAGATAGTATGTAGACACACCACTCTCCAAATCTGCATGTTGTCCAATGTTTGAAGAGGAGGGGAAAGATAAATGTCCCTCAAAAATACCCATTCAGGATAAATGGAATGCAAAATGCCCTCCAAGTCCAACTACGGAGAAAATTAGAAACTATGGTGGCTAAAGTGAAAGCCACAATCTCAAACCCTAGCATCAAATGGCACATAACATAAACCCTATAAAGTCTCTCTACAATTTACTTTGAATAGAAAAATTACAGTAAGAACTCGGATCTAGAAGGATTGATGAACAAATAGACTAATCTATGCAAGAGAAATTTTCTTCTGAAAAATCATCTAACATTTCATCCAATGGTAAAAATTAGTACACAGTTGTAACTAGGAAGCTTGTTTTCAAAGAGAAATGTCTTACTACCTGAATATGAACAATTAATTTAATTGGTCAAGATATTTTTAAATTATGTTTTTTTAATCATTAAATGCACTAAATAATTTTTTTCCAAAAACACTTACCTTCTTATCCTCGGAGCTCAAGCTTCGAGTACAAGAGATATGGCATCGGCTACCTAATCTCATTCCATAAACATACCAATCAAAGGATCCTTAGAAGTTATTGAAATAGTCAATTTAGAATATGTCTCCACATATGTGCATTAGAATATCAGGGTTGTGAAATTTACATATCATAGACCTTAAAATACCTATGAATAGGGTGATTATGGGTATTATATCTTTTACATCATTAAAGTATGTGTATATGAAGATGATGCTTTTGTTACCCCATAAAAAAAAGTGTGACCTGCATAGTTGTTATTTGCCTCTCTTTAGTGGTTTTTTTTTAAGTGTTGCTCAACGTTTTGGTCATATAATTGATGGGCTGGTTATATAAATGGTTGTAATCCTTTTCGAAATGAAGAGAGACAATAGAGTAATTGTTAGTAATATTGATTTAATTGAATATTTTTTGTTTTTACTATCTTTTAATGTTTTTATTTTGATTATAAATTATTAAATATAATAAAAACAAAACTTTCAATTTGTTTTAGAAATTATACAAAATTGGGTAAGAATACGGTTAAGAATATTCTAAATAGTCCTAAAATATCAATGGCTCAAAGCAATTTAAAGAAGTGGTGGCTACCAAGAGCATGAATATCAACTTTATGTTTGTGAATTTAAGTAACTATGGGTTTTGAAACATTGGGATAGAAAAGAATATATGGTGCCATGCTCAATATTCATCAATTAAACATCAATTTTGGCTAAGAGCTAATGGTTTCTCACAATAATTCCAAGGAAAGGATAATAGCTAATGGCTTCTCACAATATTTATATATATTATATAATGAAACTTTCTTTATGTTAGTAAGATTAGACTCTATAAGGGTTATTTGAGCTTTCATAATTTAATTTAAGTGAAAAATTTCTAAAAAAATGTCAAACAATATTTTTTAATGGTATCTTATATGATGAGGTTTTTGTGGAGAAACCACCAAGTTATAAAATTATGGGTTAAGGTTACAAGGTTTCGACATAGAATAAGTCTTTATATGGACAAAAGAGAATCCCAAATGCATAATATAGAATTTTATATCATTACATTTATGGAATTATATTTTGTACAAGTGCAAATGACCATTTTCTCTATGTTAAGTGTATTACTAACAAATATTTATTGTTCACATGCTTACATGTGGATGACTAGACTTATACTAGAAATAATTTTAAGAAGAAATGGCAAGTGAATTTTAGATTATAGATTTTGGTTTAACCTATTATTTGCTTAAAATGAAGGTTATTAAATTAATTGATGTAAATTTTAGTTCAAAGAGAAATTATAAATTAATTGTATTTAATAAATTGAGTGTTAGAAATTTTACATAGTGCATGCACAAATTAGGCTCATAAATTAAGAATCAGAAGTTAACCTTATATTTTATAGGAGGCTACAATAAATAGTGTGAATCTTTGCACATCACTCTATTTAGTGTGTCCAATAACTAGGATGATATGTTAAAAACAATAAGTCAATTCTATATTTTTGTAAGGGGTTAGGAGAGTCATATGAATCTAGGCACCACCACAATAGATATAGTGTAGATTGAGAGTTTAGTGTTAAGGTTTTTGAAATAGGTAATAGAGAATCATTCTTTTTTTTTAAGATTATATTATGTTATGTTAATAAAACATGCATTTTTCATATTTCATACGCTTCATATAATGATTTTGTATTGGTTTAGATGTATTTATTGTGATTTGGGAGGCTAGGTGGATGATCATGAGAGGACACTCTTCTATTTTTCTATTTGGTGTTATTCCATGATATTCGACAAATAAATCAAGTATTTCCTTTCAGTAGTGATGATTGACGCTATGTGATTCATTTCACTAGATTCAATCCCACTTCTTCACCCATGTGAGCATCACCATATGCAATAAGTGCTAAGTGGACTATTCAAAAATCATGAGAATTTAGTCAGTTAAGACTACCTCTCATGGAAATGGTCATAGATTAATGACTTACTTAACACAGTTGAATCCCAAAAAAAAATATATCTAATATAATGCACCGCGGAAACCCCCAAAACTTAAAATACAAAGAGTAAAGGGAACTCTATTTGAATGGTTCATGAGGCACAATACTTGCTAAGGTTTTTCAAATGGGGTAGCAAGCTAAGTGGGCTTGATTGTGGGGAAAACTCTAGAGTTAAGCGCACTTAAGCTAGAGGAGTTCTGGGATGGGTGACCTCCCAAGAAGTCCTGGTTACCAGGTGCAAGCCCTAGAAATGATGATTGATGCTATGTGATTCATTTGACTAGTTTCAATCCCACTTCTTCACCCCTGTGAGCATCACCCGATGCAATGAGCTCTAAGTGGACAATTCAAAAATCATGAGAAATTAGTCAGCTATGACTACCTCTCATGGAAATGGTCATATATTAATGACTTACTTAACGCATTTGAATCCCAAAAAAATTATATCTAATATAATGCACTGGGGAAACCCCCCATACTTAAAATACAAAGAGTAAAGGGAGCTCTATTTGAATGGTTCATGAGGCACAATACTTGCTAAGGTTTTTCAAATGGGGTATCAAGCTAAGTGGGCTTGATTGTGGGGAAAAATCCACAGTTAAGAGCGCTTGAGCCAGAGGAGTCCTGGGAAGTCCTGGTTACTGCATGCAAACCACGAAAGTGATGATTGACGTTATGTGATTCATTTCACATGTGATTCATTTCACTAGTTTCAATCCCACTTCTTCACCCCTATGAGCATAAACCGATGCAATGAGTGCAAAGTGGACTACTCAAAAAGTCATGAGAAATTAGTGAGTTACGACTACCTCTCATGGAAATGGTCATGTATTAATGACTTAGTTAACTCAGTTGAATCCCAAAAAAATTATATCTAATTTAATGCACTGAGGAAACCTCGCATACTTAAAATACAAAGAGTAAAGGGAGCTCATTTGATGTGTTCATGAAGCACAATACTTGCTAAGGTTTTGAAAATGGGGTAGCAAGCTAAGTGGGCTTGATTGTGGGGAAAACTCCACAGTTAAGCACGCTTGAGCCAGAGGAATTCTGGGATGGGTAACCTCCCAGGAAGTCCGGGTTAACGGGTGCAAGCCTCGAAAGTGATGATTGACGCTATGTGATTTATTTCACTAGTTTCAATCCCACTTCTTCACCCCTATCAGCATCACCCGATGCAATGAATGCTAAGTGGTCTATTCAAAAATCATGAGAAATTAGTCAGTCACAACAACCTCTCATGGCAATGGTCATAGATTAGTGACCTACTTAACGCAGTTGAATCCCAAAAAAATAATATCTAATATAATGCACTGCGGAAACCTCCCATACTTAAAATACAAAGAGTAAAGGGAGCTCTATTTGAATGGTTCATGAGGCACAATACTTGTTAAGGTTTTGAAAATGGGGTAGCAAGCTAAGTGGGATTGATTGTGGGGAAAACTCCAGAGTTAAGCACACTTGAGCTAGAGGAGTTCTGGGATGGGTGACCTCCCGAGAAGTCCTGGTTACCAGGTCCAAGCCCTGGAAGTGATGATTGATGCTATGTGATTCATTTGACTAGTTTCAATCCCACTTCTTCACCCATGTGAGCATCACCTGATGTAATGAGTGCTAAGTGGACTATTCAAAAATCATGATAAATTAACCAATTACAACTACCTCTCATGGAAATGTTCATAGATTAATGACTTACTTAATGTAGTTGAATCCCAAAACAAATATATCTAATATAATGCACTACGGAAACCCCCCATACTTAAAATAAAAAGAGTAAAGGGAGCTCTATTTGAATGGTTCATGAGGCACAATACTTGCTAAGGATTTGCAAATGGGGTAGAAAGCTATGTGGGCTTGATTGTGGGGAAAACTCCACAGTTAAGCGCGCTTGAGCCAGAGCATTTTTGGAATGGGTGACCTCCTAGGAAGTCTTAGTTACTGGGTGCAAGCCACGGAAGTGATGGTTGACGCTATGTGATTCATTTCACTAGTTTCAATCCCACTTCTTCACCCCTGTGAGAATCAACCGATGCAATGAGTGCTAAGTGGACCATTCAAAAATCATGAGAAATTAGTCAGTTATGACTACCTCTCATGGAAATGGTCATAGATTGATGGATTAATTAATGCAGTTGAATCCCAAAAAAATTATATCTAATATAATGCACTGCAAAAACCCCCCATACTTAAAACAAAGAGTAAAGGGATCTTTATTTGAATGATTCATGAGGCACAATACTTGCTAAGGTTTTACAAATGGGGTAGAAGCTAAGTGGGCCTGATCGTGGGGAAAACTCCACAATTAAGTGCGCTTGAGCCAAAGGAGTTATGGGATGGGTGACCTCCCAGGAAGTCCTGGTTACCGAGTGCAAGCCCCAGAAGTGATGATTTACGTTATGTGATTCATTTCACTAGTTTCAATCCCACTTCTTCACCCCTGTGAGCATCACCCGATGCAATGAGTGCTAAGTGGACTATTCAAAAATCATGAGAAATTAGTGAGTTACGACTACCTCTCATGGAAATGGTCATAGACTAATGACTTACTTAACGTAGTTGAATCCCAAAAAATATATATCTAATATAATGCACTACAGAAACCCCCCATACTTAAAATACAAAGAGTAAAGGGAGCTCTATTTGAATGGTTCATGAGGGACAATACTTTCTAAGGTTTTTCAAAGGGGGTAGAAAGCTAAGTTGGCTTGATTGTGGGGAAAACTCCATAGTTAAGCACGCTTGAGCCAGAGGAGTTCTATGATGGGTGACCTTCCGGGAATTCCTGGTAACCGGGTGCAAGCCTCGGAAGTGATTATTGACGTTATGTGATTCATTTCACTAGTTTCAATCCCACTTCTTCACCCCTGTGAGCATCACCCGATGCAATGAGGGCTAAGTGGAATATTCAAAATTCATGAGAAATTAGTCAGTTATGACTACCTCTCATGGAAATGGTCATAGATGATGACTTACGTAATGCAATTTCATCCCCAAAAAATTATATCTAATATAATGCACTGCGGAAACCCCCCATACTTAAAATACAAAGAGTAAAGGGAGCTCTATTTGAATGGTTCATGAGGCACAATACTTGCTAAGGTTTTGCAAATGGGGTAGCAAGCTAAGTGGGCTTGATTGTGGGGAAAACTTCAGAGTTAAGCGCGATTGAGTCAGAGGAGTTCTGGGATGGGTAACCTCCCATGAAGTCTTGGTTACCAGGTGCAAGCCCCGGAAGCAATGATTGACGCTATGTGATCCATTTCACTAGTTTCAATCCCACTTCTTCACCCATGTGAGCATCACCTGATGCAATGAGTGCTAAGTGGACTATTCAAAAATCATGAGAACTTAGTGAGTTATGACTACCTCTCATGGAAATGGTCATAGAATAATGACTTACTTAATGCAGTTGCATCCCAAAAAAATTAAATCTAATATAATGCACTACGGAAACCCCCCATACTTAAAATATAAAGAGTAAAGGGAGCTTTATTTGAATGGTTCATGAGGAGCAATACTTGCTAAGGTTTTGAAAATGGGGTAGCAAGCTAAGTGGGCTTGATTGTGGGGAAAACTCCACAGTTAAGTGTGCTTGAGCTAGAGGAGCTCTGGGATGGGTGACCTCCCGGGAAGTCCTGGTTATCGGGTGTAAGCCCTGGAAGTGATGATTGATGCTATGTGATTAATTTCACTAGTTTTGTTCCCACTTATTCACCCCTGTGAGCATCACTCGGTGCAGTGAGTACTAAGTGGACTATTCAAAAATCATGGGAAATTAGTGAGTTATGACTACCTCTCATGGAAATGGTCATAGATTAATGACTTAATTAACGCAGTTGAATCCCAAAAAAAATATATCTAATATAATGCACTGTGGAAGCCCCCCATACTTAAAATACAAAGAGTAAAGGGAGCTCTATTTGAATGGTTCATGAGGCACAATACTTGCTAAGGATTTGCAAATGGGGTAGCAAGCTAAGTGGGCTTGATTGTGGGGAAAACTCCACAGTTAAGCACGCTTGAGCCAGAGGAGTTTTGGGATGGGTGGCCTCCTAGGAAGTCCTGGTTACCGGGTGCAAGCCCCGGAAGTGATGATTGACACTATGTGATTCATTACACTAGTTTCAATCCCACTTCTTCACCCCTGTGAGCATCACCTGATGCAATGAGTGCTATGTGGACTATTCAAAAATCATGATAAATTAGTCAGTTACAACAACCTCTCATGGAAATGGTCATAGATTAATGGCTTACTTAACGCACTTGAATCGTAAAAAAATTATATCTAATATAATGCACTGCGAAAACCCCCCACACTTAAAAAAAAGAGTAAAGGGAGCTCTATTTGAATGATTCATGAAGAACAATACTTGCTAAGGTTTTGCAAATGGGGTAGCAAGCTAACTGGGCCTGATCGTGGGGAAAACTCCACAATTAAGCGTGCTTGAGCCAAAAGAGTTCTGGGATGGGTGACCTCCCAGGAAGTCCTGGTTACCGGGTGTAAGCCCCAGAAGTGATGATTGATGCTATGTGATTCATTGCACTAGTTTCAATCCCACTTCTTCACCCCTATGAGCATCACCCGATGCAATGAGTGCTAAGTGGACTTTTCAAAAATCATGAGAAATTAGTGAGTTGCGACTACCTCTCATGGAAATGGTCATAAATTAATGGCTTACTTAACGCACTTGGATCCTAAAAAAATTATATCTAATATAATGCACTACGAAAACCCCCCATACTTAAAACAAAGAGTAAAGGGAGCTCTATTTGAATGATTCATGAAGCACAATACTTGCTAAGGTTTTTGCAAATGAGGTAGCAAGCTAAGTAGGCCTGATCGTGGGGAAAACTCCACATTTAAGCGTGCTTGAGCCAAAGGAGTTCTGGGATGGGTGACCTCCCAGGAAGTCCTGGTTACTGGGTGCAAGCCCTAGAAGTAATGATTGACGCTATGTGATTCATTTCACTAGTTTTAATCCCACTTCTTCACCCTTGTGAGCATCACCCGATGCAATGAGTGCTAAGTGGACTATTCAAAAATCATGAGAAATTAGTGAGTTACGACTACCTCTCATGGAAATGGTCATAGATTAATGACTTACTTAACACAGTTGAATCCCAAAAAATATTTATCTAATATAATGCACTGCGAAAACCCCCCATGCTTAAAATACAAAGAGTAAATGGAGCTCTATTTGAATGGTTCATGAGGCACAATACTTGCTAAGGTTTTGCAAATGGGGTAGAAAGCTAAGTGGGCTTGATTGTGGGGGAAACTCCACAGTTAAGCGCGCTTGAGCTAGAGGAGTTTTGGGATGGGTGACCTCCCATGAAGTCTTGGTTACTCAGTGCAAGCCCCAAAAGTGATGATTGACGCTATGTGATTCATTTCACTAGTCTCAATCCCACTTATTCACCCATGTGAGCATCACCTGATGAAATGAGTGCTAAGTGAACTATTCAAAAATCATGGGAAATTAGTGAGTTATGACTACCTCTCATGGAAATGTTCATAGATTAATGACTTACTTAACACAGTTGAATCCCAAAAAAATTATATCTAATATAATGCACTGCGGAAACCCCCCATACTTAAAATACAAAGAGTAAAGGGAGCTCTATTTGAATGGTTCATGAGGCACAATATTTGCTAAGGTTTTGCAAATGGGGTAGCAAGCTAAGTGGGCTTGATTGTGGGGAAAAATCCAGAGTTAAGCGCGCTTGAGCTAGAGGAGTTTTGGGATGGGTGACCTCCCATGAAGTCTTGGTTACCCGGTGCAAGCCTAGGAAGTGATGATTGACACTATGTGATTCATTTCACTAGTTTCAATCCCACTTCTTCACCGATGTGAGCATCACCCGATGCAATGAGTTCTAAGCGGAATATTCAAAAATCATTGTAAATTAGTGAGTTATGACTACCTCTCATGGAAATGTTCATAGATTAATGACTTACTTAACGTAGTTGAATCCAAAAAAAATTATATCTAATATAATGCACTGCGGATACCCCCCATACTTAATATACAAAGAGTAAAGGGAGCTCTATTTGAATGGTTCATGAGGCACAATACTTGATAAGGTTTTGAAAATGGGGTAGCAAGCTAAGTGGGCTTGATTGTGGGGAAAACTCCACAGTTAAGCGGTCTTTAACCAGAGTAGTTCTGGGATGGGTGACCTCCTGGGAAGTCTTGGTTACTAGTTTCAAGCCTCGGAAGTGATGATTGACGCTATGTGATTCATTTCACTAGTTTCAATCCCACTTCTTCACCCCTGTGAGCATCACCCGATGCAATGAGTGATAATTGGACTATTCAAAAATCATGAGAAATTAGTAAGTTACAACTACCTCTCATGGAAATGGTCATAGATTAATGACTTACTTAACGCATTTGAATCCCAAAAAAATTATATCTAATATAATACACTGTGGAAACCCCCCATACTTAAGTATTTACTTGTTAATAATAGATTAAAAACATCGCAATTAATTTAGCAATACCTCTAAACATTTTGGTTGAGATAAGTATTCATTTTTGTTGTCATAAGAAGAAATGGTAGTAAATAATGGTCATACTAAGCACATAGTTATACACCATAAAATTATATATACATGTATTAACTAAGAGGTTGTGAGAAGAAAATTTTGACAAGATGGAAAGACGTTGGAAGTTATTACAATGATCCCGAAAGAGCAGACTAAGGTCTAAGCACATAGATGAAAATTTTCAAAAGATGAAAATATATTGGGAGTTATTAAAATGAGCATGAAATAGGATATTGAAGATTTGAATTTGTGTCCAAAATAGAGGCATAAAGCTTAAAGGAGGATGAATTCCTCAATAGATAATATTTAATGGTTTTAATCATAGTAAAGCATGTTGAGTTCTCATTTCTCCTTTCAATAATAACTTCTAATTATATTTATATATTATGAATTGATGTAATCATTTTCATATATATATATATGAACCATGATGAGAAATTTCTATTGATTTAAAGTGCACACACAGCCTGTAAATCAGAAGGGTAAATTTTCATTCCAATAGCATGAGGTATACTTGTTACCTCTAGTATTTCTTCATTTTATTTACATATGCACATGCTTGCTAGCCCAAGAGGTATCGGGTGTTTTGAGTTATATACTCTCCCAAAGACCTGAAAAATCCAACAACATTTACACTGCATGACAAATATTGAAGAGACATTGTATACATCCCATTGATCTCCTTTATGTGGAGGATCATTAAAATATATCCTTCTAAGGGTTTCCTTACACTAATTATAAAAGGAAAAATTGTGTTGAAGAAAAATTACCTTCGAATCTTCCAAGAGTTTCCTTAGAGCGTCCATATCCTCCATTTTCTTGTGGTGTAAGAAGTATTCACTTATCTTTTCTTCTCTAAACATTAATATTCATAAATTTTGTTGCAACTTAGCCCAAATCATGGCCTAGTTGGCCTAAACCATAAATGTTTTTTGGGCCAAAGAATACCCCTGCAGATTTAACACCATGGATTGTTTTTCTCCTTTTATTCATCACCCATAGAAAACAAACCTCACTAGAGGAAGGTGTATAACAGCTCAAAGAAAGTATGTATATAGGAAGGTTTAATGAAAAGGAACAACTTAAAATAATTATTGTGTGCATTCCACATAAACATAGCTCCTATCATTGTAGAATGGGCCACGTTATCCATAATGGATGACAACATAGGCCATACTTCCTTACCATATAGCTTTCGAATTATTATTTGAATGAAATTGCAATCTAGTTGCTTTGATTTATTATTTAGATTTGGAGAGTGCCTTGAGGTGGACGTGGCCTTTTTCTCATATGAACAAATCATTAACCAATATTTATTTAAGGAATGGGGACAAAGTAAGGGGAACCATTTCATAGAAGGATCCCTTCCTTCAGTCTCACTTTTCTATTTTCAATTTTATTTTCCATGGAGTTGTGCACACACAACACATGAGAAAAATTTATCTTGGAGAAGGAATTTTGGAAATTTCTTATCTAATGGATGATGCTCCAGATTTTATAATTTCTAGGAAATGAACTAAGAGAAAAATGTTATAGATAATATCCTAGGACAACTAATTCTTCAATTTTCACATCTCTGGACAATGGGAGTTCTTGCAACAACCATATTCTTTTTTTCTATTCTGGAAAGCCCCTAACTCTACTATATGTATATGTTTCCATTAGGGTTTAGAACTACACATATTTCTCATTCCACCCCTAGGTTATTCTTTCAAGCATCGTCAAAGCTTAGAAATTAAGAGGCCTTAGATTTCTTCCATTCCATAATTTCCTCTCTTTTCATTCACAATTTAAATTTTCTCACTAATCCTAGAATATTTTCCTTGTTGAGAAGATGAATGAGAAGGAAAGAAAGGATCCATTCACTTTCAAGAGATTCCACACCTATTATATTAGCTTAGGACTTAGAGATCTTCTAAAATTCTACATAGACCACGTTGAACCTCATCATAGCTCAATGTGGATGTGTTTTTTTCTCATTAAAAATATTCTTATTGAGAGCTTGTAAGTATACTTCTAGTAGGGATATTTAGGAAAACCCCTAAAAATTTGTTTAAAGAGTCCTCTAACTTTGAGGGACACATTATAACATCCTTCCCATGAAGAGGAGAGGGAGGAGGGATGCTCATGCCAATTTATTCTCGAACCTAGAGGAGAGAGGACATGTTTCGAAACCCCTCATACATAGGAACATTGTATAAATACGTGAGAGATTCATTCATCTTGTTCCAAGAAGGAGTAACATGAAGGATTAGAAATTCCCCTAGAATGTATGTTCTCTACTGTCGATATTTTCCCATCCACCAAGAGCTATCAAAAGGAATTAATTTTTGAGATAATTTTTGGCTCCAATACTTGAGAGCACATTTTAGCCTTTGGTGACAATCTAATTTGAAATAATTTCATAAAGTAATGAACACTAACTGATAATTCCCCACACTTCCACACCCATTAGTCTTCTCCAACTTTTTTTTCGAGGGGTGTAGCCTACCAACAATAGTTGTAGTTTACGATACTGATCCAATAAATGTTGAGGAATACTATCCAAACTCTAGCGTTTCCAAGATTTTCCCCTGTCCCAATTAGAGATATCAGCAAGCATGTTCTCTCCTTTTTAACCCATCTAAATTTTTAATGGAAAAATATCCTCATCGTTATTCATTGGATGCTTATGGAGAATTTTATATATCCAATCAATTTGTTGTTCATTCAAAAGATACCTTGGTAGGTGTTCCTTCATTATGAAAAAAAAAATCCATATGGAAGAGTTTCCCTTTGGAGCAGAAGAAACTCAAAGTTTATAATATCAACAATAGGTTAAATACTTATTTCTTAATATACTTATTTCAACTAGCCATTGTTTCTTGAGATATATTACCACACCAAATTTTCCCCCAAGACCACATTCTGCAAGGATAGGCCATAAATCCTTGTCCCCTAATGAGTTTTTACTTTTTACATATTTAATCATTGCCCATATGACTAGGTGGGATTTTTTGTTACTATACTTTCCACTCATTAGGGGACAATTAAGTAGTAAACCATCAAAATATAAAGGACATGCGATAATTAACACCCTTGGTTTAGGCATATAGTGGCTTTAAAAAAGTCGAAGGAATGTGCATTCACCAAAGGGGTATCCAAGGTGAAGAGATGCATACATCCACCCATTTTATTAATTCACCATTAAAACTAAATTACAAGTGAAACTTCAATAAAAAATTCTAATTAGTTTGGCCAAATGCATTTTCCATGTTCAGTTTTATGAGAATCCCTTTATCGCTTGTTAAACTATTGGAATGGATAGCTTTTTGAACCAATTCTAAATGATTAATTATATGTCTCTGGCCCAAAAATCTCCCACTATTTTAAATATGACCTTGGGAAAGAGGGATTTAAGTGCTTAACTAAAAATTTTGAAATGATTCTATATGAAACATTGCAAAGGGATATCACTCTATACCTTGTAAAGGAGGATAGGTTGACTTATTTTTCCACTAGAGTGATGAAGGGAAAGTTGATCACTTTGTCGATATAGGTATGCTTGAAGATATAATCTATTATGTGGATTTGGTCGTACTTGATCACATACTAATAAACTTGGTAAAAATTCTCTAAAAATGCATTAGGGCCATCAAGCATAAATTATAATATTATGTTTTTGACCTTTTCATTAGTAATACCATGCAAAAGTACCTTATTGTCTTTTTCAAAAACTAATTTGAGGATTTTATACAAAATGTATTGAACAACTTCTTAAGGGGGACAATTTGGGATTTCTAAACCAGATTTCCTTGTCTCATTTGTTTGTCTCTAGATGGGTGGTGTTATTCAACAATTCACTTTAAGTCCTAGATTTAAACCTTTTTTGCTACTATTCCTAGCTCTAAATTCAGGTGATTTGTGAATTTTGTTGTTTATTTTAATGATTGCCTAGAGAGGGTTCAAGAAATAATTAGATTTATGAATCCATTCCTTCTCTGTTAATATGTACAAAGTTCTAATTTCATATCATGCTAACATTTTTATTTTCTGACAATTCCATTGAGGTTTTTGTATGTTCCTTAACACAAGCCTTTACTAAAGGAACAAAATTGCATTAATTTCCTCTGGCAATTTTTGTAGAGACTCACTTTTTTTTCTATTTTTCTTATAGTTCAGTTGTACACAATTTATTCCAACTGTTGGGCTAGAATTTTAATCTATGGATAAATTATGCTTCCCTAGATAGGTGTTAGTCTAGAACAACAGGTGAAAGACTATACTACCATTTTTCCTAAATCAGAACAGATACACAGAGAGGATTGGATGCTTACTTGTTTCAGTCGCTTCCAAATGGCTCCTTTCTATCGCTTCTGCTACAGCTTCAAGTTCAAGTGGTTTTATTGGTTGAATGCTTCCTGCAAGAAAGAACACTGAAATAGCAGAAGATGCAATAATATAGATATCTATTCAAGCTAATTAGCTAAATCAATTAAGCATAAACTACATTCATCAACCAAGATCTTACAATATGGAAAATCAAAGTTAACATAGATGCATGTAGGGAAAAACAAGTACTCTTTATTGATGATAGAAGGAGAGTTTACAACCTAGTGACTAATTTGGAGTGACCTTCCAGCATAGTTCCCAAGTCTCATCATAGCATAAATCTCTCCAGTAGTATCTCTACAAACCAAGCTCTCAATTGAAAATTCTCTAGCATTTCTCTACTCAAATTCTTCCTTCTCAAACACTTAGATCTGTGTTAAATTTATAGATGAATTGTAGGTTGTTTTGCAATAAATAGCTTTCCAAAAATAGGCAATACATGTTTCCATTCATGTGGATGTCAAATGGACACTTGGATCTGTAGCTTGACACGTGTGAACACTTCTAGAAGGCACTGGCCAAGTGGAGATTCTGGAACAATGAGAATTTCACTCCCAATGTGACCAACGAACCTTTGAATGTCGGGAAGTGCTTTGCAGAGTAGCCTTGTATGGGTCTACCTGCATATGCAATGCACTTAGGCCCCTTAGAGCCTGCGTTGGTGAGCTCTCATATGCTATACAATAAGCTTCAAACCATGGAAATTCTTGCTTGATGAAATTCTTGCTTGATCTGTAATGTTTCTTGTCTTAGAGCATGTAGCAACTAAAATGATAGGGAATGATAGACCCTTGACCATAGGTCCTAGAGATGATGCCCAGTTAACCAGGTCATTGGGAATGGTGCCCTAATTGACCTATAACAATTGCCCCCTAAAGCATGACATCCAAATAATAAGAACATTTGATTGAGATGCTTTACATTGTGATGAGCCTGGAAATAAAGCGGAATGGTCACTTGCATCAATATTACAATGCATTACATCATGATATATCCTTTATTGATCATAATTGTTGAGGGTAGGCATTCCCATAGTCAACACATAAAACAATCTAATAACATGTACATAATTCAGAAATTCATCTACATTGGAATGTTGCCCAGATGCAGAAACGCCTACAGATATAGGCCCATGTTTGGATGGCAATATGTATGTAAGGTCACCGTAAAGATGATGTGTACAACAATCCTGAAATCGCAGCCCAAATGGCTGAAACTAGATCCGGGGTCTTCTTATCTCATTCACTCGATCATTCGGGTACAAGTCTAGCCATCTGAATATATGATTTGTCGTCGAACATGGAAAGACATCATTTGATTACCATCCAATGATGTGAGTTGTTAACAAACGTGAGAGAACCACCATTAATTTCAATGGCTCTCAAGGTACTACCGTACTTTTCGTAAGGCGTGAATAGAGGATTTGATGTCGAACGTCAAACAAAATATTTCTGTCAAAAGTCTGAAAGCAAGGATCTTGTCGATGTTGTAACAAGCCTCATGGTACTGGAATCTGATGTTTCTAAGTGAACTTCCTGGATATTGATTTGTAGTCGACAGGAAGTCACCTTATTGCAAAACAGGAGTTACTGTTTTTGGAGACAAGGATATGACTTGATATAAAAATTTTCAGGGATGATGGTCATGAAAATGAAGGTTTATGAGTATTGCAGATGGGTGAGCTTTTAATCACTGGATGACTTCTCTTGAAAATATCGGTGACATTGTAATGAGTTGGCAGCATTGACCCAAAATCGAAGTGAAGGTATGATGAACCATAGGTGTGAATGAAATGTCAAGATGATTACCCAACCCAAACAGTCACGGACACGGAGTGAAAGAAGTGTCATGTTCAAGAGTGACTTGCTACCAAAAAGAAACTTTACTTGCTTTTCCCAAATTTTCCCCGATCATTTGTCGACCAGTACCTCTTTATTTTTTGACAAGCTTGAAGAGGATAACATTTTCTTGATATATAACTCACCCCTTTGGGTGAATAAAGTATCGCTATTTAATAATTTAACGAGTCTAGAGATGAATGAAACTCGATTCTTGCCATGATCGACAAGCCCGTCACTATTTTATGTTTTAACGAGCTTAACGACAATGATAGCCCATTCCTTTTTCATATTTAGAGAGTCTGAAAAAGAGGACGAAAGAGAACTCCAAAAGTAATTTTTCGTAAATTTTTCTCTCAGATCCGAAAAAGTGTAAAATGATATCTAAGAGAACCTCTTTGGTCATGTTTAACCAAGGTATTCCTTTTTCGTAAATAATCCATCTCAATCTGGAAAAGGGTTAAACTTATACTGAGTAGATATCAATTCATTTACTTTAACGAGCTCGAAATGACGAGTGCTCGACAATATTGTCACATTATCGGAGTCTGAAAAGAGCTGAAAGAAGACTCCAGGGGTTCCTTTTTCGTTGTTATCGAAGCTCAAAAAAGTGATAAAAGTGCGCTTCAAATCCTTTTTCTTTTTTAACAAAGCTCAAAAAATAAGGAGAAAAAGTATGCTTTGTGGTCAAGTCATTCTTTGAAATAAATCTACATGACTAAATTGTTCGTTAGTTGTATTTCCTGTTCAAAACAACATCAAATGGATTAAAAATACCTATTTCATGATAAAAAAATAATAAAACTATATTCATAGCAATAAATTTAACTTGCAATCAATTAAATGACTATATAAAGTAATTTCACTATTCATTTTTACCATTCCATAGTTACCATTTGCATTTTGGAGCTCTAAACCTGATTTTTCCCCTGAACTTCAGTCATTGATTGCGGTCATTTCTGTGGATGGATTTCATCGCCGTTTGATCCAGGTTAGTAGCATGAACCTCCTCTTTCTTTTAGTATTCATTTCATTCCCATTCCTTGGCAAATTTTTCGGGTTTTGAGGCCCCTAGGGTAAATTTTGCCCAAATTAAGGGCAACGCACCCCTGAATGTCGAAACCTGTGTTGCATAGCAGGTACAGTGAAGTGTACCTGCATGTGCAATGCACTGTCTCAACCTAGGGACTGCGTTCGACGTAGTTCAAGTTTTTTATTTTCATGATGTGTCCAAAATTTGCCTAGTTTCTTGCAATGAATGGTATCTAATGGATCTTATGGTTGATTTTCAGGTTTCCATCGGATTATAATGATGATTACATGGAGAGAAATATAACATGAAGAACAAGATATGATTTCCTTGAATGATCTGGGTACTGTAAGAGCTTTAAGAGATTGCAGGCTACTCAAGTACCTCAAATTGTCGGGAATGAGCATGGGATCCGACGATAGAGGCATTTCACATAAAAAAACAAGTGTTGTCCATAACAGTTGAGGATGTCTATTTTTTCATGGGTTTTTCAAGGAGAGGTTTGCCCATTTCTCTCACAGGTTCTACCGTTGGAGGAGAGACAGTGAGGGATTATGTTATGCAGTATTTCTATCCATGGTCAGAACCTAGAAAATATGGAAAAATAAACATTTGGGATGTCAGGGATTTGCCTTTGAGAATCATCCTTTTCACAATCGCTAAAATAACTGGCACCATTACACTCCATGTAGAAAACAGATCATATATGCAGTATGTGCTAGAGTGCTTAGAGCCAACAGTTTTCAACTGGTTTGAAGCTGTTCTATCTTAGATAAAGGAACAACTAAATAAAGCAAAGGGAGTAAGGAAGAAAAATTTCAGTTATGGTTCCATCCTCATTTCCTTCGCTTAGGAATGGATTCCACTGATGCAGCCACAACATGTAACATTGGATATATCTAGTCCTAGAGATCCTCGAAAGCAGAGACGGGTAGAACTCATGGTTCGGCATGCAGGCCAATCGACCATTGTGTTCTCGACTACTTTCTTCGCCTGGTTCCGGCGACAGATTGTCACCATCGATGAGTATGCATATGCAGGCGTCGAATTTCGAGGAGATCCAGATCTATTTTTACCAGAAGGCGCTCAGTGGGGTGCAATAGGTAAGAATGATTTGACCATGTTTTTTTATTTTTATAAGGTTTATACAATTTTTTTGTGTTTTGATTTCTTTCCAAGACTAAACTAAATGTTTAATTTAATGTAGATATTGGTCGCATTCAACCTTTAGAGGAACCAGAGCATGAAGCGGATGCGCCAGCAGAGAGGGCTATCGGGAGAGTAGTCCTTTAGGACCTTGATATGGATGAGGCTCTTGCTGAGCTCCAGCAGCACATAGAGGGGTTGAATTTTGGGATTTTGGATTGCCAGATCAAAGAGCTTCCCATGCGACTGCAGCGACACACAATTGGGGTTCCTAGCCGTTGGATGCGGTTGCTCCGTAGGATTGCTAGATCTATAGCGTGCTACCAGGAGCACAACTAGTTTAATTGTGATTTTTTGCATACATTTTGAGGTCAGATGACCAACGTGTCTTGGGCACAAATTTTGTAAAAAACCTATAACTATCTATCTATATGTTTTCATAGTTTTTCCTATGTTTAATGTGCAATCCTATTCAATGATGTGAACGTTTTATTTAGCTATGTCACAAATTTCTATCTAAAAATTGATTGGCTAATGAATCAGTGAAAGTGTTCAGATTTCTGGAAATGTGTTGATATTGAATGAAATCAAAATGTCTCTCCAAAATTCGAACTCTTAGGAACAATCTAAGAAGTGTTGGATTTCTAACAGAATAAATACTAATTAGTTGTAGTACCACAAGTTGTGAGTCTAACCTTATGATTATGCGGTTAATACCAAATGAAATGGCATCAGAGAGCAGTTTGATCAACGCGCTATACTCAGTGATATTGTTTGTCGATATACCAATACAAATCCCTTGAAAACTAACTAACTCACCGTTCGGAGCGAAAATGGCCCACGCTACAGAGGATAGATTCTGCATACTACGACTAGCACCATCATCATATCCAACAAATTTTTCTGAAGGTTCAATCATCTGCAATGAAATGTAAAGCAGATTACTAACGTCAAGAAAACTCTAAAAAAAAATTTAAGATAGTGAATGAAAATCAACAGCATATAAACAATATAATACAAAAAATTACTACGCTCATGATTAAGCATAGTAGCATTTCAAATACAACCCATTTCTAGGTTGTGCCAATGGAATTCCATCATAATCAACTAACTCGTAGGCACCCTTAGCAAGAACTATTTTGAGAATATAGGGGTCATTCCATAATGGCTCGAATTTCCCTGTACCTATTACATCATCGTCATGGTCATAAAGAAGGACCAAGTCGCCCTCTGAGAAGATGCGAGGCTGGACATTTTTATCGTATTGTGCCTTTATACATCTCTTATGCACTTCGTTGGCTAATTAGGCTTCACGACGCATTTCATCTAGATGGATGAGGTTAAGGAGACACACTTCTTCTTCTGAGGTGTCAGGTAACAAGTCTATCGCAAGTTTTAACGATGATATTTCACATTGGATTGGTAAGATAGCTTCCAAACCATACACAAATTGAAAAGGAGGGAATCCAGTTGCATTTCTCACTGAGGTTCGATATGCCCACAAGGCAGAGTACAGGATCAAGTGTCAGTTCATTTTACGTACTTCTATCATTCGTTGAAGCATTCGTTTAAGAATTTTTTTAATAGCCTCCACTTGTCCATTTGATTGTGGGTAATAAGGAGTAGAATTATCATGAGATAATCCTAACTTGGCTGTCAACTCAGACATCATATGGTTTCGAAAATGCTTCCCATGATCCATAACTATAGCCTGTGGGACCCCAAACCGTGCAATGACGTGATTGAAGAAAAACAATGCAGTTGTTTGTCCTGTGTTGTTGAATGTAGGCATTGCTTCAGCCCATTTGGTAAAATAGTCGACCGCGACAATAATATAATCATGTCCGCTAGACGAAGGAGGGTTACAGGTCATGAATTCAATACCCCATTTTGTAAATGGTCCAGCAGAGACAACAGGATGCATTGGCACTGGCGGTTTGCGGATTTTATGGTCATAAATCTGGCATGCATGACAACTTCTGACTGCGAGGATACAATCTCAAAAAATAGTAGGCCAAAAGTAACCAGTACGAAGTATCTTCTGCGTGGTAGCATATCCAGATAAATTTCCACCACAAGCCCCAACATGGCAATCATTTAACACTTTTTTGGCCTCCTCATGAGTGAGGCACCTCCTTAAAATGGTATCGACACCACAACAATAAAGTGTATAGCCAACGATCAGATAATCTTTGGCTTGGTATCGAATATGTCGTTGATCAGAGCGAGAGGTATTAGGTCAAAAAGTTTAGGTTTGGAGATAAATGATTAAATCTCCATACCAGGGATCAGATGATCCGATCAGAAATAGAGACTCGTCTGGAATAGATGGTTCCGACGTAGTTGCATTACTATCAGAGGGAAGGTCACAGAGAAGCTCAGCCAAAACTAAAGACTTCCTTGACATGGATTTGATGAATTCCAAATCAAATTCCTACAAAATGATGATCCATTTTCAATATTTTCCCCCCAGCAATTGACGTGATAAGATGTAAGTCATGGGGTTGCAATCTGAAACTATTGTCGTTTTTCGGAGCAGGATATAATGGCGAAATCTTTAGACAGCTTGAACAGCTTCCAAGGCAATATTTTCCACGTATGAGTACTTAACTTCCATATCATTGAGATTACGACTCAAATAATAGATCATATTTTCAATTCCATCTTCTACTTGGACCAAAACCATAGCAATGGTCGTTTCAGCCGCGGTGATATATAGGAAATTATCATTTTGATAATTTGGAGGATACATTAATGATGCTCGGACAAGATGGTCCTTGATAGCATCAAAAGAAGCTTGCACAACTTGGTCCCAATGGAAGGGAACCCCCTTTTTCAATAATCGAGTAAATCCTTTAACCATTTCGGCGTAGTTTGGAATGAACCTTCTCAGGAAGTTAGCCTTTCCTTGAATTTTCTGCCTTTCCTTGAATTTTCTGTATCTGAAGTAGGTTTGATGGTGCAGGAAAATCAAGAATGGCATGTAACTTCAGTAGGTCTATTCGAATTCCTTCTTTTGAAACTACGAATCCAAGCAATCGACCAAAACCAACACAAAATACACATTTGTGTGGATTGAGGTGTATCTTGTAGTGTTAGCAGTGTAAGAAAATGGCTCTCAAATATATGCATCAGGTGATCAATCTGATTTCATGAATGCACCGGTAAATCATCTAGATATGGTTGAACAATGTGCTTGATGTTGTTCAAATCATAATCCATTTCTCTTTGAAAAGTTGCCCCAACATTCTTTAAACCAAATGGGAGTTTCCTATATGCGAATGTGCCCCAGGGACAGATGAATGTTGTCTTATGTTGATCATCTAGACGGATATTGATTTGATTGTAGCCGGAAAATCCATCAATGAACGAAAAAATTTCGCATCCTCCACAATTGTCAATAATCGGGTCGATAAAGGGAGTAGGATAGTTATCTTTTGGACAAGCATGATTAACATCCCGATAATCGACACACACTCTAATTTTTCCTTGTTTTTTCATAACAAGAATGATATTGGAAACCCACTCAGTAAGCGGAACGGGGTAAATGAAACCAGCACGCAAAAGTTTTTCAACTTCTGCTTTGATGTTAGCGGCTTTCTTCAGATGAATAAGACGAAGCCATTGACGCACTAGTTTGACATCAGGATATATATTAATAGTGTGTTCAACTATACTAGTATCTATGCCTGGCATTTCCTCGTAAGACCAACCGAAAACGTCATGAAATTCACAAAAAAGAGAGCGATATGAATCAAGTTCTGATGGAGAACAAGATACATCAACATAAATATTTTCTACAATGCCAGGTTTAGTCAAAATATCGATAGAAATTGTTTCTTCAATATTAGATAAATTTCTCTCAGATTCAATTGCATTAATTGGAAAAGAATTCGAAAAGAAATTTTGAATGGATGGGTGATATAGTTCACTAAGATTGTTTTCTTCATAATCAGGAAGATGGGAATGATGATGATAATCTTCCCATGGTTCTCCTTCTGCCATTATAGCTTCCAAAATATTTTCATCTGTCAAAAATTTTGAGGAAAATGGATCAGATGGAGTACCAAAATCTAATGAACGACCAACCCAAACATTCGGCGACATTGATTTTGGATTTTACGCCCAAGCCAAATAGATTGATTTCTATTGTAGCTCAATAGGGCTGAGTGGTAAAACATCATCCAACGTAGAAATATCAGACTCACATGTACTCCTCCTTAATCCAAATAGATTGGAAGAGATCTCTATGCTTGCAATTTATGCTGACGTCGCAAGCGGCGGTAATGCAAAGGTTCCCATAAGAGTGGAATCCTTTCAGAGTCCTACACCAATGTTCTGGATTTCTAGTTGGGGTAAGTGAATATACGGAACGCTTCCAGTTACCTGCAAAGAGGAGGAAAAAAAGGATAATTGATTAATGACTGTGATTGTACCTTCATGAGGAAAGGAAACCATTCTAAAGTATGTATAAACAATGGAAGTCATCACATATACCCATGGTCTTCCAAATAAAATATTATAGTAAAGGGGTACGTCAATAACCTCAACATTAATACTTACTATTTTTCCCCCTAATTCAACTTGCAAGTTATTGATAATACCACAAGGTTTATATGTTGTTCCATCAAAAGCCTTCAACTTCGTTGATGATTGTGATAATCACGGTGAGCCAAGTGACTTCCAACAGTTTAGAGACATAATGCATGTAGATGCTCCCTCATCAATAATAGTGCAATGAACAAGGCGATTGAGAACATTTACTTGGATGGATAATGCCAATTATGCTGGTAATTGCGGCACATAGCCCATATGATTAAAGACGACAAGATTAGAATTAGTCGAATCAATTCCACCAATGGCTGACAATAAAGCCTGCTTCTGGGAGGGACAATTTTGTAATACCTCAAGAGCGGACATAGCTGAAGGGGATTGAGCCAAATCTTCAACTATATTATAATTTTGTGCAGCTCTTGCTCGAGGATTATATGCCGATTTATGAATTACTCCCTTCGGTGGCTTAATCATCAATTCAAGAATAACAGGAGGTGGTGTCGATTCATTAGATGGATTTGTTGTCGAGGTAGTAGGTTGATCAGTGGCCGGACTACCATATTATTTATTCTGCGTCGATACCAAAATATTCTGTGAAGGTTTTGTATTGGATAACATTAACACTTGGGAACTAGGAGCTAGATCTGAAGCAACCAAATTTGTGTCCGTATTTGAAAATGGGTTTGTCAACACAGTTGATGCATGAGAAGTCTTGATGATTTTTGAGACTTCAGCACGGTGAGGAAAATCCCTAACAAAATGTTCCTCATTACACATTATGCATGGATAACAAGGTTTCCATGGTCTTGACGGTTGATCAGATGATCATTCCTGCGTGTTAGAAGTTTGCTTTTTCTTTGATTTCCCATTTTTCTTACCTCGTAGTTGCTTATCACTTTTTCCTTTGTCAGATCAGATGGCATTAATTTCAAAAGTAGGAGCAGGATCAGATGCAGTAGTGTTGTGTGTGTTTTCAGTGCCTATCAAGCTGTCTTTGGCATGAGAGTCCTTTATTTTAGGAGGAACATTGAAATTAGATCGCGACGCATTTGGGATTTTTTCATAGAGCATGCCAGACTAAGTGTAAATCAAGTCTAAATATTGGGCACGAGTGATAACTTGGCGATAACTTACTCTTCTGTGATGACGCCACCATTAGCCACATCCTCAGTTATAGATGGTAACAAGGACTTAATGAACCATTCAGCAAGGAGTTGATCAGGAAAAAATGTCTTAACCATTCTTCGACGGTGACACCACTCATGAATATGATATGAAATATGAGTAGCATTACTCTGTTTGAAGTTGGTCAAGAGTTCTGCTCCGATTTCGCATCTAATCGGTAACTGGAAATGGGTCAAAAAGACAGTAGCCAAGGCAATGAAATTGTCGAAAGAAGCTCTAAGTAATTCAATGTACCATTTAGCTGCCGGACGTGTGAGTGTTCGTTGGAAAAGACGTAATCAAATAGAATCATCATTTAGGGAATTTGATGAACACCATAAATGATAAGTCATAACAGGAGTTGATGGATATTCTCCAGGGTTTCCATTGAATTTAGGAATGTTGGAGGATAATTTATGAGGTGTCACCGGCCACCAAGGAGCATAATTGATAGGATCATTGGTTAAGCAGTTTAAATCTGGTAATTTCAAGGTTGTAACAAAAGGAAATTGTCTATTAAGGTCAGGTTGAGCATAGCCAGGATAAGATGGTATTTCTTGCGCAATAGGTCTTTGAGCACCAGCTTATGGAAATTGTTGTTGGTAACCTAGACAGGGGTTGTTTTTCATAGCAAATGCTTGATAGTTCTGTTGACCAAAACCTACATATGATACTTGTTGATATGAAGTTAGAGGAATTTGCGCCTGTGGCTGCCAAGGGGTCTATCCACTAATGTTATAACCCAAATTAGTATAAGTTGGATTCGGTTGATATGTATAACCAGATTTCGTTTCTGACACCCCATAAAATGGTACACCAACTTGTGAATATATGATCCCTGATACAAGTTGTTGTAAATTAACCAAAGTATTTTGAGTCGTTTGACCCAATATTTGATGATATTGAGTCGAAGAACTTGCCTAATAAGGTTGATGTACAATATTTTGATTCTGTAACTGGGGTATAGATGTATGAACAAGCGGTATTGAAGTGGGTGTAACAGGTTGAATTGGTTGATACGATTGGACAAACGTTTGTGGTTGGATAGGTAGAGAGGGTTGCCATTGACAAGCATTCATGTCAAAATTAGTTTGACCATAATGTGACTGAGTACTCTCGTATTGGGTGACCATAGGTTTCCCTCCAGCAGAAGGAGGATAATAAGATGGAAAATATTGTTTCCCAAATGTCGAGAGTCTAGTTGATATGGTACTTAAAGGAATTAACCCACAAGGACTGACTTGATATTGCCCTAATGATGGATGTAATGATTCAAGTCGTTTAGTACTAACTATAGGAATACCAATTAAAACACTAGATGATGACATTGGTAAAGACCATGGTCTTCAAGACTGACCAGAGAAAGTGCCAGACAATGATTTGTAGCATCTTGGGACCGAAGGGCCACCATGAAAATATGACTATGGTGAGGTTGTGAACATCAACGGAGTAGCGAGGGTAGGAGCTGACGTAATTGGTACAACAGACCCAACCGAAGATGTTGGTTCAAGCATGGTTGTATGACCAAATGTATACTCTCCGAAATCAACGGGAGATTGAATGGCAATAGGATCAACAAAATCAAATGGAAATGATTGAGGAAAAGACTAGTATCAGGTTGTGGGATTTCTTTAATCACGATTAAACCAAGAGGAAGAACTTCACCATCAGGCCCAAAATATATTTCAGACAGTTGAGTATGTGATATAGGAGTTTGAGTGGCTACAGATATTTGTGGAGTGACCAAGGTAGGAACAACTTCCGGTTGTTGAGGGTTCATATTTGTTGGCAAAGAAGAGACAAGATCTGGATCAATTTGTGATTGAACAACGTCGGGTCCAAGAGGTATGGTCTCAGCAATTGAATGGATCGTGACCACGGGTAGCTTTGAAGACTCCATTTTGACAACAGTAAATGAACCAGGATGTGTGGAAAAAATTTGAGCTAACTCTAGTTTAAATGATGATGTTTCACCAGAGGTACGAATTGTACTTGATTCAACAGATCGTGATCGCCTTCGCCTACCAGAAGTATCTTCCGGTGGTAAAGGTGGTTTTAAAGCTAATCTACGTGAACGACGGGGTATATGATTGTGTTCTTCCATGATTACTAATTTATTTTATCCAAAAGAAAATAAACAAAAAGAGGTTAATGCTAGGCAAAAGGGTTTACCAAGAAACTGTGAAGTGCAGAATACCTCCCAGCGAACTAAGAAGTACGGGCAGGTAATCTCCCCGAATGTTGTGTTCAGTGTATCACAATTACAGGGCGGCCGACTTGGTTCATTATGGATGGATAGCACCTAAAATTTGTCCTCCCAAATATACCCGAAGGTACGTGGAGGCCCAAGTCCGTATTAGCATTGTCTGATGCGAAACCGCATAGTGAGAACACCCCTTTATACTTATCATAGTGTAACACCGCCCGATATACCCGAAAGCACATGGAAGAGCTACGATATACTTACATACGTGGAGTGAGGTATCACACTCGGAATGTATCGCAAACAAATTAATGAAAACTACTATGTTTTACGATGTCGAAACACGTCTCTATCCTAGACCTTCTAAATGTTATCATTAATGTTCCAATGCGTTGTTAAGTAAATTGAGATTTATTTTATGTTGATCTTGCTTAACAATTTTCATTTCAGGTTCACCGCGATGATGTATATGAAATATCCTAAAATGTAAGCTAAGAATGATAAACAAACTTTCACTTTCTGTTGTGTAACCAGCTCCAAAAAGAGAAGAAAAGAGATATAAACGCCTTAGAAATGAGCCACTTCGAGGGGGCAACCTCAAATACATTACATAAATGAACAATTCTTGGATGATACAATTTACAAAACCTCCTTTCTATATATAGGAGTCCATGTGGCCATAATGTAATCCTAGTGGGCCACAATGTAATCCTAGCCGACCTAACAATAATAATTTAAGGGCACAATAATAACAAAATGGGGGTTACAAGGGTTCAATAATAACAATAAGGGGTTACACTAACAATAATAAGGGACTATACTAGTGATATAGGGACCTAACATGCCCCTCTCCTTCAAAAAAGTGTTGTCCTCAACGCTTGAGTAGCTCCGGGTGCTTCTGTATAAAATTCTCATCCTCCCATGTAGAATCTCCAGTGGGTAAGTTCTTCCACTTGATGAGATACTCTGAAATTGATCGATTCCGTAGCTGTCGAGTTCTTGTTTCCATGACCACTTCAGGTTCCAATATGATTTTTCCTTCCTCATCAAATTCTGGCAATATTGTTTGAACTGGAAGATTTTCACCTATAAAATTCTTTAAGCATGAAACATGGAAAACTGGATGTACTCGCGAAGAAGCAGGAAGCTCCAATTTGCATGCCATAGTACCAATCTTTTGCAACACCTTGTAAGGACCATAGTACTTTGGTGATAATTTATTATCCTTCTTAGCTTGCTTGAGGGACATTTGTTTGTATGGTTGTAGCCGTAAAAATACCCAATCTCCTACGTCAAAACTTCTCTCGCTGCGATGTTGATCTGCCTGTTGTTTCATTCGATTTTGTGCCAAATTCAGGTTATCCTTTAAGAGTTGGAGAACTTCTTGTTGATTCTTGATGTGATCTTCCACTGCTTGAACCTTCAAATTTTCCCTTAAAGATGATGTGATCGATGGTGGATGATATCCATAAAGTGCCATAAATGGGGTCATTTTTGCTGCAGTATGGAAGGAAGTGTTATACCACCATTCACCGAGAGGTAACCACTTGACCCATTGTGTTTGTTTATCAGATACAAAACAACGAAGATATCCTTCCAAACATTTATTTACTATCTCTATTTGACCATCAGATTGAGGATGATAAGATGAGCTATGAGCTAATTGAGTACCCAAACAAGAAAATAACTCTGTCCAAAAATTTCCCGTAAAAATGGGATCTCTGTCGCTCACAATAACCCTTGGGCTTCCATGTAGCTTTTGAATTCTGTCCACAAATGTAGTAGCAACTCTACTTGCTTTAAATGGATGAGATAATGCACAAAAGTGTGCATACTTGGTAAGTCTATCAACTACCACCATGATGACATTCTTGCCTTCGGACTTCGGTAAACCTGTGATAAAATCCATTGAAATCATCCCAACATTGACTTGGAATGGATAAAGGTTGTAGAAGTCTCGGGGTTTTAATTGTCTCCACTTTATTCTACTGGCAAACCAAAAATTCCGCCACAAACTTTTGAATATCAGATTTAAGGCCATCACAAAAAAAATCTTTCTTCACCCTGTGGTAAGTTTTTAAAAATCCTGAGTGTCCTCCTAAAGGAGAAGTGTGCAATTCCAGAAGAATATTTTGTTTCAGTTGGGAATTCTTACAAAGATATAAGCGATCTTTGTACCATAAGGAATCATTTTTTCAACTAAATATATCAGATGTACTAGGATCTTGCTGCAACTTTTGAATGAGTGTCCATACATCTTTGTCCTTCTTCCATTCATCTCTTGCTTCGGTTATCCAATCTGGTTGGATAATAGAAATGGCACAACGCAATGCTTCCACCACTTCATTCTTTCTTGAGAGTGCATCTGCAACATCATTAAGCTTTCCTTTTTTGTAGATTATTTCAAAGTCATAACCCAACATCTTTGTGACCCATTTTTGCTGCTCTTCTGAAGATAGTCTTTTTTCCAAAAAGTGTTTAAGACTATCATAATCATTTTTTACCTTGAAGTGTCTTCCCATTAGGTAAGTTCGCCATTTCTTTAGTGCATGCAGTATTGCTAACATTTCCTTCTCATAAATAGGTTTTTGTAAATACTTTCCTTTGATTGGACGACTTTCAAAAGCAATGGGTCTTCCTTCCCGCATTAAAACTGCACCAATTCCATTTCCTGAGGCATCACATTCCACAATAAAGGTTTTTGTGAAGTCTGGCGTAGCTAAGACCGGTGCTAGGTACATTGCCTCTTTAAGATGTTCAAAGGCCTTAGTTGCTTCAGGAGTCCATGAAAATGCATCTTTCTTCAATAATGTTGTTAGAGGTGCTGCTATTCTCCCATAATTCTTAACAAACTTGCGATAATAGCCTGTTAACTCGATAAATCCTCGCAACTGCTTTATTGTCTTGGGGAATTTCCATTCCTTAATGGCTTTAATTTTGTTAGGGTCTACTTTCACACCCTCGTGAGATATAATATGACCCATATATTCCACCTCTTGTACTCCAAAGAAACATTTGGATGTTTTTGCATATAATTGTTTCTCCTGCAATAGTTTGAGCACCCTGTCAACATGTTCAACATGATCCTTCCAAGACCTGCTGTAGATTAGTATATCATCTAAAAATACTAGCACAAATTTTCTAAGGAAGGGTTTGAAAATGGAATTCATCAACCCTTGAAATGTAGAAGGTGCATTGGTAAGGCCAAAAGGCATGACCAAAAATTCATAATGACCCTCATGAGTTCGAAATGTTGTTTTTGGAATATCCTCAGTCTTCATTCTAATTTGATGATATCCAGAACGAAGATCCAACTTGGTAAAATAAATTGCTCCATGTAATTCATCCAATAATTCATCAATCACAGGAATGGGAAATTTGTCTTTAATGGTGAGCTTATTGAGCTCCCTATAATCCAGACACATTCTCCATGATCCATCCTTCTTGTGGACCAATACTACAGGAGCAGAGAAAGAACTTTGACTAGGTTGAATTATACCCGCCTCTAACATTTCTGCAATCATACATTCAATTTCGCTCTTTTAGAAGTAATGATATCTATAAGGCCTGATGTTTGGAGGAACACTTCCTGGAATCAAATGAATAGCATGCTCATGATCACGAATAGGTGGGAGTCCTTTGGGAGTTTCAAACACCTTGGAATAATTGTCCAAGACTTGTTGGAGATCTGCCGAAATAGATGATTTTGATGTCGGAACATCTAGTGAGCATAATTGTGCAATTACGCCTCGTTGTTCTTTCTTTAGAAGCTTTTTCATGACATTAGAGCTTATTATCCTTCCTGGCTTCCCCTCAATACCCCGTAATTCGACTTCCTTTCCTTCTGAAAAAAATTTCAAGAAAAGTTCTTGAAAATTAAAAGCTACCGTCCCCAAAGATTGTAACCATTGTACTCCTAGTACAACATCAGCACCTCCCATAGGAATGGCAAGCATTGGACTAGTCAATACATATTCCCCCATGGTTAGCTTGATATTATGGCATTTTCCGTAGCAATTTATAGTTCCTCCATTTGCAACCATCACTTGACATTCTGGTGCTGGGTATAGGAAACAATTTAATTCCTTGGCTACCTTATAATGAATAAAATTATGGGTGCTACCTGAATCAATCAACACTATTACCCTTTTTCTTCTTTATATGTCCTTCTATCTTGAGAGTTTGAGGAGTGGTAATTCCTGCCAGTGCATTACACGATATGGTCGGATTCATTTCTTCCTCTTCTAGGGGTGGTTCCTGGTGTATATCCTCTTCTTGTTCATTTTCTTCTTCTTCTTCACAATCCATGTAAAATAATTTCTTCTCAGCACACTTATGACCTTTAGTGTATTTGCTATCACAACTGTAGCAAAGCCCTTTTGCTCTTTTTTCTTCCAATTTTTGTGGTGTCGACCTTGTAGGTTGTGGAAATCTAGGCGTAGCAACACTTCCTTCTTTATAGAATTGAGTGGTAGGCTTCCTTGTCGCCATAATTTTACATTCAACTTTTCTTGCCAACCTGAATGCCTTCTCCAATGAATCAGGTTCCAAAACACGAACTTCATGTTGGATGTTATCCTTAGAGTACCTATGAAGAGATCAATCCTGTGTTCCTCTGGAATATCAGTTACCCTTATATTCAATTTTTGGAAGTCCTCAATGTGCTGCCCCACTAAACCCTTTTGTTTGAGATTTATCAATTGGCTAAAGAAGGTGTTGCTCTTTGCATCCTCATAATGTGCTATCATTTCCTCCGTAAAAATTGACCAAGTGACAATTTTTTTACGGGAGCAAAGCCATCGATACCATACAAATGTATTTTGTTCTAAATGTAAAGTTGCAATGCGTACCTTTTGTGTGTTTTGCACGTTATGGAGATCAAAATATTGCTCCATCTGTAGTATCCATGTTACAGAATCCTTTCCATCAAACTTCCTCATATCCATCTTTGGAATATGGTGGTTCTTCCCGCCAACATTAGAGTTTATGAAATCACAATTAACATTTATTTTGTTCTCATCATGAGGTTCTTCTACTATCCTTTCACCATTAGGAAACCTTTCTTGTATAAACTTTGTCAAACCTTCCATGTCTGCTTTTAGAAAATTCTTCATGTTTTCCATTTTCTCATCGATCTTAGCTTCCATGTCATCCATCTTAGATTCCATTCCAGCCTCCATGCCATCCATCTTAGCTTCCACGCCATCCATCTTAGCTTGCACGCCATCCATCTTAGCTTGCACACCATCCATCTTAGCTTCCACGCCTTTCTTCAAACCTTCCATCTTCACTTCCACGCCATCCATATTAGCTTCCATGCCTTTCTTCAAACCGTCCATATTCACTTCCACGCCTTTCTTCAAAACTTCCATTTCATTTTTTGTTGCTCTTTGCGAGAGTGAAATTTGTTGCACTTGCTCTTGTAATTTTGATAGATCATGTTGCAATTCTTCATCTTCATGAGTCATGGTAGAGACTTTTGAAGGCTTAATGGGTGTTGAATTCTTTTTAGGCGCCATTTTAGAATCCAATATTGATACCTATTCTACAATATTCCCTTGTAATCAATTCAACTTGATTCTTCAAACAAGACTTATGCAATTCGGAAAAAGAATACACACCTTTTACTTGCTTTGAGGAGCTCGATATTGAAATTGAATTATCTATGTAATTGAAAATCTTAAATATCTGAAATTCAGCCTTGTAGTAGCCCTCTGAAGCTTCTTTCAAATGCCATAGGTCTGATCTAATTTTGATTCCCCAAGACAAAGTTGTGCCCAATCTCCCACAATGACCTAATTCTGGACTGGTTCAGTAGAGCAAACTTGTAGGACTTGCCACGTGTCACAGTTTCATCCTTTGTCTCTAAAATCGATAGCCACAAAACTAAAGTCCGTGTGATTTCGACCACTTTTTACGGCACTCAAATCCACTGCCCAGAGAGAGAGTTATTGAACTTTTCCTACGATCACCTCTTTGAGATGAAATTCAGGAGCCTGAAAAAGCACTACCTTCCACAGATCATATCTCCAAAAATATTGTGAACCAAGCTCTGAAATATTTTGACGAATTTCCTCATGATTTCAACTTCGCGCCATACGAACTTCAGATTCTGAACCTTCGTAGAAAAACATTTATAGCGAAATTGCCACGATGACCTGTTTAGGAGCTTGAAAAAAGACCTAACTTTCACAGATGATATCTCCGAAAATATAGCCGATGTGGTGTAGAACAGTCGGTGATGGGGTGCACTGTTAAGGCACTCCGTTCTGTAAGGTCACCGGTTCGAAACCCATGGGTGGAATGGAAGGAGAAAAAAATGGGAAGATTAGGATTAGTCTAAATGAGCAAAAAAAAAAAAAAAAAAGATATCTCCGAAAATATTGCAAACCAAGCTCTGAAATTTTTAGACCATCTTCCTCAGGATTTCAGCTTCGCACCCTAAAAATTTCAGCTTCTGAAACTTCGTAGAAAAACAGTTATAGCGAAAATGCCACGATGACCTGTTTGGAGCATCGAAACCCTAGAATCCCAAGCTCTGATACCAAATGTTGTGTAACCAGCTCCAAAAAGAGAAGAAAAGAGATATAAACGCCTTAGAAATGAGCCACTTCGAGGGGGCAACCTCCAATACATTACATAAATGAAAAATTCTTGGATGATACAATTTACAAAACCTCCTTTCTATATATAGGAGTCCATGGGGACATAATGTAATCCTAGTGGGCCACAATGTAATCCTAGCCGAACTAACAATAATAATTTAGGGGCACAATAATAACAATAAGGGGGTTACACTAACAACAATAAGGGACTATACTAGTAATATAGGGACCTAACACTTTCAACTTTTTCAATGAAGAACCTAGCTACTAAGGGAAGATAACGCTAGTTTGTTTGAAAAGAGAGAAAATAATTTGTGAGAAAACAAATCAATGAACAAAACAAATCAATGAATCTCAAACTAAATGCAGATTTCCTAATGTTCCTTTTGCAAAAAACACACAATCCTACATGCAAATGCAAGTTTTTCTTTTCAGTTTCCCTAATTTTATGAATGCAAAAAAGAAACTAGGTGCACTAGATCAATAATCGAAATTCTTTTTACTCTCGAGAAACGAAGAATACAAACAACAATTTCTCTTTTGAAGGAAAAACGAGGATTTCAACAACAATTTCTCCTATCAAGGAAATGAAGATTTTAAGAGAATTTCCCATTTCAAAAGCAAATGATTCCTAATGTGACCATAAAAAATACTTTCAAATCAACTTGTCAATGATAAAGAAAAACTTTTCTAAACAAACATTGAACAAATTTTCAACCAAAGGATGAAGAAATATATAGAGTCACTGGTCAATTGAGCATCAAACTTTTCAGAACATAGCAACAAACAAAACTGAAGCAAGTTACAAAGTTAGATTCAAGGGAATTTGGTCCCTTTCAGGAGCCAACGTAGTCTCCAAGTGGAGACAGTGCTCTGCAATGCAGGCCGGGAAGGGAGACAGTGCTCTATAAAGCATTGTGCCTTGACTAAGGGTGCATTGGGCATAGTAAATAGAGAAAAAGCTACTATTTGGCTCACTGTCTTTGCAAATTAAGGTCTGAAAAAGTCTAATCTTTATGTGTAACAACTACTAGGTGGATTTAGAAATAAAATCAGAGACCAAAACACCTAAAACCAAGAGAAATTCTCCCCAGTGGAGTCGCTAGTTTGTTGGGCCAGAATTGTAATCTATGGATAAATTACGCTTCCTTAGAAAGGTGTTAGTCTAGAACAATAGGTTGAAGACTATACTACCATTTTTCCTAATTCAGAACAGATACAAAGAGAGGATTGGATGCTTACTTGTTTCAGTCGATTCCAAATGGCTCCTTTCTATCGCTTCTGCTACATCTTCAAGTTCGAGCAGTTTTATTGACTGAATTCTTCCTGCAAGAAAGAAAACTGAAACAGTAGAAGATGTAATAATATAGATATCTATTAAAGCTAATTAGCTAAATTAGTTAAGCATAAACTACATTCATCAACCAAGATCTTATAGTATGGAAAATCAAAGTTAACATAGATGCATGTAGGGAAAAACAAGAAGTACTCTTTATTGATGATAGAAGGAGAGGTTACAAGCTAGTGACTAATTTGGAGTGACCTTCCAGCATAGTTCCCAAGTCTCATCACAACATAAATCTCTCCAGAAATAGCTCTACAAACCAAGCTCTCAATTGAAAATTCTTCAATATTTCTCTACTCAAATTCTTCCTTCTCAAACACTTAGATCTGTGTTCAATTTATAGATGAATTGTAGGTTGTTTTTCAATCAATAGCTTTCCAAAAAAAGGCAAGACATGTTTCCATTCATGTAGATGTCAAATGGACACTTGGATCTGAAGCTTGACACATGTGAACTCTTCTAGAAGGCATTGGCCAAGTGGAGATTCTGGAACAATGAGAATTTCGCTCCCAATGTGACCAAAGCACCTTTGAATGTCAGGAAGTGATTTGCATAGCAGCCTTGCATGGGGCTACCTACATATGCAACGCACATAGGCCCCTTAGAGCCTACGTTGGTGAGCTCTCATATGCTATACAATAAGCTTCAAACCATGGAAATTCTTGCTTGATGAAAGTCTTGCTTGATCTATAATGTTTCTTGTCTTAGAGCATGTAGCAACTGAAATGATAGGGGATGATAGACCCTTGATCATCAGTCTTGGAGATGATGCCCAGTTAACCAGGTCATTGGCAATGGTGCCCAAATTGACCTATAACACCAACACTATTAGGGTTTTTTGTTCTAATTATTTTAAAAATTAGAGTGTTGCTACTATTAAATTGGGTTCTGCACCCCACTTTTTTACTGACAAGTTTTTCCATTATTTTTGTAATTGTTTCTTTCTACAACATTTCATGAAGTTTTTATTAGTGTTAACCCTTTTATGACCCATGGTTAGGATTACTTTGAGTATCTCAAATTTCCCTAGGGAAATAATTTATATTCCTTTGCTTACCCACGGTAAAATTTATCTTCATTTTTTTTTCGTTATTTTTCCTTTGTGTATTTTATGTGCTTAAGTTATATATTTGAGAAATTTATCTCTCTTCCTCTCATTTATTGGGTTGAAATATTAGGTATAGCCCTCTCCCAAGAGGTATTAGGAGTCACAAAGTAATGGAACTCTTTCCAAGTAAAATTTAGGTTTGAATACTTTAATTCATTTATGGGTTTTCTTGTAGAAACTAGATATGACATTCTAACCAAGGGCTCCTAGTTCTAGCTATTTCAGGTTATCTTTTCGATACAACTCTAGTGAACTTACTATATATTTTCCAGCTTACTCTCTAGGCATGTAGATTCTTGTTAATACTCTTATTTTTATTTTACATGGTTTAACTAATAAAATATGGTGGCTGGTCTATTACAATACTAATTGTTTTGTCTACCACTAAAGTTGGCATAGCTTAGCCTTTAGTGCTATAATAGTTTCTATCAAAAATAAATCTTGTTATGTAAATTTTTTCTATTCTGCTTAGTTATATTTATGTAAAATATGTTTTCTAGTTGAGGTTGTAATATACAACTTTAACTACATAGATTGTAGTTAGATAAAAGTCTTGCTAATACAATTTCTTTGTTCCTTTTGGCTAATTAATGATGATTACATATCTTATTAGAAAGTAGTTCCCTTGATGTATATTTTTCACTTATATTTTTACATATTTACTTGGCCTTAAATTAGAATTATACTATTTACTATAACAATAAGATGTTTAATGTACTATTTCTCAAACAACTATGCTCAAACTAGCTTATCTAAGAAATTATTATATCATGCATACTTCTATAGGATTCTTAAAAATATGACTCCATCCTTATTATCATATTTTTATATAAATATAATTTACTTCCATGACTTACATTTATATATTTGTTATGCACTCGTTCCTTCGAATTTCTCAAGTTTCATTGTTCACCTTATTATTTGACTAGGGTTCCAAACACCTTTTGTGTCATGGATTACTATTTTCTCATATATATATATATATATATATATATATATATATATATAGTCCCATAATATTCTACTTTGACCAATTCCCATATGAGATCAGACTTGGATTTTTTTATAAATGGAGCTTAACAAAATAAAATGATAATTGTCCCATGTAATTTCTATGTCAAATCACATAGAATTTTATAACATGGAATTTATTTGTAGATTTTATATTCCATGTTTCCTACTTTGTTTAACACTAAACTACAAGTAATTCATACTTTTTTTTCTAGTCTTGCAATAACCCATGCATTCCGATCCTTTGAAGTATTTAATTTATATTTACTATACTTTAATATCATATCCACAATTTATACACATACTATTAATATTATTTTTGGCTCCACATAAATACTACATGCATTATATACTCTATTCACTACTAGACTCTATCTCTTGCTCAACCTACATTCAATAACATTTTTTTGGAATCTACTACATAATTTCCAATATGCCATAATTTAGAATAATGACTACCAAAACTAGTATTTACAATAACTTTACTTTTATATCCTCCTGGAGCTATAAGAGAAACTCAATCATTTGTACATACATACTTTCATAGATATCAAATATTTTTTTAATTAAACATTCTCTACGAAAACAAATAATAGCATTTCCATTAAAAACACAATCATATACTTATCTGACTAATATAGTATCCCTTGGAAATACTATGGGAAAAAGCATGTTCCTCTGAATGAACGAGTTGCACTCCTAGGAACTCCCCCTGAGCTCAAGCTTCTTCCTTCCTCCATGTTCTCAAAAGAGCTTTCAACTATTTTCACATACTTGTATTTATCATTTTCTTTCCTAGTGCATTTTTTTAGCATCATGTTTTTATGTTCTTCCTACCTCTTTTCTTTACCTAAGAATTTTTCAAAATAGAAAAAATATTTCCTTTTTTCCTTGTTTTAAGCATGCATCTCCCTCCAAAAATGCTTATCCCCATCATATCATATCTCTACAATTATTTTTATCTATATCTAGCCACCTAATATAATATCTCTCTATACTTATGCTATTTCCCGATGGGAGTCGTTCTCCCTACAGATCATGGAGAATTTGATAAGCTTACAATTGTGACATGTGTGATTTTCCTTTCTTTTATTGAACACTTAGACTTAACCACTTAACAATTTCTTAGATAGTAAAGAATCCCAAACTACTCATGTGATGTTTCCCATATCTTTTCCAAGATAAAATAAACATTTATTTATTATAGAATTTATTTCCATAAGTCAATTAAATTTATTCTTGGCTGCACACCCAAAATTTCCACTTCAATATTTACTAGTAAATATAAGATAATAATGTTTGCAAAAGAAATTTCACAAGGGGTATTATATCTCACCCCCCGTTAATTAAACATCATTATAGATATTTCATATCCTTTCATCACTTACGGAAAAGTGAAGGAAATGTTTCCCATATATTCTATTCCATTTCCCAGGTAGCCTTCTCAGGAATGAATTGTCTCCGTTGCGCTTTAACCTAAGTGATGAGTCGAATCCAGAGTGAAGTTTCCCTCCTGTATAAAAGTCACAAAGGTTCAACCTCAACCACATTCTATTCAATAACATGAGTGGGATGATGCACATATTTCATCAAAAATTTTACATCGAATACATTATGTACTTTAATCTGGGCTGGTAATGCTATCTAATAGGCTATTGTTCCTACTCTGGCTAGTATTTAAAATGGTCCTCAGAACATGGGTGTTAATTTACCACAAGTTCCCAATCTCAATGTACCTCTTCATGGTATGACTTTGATATAGATATGTTCCCTAAAATTATATTCTTTGTGAACCGTTTTCTAATATACATAATATTTTTGTTTGTATTGATCTATGTTTAAATTCTACCTTACGTTTCTTACTCTATGTTCTATATCTTCCAAAATATGAGGTACCAAAACCAATTTTTCCTCTGGCTGAATTCGAATTCAAGGAGTATGAAATTTTCACCGATAAAGGACTTCAAAGGGACTCATTTTAAGAGACCCCTGATAATTGATGTTATAAGAAAATTCAGCCAAATGTATGAACTCTTTCATTTAGTCGGTTGATAAATGATTTACAAGTGAAGCATATCTTCAAGTATTTGATTGGTTCGTTCATTTTTTCCTTCTGTTTGAGGATGGTAGGAAGTGATGAAATTGAATTGTGTACTCATTCTTATAGAATATGTTTTCCAAAAAATTTAGGTGAATTTTTCATCTTTGTTATAAATGGCTACATTTGGTACCCCATGTAGTCTAAAAATATCCTTCATAAATATTTCAGTTATATGAACAACTTTATGTGTTCACTCAACTAGTATAAAATGAGATTATGTGCTCAGTTTATCAACTACAACCATGATGGAATCATGTTTACTTCTACTTATAGGTAACCCTGTAATAAAATATAAGGAGATAATTTCCCATTTCCATTCAGGGATGAACAAGGGGTTCAATAATTCTACAGGATGCTTGTGTTACACTTTAAATTTTTGGCATTCTAGATAATTCGTTAAATATTCAGCTACCTATCCTTTAATTCCTAGCTAATATAATCCCTTCCCAAGTGCTATAATAATTTTTTAGTATCTTGAATGAGGTAAAAAAATATTTCTATGATGCTCATCTAAAATCAATCGCTTGAGTTTAGGCACATTAGGATTGTACTTCTATTTCTAAATGTTAACAAACCATTTATCCTCCATGCATATTGTGATTTTTATATTTTTCCATCTTCACATATTAGTATTTCCTATATTTTTCTATATATTTGATACTCTAAACATGTTTCTTTAATTTTCTGAGTAAAATCGGTTTCAACACTACTTACAAAATTTCCACAAACCCGATTTATACTTTTTCTTAATTTATATGTAACATTATTTTATTTTCCTTTGATATATTTGATATTAAAATAAAAATCACTTAGGATGTCAAACCATATTTCTTGTCTTGAATTTAAATTTTGCTACCTAAATAAATATTTCAAGATGATATTGTTAGCCCCCTCTAAATTTTTTGACAAGAAAATAGGGGGCTAAATTGTTTTGAGCCTTCAAGGAATGCATTCCCTTTGAAAACACATCATCCTTGAAGCCTCCCTATGCCTTTTTTCCTTTGATAAAATCCCCTCTACTGTTTCCAATTATAAAGCCTCTCTGATTGAGAATAAATGCCGAAAAGGCCTCCTTTCCCTCTTATTTCATTCCCTCTAAACCTTTGTTTTCATCCTCTTTCCTTCCCCTTCTAAATTCCCTACTTACCCTTCAAATATTCCTAAATCCCCTTCAAATTCTACCCATACCCCTTGTTTGGTCTAATTCACCCCTTTTTCCCTCTATCATTCCCCTTCCTAACCTCAAAATTGCATTAAAATGGGCAAAAAACCCACTTTTCAATTTATATTAGGGCCTAGCCCCATTTCCGCCAGCCCCACAAACCACTTCCCCATATGCTCACTCCCAAGACCACGCGCTTAAGCCTCGGGCGCTAATTGTAATCGCAACCATCGGCGAGCGCATTTCTATGTGTTAAGTTAAAACTTCCGATGCGATTGGAGTTTCATTCGATCGACTCCCGTTGCGATCTGAGCCGTTGATCTGAATAGATCTAACGACCCAGCACTAATCGCTACGCACCCGTCACCTTTTCCCTTTGTGCCCTTCCCATTATATCTAAATCGTCGATCTCCCGCCAGATCCGATAGTTCGCGCTCCATCGCATTGCGCCAGTCGCATCGCACCCCCCTTCTGCGCCTTGTAATCACGAGCCTCTGATCCAATCCTGACCATTCATTTCTTTTGATCCGATGGCCATCGCACTCCCGCTCTAATCGCAATCGCAAATTCCAATCGATTCCACTTTCCGCCCTTTGCGATTGCGATCCCCCGATTGAATCCTAGCCGTCCATCCATTCGGATCCAACGACCCAGATCTTATCGCTTCCCGCCTGTCTCCCCCACTGATTAAATATCCACCATTGATCCCCTGTGCGATCCAACGGTTGGCACTTAATCGAACTGTCGCCCCAATCGCAATCGCAAATTCCAAACTGTGTCGCCCTCCGCCTCCCTCGATTGCGATCTCCCGATGCAATCACAACCGTCCATCTGAGACGATCAACGGTCCACATCACATCGTGCTTTTCATTCCCCTTTCTTCATCGGAGCCTCTGTTAATCTCATCTTTTAACCCCCGCCGTCGATCTCCTCCTAAGATCGATGGTCCAAAGAATCACCCTCCACCCACGACCGGGTCCCACCACATCAAACTGTTTCACATGTTTTACGTGCATTTCCTTTGGATTTCGTTCCAAAGGCCCAAACCTTTGTTTTGCGTTAATATTATATCATTGCACCCACCATTAAAACTTTAATGTTTTTATATTAAAGTTCTCGGCATTTCTCCACCGTGTCCATTGCATCCACAGCATTTGCCTCTGTCACACCGCCATTCCTCCAAGCCTTTACAGCATTCTTCCGCCACCCTTCCCCGGACTTGATAACTGATTTATTCCTCTGTGCAGAGTTGAACAGAGTGATGAATTCACTCTGATTTCCGTAATCACATTCACTGTGATTCAGATCACATAGAGGCCATGACAGTAGCGGCCAAGTGAAACAACAAAGATAGATCAAAGGGGAAAAATCCTGTTAATTGAAGATTTAACACCTAATCCCATGTTCAAAGGTAGAAGGCGTAGTTGAATATTAAAGAAGCACACGAAACAAGGCTAGATCTGTGTTTTATGTCAGCAGAGTACCTTTCTCCAAAAAGACTTCCTTTCAACGTTCTCCATGCCTCCTCGAGCCCTCAAGAAGCTATGTACACTGACAGAAGTTTCTGTTACTGTCAGGATCACAGTTACGAGGTATGGAGAGACCTACAGACCTTTTCTGCCACGTCTCTTGTTTCAGAAAGCTACCACAGAGCACCAACAGTCGGATTTATTTAGAAGAACATACTTGAAGTTAATAACAAGACTTCTGGACCATGCTTCAGAGTACACACAGTTAATGAAGAGTCATTCTACGGAATGGGAATTCGACCTACCTTCCGGGCCATAATGAGGATCATTTAATGAATATCATCTACTCTTGTTGTTCTCTTCTCTTATAAGAATTCCCGAGAACATATTGGAGAGGTTGTTGTTCGGTTTTTGCCGATTGCTGCTAGAGGGATTTTGTTTGACTATTATAATAGTCTTGGGAGGGAGTAGCAAAGTATTTTGTAATGTAGTAGGCTGGGAAGAGAAAGTTTGTATTGTAATAGCCATTGAGCTCAGAGTATGTGACTGGTTTTGCATCAATTAATCAAGCACATTTCACAGGATCTTGGTCTATTACTATTGGTGATGTTTTTCTAACACTGTTTATTACATTTTCATACTGTTTCATTTTCTGTTAGCTTGCATCCGAAATCTGGCATAGGATTTACCCTTGTTAGGTACCCTATGTCTCTGCTCTCCTTGCCTTCAATGTTTTCTACTAAAATGTGTTATCTAAGGGTTGATTTCAACTAATTTAACCAGTGAAGTGGATGTCATTGCCTGCTAGCTGATGTATGAATTAATGAGATCTGTCTTTAGTTGTTCTTGTTGGGTTTAAGATGGAAGATTTGGGAACACTGGGGATTAGAGTTAGCCCTGTCCACTAGGATCCTTGTGCGACCAGTTGGCCTTTCCAAGATCTCTTGCTGGTGTCAAAGCAGGGAGGGTTAAAAGTCCCTCTCCGATCTATAGACCCTGGCTCCATTAAACTTATCTCTATTTTCCCTTGGAGCATGCTAAAGCTGACTTGGAGTTAAATGACCTCTGGTCCGATCTATAAGCTACCCCTTTGTCCCTCCATTGAAAGTTGCCTTTGAGTATGTCCAAGCAGGTCTGGAGTTAAATGACCTCTGACTTGATCTATAGACAAAAATTGGGTTGCTTTCCTTCTTTCACCTTCAATCCTTAACGTTCCATCCCACCATCTATCTAAAAGATCCTTTAGTGTAGATGACTTGCCCTCTCAAAGCCTTGGCTAGTTGTTGCAATTAATTCTCCTTTCATGACTCCATAGCCCAATGGATGGCACTTTCTTGACCTATCCCCTTTGCTGAAACATCCTGCTACTTTGTTCCTTTCTTCCATTACTTTCTCAGTCTATGATCTCATGACCAACGCATCAACCAACCAACTAAATCATTTTAAACCCCCTTGCACTTCATACCTAGCCTAACATCTCATTTGACCTTTCAAAGATATATAATTCTTTGTTTTATTGGAGAGATCCCTCTTTAGGTCTAGGAGGGCTAGATCCTAGGGCCCCAAAGTGGTTTGATGTTGTCTTATCTTTTGGTATTTCCAAATCTACCAAAACATAGGAACCCCAACATAATGGTGACTCGACTAGGGAGTGAGACCAAATCAGCCTGATTTGGTAAATCACTGTAGTGGACAGTAAAATTTTGAATCATCCACCTGGTGACTCCATAGTTCCTAAATGATTAAAATACTCCACTGGTGATCAGTAGGTCATTTATTATCTGTGTTTTCACAAGACTCCACTAGGAGACCATGTCGTAGTACAACATCATCCATGCCAAAGACCAAGTCACTTCACCTATGGAAGACTCTGAGCTGTTTGCAAAATTTCATCCAAGTTTCATAGCAGAGTGTCGTGCTACAATTTCAAGTGACTTGGCAGAATTGAAGGTGGAGGACCTTCCTGGGGCTATTCTTCTCAGCTCAAAATTCATACCCGTGCTCAGGAAAATTTTCTTAGAATTGGTGGTTGAAAGGTATGAAGCTGAGGTTGAACTTTTGAACTTACAAGAGAAATCATACCAGTTCAGAGACACCAGAGCATTTTTGGAAAGTCTCCCTCCCCCTAAGAGAGAGGAGATTCTACTGATTTTTGATGTGCAAGAAGAAGGTGATCAGGCTTTCAAGAGCCACTTTGAGGATGCAGTGGAAGAAGAAATAGTCAAAGCTGCCCAGGACACAGACAGCCTACCAGTGATGGCAAGCCTGAAAGAATAAAGTGTACATCATTTGTTCATTGATCCTATGGCAGAATACATGGAGGCCCTGATTAGCTAAAATTCTCCAGCGTTGATCCTTCGCCAGGGCCAAATTCATAAAGAATGGTCACTACTGATGGTGACCTCAGTTTTGAAGAACCACATGCAGAGCACCTTGTGGTTATCTCTAACAGGCAGTCAGTGCTCCTATCCTTTTTTGCTACCGCTTGACTGTTGCATTGGCATTATTGTATCAGCTAGAGCATCAGATATTTCCAAGTTAGAGTAGAGTAGGTAGGAAGTCTGAAATAAAGCTCAGTGTGTGAGCATGTGGTTAGTTGTTTTAATTTCTGAAAAGTCCAGCAAGTCAGACAGTCTAATCCTGGCTTGATTTTTTTTCAATTTATGTCTTAGAATATAGAGAAGAAATCTGCTAGACAGTTTAATCCTAGCAGATAGTAGTGTGGGTAGAGAAACCATGAGGCCAATGGTCTAATCTGGTCTCATGGAGTAATAAGGGTAGAAGTAGAATAGGTTTATTTTCCTTCTTGTAAAAATTGATGATGTAAAGAGGGTCTGCAAGTCCAAATGCGCCCAAAAGAAAAAATGTTAGGACTATAGTGTGGGTAGGTAGTTGTTTGGGAGAATTTTACTGCTGATGTAATGTCTTCATGATTTGTGGTAGCTGATCTAAAGAAATAAAATGGATGTGTCAAGTACCAGGCATCTGGCATACACCAAAGATTTATCTTCTGAATTCTCGACTCCTTCAAGAAGAAGCCATCCCCATGTGGAGCCACTGTTAGCCCCCTCTAAATATTTTGACAAGAAAATAGGGGGATAAATTGTTTTGAGCCTTCAAGGAATGCATTCCCTTTGAAAACACATCATCCTTAAAGCCTCCATGTGCCTTTTGTCCTTTGATAAAATCCCCTCTGCTGTTTCCAATTATAAAGCCTCTCTGATTGAGAAGAAATGCCCAAAAGGCCTCCTTTCCCTCTTATTTTATTCCCTCTAAGCCTTTTTTTTCATCCTCTTTCCTTCCCCTCCTAAATTCCCTACTTACCCTTCAAATATTCCTAAATCCCCTTCAAATTCTACCCATACCCCTTGTTTGGTCTAATTCACCCCTTTTTCCCTTTATCGTTCCCCTTCCTAACCTTAAAATTGCATTAAAATGGGAAAAAAACCCATTTTTCACTTTATATTAGGGCTTAGCCCCTTTTCCGCCAGCCCCGCAAACCACTTCCCCATATGCCCGCGCCCAGGACCACGCACTTAAGATGCGGACGCTAATCGCAATCGCAACCATCGGCGAGCGCATTTCTATGTGTTAACTTAAAACTTTTGATGTGATTGGAGTTTCATTCGATCGGCTCCTGCTGCGATCTGAGCCATTGATCTGAATAGATCTGATGACCTAGCACTAATCACTGCGCGCCCGTCACCTTGTCCCTTTTCACCCCTCCGATTATATTTAAACCGTCAATCTCCTGCCAGATCTGACGGCTGGCTCTCCATCGCATCGTGCCAATAACATCGCACCCCCCTTCTGTGCCTTGCGATCGCGAGCCTCTGATCCAATCCCGACTGTTCATTTCTTTTGATCCGACGGCCATCGCACTCCCACTCCGATCGCAATCGTAAATTCCAATCGATGCCACTTTTTGCCCTTTGTGATTGCGATCCCCCGATTGAATCCTAGCCCTCCATCCATTCGGATCCAACAGCCCAGATCTTATCGCTTCCCGCCTGTCTCCCCCGCTGATTAAATCTCCACCGTTGATCCCCTGCGCAATCCAACGGTTGGCACTTAATTGCACCGTCGCTCCAATCACAATCGCAAATTCCAAACTGTGTCGCCCTCTGCCTCCCCCAATTGTGATCTCCCGATGGAATAAAATCGTCCATCTGAGCCCATCAACATTCCACATCACATCATGCTTTTCATTCCCCTTTCTTCATCGGAGCCTCTATTAATCTCATCTTGTAACCCCCGCCGTCGATCTCCTCCTGAGATCGACGGTCCAAGGAATCGCCCTCCACCCATGACCGGGTCCCACCACATCAAACCATTTCACATGTTTTACATGCATTTCCTTTGGATTTCGTTCCAAAGGCTTGAACCTTTGTTCTGCATTAATATTATATCATTGCGCACACCATTAAAACTTTAATGTTTTTATATTAAAGTTCACGGCATTTCTCCACCGTGTCCATTGCATCCACAGCGTTTGCCTCTGTCACACTGCCATTCCTCCAAGCCTTTACAGCATTCTTCCACCACCCTTCCCCGGAATTCATAACTGATTTATTCCGCTGTGCAGGGTTGACCAGAGTGATGAAGTCACTCTAATTTCCGTAATCGCATTTGTTGTGATTCATATCATAGAGAGGCCATGACAGCAGCAGCCAAGTGAAACAGAAGAGACATGTCAAAGGGGAAAAAGCCTGTTAATTGAAGATTTAACACCTAATCTCGTGTTCAAAGGTAGAAGGCGCAGTTGAAGATTAAAGAATCACACGAAACAAAGTTGGATCTGTGTTTTATGTCGGCAGAGTACCTTTCTCCAGAAAGACTGCCTTTTAGCGTTCTGCATGCCTCCTCAAGCCCTCAAGAAGCTATGTACATTGCCAGAAGTTTTTGTTACTTTCAAGATCATAGTTACGAGGTATGGGGAGACCTGCAAACCTTTTCCGCCACGTCTCTTGTTTCAGAAAGCTACCACAGAGCACCAACAGTCCGATTTCTTCAGAAGAACATACTTGAAGTTAACAACAAGACTTCTGGACCATGCTTCAAAGTACACATAGTTAATGAAGAGCCATTCTGCGGAATGGGAATTCGACCTACCTCCCGGGCCGTAATGAGGATCATTTAATGAATACAATCTACTACTATTATTCTCTTCTCTTATAAGAATTCCTAAGAACATATTGGAGAGTTTTTTGTTTGGTTGTTGCCGATTGCTGTTAGAGGGATTTTGTTTGACTATTAGAACAGTCTTGGGAGGGAGTAGCAGAGTAGTTTGTAATGTAGTAGGCTGGGAGGAGAAAGTTTGGATTGTAACAACCATTGAGCTCAGAGTATGTGACTTGTTTTGCATCAATTAATCAAGCACATTTCATAGGATCCTGGTCTATTACTATTGGTGATGTTTTTCTAACACTGTTTATTACATTTTCATACTGTTTCATTTTCTGCTGGCTTGCATCAGAAATCTGGCATAGGATTTACCCTTGTTAGGTACCCTATGTCTCTGCTCTCCTTGCCTTCAATGTTTTCTACTAAAATGTGTTATCTAAGGGTTGATTTCAGCTAATTTAACCATTGAATTGGATGTCATTGTCTGTTAGCTGATGTATGAATTAATGAGATCTGTCTTTAGTTGTTCTTGTTGGGTTTAAGCTGGAAGATTTGGCAACATTGGGGATTAGAGTTAGCCCTATCCACTAGGATCCTTGTGCGACTAGCTGGCCTTTCTAAGATCTCTTGCTGGTGTCAAATCAGGGAGGGTTAAAATTCCCTCTTCGATCTATAGACCCTGGCTCCATTAAAATTATCTCTATTTTCCCTTGGAGCATGCTAAATCTGACCTAGAGTTAAATGACCTCTGGTATGATCTATAAGCTGCCCCTTTGTCCCTCCATTAAATGTTTCCTTTGAGTATGTCCAAGTAGGTCTGGAGTTAAATGACCTCTGACCTGATATATAGACAGAAATTGGGTTGCTTTCCTTCTTTCACCTTCAATCCTTAACGTTCCATCCCACCATCTATCTAAAATATCCTTTAGTGTAGATGACTTGCCCTCTGAAAGCCTTGGCTAGTTGTTGCAAGTAATTCTCCTTTCATGACTCCATAGCCCAATGGATGGCACTTGCTTGACCTATCCCCTTTTCTAAAACATCCTGCTGCTTTGTTCCTTTCTTCCATTACTTTCTCAGTCTATGATCTCATGACCAACCGAGCAACCAACCAACCAAATCATTTTAAACCCCCTTGCACTTCATACCTATCCTAACATCTCATTTGACCTTTCAAAGATATATCATTCTTTGTTTTATTGGGGAGATCCCTCTCTGGGTCTAGGAGGGCTAGATCCTAGGGCCCCAAAGTGGTTTGATGTTGTCTTATCTTTTGGTATTGCCAAATCTGCCAAAACATGGGAACCCCAACAGATATGATCAATAATTAATGTAAATTTCTTTCCTAACAAATAATCGTGCCACATTTTTACCACAACCAGCTCGATATCATACATGGCGTAATTCTTCTCAATTTATTTCAACTTCTTAGATTCATGGGATATCACATGATAATATTGCATCAACACCCCCCCTAATCCTTCTAGGAAAGCATTTGTGCATAATGTGTCGTATTTATTGGGACCAACAATTTTCAGTATGGGAGCTATAGTTAATAGATATTTTAGTCATTTAGAGATTTTTTGGAACTTCTAACTCTAGAAAATTTTACCTCCTTTTTCTGTAAGGATATTTTAGGATATGCCAGTGTAGATAAACCTTCTATGAACCCATGATAATAGTTTGTGATCCCCATAAGGATTTGATGTTTGCTACATCTTTAGGAACAATCCAATAAAATATTTCTTTGATATTTTCAGGGTCCACTATAATTTTCTTTTTGGAAATTACATGCCTCATGTACTAAATATGATTCTAATAAAATTCACACTTACTAAATTTGGAATAAATTTGATGTTCTCTTAGTGTTTCTAGCTTTATTCTAGAGTTTTTTTCATGTTATTCTAGTGTCTTGGAATACACCAAGATCATCAATGAAAATCAAAACCAATTTATCTAAATATTAATGCAAAACATTGTTCATTAGACACATGAGTGTGGATAGGGAGCTTGTGAGTCCATATCAAATCACCAGAAATTATTTTTATGTATATCCTAATCCTTAATTATGAGTTGATGATAACTAGATCTTAAATCTATCTTGTAAGAGATAATGGCTCCCCTTACCTAATAAAACATGCATAATCTAAAAGTACCATCTTTCTTCCTCACTAAAAGTATTTGTTCTCCCCACGACAAGACACTTGGCCTAATATATCCCGTATCCAACAGTTTATGAAGATGAAATTTTAGTTACATCAACTCTGGAACACTCATTCTATATGCATCCCATGACATTGGTGTGTCCATAGGTACCAGCTTGATGATAAAATCAATATATTTTTTGGGCAGTAAACCACTAATTTAATCTAGAAAAACATCCTTGAATTCTTGAAACATTGTTGAATCATCTCTAGTCCTTACCTTAATTTCCTCTTATAATTGTTTTACCTATACTAAAAATAATTTACAACCTTTTCTATCACATCTTTATAATTTTAAGGCCGATATTTTCTCAGTGGAAATTGGTCTAGGTATACCTATAAAATCTTGTACCTCTCCCTTATATGGCATACAAGTGACAATATTGTCTATGCAGTTAATGATTCATCCATGTCTTTTGACTTATTCCATACCTACTAACACATTACAATATTCAAGGGGTAAAATATTCAAGTTCATTTCTATTTTTCATCCATTCAAATTAATAATGAAATCTTTAACCTAACTGGTAACCTTCCTTTTTTCTACTAGTTTCTAGTTGTATCAGCCAATAATTTTACAATTTTCTATGTTTAGAATAAATTTTTCCTTTATTTGTTGACTAACATGTCTTAAACCAACCCCTAGATCTATTAAAATGGACACAGGTTGGTTTAATATATTACCTTATATTTCGATCAGAAAAGAGTGATGTTTAGCATGGTGATATTCCAGGGTTGTATTGATTCTAGAAATGTTTCTAGCCACACGATTTACTGTGGAGCTTTCGCGTACATTTTGAATTTCTTCAATTGATTTGAAATTATATGGGAAATTCTGATGTAGATGAGGCTCTTCACAACCCCACCACTTCAATGATTCCCTTTCTTTTCCATAAACTTTTTAATTGTTCAAATCAATTGACTTGGACCCTATCTAAGATTGACTATTTATTTGCTTATTATTATTCTTATTAAAACATTTCTTTTGATGACTTTTACCAGAATTTTTAAGGGGGGGATTTAGGTCATTTGCTTCCTTGTATTAATCTAGCTTTCTTCTTATTTGGCAAATATTTTGAATTTTCACCCCCTCGCTTAGATTTTTAGTAACATGTTATATCCTTCATGATAATTTCATCCATGTTTTCAGGGTTTTCATACTCATTATTTTCAATGAATGAAATGGGAAGAAAAGTAATGAAATAATGAATTATAGCGTTCCCCTTGTGAATGTGTGGTACATATCCCAAGATATGGGTGAAATTTGCAACAATTTCATCCATGGTCATCTAAACATTCTTTAGCTCATCAAATTAATTTTCTCTATAATCATAATATATTTTTGTTAGATACATTTCTTTGAAATATTTATGAAAATATTCCCAACTTATAGTATTATACTATATATTATGCACATTTCTAGTATCCTTCCACCATAAGGATTCCTTGTGTGATAACCCTCATATATTCTTCTTATTTATATGTAAAAGATAAAGAGGAACATGTTTCTGTGTGTGTGTGTGTGTGTGTTATTTCCCACCAGTACGCATGTACACAAATGCTACATGAATACTTATGAGGTTATAATACTCTTATATTTAAGGAAATAAATCAAAAATGATTATCTTTCATTTAATTGCATTTTTTTATCTAGATGGATATTATTGGCGACACGCCTATTCCATTGAGTGAGTTTCATCAATTTTCTTATTTACTATTTTTAGCAGTTTTCTAGGTCCTGAACTTCTGGAGCCATTTTGAGGCCCTAAACGGTGTATTCCTCAAAGATATATTTCCAATGAGGTATCATGCGTTCCAAACGAAGACACTATGACCAAGTTACGACCCTCGGAAGTTGGATTCCCAACTAACCCCAACGGGGCCCATAAACTCTTGGTGTTACATCTCCTTAGGTTAGGGTTTTCATTATTTAGGGTTGTCTCTTATTTTTCAGTAATAAAAAGACCCTTGAGCCTCATTTTAACACAGTTCAAAGGCATGTAGCAGCCACATATCTTCTCAGAGATAAGCTACCATCGCCATAGCCAGTTTATGTCGATTCTGTCTATAAGCATATTTCAATAATTTGATATTAAAAAAATGAAGCTTTATCTATAATGCATCTCTATGTTTATGTTTATTTATGTATTTTATTTTGTTCCTAGATAAATCCAGATTCAGATTATGGCTCCATGAGGGTTTGAATCATATTTCAGTTTTAGTGTTTTGTAGTAATCTTCAGTAAACTTCATGTAAGTGCCACAATCTCCAAATATCATATTAGAGAGTGAAAAATATTTCATTTGAAATTATTTTTTATTATTTAAAAATGGGTTTTTACGAAATTTGATTTCATTTCCTGGTTTGAGAGATATGAGCAATTGAAGTTACACATGTCTGGAACACTGGATTGTCACGCATCCTATGATTTTGTGGAATATTTTTCTCACCCCACATGTCATAAAATTTCAATTGTCTTATATCACTAGAAATATCTATTAAATACCTCAAATGGGTCTTTGACGAAATTTGATTTCATCACTCATGAGCCCTGGTATTGCACCAAGAGTGTTGCAACTCCCAGGGGCTGCCCTACTTTACTTTATCAACCCGAGGTTCGTACAAACTTGGACGTGATAGTGATATATACACAACAGATGCATTCTACTCATGTCATCCTCTTCCACTCTACGAAAGGGTGCTACTTATAGGGGTTCTCAGTGAAGTCTGTCACACTTCAATGAAACTAAAATAAATTGCAGAAAAGGAATGACAGAAAGGAAACTAAAATAAATTGCTTAAAAGAAATGACATGAAAGGAAACTAATTTAACTTGTTGAAATAAATGGAATAAAAGAAGCTAATTTAACTTGCTGAAAAGAAATGTCAGAAAAAAGGAAAAAAAACCAATTTAAACAACACCTCACTTGGCCAACCAGCTAAACACACCCTACTTATCTTATGCTTTATCTACCATGCTTCTATCTATGCAGCTAAGGTATCCATGACTTAATTCTAATTGAAAAAGTGTTGATTGCAGTCTGGAGGGAAAGCGCTAAATATGCTAACGAAAGGCTTAACACATGAAACAAGGCTCAAAGGAGTGAAAAAGGTGTTTGGACTTTATTAAAGCTTAGAACATTGCAAAAATCCTTTGGAGTGGGAGGATTTTAAAAGTGCGATGGCAGACTTGCGATGGGAGGATGGAAATGCGATATGCAATATGTGATATTGCAATCGCAATATCGCAAAGTTGGAAGGGTAGCGGAAGTGACGTTCGAGATCGAGAGAAAAATGTGAAATGCGATGGGATAGAAGTTTCGAAATGCGATATGTGATGGGGATAAAAACTGCGAAATACGAAATGCGACAGGATGACATGGTGGTCAGGCAGTGGCAGAGTACGACAACAATGTCACAATCAGTGTTTGGAGCAGTAAATTTTAACGAGAACCAAATAAAAAATGCAATTTACGATTTGCGATGGGATAAAAATTGCGAGATGCGAAATGAGATATCGCAATTCAAAATATCACAAAGTTGGAGGGGTAGCCAAAAGTGTTGTTCATGAAAAGGTTGTGAAGTTCGAAATGCGATATGAATGGAATTGCGATAAGTATTTTAAAGGAAAAAAAGGAAAAGGTTGTGAAGATTGAAGTATGATACGGGAAGGTGCAGTGATGCGATTGTGATAAGGCCAAAATTTGTGAAGTGCAAAATGTGATGGGTGACGTGGTAAAGTACTACAGTAATATCGCAATCGAGGTTCGAAGGCGGAAGTATTAACGAGAACCAATAGAAAATGTGATTTGCGATGAGCGAAGTACGGTAGCGGGAGATTTGAGGAGAAAAGGCGGAGATCCAAATTTGATGGTTTTTCAAGCGTTTTGTGAAAAAAAGGGGACAACTACAATAAAAGAAGAAGGAGGGAAATGGAGGCACAAAAAAAGCAATGGAGGCATAAAATAGAGATGGAGAATGAAGTGGGGAGGTGCAAATGGACTTCCCTGGTACTTTGATTCTTTTTCCTACAAACAACTCTACTGATCCATGCACGAAGAATAGACAAATGCGTGAAAATATAGTACAAAAGGAAGGTTGACAATGGTAATGCAACTCTACTCTATTCTCAGGAATAGTGAAGAGAAATCAAATTTTTGGTATGTGGGAAGGTTCACCCTCCTTGAGCTCTATTGATAGAGATGAGAAGGGAGGTCTTGATCCATATCTTTTAGAGTTTTCTCCTCTATTCTATTACTCATAAGCAAATGAAACCTACAGTAGCACACGGAAAGCTAAACTGAAAAACAATGAAACTATCGGAAGTAGATCTACTAACAACAAGAACAGAACAAGTACAATCAGAGAGGCTGAGGCACATGGATTGGCCCCTAACCCACACGCCTAGCTCTCTGAAACTTAAATCAGTATAATGAAATCAGTCTACTCATTTCATGAAAGAATAGTCTCATATATTTCTCAAAGTTTAATCATTGAGTACAATAACCAAAATCTCAATAGCTTGCAACAAAGTTCCCAATAGAATTGAATCCTTCCTAGCTCTAGCTCTGCTGTATTTATTCTACAGGGCAGCTACCAACAGCTCCCTTGAAAATAGTGATTGAGTCCACTTGACTCCAAGTAAACATAGATTGAGTTCACTTTGATCTTTCAGTTTCTTGGCTGCCTCTGGAATTCGAATTTTTGGAGAGAATCCTTGGGGATACTTTGGTTGCCTTCGAGAGTTAAGGTGGGTGGACAATCCTCCTATAATTTCTCCTTATTGTCTCCTTCAATTATTTATGAAAAAATATTCAAAAATAATTCCAATTACTCATGATTTTCTGCTCTCAACCTCATATTAGGCACTCAGAGTATGTTATCCTTAATCACCACCTATACTAGCATCATAAAACCAAATAAAAATAAAAATTGAAGAAAAAGAGATTTAAGAAGGCTAAAAGGTGACCATTAACCCCTCCAAATATGTCTAATGATGGATCTCATCATCACCCCCCTACGGAATGGTTGCTCATCCTCTAAGCAACTAATCCTCCTCCTACAGCTTTGGCATTCCCCCTTGACTTCCTAAGGAAGAAGTGTGGGAGCCCCCTCAAGGCAGTAAAACCCATTACTCTTTTTTGCATTCTTTGATTCTCTATCTTGTGCATCTGTGTCCCTTTCATCATTCAACCCCGGTAACAAAGGTGGACTGAGCTTGAGACCAAACCATTGGATCTTCTTAGCCTGCATGGCCCTCTTGTATAATGGTGCCCTTTCCAAGGCACCCCTTAGTCTTTCTGGAGTATGGTACTCCCAGTTCTTGATTCTGGAGGTAGCTTTGAACTAGTGCAAGGTCCTTTTCAATCTCTTGACGTTAAGGATGGCTCCTCTTGGGCTGAAAAATTTAGGCCTGATAATGTAAGGGTTCTCTATTTCTTCTTCTCATGACCCTTCATATCACTTTTTCTCTAATGTCCTCATTCATAATCCAAGATACTAGAGCCATCAACTGCATATCCCCCATTGTAGAATTGGGGTCCCAAGTATCCAGATTTTTCAGCACAAGGTTATGCACATAAAACTCTACCATCTTTGCCTGATCAGCCATGTTAGTTTGCTTGTAGAAATCCATGAATTTCCTACAATATTGGAAAGGTAGGGATCCATGGGAAGATAGAGTTTTGATTTGAAATAGGAACAATTACTACTTGAGGTACACAGCATATGAGTCAGAAGGAAATCTGTGCTGAAGGGATTCTATGCACAGGTCTGCCATGGTGGCTACTTGTTTCCCATTTCGCTGCAATTTCTCCTTTAGTGCTATATTCTTTGCATGTGCCATCTATAGCTTCTCCTTTAGAGTTATCTCTCTGATTCTTTCCTCCTCCCTTGGTGATTCTTCAATGATGATGGGGCTCTTTGGAGGAGTTTCTAGCTCTTTCTGACTTACCCTCTAACTCTTTTTAGTTCTGAAATACATAGAGGTATGCCTTTTTCTCTTTGTGCTCAAAGAAGCTAAGGTGGCAAATTCCTCTTGGTTTTGAGGGGATGTTGGGCAGTGTTGTGAGTCTTCTTCTTGCTCACTTTCTACTACCTTTATGACTTCTGTCTCCATTTCCCCTTCTTCCGTTTCCCCTTAGCCCTCTGCCTCTTCCTCTTCTTCTTCTTGTTCCTCTTCTGGTTCTTCTTCTTCTGGTTCTTCTTTTGGCTCTTCTTCTCCTTCTTCTCTAAGGCTAGAAGTAGAATTATGTCTTGTTTGGGTTGCTATAAAATCTTCCCTTGGTCCCATGCTACTATGTCTGATATGCGGTATACTTTGGAAGCTAGCTTGACTGCTGGTAATGATGTTTTACTACTGTTGCTACACGTTGTTCAAATACGCAACCCAAACTTGCTACTGTTTTGATGCGGGCTCCCTTTGGTCTCTTTCCCTCAAAAATTATCAATTCACTGGTTTGGATGAAATGGGATCTCCTTTTATTAGATTGCACAACGAATTTTGGAGTGCTTATGTAACTCAGCCTCAGCTCCAGTTTCCGTTAGAGACTATTGTTTCCTCCTCTCTGTTAATTCATGATGGACTTCATGTTTCCTCCCCTCGTTCTCCTCTACTCCAATTGATTTAAATTTTTCTTTTGCATGCCCAGGTGGAGTGACTTTGTAGTCCTCCCTAGCCATACTTCACGATTGTGGCCAAGCTAACTAGCCACCTTTCTGCCCCTTAAAGTCTAAGTCTACAAATTTAATTATTTCTAGCTATTATGGATGCATAGCGAGGGGTGAGAATCTATACATAAGTTTACATGTTGTTTTCAAGGTTTTTGCAAGAGCTAGATGGAGGAGACAAGCTTTTTAGATGATGCGTTCTTCACTATATTTTTGTTGTTTGAGTGAGAAGCTTGCTGAATGAGAAACTTCTTGAATGAGCTGCTAATGTTTTCTTGTTGTTTATTTATGTTGTAGATGTTGCGTGGGGTTATTGAGATGCCATGGATGGCATTCTCGTTCCCTTGGAGTCTCTCATGCAGCTTTCCTTCTTGTTTTTCTTTACATTCCATGAACAACTTTGTTCTTGAAGGAACTTCCTCATGTTTGTAGTAGTTTGTGGCTTGCTTTATTTTGCTACATTGTGCTCACGAATGGAGGAATATGGTGTATGGAGGTGATGGAAGGAGTTATGGAAATGAATGGAGTGAATGATGGGATGGATGGTAAAATAGAAGGGGAGAGAAGAAGATGATTGCTTCCCTGTGTTTCCAGAAACCATTAATAACTTGCAAAACAGCAAACACAGTGATGCAGATGTTTGTTTGTTTTTTGTTTTTTTTTTAAAGAAAATGGGCTGCCTCTATCGAGGTTTTCAACCCACAAGCTTTCCTGGAGCGCCTCAGAGAGTTTTTCACCAATGTACCTTTGTTCTTTTTTTTTTTAGGAGGTGCTGGAAACTATGGAGTTTACCATTACATACACCTCTCTGCTTATTGAATTTATGAACTTTGCCATAGATAAGGGCTTCTTGTAAATTTTAAGTCTGTGACCATTGACAAGCAAAGGGATTCCTTCATCATCTATGGTCCTGATTTGAACTGCACCATTATCAAAACATTTTTCCCCCGTGTAAGGTCCCAACCATCTTGTAAACAATTTTCCCTTAAAGTCTTTAAACCTTGAATGATACAACAACGCCCAATCTCCTTCATGGAAGGCCTTCTCCTTAAAGTTCTTCTCATGCCATACCTTCCTTTGCAGCTGAACCACCTCTGTGTGAAGAAGTTCTTGCATTCTGGACTCATCCAATCCATTTAGTTGAAGCAATCTCTCTTTTTGGGCATTTGATAGATCTAGATCTGATTCATATTTTTTCCTTAAAGTATTGAATTCAAACTCAACTAAGAGTAGAGCTTTCTTACCATAGACTAGTTCATAAGGATTGAATCCTATTGTTGTCTTCCAAGTAGTTCTGTAGGCCCAAGTAGCTTCTACCAATCTGTCTTCCCAATATTTTCTATTTCTGCTCACAACCTTTGTGAGGATGCTCTCTAAAGCTCTGTTAGTTACTTCTACTCGGCCATTCGCCTGAGGGTGATAGGCAGTAAAAGTTCCATGTTTAATATTGTGCTTCCTCAAAATAGTTTCAATGAGGTGAGAAGTGAATTGTGCTCCCTGATCAGTGACTATTTCTCTGGGGTATCCAAACTTGTAAACACATTCTCCTTCAGAAATAACACAACTTTCTCCTTGGTTGCTACCTTCACTGCTTTTTTTTCAGCCAACTTTGTTAGGAAATCAGTGCAGACTATGATATACTTCTTTTGTCTTGATGGTGGATCGATAGGTCCAAAAAAGTCCATGCCTCACTTGTGAAATGGCTCAAGAGCCACCTGAGGGCACAAAGGCATCCCATCCCTTTGCATGGGTTCCCCCATCCTTTGGCACTGGTCACACCTGCTAGTGTTTCTTATGGAATCTTGGTGAAGGGTAGGGCAATAGTATCCTACCTGAAAAAATTTGTAAGCAGTTATCTTTGCAGCAAAGTGGCCTCCACATGTGATCAGATTTGGATCAAGGACCTAAGTGATAGCTCAAATTTCAATGTGTTCGAAAGTGTGTCGAACCTGAGCAACTAGATAGATCTCATCTTCCTGATTCCGGCATCGTGAATGGTTCGAAAAACTGACACCGTATGAAGAAGTTATCATGATTTGAAAAGTCCAGTAAACTGCAAATTTTTTCATTTGACCAGGGTTGACTGGGAATTTGTACAGTCAGAAAAAAACAATATTCCAGGGAATATTCCTAGAATATTCCCCATAATATTCCCCAAAATATTCCTCGAAATATTCCTTTCGGGCCAGTTAGATGATGACAAGTGTTCAATTGTTACTAGGCAGTTGGGTGTACAAAGTTCTATGGACCAATGAAAAGGTGCCACGTGACCAGCCCTGAGGTTGCCACATGGCCCTTGAACAATGTTGTAAAATTTTGGTGGAGGGCTGGAGGAGTCGACCCCGCAACCTCGGGCATGTACACACGAGCCTTTACCATCTTTGCTACGATGGTTCTTAACCATATTGGTGGTCAGATTTTATTTAAGGTTTAATTATTTTGTATGCAGGGGAGCAGAGGGGCTAGCCCCTCCCCCATAGGACCTCGCCCCTAACCCAAGCACTTAACACCAACAACAAATGGTTTTTGGACCTAGTCACATTGAAAAATTTATGCGACGGTTATCCTGACCTTTAATGCCACAACCAACCGTTAGCGTGATCACATGCTACAACTCTGCATGGTTAGTTCTAATGGTTTTTTTAATGCAGTTTTAACTCCAGCTCAATTAAACACTACCGTGGTCTATGCCTTGGGTTCTGCCTGCGGATACGGGTAGACCATATGGTTTGGGTTGGCATGTGGCCACCCAGCCATAACATTAAACTTAAATAGTTAGACTGGCAGAAAACTTAGCGCGCCCTAAATTTGTGCCTATTTTCCATTTTTAACTTCAGTTAAACTGAAGTTCTCCACATTTGGTGGAGTTGTTTTAGGTGTTACTGGACAAAATTGATTATGCTCTATCTTGAGCATTTTTTCAACCAATGAGAGTGTGAATAGTAAATTTTGACTATCTTGGACATTCCAGACTCATTGTTGAGGGTTTTAGAGCCATCGAAGGACTTCTTACCATGATTTTTCTTCAGAGAATTTCTAGGGGCCATCAGGGCCACCAAGGGCTAGCAACAGAATGACGCCTAGCCAAGGCAGCTAGAGGCCTTACTCATGAAACCAATAGTAATTTTTGGATGTTTCAAACATTATGGATCCCTTGGTGAGGTTTTCAGAGCCAGGATAGGACTTCTAAAGGCCGATATGCTTCAGAGAATTTCCAAGGGCCACAAGGGCCACTAGGGGCTAGCAGGAGAATGAGGCCTATCCAGAGCAGCTAGTAACCATTCTTAGCAAACCAATATTCTATTATGACTATTTTTAACCTTATGAATCCAATGAAAGGATTTTCAGAAGCTTTTGTAGACTTCTAAAGGCCGAAATGCTTCAGGGAAGTTTTCAATGAGCCTAGAACCACGGGGTGCCACTAGGTGTTTGGGGCATAACCAGAGCATCCAGAGGTATTTTTCAGAAACTAAATAGTCTATTATAACTATTTTTAACATCATAAATATATTGGAGGGATTTTTGAATCCATTTAGAGACTTCTAGAGCCAAATAAGCCACAGGGAATTTTCGGGCAACCTAGGGCCAACAAGGGTTGGAGGCCTAGATTGGGAAGCCAGAGCTCATTTGGAGAAAATGAACAGTGTATTTTGGATGTATGATATATGATGGAGACTGTAGAGAAGGTTTCAGGGACACAAAATGGTTTATTAAGGAGTTAGTTCCACGGAGAAGCTCAGGGAAGCTTAAGAGCACCGAGAGAGGAGGTCAAGTCTAAGGGAGCCTAGGTCCATCTTCAGAGAGATAGCAACCATTCCAGGGGTATGATGGTATTATAAACCCAATGGTACAGTCCAGATATCCATTGGAGTTGATTTAGTAGCTTTTAAAATAAATTTTCCATCATAATCCCAAAGATCCAAGTCAGTTGACATAGGCTCAAGGAGATGTAGGCCACGATATTCAGGTGAACTCCTTTATTAAATTTGTTGTTATGTATTGATGCTTATTTTCTGCACTTTATGGTTTTTGTACATTCTTAATATCAGCAAAAATAGATGTTCAATTACTCACACATAAAGACTTAAAACAGTTTAAAAACACATACACATGTTTCAAGTATTCAATTCCGCACAGTCAACTATAAACTAGATCTTAATTTGTTTAACTGAGTGGGAGGTGCTTGCAAAGAATAACAATTTATCCATCCATTTCAGATCAACACGGGTTTTCATGACATGCATAGAGGATATCAAAAACTTCTTCCTCCCTCACACATCTCCTTAGGATTTGATCAGGGCCTAGCTTGAAAAGGTTTCCCCCAATCCATGTGAAAGGGCACTTTTTCTGATGATTCTGCTCCTCTCCTTGAATGAAATATTAGGAGGGAGTATCCTAGAAACCATGTAGTTGGCTATATCACCAAACCATGGTGAGAGTTATGATATAGCAAAGAGATGCTCATTTGGCAGTTGGTCATCCACCATTCCTTCTTCACCTGCAGGGAGAGCTAACCTGGACAAAAAATCTGCAACAACATTCTCCTTTTGAAGTTTATCAACAATAGTCAAATCAAATTGTTGTAAAAGTAACAACCATCTAATTATCCTAGCATTAACATTCGGTTTTTTCATTAAATACTTGATGGTTGCATGGTCAGTATGAACAAAGGTCTGATATCTAGTTACATAATGCCTGAATTTGTTCAAAGCATGGACAATGGCTAACATCTCCTTCTCAGTAACAATATAATTTAGCTCGGCCTTGGACAAGTTCTTGCTAATGAAATAAATGGCATAAGGGATTTCGTCCTCTAATTGTACTAATGTTTCCCCTACAGATTTTTCAGATGCATCAGTGTGGATGTGGAAAGGCAAAGTCCAATTTGGACCTCGGAGGATGGGAGCAGTAGTCAATTTTCCCTTAATGAGCTCGAAAGCCTCTTGACAAGGACTGAGCCAAATAAACTGAAAATATTTTTCCAATAACCCAAATAATGGCAAAGCCATCTTGCTGAAATAGTTGATGAACCTTCTATAGTAACCAGCTAAGCCTAAGAAACTATTGACATCTTTGAGCAGGTACCCTTTTGATGATAGTGATTTTGTTCAGGTCTACCTATATTCTTGCTTAGGATATGGAGTGTCCTAATACAACCCCTGCTTTCTTCAGGAATTCACACTTTTATGGGCTCAAGGAGAGATGCATCTCAATCCACCTTCTTAGTACTTTACCCAAATTGGAGAGAGCTTCCTGGAAGTCATCCCCATATGGTGTGAAATCATCCATGTAGATTTCGACAGAGTCATGGACTAACTTAGAAAATATGCTTTGGACAGCTCTTTGGAAGGTAGTTGGGGCATTGGACAACCCAAAGGGTAGGAATCTATCCGAAAAGGTACCCAAAGGGTAGGTGAAAGTAGTCTTATCCTGGTCTTCAGGGCTGATTTGAATCTGATTGTACCCACTAAGCCCATCTAAGAAGGAAAATAACTTCTTCCCCACAAGGCCATCCAGGACTTGGTCTATAAAGGGCAAAGGAAAATGGTATTTCTTGGTGGCTTTTTTAAGTTCTTGATAGTCAACACAAATTTGCCACTTCCCATTCTTCTTTGGCACTAGGACAAGAGGGGATACCCACTCACTGTCGGATATAGGATATATGAACCCTGCATCCAATAGTTTCTACAGCTCTTCTTTGACTATGTCCTTCAGAGCCAAGTTCATCCTTCTTTTGCATTGTCTCACAGGCTTGCATCCTTATTTGATGTAAATGTGATGGCTGCATACTAAATTATACACCCCTTTCATGTCCTTGTAATCCCAATCAAATGCTTCAAGATTTTCGTTTAAAAGCTAGCATAGATGCTTCTCTTCTTCATTCGAGAGGTTTGGGTTGATTTTCATAGATCTGGATGGGCCAAACTCAATAGCCTTGGTGGTTTCAGAGGTTGAATCAACTGAGTGCACTTCCATCCAACAAGGTTGGCTTTCAAACTCTTTGACTAAGGTTTCAAGTGGAATGTTAGTGGAGGACTGGTTTTAAATGGCATGGTCTATGAGTTCATCTTCATCAAGATACCCCCCTCTAAGAATAGCATCTATGGTATGCATAGGGTAGTGTTATATAACTCATCTTCTTCATCTTCCAACCATATAGGGATATCATGATCAATGGAAGGCTGGGTTGGAGGATTTAACACTAGATGTTTAGATAAAGGCCCATTTTTTATATTCATGTTTCCAGCCCAACAACTAATATAATCATCTGCAGTGGCTAACCAAGGTCTCCCTAAGATGAGAGGATAACCATTAAACTTGGTTTTTGGTTCCAGGACTAGGAAATTTGTAGGATACTCCCAAAAGTCAATGGTAACCATAACATCCTCAACAATTCCTTCTAGAGTTGCTATGGACCAATCTACAAGTTGCAGAATTGTTGTGGTTTTCCTTAAAGTCCCTTGGAGATTAAGTTTCAACATAGTTTCCTCGGTCTTGATATTGATGGAAGCCCCTAAATCAATCAGAGTGTTGGGGACTATGACACCATCTATAAGCACATCAACAAATGGACTACCAGGGTCCAGGTACTTTGGAAATATCACCCTTCCCAGAATTAGGTTAGACAGTTGTCCTACCACATTGATGGTGGGGGTATCTCTCTTCCTTATCCTGGGTTTCTTGAAGCACTTTTATTTGATGAGCCTATTGTACATAGGGACATCCTTAATTCCCTGGAGAAGTGGTATCTTTACACACAAATTTTCCAATTCTCCCAGGAGTTCAGTCTCCTCTCGGGTGTGATGACTACGGGGGATCAAGTGCTTAGGAAAAGGATGTTGTTGGATCTGAGTGTTATCTTCTTCCTTTTCCTCCTCAACCTCTATAGGTGGAGATGGAGGATGGTTTTCTTGGAGTACTCTTCCCAACCTGAGATTAACCTCCTCTATCTCCACAGCATAAGCTGGATAGGATGTTTCTCCAATGTGAGCTTGTTGTGAAAGTCAATTTTTCGGGTTTGAATTGGGTTGTGCAGGTATTTAAGGTAGCCTAGGTGGAGTAGCATGAGTAAGCTGAGGTTGAGGTTGGGGTGGAGGCATTAGAGCAGGTGGTTGATTGTGTTGAGGCCTCCACCCTTGGGATGGATTGTTCCACTGAGGTTGTTGTGGAACATACTACTGAAATGGTTGTTTCCCTAGCTGAGGATGATATGGAGGGCTATAAGGACAAGTAGGAGGTTTATACCAAGATGGAGGAGTGGGGGTGTACGAAGGTTGCATGGGTGCACTTTGATTGTTGTGATAGTAATATTAATGTGCACCTTGCATACCTTGTTCATATGGAAGATGGCCTTGAGGCCTTCTCTGGTTGATGAAACAGAGTTTCTCTGGCATTGCTTCCCCACCTTGATATACAGCCTTAAGTCCAAGTAAGGAGGGATACTTTTCTGTGGCATGATTCTCCTCATAGACTAAGCACTCCTCTATGAAATTCAATGGAAATTAATTTCTTGGGTGCTTCTGGGTACATCTAGGAAAAAATATGGCCAGGGCTCTCTCTTCTTCCTTTTGACCTCAATTGTGTCCATTTGGAAACAAGGGTGTGCAACATGTTACTCTTGAAGTCCTCTAGCATGTTTCCAATCTCATGTTTTATGGAGGTGGAAGAGGAAGGGGTGTTGGATGTGTTTTTGTTAGCTTTTCTCGTCTTCCTAAATGCCCTAGAATTGTTCCGGAAGACAGTTTTGATTGTTCCATAAGGTATTTGGTAGATATATCCTCCTGATATCATATTCAAGGTTTTTATCATCTCCCCTCTGGTCCCTTGAAGAAGTACAATTTTAAGTGATGCAGGATCAAGAGTACAGTTGGCTCTTTTATAGTTTAATTGAAACCTCTCTTCAATTCCTCTAGGGATTCATCAAGCCCTAGAGTCATCCTAAATATCTCATCCTTAGTTTCCTTGGACCTACAGTAGTATTTGTACTTGTCATTGAAGGTCTCTTGCATCTATGCACAGGTGGTGATGTTGTCCCCAGGCATACCCTTGAACCAGCGCAAGGTTGCATCCTTAAGGATGGATGGGAATAGCTTCAACTTCTGATCATCAGAAGTATAGTCATAAGTCCTACAAAAAACAACAAATTTAAACATGAATTTGTCAGGATCCTCAGAGGTAAGTCCATGGAAATGTGTAAGAGATGAGGGGATAATGTTTTTTTATCTTAGTTTCCCCATCTTCCTCTCTTATTGGAAAGTCTCTCTGGATCCCAACCATGGTTAAGATAGGTGAAGCAAGTCCCTTAGTTGGAGCAAGGTCTTCTTCTTCTTCCCCAATAGGTTCCTCAAATTATTCATAAGGCTCTCCTATAGGAAGTTCAATCTCACTGCGACTGAAGAAGAGTGAAGGGTGGCTAGGAGGTGATGTGGGGGTTTTAGGTAAGATTTGTCTTTGAGTATTCCTATTCCTATGAGGCATGAAAATTAGATATTTTTTTTTCAATATTTCTGAAATAACATGAAAATAAAGGAAAGTTGAAAATAATGCTAAAACAAAATCAAAGCATCTACTAGACACCTCCACAGCAACAACGCCAAAAAGTGGTGAGCCCTGGTATTTCACCAAGGGTGTTGCAACTCCCAGGGGTTGCCCTACTTTACTTTATCAACCCGAGGTTCATACAAAATCGGAGGTGACAGTGCTATATACACAGCAGATGCATTCTACTCATGTCATCCTCTTTTGCTCTACAAAAGGGTGCTACTTCTACGGGTTCTCAGTGAAGTCGGTCACACTTCAATGAAACTAAAATAAATTGCAGAAAGGAAACTAAACTAAATTTTTGAAAAGAAATGACAGGAAAGGAAACTAATTTAACTTGTTGAAAAGAAATGGCAGAAAAAAAAAAACTACTTTAAACCACACTTAACTTGGCCAATCGGCTAAACACACCCTACTTATCTTATTCTCTATCTATCATGCTTCTATCCATGCAGCTAAGTTATCCATGACTGAATTCTAATTGAAAAATTGTTGATTGAATTCTAGAGGGAAAGGGCTAAAGATGCTAATGGAAGGCTTAACACACGAAGCAAGGCTCAAAGGAGTAAAAAATTTGTTTGGACTTTATTAAAGCTTATACTATCGAAAAAATCCTTTGGAGTGGGAGGATTTTAAAATTTCCATGGCAAACTTGCGATGGGAGGATGAAACTATGATATGCGATATCGCAATCGCAATATCGCAAAGTTGGAGGAGTAGCGGAAGTGATGTTCGAGTGTGGGATCGAAATGCGAAATGTGATGGGATAGAAGCTGCAAAATGCGATTTGCGATCGGGATAAAAACTGCAAAATGTGAACTGCAATAGGATGATGTAGCAGTAGGGCTGGTGGCAGAGTATGACAATGATATTGCAATCGGCGTTTGGAGCGGTAAATTTTAACGGGAACCAAATAAAAATGCGATTTGTGATTTGCGATGGGATAAAAACTACGAGATGTGAAATGCGATATCACAACTTGCAATATCACAAAGCTGGAGGTGTAGCAGAAGTGTTGTTCAGGAAAAGGCTGCGAAGTGAAAAATGCGATATGAATGGAATTGCGGTAAGTATTTTAAAGGAAGAAAAGGAAAAGGTTGCGAAGTGTGAAGTGTGATATGGGAAGGTGCAGCAATGTGATTATGATAAGGACAAAATTTGTGAGGTGTGAAATGCGATGGGTGACGTGGCAGTGTTCTGCAGTAATATTGCAATTAGGTTCGAAGGCAGAAGTATTAACAGGAACCAATAGAAAATGTGATTTGTGATGAGTGAAGTACGGTAGTGGGAGATTCGAGGAGCAAAGGCAGAGGTCCAACTTTGATGTTTTTTCAAGCATTTTGTGAAAAAAAGGCGACAACTGCAATAACAGAAGAAGGAGGGAAATGGAGATGCAACAACAATGACGGAGGCATATGTAGTATACCTAGGGGGATAATATAGGGTACAGAGGGAGGTACCCAAGGGAATAATATGATGTAATAATGATGAATTAATGGCCATATTTAATAAATAAAGTGGTTAACCCACATAATGCAAGGGACCACATGTATCTATGGAATAAACGAATAAGCCCATTGTATTGGATGTATAGTATTAAGAGACCCATGGTAACTACCCATGGTATTGCATGTATGAAACCTATATAGAGGCTAGAGATTCTCCATTGAGAGAGGTCAAGGACTATGGTATTGGAAAGCATATGGCTTGTGGGGTTCCTTAAGGAGTGAATGTATGGTGTTTCCCTACCTCAAGGGTTTTGATATAAATGGAGATCTGAAGTTTTATCTTCTATGGTGTTATTTATTGGGCATATTTTCCATTTCTATAATTTTTCTTGTCAAATCTACTACAAGAGGGAGGTACCCAAGGGAATAATATGATGTAATAATGTAAGAATGATAAATAAATGGCCATGGTTAATAAATAAAGTGGTTAACCCACATTATAGAAGGTACCACATGTAGCTAGGGAATAAATGGATATGCCCAATAAATAACACTATAGAAGATAAAACTTCAGATCTTCATTAATATCAAAACCCTTGAGGTAGGGCTACACCATACATTCACTCCTTAAGGAAGGAGATCGCTCCAAAATCCATATGCTTTCCAATACCATAATCCTTGACCTCTCTCAATGCAGAGTCTCTAAACTCTATATAGGTTTCATACATGCAATACCATGGGTAGTTACTATGGGTCTCTCAATACCATACATCCAATACAATGGGCTTATCCCTTTATTCCCTAGATACATGTCGTCCCTTGCATAATGTGGGTTAGCCACTTTATTTATTAACTATGGCCATTTATTTATCATTCTTACATTATTACATCATATTATTCCCTTGAGTACCTCCCTCTATACCATATATTATCCCCCATAGGTATACTACAGCGTAAAATAGAGATGGAGAATGAAGCGGGAAGGTGCAAATGGACTTCCCTGGTACTTTGATTCTTATTCATGCAAACAACTCTATTGATCCATGCATGAAGAATAGACAAATGTTTGAAAATACAATACAAAAGGGAGGCTGACAATGGTAATGCAAATCTACTCTATTCTCAAAAATAGTGAACATAAATCAATCTTTGGGTCTGTGGGAAGGTTCACCATCCTCGAGCTCTATTGACAGAGATGAGAAGGGAGGTCTTGATCCACAGATTTTAGAGTTTTCTCCTCTATTCTATTACTCATGAGCAAATGAAACCTACAACAACACACTAAAAGAAAAACTGAACAATAATGAAACTATCGAAAGAAGATCTACTGACATCAAGAAAATAACAAGTACAATCAGAGAGGCCGATGCACATGGATTGGGCCCTAACCCACACGCCTAGCTCTCTGAAACTTAAATCAGTAAAATGAAATCAGTATACTCATTTTATGAAATATTTCTCAAATTTTAATCGCTGCGTACAATAATCAAAAGCTCAATATCTTGCAGGAAATTTCCCAATAGAATTGAATCCTTCCTGGATCTACCTTTGCTCTATTTATTCTATAGGGCAGCTACCAACAACTCCCTATAAAATAGTGATTGATTCCACTTGACTCCAAGTAAACATAGATTGAGTGCACTTTGGTCTTTGAGTTTCTTGGCTGCCTCTGGAATTTGAATTGTTGGAGAGAATCCTTGGGGATCCTTTGGCTGCCTTCGAGAGTTAAGGAGGGTGGAAAATCCTCCTATAATTTCTCCTTGTTGTCTCCTTCAATTCTTTATGATAAAATCTTCAAAAATAATGCCAATTACTCATGATTTTTTGCACTCAACCTCATATTAGTCACTCAGAGTATGTTAGCCTTAATCACCACCTATACTAGCATCATAAAACCAAATAACAATAAAAATGCAAGAAAAAGATATTTAAGAAGGCAAAAAGGTGACCATCAACCCCTCCAAATATTTCTAATGATTGAGCTCATCAATCACCTATAGCAGAAGTTATCAGCAAATTTGCAGCAAGATTTCCATTTAAACCAAGATTTGGATTAGTGGTATCAGAGCGATCTGCTCTTTCTCGATCTTTCTTTGCATGTCCCCAACGAGGTTCAAGTATAAGGAGTTAGGGCTCGATTTGGTTGAACCTTTGCAAGATTAGCCTCGCAAACCCCGACGACCTCCCATGGAGGAAGAAAATAAAGATGAGAGAGGAGGAGACCCTATCAAAATATTTCTTAAGGAGGCCCTCGAGAAACAAAGGCATGCCATGATGGATAACTTTCCCTAGATCCTTCAAAGACTGCCCATCGGCGGTGCATAGTCATCCAACAGCCACTCTAGAGGTGCCCCTCCTTTCAAGGTACAAGTTAACTTCAACATTACTATATTTGAAGGCCAGATAGATGAAAACATCGTCGATAGATGGTTGAATTTGTTGGAAGGGTACTTTTCGATCCATTTTTCTATGACCAAGAAAATATTACTTTTTCACTCCTCAAAGTCGCCCCCCATGTCAAAGACTATTGAGAAGCCTATTGTGAGAAAAAGGACGAGAGGGAACCCTATTTGTTCTTGGTTGTACCAACTTGGAATTTGTTCCAAGATGGCATCAAGGAATAATATTACCTCATGGGGAGCTATGAGGACAAGTACATCCAATGGACCACGTTGCGGCAGCAAAGGGATCAAGATGTGCACGAACTGACGAATTTGGTCCATACCCTGCACACAAAGTTGGGTATTAAAGATTCAGAGAGACATTTGGTGCTCAAGTACCGCACTTGTTTGGACATACACATTCAGGAGGAAATGGATTTCCTCGACATTACCTCACTTTGAATGGAATATAGATATGCTGCTAAGATCGAGTAGAAATTTAAATAGAAGAAGCAAGACTTTGGATATGTGAACCTAAAGCCAAGGAAAGGTGCCCCCAAACCACATAAAAATGGGAAAAGCCAAAGCAAGGCGACTCAAAACAACACCACAAAGCCAAATAAGGACACAGGGAAGTGGTTTGAATTCCATAACAACTCCACTCACAACACAAGTGAGTGTTGGACCAAACGGTTGCAGTTGACCGAACTTAAGGCATCTTAATCATATGCATTCTTAGATTCTGAGTCAGAACCAAAAAAGGGGAATGACAAAGGTAGGCAGATCATTGATGCAGATCCTAGTGCCATTGTTTCCACCACCAAGCTCCAGAGGGAGGATCCTGAGGATCTAGAGGAGGGGGGGCGCCTCTTCCATTAGTAGATGTGGGTGAAGAGTTCTTCACTACAATTCCTTGTTGATAGCGAAAGCCAAAAGAACCTCATTTTAGCAAAGGCCATGAAGCAGATCAAACTACCGACCGCAACACACCTGCAGTCATATACCTTTAGGTGGCTTCACCAAGGAAGAGATCTCCGCGTTATCCAGCAGTGCCTCCTTCCATACGGCATCAAGCTCTTCACGGATAAGGCACTTTGTGATGTTTCTCCTCTTGACGTCTCTAACGTATTATTCAGCCAACCATACTTGTGGAAGCGACATATTGTGTATGATTCTAGACCTTGTTTTGTTATTATAACTTTGGAAAATAAGTTTTCCAAGATACTGGAGGTAGTCCCGCCTCTCGCCATCTCTTTGATTTTTACAAAGTAGCACAATAATATTATTTTCCAAACTAGGAAATTTTTTTTCATTACAATTCACCCACAGGGAAAGAAGAAGATTATGGCCACAACCTCCGAACAGGACTCCCCTACACAGCAGAAAAAAATGGATAAAGTTGTGGAGGAATAAAAGGACATTTTCTCCTCACCCACGGAGGTTCCTCTACTTTTTCAGGTCAAGCACTCCATTGATCTGACCCCACGCACACCATTTCTTGATGTTTCCATACCTCATGCAACCACAAAGACAGAATCCACACGTGTATTATCTAATGTCTGCCAACAGGTCCACGAAAACTTGGAGAAATCCAATGCCAAGTACAAGTAGCGCTAGGATCAACATCAAGTACCACACAAGTTCTAGGTGGGCGACACATTTGGTTACATTTGTAGAAGTAGCGCCTCTTTGGACCCCATGGCAAGCTACGCCCACTTCAAAGTAGGCCAACTCCTTCACGAGGGAATGTGTTTAACCATGGACCAGGTTTAATAGAAATTTCCCTATCCCATGGAGGCTCTACACGCAATGGGGACCAATGCTTTCTAAGGGGGTAGCAATGATCCAGGTGAATATTGGTGGCCACCCGCCTATTCTACCAAGTCAATTTCATTAGTTTTATTATTTACTATTTTTAGCAATTTTTAAGGTCTTGAACTTCGAGAGACATTTTGAGGCCCTAAATGGTGTGTTCCTTGGAGATATCTTTCCAACGACCTATCATACGCGTAAAACAGAGACACTATGGCCAATTTACGATCCTGGGAATTCGGTTGCCCAACTAACCCCAATGAGGCCCATAAACTCTTGGTGTTACATCTCCACGAGTTATGGTTTTGGTTGTTTAGGTTTCTCTCTTAATTTTCAATAATAAAAATGCCCTTGAGCCTCATTTTAACCTAGTTTAGAGGCATGTAAACACCAAATCTCTTCTTAGACATAAGTTACCATCACCCTATCTAGTTTATGTCCATTCCGTCTGTAAGCATATTTCAATCATTTAATATTAATGAAATGATGTTTTATTTCTGATACATATATGTGTTTATGTTAATTTATGTATTTTATTTCATTCCTACATAAAACCATATTCAGGTTACGGCTCCATGAGGGTTTGAAATATATTTCAGTTTCAATGTTTTGCAGAAATATTCAGTAAACTTCATGCAATTTCCATGGTCTCCACATATCATATTAGAGAGTGAAAATATTTCATTTTAAATTATTTTTTATTATCTCAAATGGGTTTTCTACAGAATTTGATTTTGTTTCCCGGTTAGAGAGATATGAGAAATTGAAGATACACCTCTCTGGAACACTACATAGCCACACGTCCTATGAGTTTGTGGAATCGTTTTCTCACCACAAAAGTCATCAAATTTCATGTGTCTTATATCACTAGAAATATCTATTCAATACATCAAATGGGTCTTTGACAAAATTTGATTTCATCACCTATAGAAGAACTTATCAGCAAAGTTGCAGCAAGAGGTCCATTTCAACCAAGATCCAAATCAATTTTCTAAAATAGCACCAGGTTATTTTCTCCTTACTATGAATTCCCACCAAAGTCACTCTCTAGGTTAAATTTTCACCTCCCCATGCTTGACATTTTTTTCTCTATCTTTATTATATTTATCTTTTACAACTTTATGGGTATATTTCATATGGTAACATTAACATTAATCCATTCTTCTTTTTATATATTAAAATAAGGGGTCATATTGCCCTCATAGAGAATGTATGCAAGCATAAAGATTCACTCTCTACATCCGAAGACATGATTATCATGTCTCATGGTATCGGAGTTACTATGTTTGCAATGGTTTGCAATTACAATATTTACCTTACCCACAAGCATTATAATAACCAATATCGATTATCGACCACTCACAATGTCTTTCATGACATAAAAAATGGTGCATACATAGGCATACCATTGAGATATTATATTAGAATATTTCTCTGTTCAAAATGTTTGTTATTAAAACTATGTTAAGATATGTTTCCACTTGTGAAATTGTAAAGAAACATTCATAAATAGTGATTTAATTTAAAGAAAGAACTTAACACTTTTAATTATGTTAAATTTGAAGGTGATTTACTCTCCTCTATGAGCATGTTACTCTATTCTAGTAACACATTACTCTGTTTTGAAATATTACTCATCCCAGTAATCTTACATTCTTTGGTTAAAATAAACTTACACCTCACATAATATCAGTGTTTATGATGTGGGGATAATTTTCATGACCAAATTATGATATTCTATTTCATAGTAGCAATAAGGATAAAATAGTGCATGGAATGCACTATGAATATCACCTAAAAATTATGGGAATGCCAATAAGAGCGATAAAATACCCACAAAACTCAAGAAATATTAAACTAGCATCAATAGGATGAAGAGTAACTTCCATTAATATCTCACTTTAATAACACCTAAAATGATGAATTTATCCATTTTTAAAATATATCCCTTAGATTTGTATCTTATTAATTTATTGTAAATTACAAGGAAATTTTAAATACCAATTGTTAAATTATTTATTCTTCATTGTTGTTGTGTTTGTAATCAATATAATCCGTACAACAATAAAATATCTGTGGTTGGTGAATTAATAGAATCGCTCTAGAAAAAAACTTAATTAACATTGCGGAAGACAAAATCATCTTAAGGCACAGATTATTTGCTTTACTAGACCTCTTCTTGTAAGGAAATGATATTTGAAGTGTGTACATGATATCTTCATGCAGTTATACATCTAAAAATGGAAATTTTCCTTAAGTTGCATGTATAGCTCGACAAGGGAACTAGAGTTAACATGAATTTGGAAAAGGAAATCTAGAAACCGAGAAGAAATGGTTTTCATAATCAGATGTAAGAAACCATTCGTTTCGCAAGAAAATATTTTCTGCCATTGTGCTATCACAAAATTGCACTTGATTGGATGCTGATCGGGCAACTCTATGTAAGTATTTCAAACTAAATTTTAACTGAAGCTTAGCCTCTTCAGTCTGAGAGGGCTCTCTCAAAGGGGTTAATGATATTTGAAAATGATGAAACTAGATGACTAACTCTATTTGGAAAATAACTTGATTGTGATGTGTGTAGGTTGAAAAGAGTATAGGTCTGCAACCATTAGGCTTATGGAATCAAAAAATCAGTAGTTCAGTGGTAAAGTCTCTTAACATGGAAGCTGAGGTAGGTAAGAGTTTTTAACAAATGAAAATCACACATAGAACATAGGGCAACACAGGCATTTCATCAATATAGGAAGTTAGAGCATAAACATATGAATTCTGAGTAATAAGGATAAAATCTACTGCAAATGGTACATATCAAAATATATATCATAAAAGAATTAAAAACTCCATCAGAATCCCAGGTTTGTCAAGAAAAAGTCCTTTGTATTTTTTATATCAGACAATTTACATAAAGCTGCAATATTGCAAAAAATCTCCAACCCTTTACAATTTCGAATATCTACCCTTTAATAGACTTTGTTACATGAGAGATGATTTACCTCTAGGCTAGATTCATTAAAATTTTCCTATGACACCTTGCATAACAGAAAAACATGTGCTTGAATGAGAAAATGACAGCTACACTAATAAACAGTGCTTTTCCTAATAGGACTCAAACTACTACTTATTACATCAACTACCTTATCTCTCAAAACATTTACACATCTGAAAAATAATGCTTCACAAGTTCGAATAGGATTTTATAGAACTCATCGCTACTTGGAATCTTAATTATCCTCCTCAAAATCTAGAAACAAACCCTATTTTTTAGGAAAATATAGGTTTATCTTCAATGAAGTCTTCAACTGATAAGTTGTCTCCCTTTCATGGTCTTCAAGTCATGGATGATTTCTGGAAAGGTCCCTTGACCTGTTTAATATGTCCATCTATCCAAAAATGCTCATAAACCTGCTCAGAAACCTTCAAAATAGCTCGCTATGAAAGTATGGCAGTTTCGTAGCGTGCTTTCATAGCGTACAAAAAATGACCTTTGCAATCAAAATTTCTAATTATTTACTCTTGAATTGTGTTCATCATGACCTAACACATACTCACTCTCATTTCCTCTCCTTGGAAGCTACCAAAATTGGTTTTAAAAACAAAAATAAAGCTACAGGTGGTTTCGTAGTGTTTTCCTGGCTTCAAGCCTAGGAAACGCTACGAAACAGTGGAAAACTGTGTAAATTCCAGATTTTTTCCTTGTTTCAAAAATATACCTTCCAAATGTATCAATTGTATTTTCAACATTCCATTGACCTTTCAAAACATGAACCAACTCAACCTAAGAGTCTTGAGGTGTTTCTTCTTCATTTATGATGAGTTGAGTTATGGGCTCCTCAATTATAGTCATTTTAAGACCCTTCTCCTCCAGCTCCTCATGGATCAATTCTAGTTGTTCTTGGAGGTCTTTAACTTGGTTCTTCAACTTTCTGTTACTATATTTCAAGTGCATGTTCACTCTTCTAACATGCTTCACTTCGTTCCTTAATGGCATAGTCTATTTGATTAATGTTGTGTGTTATCTAGGGTCTTTGATACACTGTCAACCTGCTCTTCCCAAACCTCTTTCATCTTCTCAAACTAAACCTTCTGAAAATTTTGTTTCCTTGCATCCTTCTTCATGACTTCTATTTCATGATCAGCTAACCTCAATTGTTCCTCAAGGACTTCAAACTCTGTTTTTTCAATGACTTTCTCCTTTCCTTTCTTTTGCTTGCTGACTGGATCTTCTTCTGCAAGAGATGAAAGGTTAATAATGTTTTTTGGTGGTTGGACAGTGTCAATGGCTGGATGAACTTCTTTACTGCTTCCAATAGTTTTCTAGCATGTCTTGTCATGGGCTTCCTAGCCTGAAACATAAAACCTACATCCTCACCTTCAAACTCTAACTTATTTGCTCATTTAGCTTTCTTGATTTTCTATCCACCCTCATCTATGTCCTCAGCCTACGCTATAGTAGTCCCTTCAATATCAATGGCATGTAGTATGTCTTCTAAATTGACTTTAGCCACTGTTTCGCTCCTTTTAATCCTTTTTCCGCCTTGTTTCCTCACATTTGGATCTTGTTTTGCAGGTTTTCTCATTATTGACTTTTGTTTTAAAGGTGAAACAATGGGCGTGTCAAATCTCTACAACTGCTTTGTTTCCATCATTACTAGTTCACTTTTCTCTACCCCTACTGGTTCACTTTGTTCTGCCACTAAATGTGATGGTATACCTCTAGGTTTAGGATTTCCTTTAGGGGTAATAGTATCCATTTCAAAACCACTAACAAATAGAAAAGAAGACCAGTCTCTTCCTAGCCTTTGTAGCTCATCTAAAACCAGTAATTTTATTAAACCACGATGAAAAAGTGAGGTTTCACTTCCTTCAGATTTAGCTTGAACTTTATCTTCCATTTTTTCTAAGCTTCTCTGTAAATAAAAATTTAGATCAAGAGATATCTTACCAACAAAGTGTAGAAGAATCTTGAAGTGGTAAGAATAGACTTTATGATATCTCCCTCCACAAGTGAAATATTTCTGAATAATAAGCAGTAGCTTTGAGAAATTATCCTTCATGCAACTCCTTTGAATGGCATTTTTAAGGTCAACCTCACTATTTTCTGGGTTGATAAATTCTTTCCATTCCTCCATGTTGAATTTGAAACCTTTGAACCATCTTTCTTGTCCTCTTGGAATCCTTGTTGTTGCTACAATGGTCTCTAGTGTTATAGTGAGATTCAGCATTCCCACTTTTGTAGTTGTTCCATTGAATTTTAGGGAAAATTCTTTAGAAACCTGTACATGGCATCCTTGCAATCTTTGAAAAAACTGTAAGCACCATGTTCTTTTGAAAACTTATACAATTGTTGGGTCTTCATTTATCATGTTCATGTCTGATGGCTCATATCTGAGACAGTGGCCACCTTTGTTGGTCTTTCTCTTTGCAGCCATGGTGCTTAATGTCTTCTCAACCTTGCTTGATTTGTGATACCTGCAAACCTTTGAAAATACCAGCCACAACTTGACTCAGTGAAATAACTCTCCACAGCTCAATCACACACAAAGAGGGAATGGAGAATGACAAATGACTCAATTTGGAAAGATTTTTAAGTTCGTTGACAACTCATAGCATAATGATGACTTATACATGCTTAAAATGGTAATGATGACTTCATCTATGATCATTTTACCTTTATCCTAACCCTAACTGACTCGAATGGCATCTACCCTATCCCTTTCAATCATTTACTGACACCTAGCAGTTGTTTTGAAAAGACAGACAAGAATCCTTACTTTCATAGCATACCTAGTGTATTTCTTGCCATTTTCGCTATGAAAGTATTAGCAATTTTATAGCGAAAGTGCATTTTTTCTGTGTATTTCGCTACGAAAGTGTGGTTTCTTAGCTAAAATTACTCTTTCAATGCTATAAACTTGGAAAATGAAAAATGTTAGAAAATCATGATTGATGTGACATGAAAGGATTTGAATGAGGGTGGATTTAGACCTTAGGATAGGCTAAATAAGAAAAATTAAAAATTTGCCTTGACCAAGTAATGAAATATGAATTCTATGACCCTACCTTTGACACATGAACATTTAGGACTTTGTCAAATGATGTTTCATTTTTTCTGAGTGATAACACATTGAAAACGACAATGGGTGTATAAGATGGTGTTTCTTGTGTCATCTGGTTTCTTGAGCGATTTTTTCAAGAAATGTTGCCCCTCTTCCCATTTATGGTAACAGGGTATATATTTGTGTGTGTGTGTGTGTGTATGTTTTTGTGTGTACATTTCATTATTACATTTTTCTTTATATTGCTACTCCTCATACCTTTTATAATATAATCCATAGTTGACACTGGAAGGATTAGTAAGGAAGTTTCTTTATTTGTCAGACAATCGATAACCTTTACTTACAATCACACATATATTTTCAAGAATTCAAAGTTTAAGATTATTCCTTACTCATATTTGAAAACTTCCAATAGGTGTAACATTCTAGCTTGTTTGTCCATCAACTACTTTTGATAACAACATTAAAATTCCTTTGTAATTGCAGTCTTGTCTACCCCCTGTTACAAATTAGAAAACACAATACTAACTCTAGAGCTTAAAAAATATAGAGGTTCTACAATCATAAAATTATAATCCATCATTTATACCTTGATTTAGATCCTCTTAAGTTTCCTTTTCAATATAAATTTGGTTTTCGTTTCTTATTCATTTTTTTCCAGAACTAACTAATTAAGAGTAACTAAAAATGAGAAATTACTTATCTAATATTTTTCCTGGGAATGTATTAAGGGATCCCATAGTATTCCCAGCCTTAATCTTGTTGGTTCAACTATCTACCCTTGATCTCTACTCCTCTCCGTGGGAGAAACAATGAAGGAACCTCCCAAAATCTCTTCTCCTAACCCCATTCAGTAGCTTCCTTATTTATTTCCTAGGTTCTTACTAGTATTTATCTCCCTTTGGTTATGCTTTAAAATCAATTTTGTTTCTGTCCCATAGTGCTCCTACAAAACATCCACTACATGAAATTCATCTCTAGTGTTTTTTTTCTTCTGGTGGTTTGTCTCTACCAAATTATGTTGAAGAATGCTCATAGGATAAATTTTCCTTCTTCTTCTTCCTACACTCTTAGTGGGAATAACCAATCCCAAATATTTCCTTGATATCTAGTGTTAGTATTTAAATAAAAAAGCAATGGAACACATAAAATATTGTGGAAACACAAACATAAAAATTCATAAAACAAGAGAGACATAAATATATGTGGTTCACCCAATTTGGGCTACGTCCATGAATAAAAAACCAAACCTTCCTTTTATATTATCTAGAAAACTAAAGGGGTGTACCCTATATCACATCCATTGTAACTTCCCCTTAGTTCTCACACAATCTCCTCCATTTTTCTCTCTCACTGAATAATACATAGCCACAATAAAATTCCCTCATATAAAATCAGGGTTTCCTTCTAGTGAAAAAAACCCTGAACAACATAAATTCTACTGTTAAAATATTTCGCCTAATGAATGACCTAGGTTGAAAATGAAATTAAAATATTTAACAAGGAAATACGTGGGGAAGAAACAATAGTGGGGGAGAAACCCCCCCCCCCCCACACCCCAGTGTTAGGGACTGAGACCCAAATACGACTAAAATAAGATCTTTGAATTAGGAAGATAATCAGGCTTTACACCCAATAGTTAGGAGTTAAGTTCCTAAGTATAGCCATTAACACAGTACCAAGAATATTAACACACCAAAAAATAATTTATTTTCTAGTTATTAAGTAAATATTTACATCAGCAAGTCATATTTAGTATTTTTATGTTTTCCAACCAAAATTAAAGGAAAAAGTCATAAATAATTATAGAGGGGATTTACGCCTTGTCGTGTGGATGGTAAGTGACTTATGTAGATTTTAAATTTTTAGGATACTTGTAGGCTTAAAAATATTTATTCATATTTAGTCGCCATGCCTCTGCTTTTTCCTATAAATCGAAATCAAATGTTGGAGCTCTAACCTTTTGAAACTCCCCCTACAGTTCTATATTTTGTTTCTTATTGTACGTAAAATGAACATTTATTCTATTAAATTATTGTTGTAATTTGGATCATACGCCTCGGTGTCGTAACTTTCAACTCTCATACCATATGTAATATACCTCCAAACACACATTAAAAAAAAATATTTTGGTACTCTTACTTATTTAAATTGTGATAGCTCACCTTTGTTATAATGCAATGGGAATACTCTTAGATTGATATATTATTTCATAAGATACTTGTTCACTCTTTACTTATAATAATTATTTTAAGACATATTTGAGTCTTGTGTATATACATCAAATTGTGTATTGAACTCTTACAAATATTTGTGTTGGATAGTTGGCATTGCTAGGATGGCTAGTGTCAGTAAGTGTGTTGGCATTGATATCAACAAACATGGCAGGGATATTTTGGACAGTTGCCACTCTCTAAAAATTTCCAAGTTTGTTACCATTAGTATCAAAAAAATTAGCATTGAGATTGGTTGAAGAAGATGTTGGCATGAGCTCTTGTACAAAATCATCATAGTATCAGGCTTATTGGAGAAGCCATAAAATGATGACTATGATGGATGGGATCCTCAGAATTTATATTAATGTATACATTAGAATATTTTGTTATATGCTCCTAAACATGGCATAGTTTGATAGTACTCAAAAAGCACTTTCCAACGGTATGTGGAAGTTTGAAAATGGCCTCCTAGATCAAGAGTTACTTTGCGTCCAAGTTAAGGTGCCCCAAAATCAAAGTGGTGGAGCTAAATGTGGCTAGAGGACCCCTTGGAGTGCATTAGCTTGGTGTTTTTCCAAAAGAAACAATGGAAAAGTTAGTAGAGGACCACTAAAGGAGGATTGGGTGGATGTGGCCAAACATGCAGCAACAGAGACAGTTCTCATTGGCCAGCGCAGGACCCTCTTAACATTCAATCCTGACAGATTTTTTCTAGAATTTTTATTGAGTTCATAAGTTAAAGCATCAAGATGAAATTGAGCGGACTAACAAGGAGCACTAGCAGAGAAGTGGAAGTGTTTTTTATTGGCTAAGACAGAGCCCACCGAGTGGAGTTACCTAGGTGAGTGCACCCTAAAGGATTGAAAAGGGTGCACAAAGAAAAAGTGTCTAGCGGTGGACACTTAGACATGGCAACAAAGTAATGAGCAATGAGGATTCAAGTAAGAGGTCCCCACTATGACAACTCAACCCGATGAGGGTGAGCCCGAAAAATTGTTTTGGGAGCACAAGATTAAGCGTCGAGAAATAGGTGTCAGGCCACGTTGAAAAATTTTGAAGGGCCTTAATATAAAAATATTGTCAGGATTAGAGGCCATGAGAAGTGGTTTCCAAAACCGAAAATCATGCATATCAATGGAGAAAGGAAATTAGTGAAAAATCAAACCCTCGGGACCTTTTCTCTCTCCTTGAAGGATACAGGTGAAATTATTTGATTGGCTCTCGAGGAGATGACTTTGGTAGATGGCACAGTTGTATGGGGGACATGTGGTAGTCATATTTGACATTTTTTGGTGGTATAACAGGGAAACTTTTGGTGATAGGTTTCACCACTCAAGAGGTACCACTTGGGGTTGATGACATAAGCATGAAATCTTCTCAGAAGAGCTACTATGGAAGGATTAGAATGTAACAAAATCGGCTACATCGAGGAAGAGGTGTCAGGAAAATGTGGCGACTGATTTAGCTCGGTTGCATTTTAATTGGTGCATAAATGCAACAATGGTCCCACTGGGACATGTGATCCTGAAGGTATGGAGCCCATAAGTATGATAAGGAAGCACAAAGGGAATGCACTGGGTAGTAAGCACTAGGACACATCAGTTAGAAAACTTATCCCAGAAGAGCCTTTGATTAGACAATGAAAGTATAGGGTGGACCCCATGGGACAACTAAGCTTGCGAAGAAGAGCCCGGAGTACTTTAAAGAGAAATCATGTGAAAATGCCGAGACTCGGGAGCTACAGGATAATCACCAAGTAAAGGTATATGAAACAAGTAAAGACCAAGGGCGTGAGAGAAAATAAAAAAGTGAATTTATCCTGTGAAGGGCGTAGAGCGGCTTAGCGCCTATAGGCTTAGCCAGTGGTCACACACAGCGATTCTATGGCGAAAAATTGAACTAGTTCTAGCGTGAAAGCGGCTTAAGACCAAAATGGTTTTGGGGAAAATTATTTAATAAAATAAATAGGGTCTTGGATTTATATTTAGCAACACTATTAAGGAAAATCCATAGGGCTTTGGATGAATGGGTTGGTAGATACTTTGGAAGGGTTCCACCATATTTGGCAGTTGTTCCACAATTGGTTATGACTATAGTTGGAGTGAGCAAACCCTGGAGCATAGTGTTAGAGGCATGGATGATTCAATGGCTCTGATTAAATATTCTCCATATTTTTCAAGTGTGACATATGTGGCATTATGCCACATTCTTGGTTAAGAGGAGTAGAACAAGTCGACAATTGTGACTTGAGAATTTTACTCAATGAAATTTCTAAGAGCTCTGGTTCAAGATAGAAAGGACCAATATGCACATGAGAAAATTAATGGAGCCTGATGAGAAATATAATTAGAAATATTTGGTTGTCCCTCACATGATGAAGAATTAAATGAGAAGAATAATTGGAATGGATATCCATGCTATGTGTGCAGGAAGAGTTTAATTGAATAACTCATTTAGTATATAATTTGACTGAGATTTAAGTATTAATATGGAAGAACACTCAGGTGCCCATTCCTTGAATTAACTCACTTGTATTGTCTAAGAATAGAAGTGGTTGTAGTATGGGAAGCCATTAATTGAATACACTTGGTATGTATCGAGGAAAATAGAGACAAGACCAACCAGTGTGTAGCAGAGAAACAAAACTCAGGATTTCAATGGAGTAATTGGGGGGAGAGGTAGCATTTTTGTGAGAGATCTATGTGGAAGAGATCTGTGTGAGTGTTTCTGAGAAGAGGAAAAGTGTGAATGTGCTTCAAACAAAAGGCTGAGAGTACATATGCATAGGAAAGAGATTGAGAGTTCCTAAGGAGAAGAATAATCCTCAAAGTAGAGAACCATGTGCAGGTGCATGTCGCTATAGAGTGGAGAGAGTGCGGTTAGGGTTTTGTAAGAGTGAATTTTGTTGAGAAGAGAAGAAGGTTGAATGTTGAAGGTTACATAGAAGAATATATTTTATATTAATTAGAGTGTTTGTCATCTACAGATAACATTATTTCCTCATTTAGTATGGGTTGGAGCCTCCATACATGAAGTTGGTGCTTCCATCTTAGTCGGTGGCTGAGGAAGGCTTAGGTTTTGGTGCCTCCTATAATTTAGTGCTTGCATAAATCCAAGGAGTTGCAAGTTGGTGCTTGCAAAAAATCCATGAAGTTTTTGCTTCACATTGTGCTTCTGGAAAGTTGCTCGGGTGTCTACAAAAGGAGTGATTTGGTGTTTCCTACTAGTGGGTGATAATAAAAAATGAAAGGGATTTGGTTCTTCCTCTGACTGGTGTCTTACAAACATATTTATTTTTAATACAGTAGATAATTTTACATCAATAAAAAAAAATATTTGTGGTTTTTCTCTCGAAAGGGTTTCCATGTTAAACCTATGTGTCATGTGTGTGTTGCTCATGTTGTGTGTGCGTGTGTTGATTCATATGGATAATTTTATGGTTTTTTAATGGTTTATCTCATATAGTGAATTCCATGTTTGAATGAGTGAATATAAATTGGCATAAAATTTAAATTATTATTGATATTAATTCACCCCCAACCCCCCTCTCTATATCAACACTGTTTCCAAAAGTTATTATACGATCCAAGTTCCCTCACAAACAATTAAATAACTCTAAGGTAGATCAAAGGGAAATAATGGCTAATCAAACTTGGCTTACACCAGAGGGAGTTCCGTACCTGAATGGATCAGACTATGATCTTTGGAGGATTAGAATGGAAGCCTGTTTAGTGGCTTTAGATGTTGATGTATGGTGCTCCATAGTGAATGGAGAAAAGAGTAAGTAGAATGCAAAATAAGAGAGGATTATCATGAAAGGGATATCAAAGCCATATGTTGATGATGTAAAGAATTGTGCGTAGGCAAAGGAAATGATGGATAGACTATAGTATCTACATGGAGGAGAAATCCATGCAACAATAGATTAGGAGGTTGATGAGCCTTGCTTCTAAATAAGTGAACCAGAACATGCAAATGTTGGTGCTGGAAATGATAAAAAAAATAAGGGAAGGAACAAGTCAAACAAATCATAACAAAAAGAGATGTTGAGAAGATTTAATATCTTCCTCTTAATGCACATTTTTTTGCTCATCGCTATCAAGAGGATGCCAAAGATTTGGAAGAAGGGTCATGATGTTCTAAAGGTATGTTGTTGATTTGTGATAAATGTAAATAGATATGTCATTTATCTTCTTGATGCTCACATGAAGTTTTTGAAGAGAGAGATATAGGTGCATCTAGTAATGATGTAGATAGACCTAATTTGGTGGCAATATAAAATAAGAGTACCTCGGAGGAAGAAGAGAGATCCCAAGTGTGCTCATCCATAGGAGAAAATAAGAGTACCCTTGGTAGTGATGATGAAGGGATACTCCTCAAACATATGGAAGATACCATGGATACAAAGAGGAACATGGATCTGTGTGGTGGCTTTGCTATATATTTTGATAGCATATAAAATGATATGAATGAAATGATCTATTTTATGAAGAAGCTCATTTATTATTTAAAACATATCAACTGACTATTAGGAGCAAATCTCAAGCAAAAGGAGAAGTTGCACGAGTATGAACTTGAGAATGAGAAGTTGAGGAAAACAGTTGTAGACATAAATTCTCAATAAGAAGAGACTATCAAATTGAATGGTATGTTAACCATTCAACTAAATGAAATATAAGCTCATTGTTAGATACTACAAGTTGAATTTGTCTCATTGAGATAGGAAGTAGAAAAGAAAAATAAAAATTTGTATCAATATCATAAGCTTGAGGAGATCAAAAATGCCTTGGTAGAGATGATTTGGAGCCATATATCCCCTCTCATCATGATGGTTTGGGTTTCAATGAAGGAAAAAGCTCTGAGAAGGAAATGGTGTTAGTTTTTATAGCATCCAATGTGTTATAGCCATGAAACTTTGTGGAAAGGATAGAATTCAAGAGATCTCCAAAACCCATAAATACTTTCTAGAAATTCCGCCTATAAATGTCTCAAATAGATCCTTAACCAATTTTTAAATATTTCCTAATTCTAAACTTAGGGAATATTGTAACAACTCTGGTGAAATTCGATTTAATAAAATTTAAAAATAATAACCATTGATGGGATACATATTCCAAGCTTAATGGTGGAAAAAAACATCCTAGAGGGTGTTCATTTTGGTTATTATGGCTAAAGGAAATTGGAAAAGGAAAGCGCAAAGGCTTTGAAAAGGAAAATAGTATTTTTGGCACATTTGTTTATGAAATTAATGGAAATTAGGATAAAAGGGACGTGAAAGGTCACAAGTTGCATGTGAGGAGGAAAATTAAGAAAATAGAGGTCTCATTGATAAAAAGTATTTTGAGGATGAGTTAGCAAGTTTTTGCTAAGATTTTTCTCACACTTACGACTCCCTTTCTATTCTCTCTCTCTCTCTCTCATAGTCTTAGATACTTAGAGTTTCTTGGAGCACTCTTGGAGGAGTGTGGTATAATTTGGATTTGGAGCAAGAAATTAGGAGTAGCAATAGTGCATCTAGATCAGGATTCTTGGAAGGTATCAATTTGCATGTGTATGCTCCTTGCTAGATATAGCATGCATCGTATTGCATGTAGTTCTATTTTTCTATGGCATGGGTTTTTCTAGGTGTGACAATGTTTTTCATCCTAGCCTTTCCATTTCCATATAGCTATGATGAGATGGGATTCTCATACTTCGGTTGAGCTGGATTGCCAGCTGGATTCAAAGCTAAGTGGGTTGTATCTCAAAAATGAAAAGCACATGGCCTAGTGGTTCATGAACAGTACTGTGGATAATAGTAAAGCCACTGGCCTAGTAAGCCCTGAACCAAACTGTGGGTTGCGGTAAAGAAATATTGTGTGCCTTGTTGGGCCTAGGAATCCTTGTCGATGAATGGGAGGATATACAGTAAATACAAGAGGTGAATTTCTCTTCATTGGGACTAGAAGTCCTAGGATTGGATGTACGGTAAATCCTAGAGAGAGGCTCTCAGTGTAGGGCCTAGTGATCCCTAGATCGGACTATGGATTATGGTAAAGCCTAAGATACTACGACGCACTCAAATTCCTCATGGTGTAGGTGGAGAACTCCAGTATAATTCATGCCTGTTTGGTTCTTTTTGGTTGGTTATGAGTCCCACATTCATGCTTGGAATATGGCACGGGGGTGATTGGCTGAAGATAGATTTCGCTCAACCAATCTATGGTCGGGCGGAACGTGGAAGTCCCATCTCTAGTTGATTTTACATTCATTAATGAGAATCTCATTCCTCTGGTTTTTTATGTATAAATGAATTGGTTTATATGTGTATTTTATTATTTTTGTATCCATGATATTTCTGTTGTTATTATGCTAGTTATAAGCATGTATTTTGACAGTAGTGATGTATGGCTCTCTCCGTTTTTTTATTTGTAGATGAATGCACAATGTATCTATGGTGAAATATATTGTATTGCAGCTAATGATGTAAGGGAGAAATGCTTCTCAGTGGTTCTCAAATAAGTATGATACCCCTATGTTAAGATATTTTATTTACACTTGTAGTTTCAATGTTTATGACAAGTTTGAAAAACATTTTTGCATGGCTAGGAGGGGTCTAGATGATTTCTTATTGATTGAATTGCTTCTGTATAATTTTCATGTTGTTATTTATCATCTCTAAACTTTTCATGAAGTTCTGAATATAGCACTGGGTTCTGGGCCTCAAAAGGTGACTCAAACCTCGGGGATGCTAACACAAAATTGAGGAATTGGGGCCCTTCATGTTGGGTTGTTGTGTTATGCCTCTGTCTATAGCCTCTTGGATTCTAGATTTCAAGCCTGTTCCTACATCTATGGCTCAAAGAGGTCAAAATGTTTGTGTGACCCAGGCATAAGAGGCCTAAATGTTTGGGTTACCTCCTAGGGGTCTTGTTGTTGTTGTAAAAGGTATGTATGTTGTGTTTCCATCGGTTCCACTTCCTTAAGGTAACCTAGGAGGTTGAATCTCATTATAGTAGCCTCTCGTCGCATGTTTACCCTAGTTGGTCAGTTACTTGGGTAGAGGTGGGAAAATGGTGTTACAAAGTGGTATCATAGCACGGTTCAAACCTTGGACTGGATGGGCGGTGTGTTGGTCATGATTTTCTCTTGGTTTCATATGTGTTTCTCATAACTATGGTGTATGTGTTTTTTGCATCTATGTTGTGTTAGCCATGGTGGAAATGGTGTTGCCATGGAAGGGTTGATGGTGTTCTTGTCAACATGTTGTGATGAGTATATGACTGGTTATGTGTCGTTATTGCTTATGTATTGTTGGTGCACGCTTCCTTACATGTTGCTACATGTTTTATATGCATTAATTGCTTATGCTAGGGTTACATACTAGTCATTATTGTGTCTTATTCGTGAATTATTGCTTGTGTGATGTCATACGTTGAAGATGCATTGGTCGTTCTTGGTTGGTTATACATGCCAAGTAGGTGCATATGGTCAATTTTTCATTGGTTTGATTGAGTTTGTTGTGCATAAGGTCATTGTATGCAATTAGCTCATCATGATAATATTGGTATGATGTGATGCTAATGTGTTGGCTAAGATAGAGCAGGAGAGGCAAATCATTAAAGTGAAGTTGCAACAATGGAATTTTGGGAAGAGAAGACCTTCATACAAGTCTGTATGATTCGCATGCATGTATTTGATTCATGCTTATTTTAATAATTAGGGTTACTTATAAGTTTTTAATTCTATTATTATGGTTACATATGTGATAAGTGCTATTTGATCAGTGTAGTCATGTGCATTACGATTATGTGTATGCCTTTCATTCTATTGATTTTATGGGTACATATGTTATAGATGTTCGTTAATTAGTGTGATCATATGTACATGCGTTGGTTAGTCAAGCATGGCATTAACTTGATGAGTATGGTATATGTCGATGATGAATATGTTATATGTTAACTTGTAGTTAGCTCAATGATTATGTTATATGTTGTTTATGAGTATGTTATATGTTAACTTGTAGCTAGCTCAGTGATTATGTTATATGTTATTGATGATCATGGTATATGTTAACTCATTGTTGTTATCTGTTAGCTAACTTGATTATTAGGTTTATAGCATTAATATTTTGATGTCATATGTATCATGCTAAATTGGTTTGGCCTAGGAAAATGGTTAGGGTTCTAACACTCAGGTATGAGTCGACTTATTTGTGATATTATGTCAAATGAATCTATGTTGACTACGCATCTGTGATTGTTATGCATGAATGGAAATTTTTTATGATTTTATGATGTGAACATGTTAGCTAGTTATATATATATATATATATATATCATAACTTATTTATGTTTGAGTTGAGGTGTTGTGAAGTTATATCATCCTAATCTAGATCAATTGTGCAGACAATATAGCCTCCCCTAAGATACATGAAGGTATGAGTTGGCTTATGCCGTTTACTTCGTGCTTGACTGCTTGATTTTGTCGCCTAGTTGATTTTTCTAACCTGGTATTTTATAGTTCATTTGAATTCTTGAATAATCACATGATATGAGTTGTATCTATAAGATTTCCTAAATAAATGATCTTTTTTGGGGATGATCGTACTAACATGTTGAGATAGTTGATATGTACTCTAGTGCAAGTAGGTGATATTTGTAGTATTATGATCTTGACTATTAGTTTATTATGACATGGTTGTTATTCTTTGTAGAGACTAATTTTAGTTAATAGATATGATGTCTTGGTATTTAGAACATGTAATTGACATGTGTGAATAGTTGCAAGGCAACATGCTTGGTATTAGCATGACAAGGTAATAGTTTATGTGTTTATATAACTAACAGATGGGTGATATGATAGTATATAGTAGGACTTGATTGCATCAAGGTAAATGGTAAAAGAAAGGGACTGGGTAAGAATTCCTTTAGCTATGTTTGAAAACCCTAATTCCAAACGAATGAGTCATTTGCATACATGAAGTATTATTAACCCTGATCTTGTCTAGAATTATGTGGATATGTGTTATATTTATGAACATGTATTTGACAAGTATAACAACTTGTTCCATTTAGGGTTAGATTCATCAAGGGAGTTGGAGTCCCTTGAGACATGGCATGGATGTGATCAGTTACAAGGCAATGTGCTTTGCACAACATGTTAGGTTGTTATAATTCTAGTGTATCCATTTATTTTTATTGTTAGTGTATCCCCCTTATTGTTATTCTTGTGCACATGTACTCCCCATATTGTTATTATTGTGCCCCATAGAATCCCATTATTGTTAATTTGTTCCCTTACATTATTATTTTATGTTGGCTCTGATTATATTGTGACCCATTAGACTCTTACATATATAAAGGAGGTTTTTTCATTTGAATCATCCAAGAATCATTCATTTATGTAATGTAAAGGAGGTTTTCCCCTCGAAGTGTATAAGTTTTAAGTCTTTGATCTATATTTTCTTCTATTTTGTGAACTGAATGCATAACATTTGGTATCAGAGCTATGGATTCTAGGTTTCACTTCTTGAAACAAGTCATCTTGGAGTTTTTTCTATAACATTTTTTCTATGAGGCTTCAGAAGCTAAAATTTCGACCACGTGGAGCTGAAATCATGGTGAAATTTGTGTAAAAATTCAAATATTGGCTCACTATATTTGTGGAGATACGATCCGGGGAAGTTAGGGTTTTTGCAGGTTCCGAAATTTAGTCTCAAACAAGTGACCGAGGTAAAATCGTCATAACTCTCTCTTCCAACATCGAATTGGAATTTCATAAAAGGTTATAGAAAAAAAATGGAATTTTGTTTCTTGTATATCAATTTTAGGGTCTAAGGTTGAAACAGGGACATGTGGCATTTTGTAAAAGTTTGCTCTATTGAACCAGTCCATAGTTAGGTCATTGTGGGAGATCGGGCATAAATTTAGCTTGAATAATCCAAATTAGGTATAACCTATGGCATTGGAAATAAGACTCAGAGGGCTACTACAAGACCAAATTTTAAATCTTGGGGATACGAAATGACATAGATACGTTAGGCTCAATATCGAGCTCCTCAAAAGCAAGAAAAAGGTGTGTATTTTTTTTAAATTTCATAACTTTTGTTTGAAAAAATAGTTTGAAGTGATTTCAAGGGAATATTGAAGCATATATATATTGGTATTGGGTTTTATAATGCTTCACAAAAATAATTCCACACCCATTAATCCCTTAGAAACCTCTACTATGACACATGAAGAGGAATAATTGCAGCATGATATATCAAAATTATGATACCAAGTGCAACAAATTTCGATCCCACCAAGAGTAACCAAAAATGAAATGGAAGCTAATATATATAGTATGGAAGCTAATATGTATGGCATTAAGGATGGATTAAAAGTATAAATTTAAGGTTTAAAGGATGTTCTAAAACAGACATGGAAGGTTCAAAGGAAGGTATGACATAATTGCTACAAGAAATTCTTCATAATGGCGAAAATATATTATATGAAACTCATGATGAGAACAAAAAAAAATGTTAATCATGATTTCATAGCCTCTAACATTGGATTGAATACCCACCATATTCTAAACATTGATATGAGGAATTTTTATGGCAACGATCCGGTAACATGGATACTACAGATGGAGCAATACTTTTATCTCCATAATGTGCAAGACACACAAAAGGTACACATTGCAACTTTATATTTAGAACCCAATCAGTTTGTATGGTATCAATGGATTTTTTCTCATAAACCACTTGTCACTTGGTCAATTTTATGTAGGAAATTATAGCACATTATGAGGATACAAAGAGAAACACCTTCTTTAGCCAATTGATAAATCTCAGACAAAAGGGTTCAGTGGTGGAGCACATTGAGGACTTCCAAAAATTGAATATAAGGGTAAATGATATTCTATAGGAACGTAGGATTGATGTATTCATTGGGACTTTAAACATTAACATCCAACAAGAGGTTCTCCTTTGGGAACCTAATTCATTGAAGAAGGAATTCAAGTTGGCAAGAAAAATTGAAAGAAAAATTATGGCAACAAGGAAGGCTACCACTCACAACTATAAATATGGAAGTGTTTCTACTCCTATCCTTCCACAACGTACAAGGTTAACACCACAATAGTTGGAAGAAAAAAGAGAAAAAGGTTTTTGTTAAAATTGTGATAGAAAATACACTAAAGGTCATATGTGTGCTGAGAAGAAATTATTTTACATAGAGTGTGAAGAGGAGGAAGAAAACGAACAAGAAACTTCAAAAGAAGAGGATATACACCAGCATCCAACCATAGAGAAAGAAGAAATGAATCTAAACATATCTTTTAATGCATTGACAGGAATTACCACTCCTAAAGCTCTCAAGATAGAAGGCCATGTCAAGAAGAAAAAGGGAATAGTGTTGATTGATTCAAGTAGTACCCATAATTTTATTCATTGTAAGATAGCCAAGGAATTGAATTGCTTCCTATATCCAACACTAGAGTCTAAAGTGATGGTTGTAAATGGAGGAACTATAAAATTCTATGGAACGTGTCATAATATCAAGCTAACCATAGGGGAATATGTATTGAATAGTAAAACTTTCCATTCCAGTGGATGTTGTTGATGTTGTACTAGGAGTCCAATGGTTACAATATTTTGGTACGATAGATTTTATTTTTCAAGAAATTTTCTTGAAATTTTTTTGGGAAGGAAAGGAAGTTGAATAAATGGGTATGGAAAGGAAATCAGGAAAGATACTCATCTCTAATGGCATAACAAAGCCTCTAAAGAAATGACAACGATTCGTAATTTCACAATTATTCTCTCTAGATGTTCGAACATTGAAATCATATATTTCTCCAGATCTCTAAAAAGTCTTGGAAAATCATTCAAAGTTATTTGATACTCCCAAAGCACTCCCACCTATTCATGATCATGACCATTTTATTCATTTGATTCCAGAAATTTTTCCTCCAAATATCAACCCTTACAGATATCACTATGCCCAAAAGACTGAAATTAAATGTATGGTTGCAAAAATTCTATATGTCGGTATCATTCAACCTACTCAAAGTTCTTTCTCCACTGTAGTAGTATTGGTGCACAAGAACGATGGATCATGGTGCATGTGTCAAGATTATCGGGAGCTCAAAAAGCTCAATATTAAATATAAATTTCCCATTCATGTCATTGATGAAGTACATGGTGAATTTTACTTCACCAAGTTGGATCTTCGTTTAGAATATCACCAAATTAGAATCAATACTGAACACATTCCGAAAACAATATTTAGAACTCATGAGGGTCATTATGAATTTTTGGTCATCCCTTTTTGCCTTACCAATGCACCTTCTACATTTCAAGGTTTGATGAATTCCATTTTCAAGCCCTTCCTTATAAAATGTGTGTTAGTATTTTTTGATGATATACTAATCTACAACAAGTCTTGGAAGGATTATGTTCAACATGTTGACATGGTGCTCAAACTATTGGAGGAGAAACAATTATATGCAAAAACCTCAAAATGTTTCTTTGGAGTACATGAGGTGGAATATCTGGGTCATATTTATCTCATTATGGTGTTAAGGCAGACCCTAACAAAATTAAATCCATTAAGGAATGGAAAATCCCCACAACCATAAAGCATCTGTGAGGATTTCTCGAGCTGACAGGGTATTATTGCAAGATTTGTATATTAAGTCTTGACTTCATTTACTATCAAGCCATAAATTTTGTCATTTAACATGCCATTACAAGCCATTTCTGTTACTAGATGCAAGTCCATGCATCAAGGTTAATTCATGCAGGCTCCATCTTCATACTGAATCACAACAATCATTGTGCTAGGAACAAGGAGGCCAATACAAAACTATAATACTAAATACTCACATACGATATTGAAGGTCACTATGCCCACATAGAATTTTCATCTGGGAAAATAAACTATCGCAAGATAAAATCATGTCAACTCCAAATGTTTGATCACGATAAGATCTATCATTCTAGACATATCTCAATCATTAAGCATCATGTCAAAAGTTCCAAACACACTTTATCAATTAGACAAATCATGTCAAAATTTTGTAGCACAAACATAGTGACATACTCATATGAATGTCTCGGTCACTTGAAAACACAAGTCCGATTCAAACATATGAACTTTTCTTGCTAACATATCTTACTAGTATCTGCAACACATATGCAAAACTGACATCTTCCAAGTGACTATCTGATTTCATGCTAAATTCCAGCAATTCGAGAAATAAATTTACAATGTAAGGATATGTTAGATATCCCATAATTCAGACCAAAACTTAAAATATGATACTCATATACATGGGTCACACCTATAGGCCTTCCATTTTGTGAGAAAGGCTCAAACCTATGTTGTAGATCAACTATGTCAGATACCCATAAATCATAGAAGAGCATGTAATCTCATTTTCATTCATGTTGTCAACAGGTATTTACTGGAATCATTCAAAATCAGATATGTTATATCATAAACACATATCTATCATGATCATCAACATCATTTCATCAATATTTCATCAAGGGATAGACTTGAAATATCAGGGAAACAGGTAGATGTGAACACAATCTTCTGAACCAAATAAAAATACATCAAGTCGGATAATTTAATTTCACCATATGCCATAACCACCCATAGTAAGATATCTAGAACATTAATCTCATTATGGTCCTCACTACCATGACTTTCATGATCAATAGGATCAAGTTAGGTTATTCAATAAACCAACAGAGTTCAATCTCTCTTTTCATGAGCCTTCATCATGCTTATCACAAGAAATATCAATACCATATCAATGAGGCAACCTTTATAAGAGATCCAACAGGTCTTATGCATATCAAGACTCAAGAGTACCATTTACTAGAGTCAGGATCAGGATCTCAAAACAATAGATTTTAGAAAAGCATCAAGATGTTCCACTATATCCAAGATCAGTAATAAGTAGCCTCATAGAATAAAGAATATCATCATGATAATAATATTCAATACTAGGTGCACCATTTCATCATAGGAAACATAAATCCCGATCACTTTCGTATGCATGCATGAGAAATTTGTGAAGGAGACATTCTCAACATGCCATAGGGCTTACCTAGCCATCAATGTTACAACTAGAATACAATATACCATGCACGCTTAGTGGTATTACCTTTGCACCTTCACATAGGTAGCTCGTCACCTTTTTCATCAAGTGCCTCTTTACCTCTTCCAGATCTAGCCATATTTCCTTCATTTCAAAATATCCTCAAGAGGGATCCACCCATCACATCTCATCAAGGAGGTTAGAAATATCCAGGTGCTAAAAAATACATGCAAGAAGTAATGAATAAAAACAATAATCATAAGAATCATATCCATAAGTATAAAAAAGATTAAGGTCATAAATCAAGGAATACTTATATTCAATGAGAGATGATACTCCCCCTCTTGAACCAACCTTCAAGAGCCATCCATAGACCATAAAACAATGTTTCCTTCAATCAGCAACTTTATCGACGACTAGGTTATATGTCAAATAGATCCCATGTGCTTCACTTAGATCACATCTCAAGACTTTACCATAAACGAGGTTTTCTCTCAAACCCTCACCATCAAACCCTTAAGTACAAAGTACCTATGGCTTTCTTCATACCATAGAATTATTTTAGTTCTCTACCATCCCCTTCTTTCTTCCATAAAATTGTCTCCATGAAAGTGGTCTTCATGGCTTTCCTTTAGTCTAGCTCTGATACCATGTTAATTTTTCATAGACCTACATTGTTATTTTATTTGGTAGTTTTGTTTCTTCAATAACATGTTAAATTCACCCAAAATAATTATATCGTTATACTGATCTACATTATTAACCATCATCATGAGAAAATATATATAAATAATAAAAACATCATCATCAGTTAAGGAGCGGAATGTAAAGGAACAAACGAAGAAAAGCTTGCACACATAGAGACACCACGATTGGTCCGATACCAAGGCAAAACAAACTATGAGGAAAACCATTGCAAATTATTCTTCTTAGATCATCATCAAATGATTCAGAAAAAAAGAGTACAATGATCCATAGATCCATATCATCATTATGTGGAAAACAACTGGCATATGCACAATAAAACCATAAACATACTTCTATTGAAGAAGCCTCAATCTGAGAAGTCAAATGAACTGACATTGTTTGTAGCATATTGATGAATACTTTTGATACTGAGTGAGAACTGTAGATACATCTTGTAGTAGAAATATATATAGATCAGATCTATATATCTGTGGATCTATAATGGTATGAAGCCCTAGATACAACTAACTATTGAAGCTCATTGAAAACAACAGTTTAGTCCTATATCTGAATCCAGGACACTATCAAAGCTAACTGAAAACATTTGCATGAACATTGGTGGTTGGATCAAGCTTAGATATTCCTATAAACACTTAGCCACTGACCTCAAGACGCTCTGCCCACGGTTGAAGCTTCCCTGGTCGCTACCTAGACTCATTGTGCCTACTGTTGAGGTCTCGATCACCTCAATCTAGCCCATGAACCCTAGCCATGACCTCCACATGCTCAACGCGCGGATATGGAAGCTTAGTCCTGACCTTTCCATGCTATTCTCATGGCTCTCGCCTGAATTATGAAGTTTTGTGTCCGTGGTTATGGCCGAGAAGCCCTAGTTCAGAGCGAGCCTCTCGCCTTTGATCCGAAACCTTCTGTGAGCTTCTTCTGTCAAACTTGTGCAAGCCAAGACAAAATAGACGAACCAAGACAATGGATGAAAATCAAATATCACTTGAGAAATTATGATAATGAGCTTTAGGTCGCCTCTATTTATGGATTTTTATTGGGTCTTCTTGTGGCTAAATTTGACTTGACTAATTCCACACGTGGTTAGGCCGACCCTTTCCATTTCACTTTAATAGATAAAATAATTCATAATTTAACTTCCTCTTAATTGATTGGGGTGATCTATAGGTCGATTTTGGTCCTCTCAAAAAGTGGAATCTAATGAAATTATAATCTCAACCATCTGAGCTATCCATAGTGGAATTTGACCGTAGTTGCATAATTTTAACAAAAAGTTCGCAAGGAACTTAGGGGAGAAATCCACAAAATATTTAATAACCTCCATACCCAACTCCTTACCATACACATCCACTACAACTACAACCTTGGCCACATTCATCTCAAAGATCCACTCCCACTCAGCTACCTATACCACCATTTCCAATTCCAAACAGTGAAGTAAATGAGCCCACTTATGATGTTGAGGTAGAACACTTCCAGAAAAATCATCTTGATCTAAATGGTATTCATATTAGCTTAAAAAGAGCACTCAAAAACATATATTTTCATGATTTCATTGAAGAACAACGTATAGAAGAAGAAGATCTGGAACAATCATGTATAACATTTTATGGAGAGAAACCATTGGAGCATGAGATTAAAGAGATTTTGTTATTCTTACCATTAGATCCTTTATCTGTGCAAGGGACTAATCAAAAAAGAAAAAAAGGTAAAATTTTTGAAAGGCACAAAAAAATAAAGAAATGAAGAATGATCCAGATGAGCAAGTGAACCAAGGGAATCAAAACTATATTGAGGTTTGGTTCCAGAAAATCAACAAGATGGACCATCACTCTCTTATTCAATAGTTCTTGATATCATCAAAGTCAAAGCATTTTGTCTCTAATATTCACGTACATGTGAAAGCATATCTTTCAATCTTATACACATGTTTATTTATGATCTTGTCATGCACATGCTCCATTGGAAGTATTCCTACACTTGAAAGATATTTTTTTTTCAAGTAGAGTAGGATAGAGAAAAAAGAAATAAATAAATAAAAATGAAAAGGAGAGAAAAAAATAAAAGAATGAAATATTAGGTGAAAACCTCTTTTGAGGCACCTAATATTGGCTCATTAATTGAAAACCTCCTTGAGACATTTAGTGGGTTGGAAAGAAAAATGGAAAAAAAGGAAAAGATCCTAGGTGAAAACCTCCTTTCAGGTGCCTAGGCAGACCTACTAGTTGAAAACCCCATTGAGGCAGCTTGTAGGCCTAGAAAAAAGAAATAAAAAGGAAAAGGAAAAAAATATTTCTTCTTGTATCTCTCTTTCATGAATGCAGGTGCTCTCCAGCCTTTACAAGCAACAAGAATATTTTAGAACCAAAATAAATAAAATTAATCAAAATCCTAGTCAAAGGAAGTTAAACTTGGATTTTCTCTTCATTTTCCGAGATGCTCCAACAGGACCAAGGCCATGTCAATCCACCACCCTCATACATTTCTAGCCTCCACCCATCATTTCCAATCATTTCACATTCTTTTACCTCTTTGTCCTAAAATGATACTGGAAGGTTATGTTTTGCTACAAGAAACCAAAATATAGAGGGAAAAAAATGTTCTTACCATATCTCGAAAAAATTTCATGCATTGTCCAATCTGTTTCATGGGTAGATGCATATGGATGATGGTAACATGCTCAGTGAGTTTTAGAAAATTCCAGTGCACAATTTTCTAGAAATTGGCCTCCATCGCCTACAACCATTTTTATTTTTTATCTAGATTTGTGCATCCATTGTCCAATATGTTTCATGGGTAGATGCATATGGATGATGGTAACATGCTCAATGAGTTTTAGAAAATTCTAGTGCACAATTTTCTAGAAATTTACCTCCATCGCCTACAACCATTTTTATTTTTTATCAAGATTTGTGCATCCATTGGCAATTTTTTTTTTTAGGGAGATGCATAAGGATGATGAAAATATTCTCACCAAATTTCAGGTCAATATAATCTACCATTTGAGACCTATGGATAAAACAATTATGTTATAGGAGCATTCCAGAATTGCTATAAGAATGATCAAAATTGCTACAAGAGCCTGATTGGCATGGAAAAAGGGTTCATATATTATGTTTTTAATCTAGGAACAAGAGGATGGGTCAACCATAGCAACATAATTCATTTTCCACACCACTTGACCTCTTCTCCACTCTTATTTTCATCTTTGTCCATGAAAATAACACTTTTTCACCCCTTCTTCCATCCCTTCCACCAAAAAAAGGTCTTTGATCCTTGTCAATAGATTACTCATGAATTATTAGTATTTTTAAAGGTATCATCTGAAGGAAATAATCATCTTAGGAGGGTCTATATGACTACTATAGTCAAACACACATTCCTCTAGCAGTCTACACAAACCCTCCAGAACCACAATCAAAAGCACTTGGAAGCACTAGAATGAAGAATTGACCAACATGAAGCATTGAGGGATAAAATCCTTGATCTTGAGTAGCCACAAAAATTCTGCAGGGCTACTACAAGGTCATTTATCACCTCCAACAGCAACAACTTTGTCCACCATCAATAATACCTACAATGACAACATCAATCAATCAAGCACATTTCAACAGAAAAAAAAAATCAGAGTAAATCCAATGCATGGGGAAATGAGCATAATAAGATGACACGTCAAGAAGCCAATATATTAGCCATTACCTTTGTTTAAAATAAGCATGCAACCATCAAAGGATAATCACTAAAATATTTATAACCACCAAAGGAAGCTTCAAAAGTCATCAACAACCTCAATATCACCTGTAAAAACAAATCAAGGGTAAGGCCCACCTATGAAATCCTCAAAACCTCTCCTACATGATTATTTTAGCTCAAGAAATTTTGTAAGTGTATGAAGGAAAATATTTTTTATAGACAAACTTAGTAGCAGAGAAGCCTCGGCCTTATCTAGCAGTTAACTTCACTTTTACACCAATGCACTTGCACATGCGGGAGAGGACAAGACATAAGTGAAGAGGAATTGAGAAAATCGGAAGTAATAATTAATTCATGATTGAGGACAAGGAGTCTAAAGGGGTAGATGAGGGACAACTCAATTAAATCAAAGAACTTTGAGTTTATTTTTCATGGAATGAAAAAATAGAGAAAAATAATGAAAAAAAGGAAAAAATAATGAAAAAATTAATAAAAAATAAAAATCAAAGAAATAAAATTGTACCCACTACCTCTTCGTATGCAAAGATTATTTTCTACAGGATTTGGGTTGTGTGCTATAGGAAGAAACAAAAATACTACAGAAAAAACAGAATTGCTACAGGAAGGAACATCACTCTTATAGGAAGAACAAATTTGCTATAGGAAGCAAATAGAGTGCTAGAGGAGGGAAAATTTCACCCATAGGGAGGCCCACCACTAGAACATTCACATTTAATATGCTCAAGACACAAAATTCCCTATTACAAGATGAAATAGAAGAGTTACAGGATAAAGCATGGGTTGTTAGAGGAGAATCATGGGTTGCCACAGGAGAAACACGGGCTCCTATAGGAGCAACAGGAGATGTTACAAGAATAGGCATCCACACAATAACAAGAGGAAAAAGGTCTCCAAGAACTTTAGAATCCTGATCCACAACCCAATCTAGAATCCTAATAAAATTTTGTTATATCAGTCTTCTTTGAATTGGAAAAGGAAAGAGGCAGAACACATAGATGGATGAAAATTGAAAAATAAAAAAAGGTAGAATATGTGGGCCTCTGTAACATCCCTGGTAAAAATTCCATGTAGTAAAGTTAAAAATAATAACCACGGTTGATGGGACACTTATTCCAAGCTGATTGTTGGGAAAAACATCCTAGTGGATGTTCATTTGGTTTATTATGGCTAAAAAAATTGGCGAAGGAAAATATAAAGGCTTTGGAAAGGAAAAATGGCACATTTGGCACATTTATTTATGAAAATAATGGAAATTAGAATAAAAGGGAGATGAAAGGTCACCGGTTGCATGTGAGGAGGAAAGTGAAGGAAAATAATGGAAAACGAAGAAAATAGAGGCATTTGTTATAAAAATGCATATGAGGATCAGTTGGTACCTTTTGTCAGTGCATTTTTGGAGCTCTCTCATTATTTTCTCTCTCTCTCTCACTCACTCTTGGACACTTAAAATTTCTTGGATCATTTGGCTTGGGAGCAAGAAAGTCAAGAAATCAAGAAGAAGGAGGAAGCAAGAAATGAGGAGCATGAATCAAGCATCTATAGGAGGATTATTGGCAGGTATTGATTTTCATGTGTGTTTTCCTTGCTAGATCTGGTGTGCATAGTATTTCATGTGGTTATTTTATGTCATGGCATGGGTTTTTCCAAGTGTGACAGTTTTTTTCAGCCTATCCTTTCCATATAACCTTGATGAGATGGGTTTCTCACACTTCAGTTTGGCTAGATTTTCATATGGATTCAAAGCTTAGTGGGGTGGATCTCTCAAATGAAAAACACATGGCCTAGTGGTCCCTCAACCAGACTATGGATCATGGTAAATCAACTACCCTAGTAACCCCTAAATGGGACTGTTGGTTGTGGTAAAGCAAAATGGTGTGCCTCAATGGGCCTAGGAATCCTGGCCAGTGAATGTAGGGATATACGCTAAATCAAATAGATGGATTTCTCTCTATTGGGCCTAGTAGTCCCGGGATGAGATATACAGTAAATCTTGGAGAGTGGCTCTCAGTGTAGGGTGTAGTGTTCCCTGGATCATACTTTGGATTATAGTAAAGCCTGAGAGAATAGTAGGCACTCAAATTCCTCATGGTGTAGGTGGATAAATTTAGTAGCATTAATGCTTTTTTGGATCTTTTTTTGTTGGTTATGAGTACCACATTCATGCTTGGAATATGGCACGGGGGTGATTGGCTGAAGAGAGATTTGGCTCAGCCAATCTATGGTCAGGTGGAACATGGGAGTCCCATCCCTGGTTAGTATTTACATTCATTAATGAAGAGCTCATTCCTTTGGTATTTTATGTATAAATGCATTATTTATATGTGTGCTATATTTTTGTTGTTTACATGATATTTCTATTGTTAGTATGCTAGTTATAAGCATGTATTTTATCAGTGGTGGTGTATAGCTCTCCCCATGTTTTTAATTGTAAATGAATTCACATTCTATGTCCAAATATATTGTATTGCATCTAATTATGTAAGGGATAAATTCTTCTTAGAGATTCTTAGATAAGTATGAGACCCCCATGCTTAGATTTGTCATTTACACGTAGTTTCAATGTTTGTGACATGTTTGACAAAATTCCTATTGTGGCTAGGAGGGATACATATGACTTTGTATTGATTTTATTGTTTCTATATCATTTTCTTGTTGTTATTTATCATCATTGAACTTTTCATGAAGTTCTAGGCAAAGCATTGTGTTTTCGGCCTAAAAGGGTGGCTCAAATCCCAAGGATGCTAGCACAAAACTGAGTAATTTGGGCCCTGTACATTGGCATGCAATATTATTCCTGTCGCTATAGCCTCCTCGACACTGGCTTTCAAGCCTATGTCTGTGTATATGAATTAAAGAGGTAAAAAGGTCAGTGTGACACAGGGGTAAGAGGCTTGAATGGTTGGGTTAGCTCCTGGGGGTGTTATTGATGATGTACAAGATTTGTACATTTTTTTCTATTAGTTCCACTTCCTTAAGGTCACCTAAGAGGTTGAATATCATTATAGTAGCCTTGCATCACATGTTTACACTAGTTGGTTGGTTACTTGTGTAGATGTGGGAAGAGGGTATTACAGAGTTGTATCAGAGCATGGTTCAACCCTTGGACTGGATGGGAGGTGTGTTGATCATGATTTTTTGTTGGTTTTATATTTGTTTCTCATAACTATGGTGTATGTGTTTTTTTCATCCATGTTGTGTTGGGCATGGTTGAAGTGGTGTCGCTATAGCCCATGGAAGGGTTGATGGTGTTGTTACCAACTTGTTTTCATGAGTGTATTATTGTTTATGTGTTGTTCTCGCTTATGTATTGTTCATGCACACTTGCTTACATATTGCTACATGTTGTATATCCATTGCTTGTTTATGCTAGGTCCAATATTGGTCATTCTTGTGTGACGTTATATGTTGAACATGTATTGGTCGTTCATGATTGTTTACATATTTCTTACGCTTATGTATGGTTTGTGCTTGTGATTGTGTGTGGTAAATTTTTCATTGGTATGGTTTAGGTTGTCATGCATTAGCTCATGGAGTGTACTTGGTATGGTTATGCATCTATTACTAGACTCTAACTAGCCTTGATCATTATGCGTCGATATATCATGTGTTACAAGTTTATATGTTGTTAAGATTATGTATGTACATCTATTACTCTGATGGGTTGATCTTGCAGGATGTCTCCTCCCCAAATTACACTAAGGTATGTTGGTTTATTATGATCTAGTTTAGTTGACATATTATGTGTGGAAAGAAAAGAGATCAAATATGAGTCATATGAGAAACATGGTGGGCACTCTTCTTATTTGGCACACACACTGAGAAGCCTAAAGGAAGAAATAAGGAGATTGTAAGGAAGACAATGACAAGATCATACATGCATAAGAGAAATAAGTAGAGGTGAACGAAATACTTCTTCAGATTTTGTCAAAGTTGTTGCGACAAGGGACACTTCGGATCAGCCATGGATAGGAGGAAAAAACTAATGGGGCATATGGAAGTAGGTATCCTGGTAGACACAAGTCATATAGAGTTGAAACAGTGAGAGATGGTAGGTAGTTGGACACTCTATATAGGAGGAGTGATGAGTATAGGTACCATTCCAGTTGTGGTTCGGATAAAAATCATTATCCTCAACGGTATCATCCTTACAGGGGGAGCGACATGGGATACTTGCCTGATGAATTCAAGAAAGAAAAAATACCTACTTTTGATGGATACTTGAAGAAACCAGAAGATGTAGAGGCATGGATACTTGGAATGAACAAATTATTTGAGTCGCATGAGTACATAGATAACATGAAATCCATAATTACTATCTACAGTTTGAAAGGTAAATTGAACATATGGTGGGAATATGTGAAGCAGGTCAGAGAAATCAAGATAGAGGACATGACTTGGAATGAGCTCAAGAGGCCTTAAAGGAAAAAAGTACTTGTCAAAGAGGTATTATGATAGTAAGGCCAAATAATTTTATGAGCTAAAGATGGGGTCAATGATAGATGAAGAGTACACAACCAGGTTCCTAGAGCTACTGATGTATGTTCCATACGCTAAGGACAAGAAGGCTAAATTTCATCAATTTTTCATCTGTTTTCCATTAGCATTTAAAGACCGAATTGAGTATGATGAGCCATGGTCACTTGAGGAAGTCTCTAGGAAGCTAAATAATTTCTATGAATATTCAAATCACAAGAACGGGTCTCAACAAGGATGGAAAGGGAAATACCAAGGTAAAAGTAAATGGCATCCTAAGAGATCAAGGCCTCAAAATACATATGAGAAAGAGAATGTGGCACCTCAGAAGAAGTTTAATGCAGCTATACAAGGAAATTTTGGGGTCCTTATGTAGGATGGACAAGTGGTATGTTATGAGTCACGAAAGTTGAATGAGCACGAGAAGAACTACCTAATCCATGATCTTGAGCTAGCAACGATCATTCATACACTTAAGATGTGAAGGCACTATCTTCTTGGCAGGATTTTTTTACTAATGAGTGATCACATTGGGTTGAGGTGATTGTTTGACCAGCAAAATTTGAACGTCAGGTAGGCTAGATGGTTGGGCACGATCAGCGAATTTGACTTCGAGATCAAGTACATCAAGGGAAAGGAGAACAGGGTCGCAGATGCTCTTAAGAGGCGGGTCACCCGGGCTACCAGAAGGCATTGATTGAAGTGAAGAGATTCTATTATTGGCCGAATCTAAAGAAGGATCTGGTAGAGATTTTTTTCAGATGTTTGGATTTCCAAATGGTTAAGACAGAATGTAAACATCCAGGTGGCCTACTACAACCGATTGTGATTCCAGAGTGGAAATGGGAGGTCATTTCCATGGACTTCATCACAAATTTTCCTAAGACAGATATACATCATGATTCCATCAAGGTTGTTTTGGACAGGGTAACAAAGGTTTCGCATTTCATACTGGTGAATACTAAATACTCAGCAAGTGATGTAGCACAAGTGTTTATCAGAGACAAAGTAAGATTGCGTGGTGTCCCCAAGAATATTGTGTCTGATAGGGATGCAAATTTCACTTCCAAGTTTTGGAAGGAGTTTTTTGTCGGTTTGGGAATGGATTTGGCCTTCTATAGGGCTTATCATCTATAGATAGATGGAAAGAATGAGAGGGTCAATAGGATATTGGAGGATATGTTGAGGATGTATTTGATGCATCAGCTGCGCAAGTGTTAAGAATATCTTCCATTGATATAGTTCACCAACAACAACAAGTATCATGAGTCATTGAGATGAGTCCATTTGAGGCTATGTATCGATTGATTAGAAACACTCCCATCAGTTGGAGTGATCCGGTTAACAGGGTATTGATTGGAACAGAGATGTTGGCAGATATGGAACCTTAAATGCAGGTGATCAAGAAGAACTTGAAAGAAGCGCAGGATAGGAAAAATATTTATGCAGATAGGAAAAAATTGTTCAAGGTGTTTCAGGTTAGGGAACAAGTGTACTTGTGCATCAAGCCCAAGAAGATCTCCTTGTGGATTGGATCATGTGCCAAGATAGAACCATAGTTTGTTGGACCCTTCAAGATCATTAAGAGGATCGTACCATTGGCCTATCGACTTGCACTACCTTCCACAGTGAAATTCCATGATGTTTTTCATATTTCATTACTTAAGAAGTATGTTAAATATGATGATCATGTGATTGATTGGTTTGTATTGAAGGTGGAACTAGATGGAGAATTCCAGTCGGTGGCTTAGTGCATATTGAAGAAAAATGAACTCATGCTCCGGAACCAAGAAATAGAGAAACTTAAAGTGAAAAGGAAGCACATTGGGCTTGATGAAGCTGCATGGGAGATGGCGGATCAGATGTGGGTGATGCATCCTTCCTTTTTTCTGATTGAGGCAAAGAATATTTGGTGTGATGTTGATATATGTTTCTCTTATGTTTTGGTGATGTTTTGATATATGTTTTGATTTGATGTTCAATTTCGTGTACACATGTGTATGAATATAAATACCACCATGAGCTATGTTATAAAGATCCAATAATCATTATGGGTGTCATGTTATTATATTTTTCATGTTATCATGTCATGTTTGTTTTCTTTTCAGCACAGTGACCATTGTAAATACTGCATCCAGCTATGTTATAAAGCTCCATGGACAGTATGTTTGGTTTTCAGGATTTTTGTCGAGGTATATGTGTGATTGAACACCAAGGATGGTGTCCCCCAAGGAGGAGGGTTCTGTAACAACCTTGGTGAATATTCCATGTAATAAAGGTAAAAATAATAACCACGATTGATGGGACACTTAGTACAAGTTGAATGTTGGTAAAAAAATCCTAGTGGGTGTTCATTTGGTTTATTATTTCTAAGGAAATCGGAAAAGGCTATGGAAAAGTCTTTGGAAAGGAAAAATGGCACATTTGGCACATTCATTTATGAAAATAATTGAAATTAGGAGAAAAGGGAGATGAAAGTTCAAAGATTGCATGTAAGGAAGAAAATGAAGGAAAATAATGGAAAATGAAGAAAATAAAGGCCTATTCTATAAAAATTCTTCTGAGGATCAGTTGGTACCTTCTGTCAGTGAATTTTTGGAGCTCTCTCATTATTCTCTCTCTCTCTCTCTCTCTAACTCACTCCTGGACACTTAGAGTTTCTTGGAGCATTTTGTATTTGGTGTAAGAAAGGAAAGAAAGAATGAAGAAGGAGGAAGCAAGCAAGGAGGAGCAGGACTCAAGTAGCTACAACAGAATCCTTGGTAGGCATCAATTTGCATGTGTATTTTCCTTTCTAGATCAAGCATGCATGGTATTTCATATGGTTCTTTTCTATCATGGCATGGGTTTTTCCAAGAGTGACAATGTTTTTCATGCTAGCCATTCCATTTCCATATAGCCTTGATGTGATGGGTTTCTCATACTTTGGATGAGCTAGATTATTGGATGGATTCAAAGCTGAGTAGGGTGGATCTCCAAAATGAAAAACACATGGCCTAGTGGTCCTTGAATTGGACTATCAATCATTGTAAATCCACTATCCTCGTAGCCCCTGAACTCAACTATGGGTTGTGGTAAAGCCATACTGTGTGCCTCAGTGGGCCTAGGAATCCTTGCTAGTGAATGGAGGGATATAGTAAAAAGAAAACAGGTGGATTTCTCTTCGTTGGGCCTATTAGTCCCAGGATGGGATGTTTGCTAAAGCCTAGAGAATTGGTGTTGGTGTAGGGCCTAGTGATCTCTGGATCAGACTGTGGATTAGGGTAAAGCCTGAGAGACTAGGAGGAACTCAAAATGGTCATGGTGTTGGTGGAGAACTATAGTAGCATTCATGCTTGTTCGGTTCTTTTTTGTTGGTTATGTGTCCCACATTCATGCTAGGAATATGGCACGGAGGTGATTGGCTAAAGAGATATTTGGCTCAGCCAATCTATGGTCAAGTGGAACGTGGGAGTCCCATCTCTGGTGGGATTTTATATTCATTAATGAAGATCTCATTTCTTTGGAATTTGACGTATAAATGCATTCATTTATATGTGGGTTTTATTGTTGTTGTTTCCATGAAATTTATGTGATTATTATTATGTTTATAAGCATGTATTTTATCAGTGATGACGTATGTCTCTCCCCATGTTTTTACTTGTAAATGGATTCACATTGTATGTATGGTCAAATAGATTGTATTGTAGATAATTATGTAAGGGATATATTCTTAGTGATTCTCAAATAAGTAGGAGACCCGTATTCTTGGATCTATTCTTTACACTTGTAGTTTCAATGTTTGTGACATGTTTGACAAAATTCATGTCAAGGCTAGGAGGGGTCTAGATGAGTTCTTATTGATGTGATTGCTTCTGTATCATTTTCCTATTGTTATTTATTATCTTTTAACTTTTCATGAAGTTCTCGGCAGAGAACTGGGTTTTGGACCTGAAAAGATGGCTCAAATCCCAAGGGATGTTGCCACAAAACTTAGTAACTGGGCCCCTGGACGCTAGAATGTAGTTTTATGCCTATGGCTATAGCCTCCTCGACGTTGGCTTGAAATATTGTGCCTATGTCTATGGCTTAAAGAGGTCAAAAGGTCAGTGTCACCCATCGGTAAGAGGCCTAAATGGTTGGGTTAGCTCCTAGGGGTATCATGGATTGTGTACACAGTCTTTATGTTGTGCTTTTGTCAGTTCCATGTCCTTAAATCACCTAGGAGGTTGAATCTCATTATAGTAGCCTCTCATCACATGTTTACCTCGGTTGGCTGGTTACTTGGGTAGAGGTGGGAAGAGGGTGTACAGAGTGGTATCATAGAGGTTCAACCCTTGGACTGGATGGGTGATGATTTTTTTTTCTCATAACTATGGTGTATTTTTTTGTTACATCTGTGTTGTGTTGGACATGGTGGAAGTGGGGTCACCATGGAAGGGCTGATGGTGTTGCTTCCAACATGTTGTCATGAGTGTATGATTGGTTATGTGTTGTTATTATTTATGTATTTTTCGTGCATGCTTTCTTGCATATTGCTACATGTTGTATATGCATTTCTTGTTTATGCTAGGTCACATATTGGTCATGCTTTTGTGTTGTCTATGTATTCTTTATTGTGTGATTTTATATGGTGAACATGAATTAGTGATTCATGCTTGGTTACATGTTTATGATGCTTGTGTATGCTCTGTGATTGTGATTGTATGTGCTCAATTTTGCATTGGTATGGATTAGGTTTTCATGCATTAGGTCATGGACTGTACTTGGTATGGTTATTCATCTATTACTGGACTTCAACTAGAATGATAATTATCCGTTGATATATCATGTGTTACAAGTTTAAATGTTGTTATGATTATGTATATACATGTATTACGTTGATAGGTTGGTCTTGGAGGATGTATCCTCCCAAAATTACACTAAGGTACATTGGTTTATTATGATTTAGTTTATCTAACATATTATGCTTGGAAATAAAAGAGATCAGAGATGGATAGAAATATGGTATACTACAAATACTCTCCTCCCTATGAGTCATATGAGTAGCATGGTGGGCACTCTTTTGATTTGGCAGACACATTGAGAATCCTAAAGGAAGAAATAAGGAGCTGTAAGGCAAATAATGATAGGATCATATAGGAACAAGAGCAACAAACAGAGGTGAATGCAATACTTCTTCAGAGCTTGTCAAAGTTGTAGTGAAAGGGGACACTTCAGATTAGAAATGGACAGGAGGACAGAACTATTAGGGAAAATGGGAGTAGATCTCATGATAGACACAGGTAAGATAAAGTTGATACAGTTAGAGATGGAAGGTTGTTGGACACTCCGAATAGGAGGATTGATGAGTACAGGTACCATTCTATTTCTGCTTTGGATAGATATAGTGATCATCATTGGTATCATCCTTACAGGAGGATTGATCGGGGATAGTTTCATCATCAATTCAAGAAAGAAAAACCACCTAAATATGATGGCGACATGAAGAAACAAGAATATGCAAAGGCTTGGATACTTGGAATGAATGAAGTATTCTTTGAGTTACATGAGTACACAGATAACATGAAGACCGAAATTTCTATATTTTAAAAGGAAAAGTAGACATATGGTGGGAAGATGTGAAGCGGGTGAGATACATCGGAAAAGAGGACTTGATTTGGCATGAGTTCAAGAAGTTTTTCAGGAAGAATTACTAGTCACAGAGGTACTATGACAGTAGGCCAAATAATTTTATGAGCTAAAGATGGGGTCAATGATAGATGAAGAGTACACAACTAAGTTCCTGGAGCTACTCAGGTATGTGCCATATCTTAAGGATGAGAAGGATAAATTTCATCGATTTTTTAGTGGTTTTCCATTAGCATTTAGAGACCATATTGAGTATGATGAGCCGCGGTCACTTGAGGAAGTTTTTGGGAAGCTGAAATATTGTATGAACTATCAAATCGCAAGAATGACTCTCAACAAGGATGGAAAGGGAAAGACCAAGTTAAAGGTAAGTGGCAGCCTAAGAGAGAAAAGCCTTAGAATACATATGAGAAAGAGAATGTGGCACCTCTGAAGAAGTTTAATGCAGCTAGATAGGGACATGGATCACAACTGCAACATGGAGGTAATGGTACGTGATGGTTGGCTTGTTGGACATGTAGTGAGGAGGAGCTTAGGAGAGATTATCCGAAGAACCAAGGTGGTAGGCCTAAGACATACAGTGAATAGGAGGAGCATATTGTTGGGGTGTTTGGAAAAACATTCCTCACATTTATGCATTTGTGGACAAGAGGCAGGAACAACACCAAGAATCTATCATTGAGATGGACGGTAAGCTTTGTGATCAAGTTATTTCTATTTTGATTGACACTGGATTTAATTATAGCTATGTTGATCATGATCACTTTGTGAATAAGTGTGGCTTGAGTAAAGAAATTCATACATAATATTGGTTAGTACAGTTGGATACAGGTATGAAGAAAAGGGTTCACCATTGGCTAAGAGAATGTGCATTTGAGTTAAATAGCATGCCTATAGCAACATACTTGAACATATTGCCACTGGGTTCCTATAGTATGCTATTGGGTATGGATTGGTTATACCTTTACGGGACCAAGGTAGATTGCTATGACAAATTCATTGATTTCTTGGATGATAATGGGGAACCAAGAGTCTTATAGGGAAAGAAGAAAGCCACATTAGTTAGGATGGTGAAAACCATGCAGGCCAGGCATAGTCACAGGAAAGGGTGTGTTTTATTCATAGTTCATATCTCTAGTGACAAAGGTAAGGAAGTTGACAATGCCAAAGTCTTGAGCACGTATCCAGTTTTGTAGCAGTTATAGGATGTGTTTCTAGGATATGTTTATGAGTTTCCACCTCACAGGGAGGTATAATTTTCTATTGAGTTGGTGCCACGGGTAGCTCCAGCGTTGAAAGCACCTTACAGGATTAGCACCCTTGAGTTGGTCGAATTAAAGTTGCAGCTAAAATATATGCTTGAAAAGAGATACATGAGGCCAAGTGTATCGTCATATGGTGCACTAGTGTTGTTGATGAAGAAGAATGATGGAACTCTCATATTTTTCATTGACTACAGGAAGCTGAACAAAGTGACCATCAAGAAAAGGTACCCATTACCAAGGATTGATGATTTATTTGATCATCTAAAGGGAGCAGTAGTGTTCTCTAAGATTGACTTGAGATCAAGATATCATCAGGTATGCATCCAAGAAGAGGACATCTACAAGACCGCATTCAGGACCAGGTATGGGAATTATGAGTTTGTTGTAGTTCCATTTGGTTTGAATAATTCCCTATTTACATTTATGTGTTTGATGAAAAGTATGTTGTGTCCTTTTTTGCACAAGTTTTTTATTGTGTTTATTGATGATATATTTGTTTATTCTAAAAATTAGGAATAGCATGTCAATAATTTGGTAGCAGTATTGAGGTTATTGAGAGAGCATCAGTTGTATGCTAGGCTCAAAAAATGCAGTTTCTTCTAGACTGAGGTGCACTACTTGGGACATGTTATCTCCAAGGATGGAATGCAGTAGATCCAGAGAAGATAAGGGCGATCATGGAGTGGGTAGCTCCTAAAAATGTAGATGAGGGGAGATCATTCATGGGATTGGCAGGCTACTATAGTAGGTTCATCAGGAACTTCTCACAGATTGCTTATCCCATTACATCATTACAGAGGAAAGATAAGAAGTTTAATTGGAAAAAGGAGTGTGAGGCCAGTTTTCAGCAGCTTAACTATTTTTTGACACATGCTCTAATGCTAAAGGTTGAAGATATGGAGAAGGAGTTTGTAGTGTGTACAGACGGTTACAAGAGAGGACTTGGTGGGGTCCTTATGAAAGATGGACATGTGGTATGCTATCAGTCATGAAAGTTGAAAAAGTACAAGAATAACTACCCAACACATGATGTTGAGTTATTAGCGATCATTCATGCATTGAATATGTGGAGGCACTATCTTCTTGGCAAGAGGTTTGTACTAATGAGTGATCAGATTTGGTTGAGGTACTTATTTTACCAGCCAAATTTTAATTCCAAGAAGTCTAGATGGTTCGAAACAATTAGCAAGTTTGACTTCGAGATCAGGTACATCAAGGGAAAGGAGAACAAGGTCGCATATGCCCTTAGCAGGCAAGTATAGGTAAACCACATACTAGCTATGAGCTCCTATAGGACAGACTTACAAGATAATATTTTGCAAGGAGGTTAGTAGGATCACAGGTATATGAAGATTTTGCACAGGGTGCAGTAGAGTATAGGTACAGGTAGTGGCATAGGTACAGGTACAGGTATAGGTAAAGTTACATGTATAGGTATAGGTGGTACAGGTACAGGTACACATGTACATGATTTGGACTATCGTCTTACAACAAATGGATTGGTTAGATTTAGAGACAGGATATTTGTACTGGAAAATCTTGAGCTCAAGAAGGTGATATTGAAGGAGTTTCATGTGAAACCATAGTCATGTCACACGGGCTACCAGAAGACATTGATTGCAGTGAATATATTCCATTATTGTTCGAATCTAAAGAAGGATGTGGCATATTTTTTAGCCGGATGTTTGGATTGTCAAATGGTTAAGGCAGAGTGTAAACATTGAGGTGGAATGCTACAACCGATTACGATTGAAGATTGAAATGGGAAGCCATTTCCATGGACATCATCACAGTTTTTCCTAAGATAGATAGACATCCTAATTCCATCATGGTTGTTGTGGTTAAGTTAACAAAGGTTGCTCATTTCATATCGGTGAAGACTACATATTCATCCAGCGATGTAGCACAGTTTTTTATCAAAGACGAAGTCATATTTTATCATGTCCCAAATAATATTATGCTCGATAGGGATGAAAATTTCAATTCCAAGTCTCAGAAGGAGTTGTTTTCAGTTTTTGGCACTCAGTTGGCCTTCAGCACAACTTATCATCTCTAGACATATGGACAGACTAAGAGGCTCAAAAGGATATTGGAGGATATGTTGAGGATGGATGTAATGCATCAGCAGTGCAAGTGGGAAGAGTATCTTCCAATGGTAGAGTTATCCTACAACAACGGGTATCAAGAGTCATTGAAGATGAGTCTTTTTGAAGTTATGTATGGAAGGTGTTGCAACACTCCCATTAGTTGGAGTGATCCGGTTAATAGGGTATTGATTGGAATAGAGATTTTGGCAGATATGGAACAAGAAATGCATGTTATAAAGAAGAACATAAAAGCAATGGAGGATAGGATGAAGAGTTATGCAGACAGGAACAATTTTTTCAAAGAGTTTCAAGTTGGGGAACATGTGTACTTGCGCATCAACCCCAAGAAGACCTCCTCGCGCATTGGATCATGTGTCAAGCTGGCACCACCATTTTGTGGACCATTCAAGATCATTGATAGGATCATACAAGTGGCCTATCAACTTGCACTGCCTTCCACAGTGAAATTCCATGATGTTTTTCATATATAATTTCTTAAGAATTATTTTAAATATGTTTCTCATGTTACTGAATGGATTGTATTGCAGGTGGAACGAGGTGGATAATTCCATCTGGAGCCTCAGTTTATATTACAGAAAAAGGTGGTCATGCTTCGGAACCAAGCAATAGAGCAAGTTAAATTGCAATGGAAGCACTTTGGGCCTGATAAATATACATGGGAGATGGAAGATTAGATGCAGGCCATGAATCCCTCCTTTTTTTTTTATTTAGGAAAAGATGTTTTTGTGTGATGTTGGTATATGTTTGGCTTATGTCTTGCTGATTTTTTTATATATCTTTTGATGTGATGTTTGGGTTTATGTACATATGTGTATGAATGTAAATATAGCCATGGCTTGTTTTATAAAGCTCCAATAAGTGGTATGGGTGTCATGTAATTACAGTTCACATGTTGTTATGATTTCATGTTGGTTTTATTTCCAGCGGGGCGATCATTGTAAATATTGCATCGAACTATGTTGTAAAGCTCCATGGGTAGTATGTTTTCTTTTCAGCAGATTTTTTGAGGTATATGTGTGATTGAACAACAAGGAAGGTGTCCCCCAAGGGGGAGGGTTTTGTAACAGCCCTAGTGAAAATTCCATGTAATAAAGCTAAAAATAATAACAATGGTTTATGGGACACTTATTCCAAGCTGAATGTTGGGAAAAACATCTAATTGGGTGTTCATTTGGTTTATTATTGCTAAGGAAATTGGAAAAGGAAAAGGAAAAGTCTTTGGAAAGGAAATATGGAACATTTGGAACATTTATTTATGAAAATAATGGAAATTAGGAGAAAAGGGAGATGAAAGGTCCCAGGTTTCATGTGAGGAGTAAAATGAAGGAAAACAATGGAAAATGACGAAAATAGAGGCCTCTTCTATAAATATTATTCTGAGGGTCATTTGGTACTTTTTGTCAGTGCATTTTTGGAGCTCTCTCTCTCTCTCTCTCTCTCTCTCTCTTGGACACAGTTTCTCAGAGAATTTTGGCTTTAGACCAATAAAAGCAAGAAATAAAGAAGAAGGAGGAAGCAATAATGGAGGTGAAGGAATCAAGAAACTACAGTAGGATTCTTGGCAGATATCAATTTTCATATGTATTTTCCTTGCTAGATCTGGCATGCATGGTATTGCATGTGGTTATTTTCTGTCTTGGCAAGGGTTTTTCCAGGTGTGGCAGTGTTTTTCAACCTAGGCTTTCCATTTCTGTATAGCCTTGATGAGATGGGTTTCTCATACTTCGATTGAGCTGGATTGCTGGATGGATTCAAAGTTGAGTGGGGTGGATCTCCGAAATCACAAACACATGGCCTAGTGGTCCCTGAACCGGACTATGGATCATAGTAAAACCACTGGCCTAGTAACCACTAAACCATACTTGGGTTGTTGTAAAGACATATTGTATGCCTCGATGGGCTTAGAAATCCTTGTCGGTGAATGACGAGATATATGGTAAATCAAAGAGGTGGATTTTTCTCCGTTGGGCCTAATAGTCCCAGGATGGGATGTACAGTAAAGCCTGGAGAGTGGGCCTCGGTGTAGGGCCTAGTGGTCCCTGGATTAGACTGTCGATTATAGTAAATATTGAGATACTAGGAGGCACTCAAATTCCTCGTGGTGTAGGTGGAGACCTCAGGTAGCATTTATGATTTTTTTGTTCTTTTTGGCTGGTTATGAGTCCCACACTAATTCTTGGAATATGGCACGAGGGTGATTGGCTGAAGAGAGATTTGGCTCAACTAACTTATGGTGGGGTGGAACATGGGAGTCCCATCTCTGGTTAAATTTAAATTCATTAATGAAGAGCTCATTCTATTGGTATTTTATGTATAAATGTACTAGTTTATATGTGGGTTCTATTGTTTTTGTTTTCATGATATTTTTGTTGTTATTATGCTGGTTATAATCATGTATTTTATCTATGACGATGTATGGCTCTCCCCATGTTTTTACTTGTAAATGAATGCACATTGTATCTATGGTCAAATAGATTGTATCATAGCTAATGATGTAGTGGAGAAATGCTTCTTAGAGATTCTCATATAAGTATGAGACCCATATACTTGGATTTTTTGTTTACACCTATATTTCAATGTTTGTGACATGTTTGACAAAATTCTTGTCATGGCTAGGAGGGGTCCAGATGAGTTCTTATTGATGTTATTTCTTTCGTATCATTGTCTTGTTGTTATTTATCATCTTTTAAAGTTTCATGAATTTTTGGGTTGAGCACTATGTTTTGGGCCTGAAAATGTGCTCAAATCTCGGGGATGATGGCACAGAACTAAGTAATTGGGGCCCTAAACGATGGCATGTAGTGTTATCCCTACTGATATAGCCTCCTGGATGCTAGATTGTAAGCTTATGTATGTGTTTATGGATTAAATAGGTCAAAAGGTGAGTGTGACCCAGGAGTAAGAGGCATGAATGGTTGGGTTAGCTCTTGCGGGTGTCATTGATGACAAACAAGGTCTATATGTTTTGTTTTCATCGGTCCCAATTCCTTAAGGTCACCTAAGAGGTTAAATCTCATTATAGTATCCTCGCATCACATTTTTACCCCAACTGGTCGGTTACTTGGGTAGATGTGGGAAGATGATGTTACAGAGTGGTATCAGAGCATGGTTCAACCCTTGGACTGGATGGACGTTGTGTTGGTCATGATTTTCTGTTTGTTGCATATGTGTTTCTCATAACTATGGTGTATGTTTTTGTTATATCCATGTTTTTTTGTCCATGGTGGCAGTGGTATCACCGTGGAAGGTTTTATGGTGTTGCTTCCAACATGTTTTCATGAGTGTATGACTAGTTATGTGTTGTTATTTATTATGTATTGTTCGTGCATGCTTGCTTACATATTGCTAAATGTTTTATATGCATTTCTTGTTTATGCTAGGTCACATATTGGTCATGCTTGTGTGTTGTCTATGTAGGCTTGCTTGTGTGATTTTATAAGTTGACCATGCATTGGTCATTCTTGTTTTGTTACATGTTTCTTATGCTTGTCTATGGTTCGTGCTTGTGATTGTGTGTGGTCAAGTTTGCATTGGTATGGTTGATGTTTTCATGTATTAGGTCATGGAGTGTACTTGGTATGGTTATGAACATATTAATGGACTCCAACTAGAATGATGATTATGCATTGATAGATCACGTGTTCTAGTTTTATATGTTGTTATGATTATGTATATACATGTATTATGTTCATGGGTTGATCTTGCAGGATGTATCCTCCCCAAATTACACTAAGGTACATTGGATTATTATGATTTAGTTTAGATGACATATTATTCTTGTCAGGAAAAGAGATCAGAGATGGATAGAAATATGGTAGACTACAAACACTTTCCCTATCAGTCATATGAGCAGCACGGTGGGAAATTTTCTGATTTGGAAGACAGATTAAGAATCCTAAAGGAAGAAATAAGGACTTGTAAGGAGGAAAATTACAAGACCATATAGGCACAAGAGAAACAAGCAGAGGTGAATGCAATACTTATTCAGATCTTGTCAGAGTTGCAGCAGAAAGGGACACTTAGGATTAGCCATTGACACGAGGATAGAACTAATGGGGCATATGGAAGTAGGTCTCCTTGTAGACACATGCCAGATAGAGATGATATAGTGAGAGATGATAGGTTATTGGACACTCTGGATAGGAGGAGTGATGAGTGTATGTACCATTCTAGTTTTTTTTTGTGTAGACATCATGATTGTCACTTGTATCATCCTTATAGGATGAGTGACAAGGGATACTTTCCTGATGAATTCAAGAAAGAAAAACCACCTACTTTTGATGGATGCTTGAAGAAACTAGAAGATGTAGAGGCTTGTCTACTCATAATGAAAAAATTCGTTGAGTTACATGAGTACACGAATAACAGGAAGGCCATAATTTCTATCTTTAGTTTGAAAGGTAAAGCATACATATGGTGAGAAGATGTGAAGAGGGTCAGAGAAATTAGAATAGGTGACTTGAGTTGGCATGAGTTCAAGAGGCTTTTAGGGAAGAAGTAATTGTGAGAGAGATACTATGACAGTAAGGCCAAGGAATTTTATGAGCTAAAGATGGGGTCATTGGCATATGAAGAGCACACAACCAGGTTCCTAGAGCTACTTAGATATGCTCCATATTTTAAGGACGAGAAGGATAAATTTCAGTGTTTTTTTAGTTGTTTCCCATTAGAATTTAGAGACTGGATTAAGTATTATGACACATGGTAACTTGACAAATTCATTGGGAAGTTGAAGCATTTTTATGAACATTCAAAGCACAAGAATGAGTCTCAGCAAGGATGGAAAGGTAAAGACAAGGTAAAGGTAACTGGAAGCCTAAGAGAGCAAGGCCTCAGAATACATATGAGAAAGAGAATGTGGCACCCCAGAAGAAGTTTAATGCAGCTATACAGGGACATGGATCACAGCGGGAGCATGGAATTAATGGTACGGGATGGTTGGATTGTTGGAATTGTGATGAGGAGAACCTTAGGAGAGATTGTTCGCAGAACCAAGGTGGTAGGCATAAGATATACAATGCACAGGAATCACATACCATTGGGGATGTTGGGCAAAGAATTCCTTGCATTTATGCAGCTGTGGAAAATAGGTAGGCAGAGCACTAGGCATCTATCGTTGAGATGGACGGTAAGCTTTCTGATCAAGTTATTTCTCTTTTGATTGAACCTGGATCTAATTATAGCTATGCTAGTTCTCACTTGGTGAATAAGTGTGGCTTGGGTAAAGAAATGCATGTAGAATCTTGGTTAGTGCAGTTGCCTACAAGTAAAAATAAAAAAGTTCACCATTGGGTAAGAGCATGTGCATTTGAGCTAAATGGCATTCACACAGCAGCGCACTTGAACATATTGCCATTGGGTTCCTAAATTATTCTATTGGGTATGGATTGGTTATAACTTCACAAGAACAAGTTAGATTGTTATGAAAAATCCGTTGAGTTCTTGGAAGAGAATGGGGAACCAAGAGTCTTACAGGGAAAGAAGAAAGCCACATCAGTTAGTATGGTAAATACCATGTAGTACAAGCGCAGTCATAGGAAAGGGTGCGTGTTATTTGCATTTCATATCTCGACTGAAAAAGGTAAGTAATTTGGGGATGCATAAGTCTTGACTAGGTATCCATTTTTGCAGCAGTTCCAGGAAGTGTTTCCATCAGATATTTCCATGTTGCCACCTCATAATAGGTATATTTTTCTATTGAGTTGGTGCCAGGGGAGCTCCAGCATCAAAAGAACCTTACAATATGAGTACACCTGAGTTGGTAGAATTAAAGTTGCAGCTGAAAGAGATTCTTGACAAGGGATACATTAGTACAAATGTAGCATCATGGGGTGCATCAGTGTTGTTCCTGAGGAAGAAGGATGGAACTCTCATACTGTGCATTGAATACAAGAATCTGAACAAAGTGACCATCAAGAACAGGTACCCATTACCGAGGATTAATGATTTATTTGATTAGCTGAAGGGAGCAGCATTGTTCTCTAAGATCTACTTGAGATCGGGATATCATCAAGTATGCATCAAATAAGAGGACATCTACAAGACCACATTTAGGACCAGGTATGGGAATTATGAATTTTTTGTAGTTCCATTCGGTTTGACTAATGTCCTCGCTACATTTATGTGTTTGATGAACAATGTGTTATGTCCTTATTTGTACAAGTTTGTGATTGTGTTTATTGATGAAATATTAGTGTATTATAAACATGAGGAAGAGCATGTCAAGCATTTTGCAGTAGTATTCAGGTTTTTGAGAGAGCATCAGTTGTATGCTAAGCTCCCCAAATGCAGTTTCTTCCAGACTTAGGTACACTACTTGGGACATGTTGTCTACGAGGAGGGAATTGCAGTAGATACAGAGAAGATAAGGGCCATCATGGAGTGGGTAGCTACTAAGAATGTAGATGAGGTGAGATCATTCATGGGATTGGTAGGTTACTACAAGAGGTTCATCAGGAACTTCTCACAGATTTCTTATCCTATCACATCATTGTAGAGGAAAGGTAAGAAGTTTGATTTGACAGAGGAGTGTGAGGCCATTTTTGAGTAGCTTAAGCAGTTGTTGACACATGCTATAGTGTTAAATATTGCAGATATAGATAAGGAGTTTGTAGTGTGTACAGATGCTTGTAATAGATGACTTGGTGGGGTCCTTATGCAGGATGGATAGGTGGTATGTTATGAGTCACTAAAGTTGAAAGAGCACGAGCATAACTACCTGACACACGATCTTGAGCTAGCATATATCATTCATGCACTAAATATGTGGAGGAACTATCTTCTTGGAAAGAGCTTTATACTAATGAGTGATCGCATTGGGTTGAGGTAGTTTTTTGACCAGCCAAATTTGAATGCTAGGTAGGCTAGATGGTTGGGAACAATCAATGCGTTTGACTTTGAGATCAGGTACATCAAGGGAATGGAGAAGAAGGTCGCAGATGCTCTTAGTAGGCGGCTATAGGTAAACCACATAGCAGCTATGAGCTCCTACGAGATAGATTTGCAAGATATGATCTTGTAGGAAGGTCAGTAGGATCACAGGTGTATGGATATTGTGCACAAGTTGGAGTAGAGTACAAGTATAAGTAGTGGCATAGGTACAGGTGTTGGTACGGGTACAGGTGCATGTGTTCGTATAGGTATAGGTGGTACATGTATAGGTACAGGTACGTGACTTGTATATTATTTGGACTACTATCTCACAGTAGATGGATTGGTTAGATTTAGAGACGGGATATATGTATTGAATAGGAGTGAGCTCAAGAAGGTGGCCTTGAGGGAGTTTCATTCCAAACCATATTCGGGTCACCCAGGCTACCAGAAGACATTGAATGCAATGAAGAGATTATATTATTGGTCAAATCTAAATAAGCATGCAGCATAGATTGTAGCCAGATGTTTGTATTTTCAGATGGTTAAGGCAGAGTGTAAACATCTAGGTGGACTGTTACAACTGATTTTGATTCCAGCGTGGAAATGGGAGGTCATTTCTATGGAATTCATCACAGGTTTTCCTAAGATATCTAGACATCATGATTCCATCATGGTTGTTATGGACAGGTTAACAAAGGTTTCACATTTCATATCTGTGAAGACTACATACTCATCTAGTGATGTAGCCCAAGTGTTTATCAGAGACAAAGTCATATTGCATGGTGTCGCAAAGAAGATTGTGTCCGATATGGATGAAAATTTCACTTCCAAGTTTTGGTAGGATTTTTTTGTAGGTTTGGGCACTAATTTGGCCTTCATCACATCTTATAATCCACAAGGAAATGGATAGACTGCTAAGTTCAACAAGATATTGTAGGATATTTACGATGTATGTGATGCATCAACATCACAACTATGAAGAGTATATTCCACTAGTAGAGTTTGCCTACAACAATATGTATCAAGAGTCATTGAAGATGAATTTTTTTGAGGCTATCTATGGGCAGAGTTGCAACACTTCCATCAGTTGGAGTAACATGGTTAACAAGGTATTGATTGGACCAGAGATGGTCGTAGAGATGGAACAGGAAATGCAGGGGATCAAGAAGAACTTGAATGTAGCGGAGTCATAATATTTATACAGATAGGGATAGTTTGTTAAGGGATTTTCAAGTTGGGGACATGTGTACTTGCGCAATAAGCCTAAGAAGATCTCTTTGAAGATTGGATCATGTGCCAAGATGGCACCATGGTTTTGTGGACCCTTCAAGATCATTGATGATCTAACTAGTGGCCTATCAAATTGCATTTCCCTCCACAGTGATATTCCATGATGTTTATATTATATCATTGATGAAGAAGTATGTTAAAACCTCCTTTCTATATATAGGAGTCCATGGGGCCATAATGTAATCCTAGTGGGCCACAATGTAATCCTAGCCGACCTAACAATAATAATTTAAGGGCACAATAATAATAAAATGGGGGTTACAAGGGTACAATAATAAAAATAAGGGGTTACACTAACAACAATAAGGGACTATACTAGTAATATAGGGACCTAACATGCCCCTCTCCTTCAAAAAAGTGTTGTCCTCAACACTTGAGTAGCTCTGGGTGCTTCTGTATAAAATTCTCATCCTCCCATGCAGAATCTTCAGTGGGTAAGTTCTTCCACTTGATGAGATACTCTGAAATTGATCGATTCCGTAGTTGTCGAGTTCTTGTTTCCGTGACCGCTTCAGGTTCCAATATGATTTTTCCTTCCTCATCAAGTTCTGGCAATATTGTTTGAACTGTAAGATTTTCACCTATAACCTTCTTTAAGCATGAAACATGGAAAATTGGATGCACTCGTGAAGAAGCAGGAAGCTCCAATTTGTATGCCATAGTACCAATCTTTTGCAACACCTTGTAAGGACCATAGTACTTTGGCGATAATTTATTATCCTTCTTAGCTTGCTTGAGGGACATTTGTTTGCATGGTTGTAGCCGTAAAAATACCCAATCTCCTACATCAAAACTTCTCTCGCTGCGATGTTGATCTGCCTGTTGTTTCATTCGATTTTGTGCCAAATTCAGGTTATCCTTTAAGAGTTGGAGAACTTCTTGCTGATGCTCGATGTGATCTTCCACTGCTTGAACCTTAGAATTTTTTCTTAAAGATGATGTGATGGATGGTGGATGATATCCATAAAGTGCCATAAATGGGGTCATTTTTGCTGCAGTATGGAAGGAAGTGTTATACCTCCATTCAGCAAGAGGTAACCACTTGACCCATTGTGTTTGTTTATCAGATACAAAACAACGAAGATATCCTTCCAAACATTTATTTACTATCTCAGTTTGACCATCAAATCGAGGATGATAAGATGAGCTATGAGCTAATTGAGTACCCAAACAAGAAAATAACTCCGTCCAAAAATTTCCAGTAAAAATGGGATCTCTGTCGCTCACAATAACCCTTGGGCTTCCATGTAGCTTTTGAATTCTATCCATAAATGTAGTAGCAACTGTACTTGCTTTAAATGGATGAGATAATGCACAAAAGTGTACATACTTGGTAAGTCTATCAACTACCACCATGATGACACTCTTTCCTTCAGACTTAGGTAAACCTGTGATAAAATCCATTGAAATATCCTCCCAACGTTGACTTGGAATGGATAAAGGTTGTAGAAGTCCCGGGGTCTTAATTGTTTCCACTTTATTCTGCTGGAAAACCAAACATTCCGCCACAAACTTTTGAATACCAGATTTAAGGCCATCCCAAAAAAATTCTTTCTTCACCCTGTGGTAAGTTTTTAAAAATCCTGAGTGTCCTCCTAAAGGAGAAGTGTGCAATTCCAGAAGAATCTTTTGTTTTAGTTGGGAATTCTTACAAAGATATAAGTGATCTTTGTACCATAAGGAATCATTTTTCCAACCAAATGTATCAGATGTACTAGGATCTTGCTGCAACTTTTGAATGAGTGTCCATACATCTTTGTCCTTCTTCCATTCATCTCTTGCTTCGGTTATCCAATCTGGTTGGATAATAGAAATGACACAAAGCAATGCTTCCACCTCTTCATTCTTTCTTGAGAGTGCATCCGCAACAACATTTAGCTTCCATTTTTTGTATATTATTTCAAAGTCATAACCCAACATCTTTGTGACCCATTTTTGCTGCTCTTCTGAAGATAGTCTTTGTTCCAAAAAGTGTTTAAGACTATCATGATCAGTTTTTACCTTGAAGTGTCTTCCCATTAGGTAAGTTCGCCATTTCTTTAGTGCATGTAGTATTGCTAACATTTCCTTCTCACAAATAGGTTTCTGTAAATACTTTCCTTTGATTGGACGACTTTCAAAAGCAATGGGTCTTCCTTCCTGCATTAAAACTGCACCAATTCCATTTCCTGAGGCATCACATTCCACAACAAAGGTTTTTGTGAACTCTGGTGTAGCTAAGACCGGTGCTAAGCACATTGCCTCTTTAAGATGTTCAAAGGCCTTAGTTGCTTCAGGAGTCCATGAAAATGCATCTTTCTTCAATAATGTTGTTAGAGGTGTTGCTATTCTCCCATAATTATTAACAAACTTGCGATAATACCCTGTTAACCCGAGAAATCCTCGCAACTGCTTTATGGTCGTGTGGACTTTCCATTCCTTAATGGCTTTAATTTTGTTAGGGTCTACTTTAACACCCTCGTGAGATATAATATGACCCAGATATTCCACCTCTTGTACTCCAAAGAAACATTTGGATGTTTTTGCATATAATTTTTTCTCCTGCAATAGTTTGAGCACCTCGTCAACATGTTCAACATGATCCTTCCAAGACCTGCTGTAGATTAGTATATCATCAAAAAATACTAGCACAAATTTTCTAAGGAAGGGTTTGAAAATGGAATCCATCAACCCTTGAAATGTAGAAGGTGCATTGGTAAGGCCAAAAGGCATGACCAAAAATTCATAATGACCCTCATGAGTTCGAAATGTTGTTTTTGAATATCTTCAGTCTTCATTCTAATTTGATGATATCCTGAACAAAGATCCAACTTGGTAAAATAAATTGCTCCATGTAATTCATCCAATAATTCATCAATCACAGGAATGGGAAATTTATCTTTAATGGTGAGCTTATTGAGCTCCTTATAATCCGGACACATTCGCCATGATCCATCCTTCTTGTGTACCAATACTACAGGAGCAGAGAAAGAACTTTGACTAGGTTGAATTATACCCGCCTCTAACATTTCTGCAATCATACGTTCAATTTCGCTTTTTTGGAAGTAAGGATATCTATAAGGCCTGATGTTTGGAGGAACACTTCCTAGAATCAAATGAATAGCATGATCATGATCATGAATAGGTGGGAGTCCTTGGGAGTTTCAAACACCTTGGAATGATTGTCCAAGACTTGCTGGAGATCTGCAGAAATAGATGATTTTGATGTCGGAACTTCTAGTGAGCATAATTGTGCAATTACGCCTCGTTGTTCTTTCTTTAGAAGCTTTGTCATGACATTAGAGCTTATTATCCTTCCTCGCTTCCCTTCAATACCCCGTAATTCGACTTCCTTTCCTTCTGAAAAAAATTTCAAGAAAAGTTCTTGAAAATTAAAAGCTACCGTCCCCAAAGATTGTAACCATTGTACTCCTAGTACAACATCAGCACCTCCCATAGGAATGGAAAGCATTGGACTAGTGAATACATATTCCCCCATGGTTAGCTTGATATTATGGCATTTTCCAGAGCAATTTATAGTTCCTCCATTTGCAACCATCACTTGACATTCTGGTGCTGGGTATAGGCAACAATTTAATTCCTTGGCTACCTTACAATGAATAAAATTATGGGTGCTACCTGAATCAATCAACACTATTACCTTTTTCTTCTTGATCTGTCCTGCTATCTTGAGAGTTTGAGGAGTGGTAATTCCTGCCAGTGCATTACATGATATGGTCGGATTCATTTCTTCCTCTTTTATGGCTGGTTCTTGGTGTGTATCCTCTTCTTGTTCACTTTCTTCTTCTTCTTCACAATCTATGTAAAATAATTTCTTTTCAGCACACTTATGACCTTTGGTGTATTTTCTATCACAACTGTAGCAAAGCCCTTTTGCTCTTTTTTCTTCCAATTGTTGTGGTGTCAACCTTGTAGGTTGTGGAAATCTAGGCGTAGCAACACTTCCTTCTTTATAGAATTGAGTGGTAGGCTTCCTTGTCGCCATTATTTTACATTCAACTTTTCTTGCCAACCCAAATGCCTTCTCCAATGAATCCGGTTCCAAAACGCGAACTTCATGTTGGATGTTATCCTTTAAAGTGCCTATGAAGAGATCGATCCTGTGTTCCTCTGGAATATCAGTTACCCTTATATTCAATTTTTGGAAGTCCTCAATGTGCTGCCCCACTAAACCTTTTTGTTTGAGATTTATCAATTGGCTAAAGAAGGTGTTGCTCTTTGTATCCTCATAATGTGCTATCATTTCCTCCGTAAAAATTGACCAAGTGACAATTTTTTTACGGGATAAAAGCCATCGATACCATACAAATGTATTTTGTTCTAAATGTAAAGTTGCAATGCGTACCTTTTGTGTGTTTTGCACATTATGGAGATCAAAATATTGCTCCATCCGTAGTATCCATGTTACAGGATCCTTTCCATCAAACTTCCTCATATCCATTTTTGGAATATGGTGGTTCTTCTCGCCAACATTAGAGTTTATGAAATCACGATTAACATTTATTTTGTTCTCATCATGAGGTTCTTCTACCATATTTTCACCATTAGGAAACATTTCTTGTATCAACTTGGTCAAATCTTCGATGTCTGCTTTTAGATCATTCTTCATGTTTTTCATGTTGTTTTCCATGTTGTCTTTCATGTCATCCATCTTAGCTTCCATGCCAGCTTCCATGCCATCTATCTTAGATTCCATGCCATCTATCTTAGATTCCACGCCTTTCTTTAAACCATCCATCTTATTTTCCACGCCTTTCTTCAAAACTTCCATGTCATTTTTTGTTGCTCTTTGCGAGAGCGAAATTTGTTGCACTTGCTCTTGTAATTTTGATATGTCATGTTGCCATTCTTCGTCTTCATGAGTCATAGTAGAGCTTTCCAAAGGCTTAATGGGTGTTGAATTATTTTTAGGGGCCATTTTATAATCCAATACTTATATGTATTCTACAATATGCCCTTGCAATCAATTCAACTTGATTCTTCAAACAAGACTTATGCAATTCGGAAAAAAATTACACACCTTTTATTTGCTTTAAGGAGCTCAATATTGAAATTGAATTATATATGTAATTGAAAATATTCGATATCTGAAATTCAGCCCTGCAGTAGCCCTCTAAAGCTTATTTCAAATGCCACAGGTCTGACCTGATTTGGATTCTCCAAGACAAAGTTGTGTCCAATCTCCCACAATGACCTAATTCTGGACTGGTTCAGTAGAGCGAACTTGTACGACTTGCCACGTGTCATTGTTTCATCCTTTGTCTCTGAAATTGATATAAAAGAAACTACAGCTCCTGTTTACTTGCAAAACCCACCTCTTACGGCACTAAACCGATGCCCCGTAGAGAGTTATTGAACTTTTCCCACGATCACCTCTTTGAGATGAAATTCAGGAGCCTGAAAAAGCACTACCTTCCACAGATCATATCTCCAAAAATATTGCGAACCAAGATTTGAAATTTTTTGATGAATTTCCTCAGGATTTCAGTCAATAACCATGAATTTCAGACCTGACCCTCTCGGGTAAAAATTTACAGCGACAATTCCACGATGACCGTTTAGGTGCCTGAAAAAAGACCTCATCGCGAGATCATATCTTCCGAAAATATTGCGAACCAAGCTTCCAAATTTATACATGCTTCTCGCATCTGTCACACCCTAAAATTTCAGCTTCTGAACCCTAGAAAAAACTTACAGTGAAATTGCCACACAATGACCTGTTTTTAAGTACAGCGAAACCCTAGAATCCAAACCTCTGATACCAAATGTTGTGTAACTAGCTCAAAAAATAGAAGAAAAGAGATATCAACGGCTTAGAAATAAGCCACTTCGAGGGGGAAACCTCCAATACATTACATAAATGAACAATTCTTGGATGATACAATTTACAAAACCTCCTTTCTATATATAGGAGTCCATGGGGCCATAATGTAATCCTAGTGGGCCACAATGTAATGCTAGCCGACCTAACAATAATAATTTAAGGGCACAATAATAATAAAATGGGGGTTACAAGGGTACAATAATAAAAATAAGGGGGTTACACTAACAATAATAAGGGACTATACTAGTGATATAGGGACCTAACATTAAATATGTTGATCATGTGATTGGATGGTATGTATTGCAGGTGGAACCAGATGGAGAATTCCAGCTGAATCCTCAGTTTATATTGAAGAACAGGGTGCTCATGCTATAAAAACAAGAAATAGAGTAAGATAAAGTGTAATGGAAGTAGTTTGGGACCAATGAAGCTAAATTGTAGATGGTGGATCATATGTAGGCCATGCACCCATTCTGTTCTGCCAATTGAGGCAAAGCAGTTTTGGTGTGATGTTGGTATATGTTTAGCTTATTTTTTGGTGATGTTTTGATATATATTTTGATGTGATGTTCGGGTTTATATACATATTTGTATGAATGTAGATACCACCATGAGCTATGTTATAAAGATCCTATAAGTAGTATGGGTGCAATGTCATTATAGTTGTCATGTTGTGATGATGGCATGTTGGTTTTCTTTTCAGCAGGGTGATCATTGTAAATACGACATCGAGCTATGTTATAAAGTTCCATGGGAAGTATGTTTGCTTTTCAAGGTTTTGTTGAGTTATATGTGTGATTGAACATGGAGGACGGTGTCCCCCAAGGGGGTAATGGTTATGTAGCAACCTTGGTGAGAATTCCATGTAAAAAAATTAAAAATAATAACCACGGTTGATGGGACACCTATTCCAAGTTGAATGTTGGGAACCACAACCTAGTGGGTGTTCATTTGGTTTATTATGGCTAAGGAAATTGGAAAAGGAAAAGGCAATGTATTTGGAAAGGAAAAATGGCACATTTGGCACATTTATTTATGAAAATAATGGAAATTAGGAAAAAATGGAAATGAAAGCTCACAGGTTGCATGTGATGAGGGAAATGAAGGAAAATAATGGAAAATGAGGAAAATAAAGGCCCCTTCTGTAAAAAATCTTCTGAGGATTAGTTGGTACCTTTTTTTAGTGCATTTTCGGAGCTCTCTCATTATTAACTCTCTCTCTCTCTCTCTCTCTCTCACTCTTGGACACTTAGAGTTTATTGGAGCATTTTGGATTTGGAGAAAGAAAGGCAAGAAAGCAAGAAGAAGGAGGATGCAAGCAAGGATGAGTAGGAATTAAGAGGCTACAACAGGATTCTTGGAAGTTATTGATTTGCATGTATATTTTACTTTCTAGATCTGGCATGCATGGTATTTCATTTGGTTATTTTCTATCATGGCATGGGTTTTCCCAGGTATGCTAGTGTTTTTCATCCTAGCCTTGCCATTTTCATATAGCCTTGATGAGATGGGTTTCTCATACTTCGGTTGAGATGGATTACTAGATGGATTTGAAGCTAAGTGGGCTGTATCTCTGAAATGACAAACACATGGCCTAGTGGTCCCTAAACTAGATTGTGGATCATGGTAAGGCTAATGGCCTAGTAACCCATGAACCAGACTATGGGTTGCAGTAAATCCATATTGTGTGCCTCGCTGGGTCTAGGAATCCTTATTGGTGAGTGGCGGGATATATAGTAAGGCTAAGAAGTGTATTGCTCTCCATTGGGCCTAGTAGTCCCGAGATGCGATGTACGATAAATCCTGGAGAGTGGGTATCGGTGTAGGGCCTAGTAATCCCTGTATTGGGTTGTGGATTATTGTCAAGCTTGAGAGACTAGGAGGCACTCAAATTCCTCATGGTGTATGTGGAGAACTCTGGTAGCATTCATGTGTGTTTGGTTCTTTTTGGCTGGTTATGATTCCAGATTCATGCTTGGAATATGGCACAGGGGTGATTAGCTGAAGAGGGATTTTTCTCAGCCAATCTATGGTCATGTGGAACGTGGGATTCCATCTTCGGTTGGTTTTTACATTCATTAATGAAGATATCACTCCTTTTTTATTTGATGTATAAAGTCACTATTTTATATGTGGGTTATATTGTTGTTGTTTCCATGATATTTCTGTTGGTTTAATGTTGGTTATAATCATGTATTTTATTAGTTATGATGTATGGATTTCCCCATGTTTTTACTTGTATATGAATGCATATTGTATCTATGGTCAAATAGATTGTATTGTAGCTAATGATTTAAGGGATAAATGCTTGATTCTTAGATAGGTATGAGACCATTATTCTTAGATCTGTTGTTTACACCTATGGTTTCAATGTTTGTGACATGTTTGAAAAAATGGCTGTCATGGCTAGGAGGGGTCCATATGAGCTATTATTGATTTGATTTCTTCTATATCATTTTTCTATTGTTATTTATCATCTTTCAACTTTTCATGAAGTTTTGGGCAGAGCACTGGGTTCTGGGCCTGAAAAGGTGGCTCAAATCTGAGGGACACTAACAGAGAACTGAGTAATTGGGGCCCTGGACACTGGCACGTAGTGTTATTCCTACGACTATAGCCTCCTGGATGCTAGCTTGCAGGTAGGTGCCTGTATCTATGGATTAAAGAGGTCAAAATATCAGTGTGACATAGGGGTAAGAGGCCTGAATGGTTTAGTCATCTCCAGGGGGTGTCATTGATGATGTACAAGGTCTGTATGTTTTTCTTATGTTGGGTCCACTTCTTTAAGGTCACCTAGCAGGTTGAATATCATTATAGTAACCTCTTGTCACATGTTTACCCCAGTTGGTCGGTTACTTGGATAGATGTGGGAAAATAGTGTTACAACCTCATGGAGGAAAAAATAAATGAAATGATGAAGGAATTAAAAAAACATAAGGTTGAGATATTCAATCATGAGGGAGCAACTGTAGGTAGAAAACATAAGGCTAAAAGAGAAGATTGAAGAAAAATAGGTACAACTTGCCACTATGGAAAGTATATCCATAGATGCTATACAATGCAAGAAGCCATCCAACTCATATTCCATTTATCTAAGGAAGTGAATTTCATGAAAAGACATACGAGGCATAAAAAAATAACAACATGGCAAGAAGTTGGATAGGTTACTCAAAGGATGAGCAACAGTTTCAGTATGGGGGTATAACGGGCCTAAAAATTACACATAAATTAAGGCCCATCAAACCTTTCCTATTAACATTAAGGTTATATTAAATCTCTCCTTCTACACTTAATAACATGTTTTTAGCTTTAATATGTTCTTAGAAAGGTTTAGAGGTAATTGCATATTATGTGCCTAATGTTATTTATTTTTGCATAATATTTAGAGAATATGGAGTAAATTATGAATTAGATAATATAGGGAATTTATCCCTACTACATGATGGATCAATGTTGGATAATAATTTAATAAAATGTTATGAAATTATTGCACAAATTCTGGAGCTCCAATGACTAAGAAAATCTAAGAATGTGCTCTGTGTCATTTAATGCAGGTTCCTACTGTTGAATACCAGATCCACTATTTGAGGGATTTTGGTGGGGAAAGATTCCTTATTTCAAGGATAGTTCTTCCTCGTCATTTTTTGTAAGCACCAATTCGAATTGGCCTCTAGGGGCATGTATTTCTTAGTCTTCTTGTGGAAAAAACTTGGTATTTAGCAGCTCCACTTTCATTTCTAGCAGGGATGTACTTGGATGGATTCAAATATCGAATTTTGGTGCCATTTTTAACTTATAAATCTTGGTTTCCTTCATATTAATTTGTGTTTCCTTGGGATTTTCCATACCAGGAGACTCATATCCCTTTTGTACAATTTATTTATTTCATTTGAATGTCTTTTTCACTTGCATCTCTTATTTTTACATTTACTATTCATGTTTATTTTGTTCTAGTTTACATAGGTTAAATTATTTAAGTGATATGTCTTGTAGGTTATTTAAAAATTCAAAAGAATCATGAATCCTTAGAAAAAAAATTAAAAGTCATATTCATCATTGAGCTACTTGGATTGGTCTACTAGTTTACAAATCTCGAATTTCTGGCAATCCCTTGTAGCAAAATAGTAGTAATTTTCCGCTATTTTTTAGAACGTGTCAATGAGCTTCATTTATGTTTTATTCCACTTGTATTGGGTCATTAAAAACATTCAAGTTAACAAAAAAATTACCCCATAGAATTTTCACTTTATTAGGTTAGGCATTTCGTATGTTAACTAGCTCCCTGGATCTTGAATTTCAAGATTTTATAGTAATTGTTTGATATTTTTTAGCACATGCTACCATGGGTATTTTGGAGTTATTCCACTTGGAATGGAGTCCTAAGACATCCTACTTAATGAAACAAAAAATCCATCCTATTTTCTTTTGATTTACTTGGGCACTTGGCAAGTTATATCACTTTTGTAGCACCTCCTCTAGCACTATTGTATCACGTGTAAACTTGACCATATTTGCTCCAAAATCTTGGTTTTTGTCTCTTAGGCTTGAATAATTACCTCTAGGCTTCGAACCATGATTAAGAATACCAAAATACCTCTTAGGCCTTGCCTCTTCTCCATTGCAATTCACCTCTGCAGTTATGGTTAGTGGACAGATTCATGACTTGAAGAGCATAATGATGACCTTAATGATTACTTTATGAAGCACCTTGTTAGGGTCCTATATTTTATATGATCTCAAGGATATGGAGTGTTTCATATTTGTAGTTTTACATTGTAAATAATTTTCAAAATGCAAATTATTTTCAAAAATATATATATAAAATAAAATCAAAAGAGGGTATGTCAAAAAAAAAAAAAGAATATGAAGAAAAAGACAAAAAGAAAGAAAATTAAAAAACAAAAAATAAAATAAGAGAGAATAAAACCCCAAAAAAGAAAAATAGAAATAATATTGAAACTTATGCAAATTTAAATTCCACTACTCTTAAATTAGTTTCCTTTATCTCAAAATTCAATAAGAGTGTGTGCAGCTTGTCTTAAAATTCCACAATGAATAGATTTTTGCTCCAATCATACAGATTAATCATGATGGAACAATTCTAAATTTCATGTTAAATTAGGTTAGTGAATAATAATTTCCAAAACAGTTTAATCTTGGCATATTAGTACTTAGGTAGAAAATGAGATTGATTCAACAACTTAATCTGAATCAATAGGAGAAATAGGTGATATAGTAGGTCAGAGTTTTATAAAAAAAGGATATGTGGGTTTGCAAGCTTAAATTCACCCTAAAGAAACAAGATGAAAAAATGTTAGTTTAGAAAAAGAAATGAAAATGAAAGGTTAGGTAGAGTTTGTATTATAGCTTTGAAAATCATGAAAATCTTATCTTAAGTTTGAATTTCAAAGTTATTTCATGCACATGAAAAGGAAAAAGGGTAAATGTTTTATCCTAAGTCTAAATGGTCAAGCACATGAATCTCGAGTTTCGCATATAAATTCATATCCAAAATTTTACCTTTATTAAAACTCCTCACTACCCGATAAAAAATCTCGTCACATCAGATTAACTTACCACCATTTGTCTGCCCATCCGATCTCCCACTCCCTTATCTGAAGGCCCTTACTTCTTTTCATCCCCCCCTCTCCATTCGATCTTTACCATCGGGAGGGGGTATGAAAAAAGTTGTTTTGCTTTTCGGGCCCACGTTAATGTGGTGCCTTCTCATCATTTCACACCCCCCCCCTCCTCAAACAACTTACCGCTTTAGACCCCCTCCGAAAATTTGTTTCTCCACCATACTAAAAACCACAAATCTTCCCATTGAGCACTCATCATATCACACCACCTAAACCATTATCATTGCCAATTAAATTCCTTCCCACAGAAAATAAATCGTTGATGAACTTAATTCACAATGACTGTTAATCCAACGGATCTGTGCCACAATCAACAGGAAATTGATCAATTTGTGTATAAATCCACGCTTAATAAGCTTCTAATCCTTTACCTTTCCATTTTCTCTGCTCAGTACATGTTTGGTGTAGGTTACAAATTTCCAGAATAGCTAGTCCAATCATTATCAAAGCATTCTCTGCAATTTTCGCACCTTGTTCCCAGTACCAGAGCTTTACACAGTCCCAACAGCCATATTTCTCTCAGAAACCCTCACTCACCATAAAAATTGATCCAACCATGCCTACTAAGAATAAGGTACAGTAGGAGCCTATAAATCCATTACTCTACCCCCCGTTGACCTTAATCACATACCTTTGGCAAACAGGGATTATAAAATCCATGAAACTTTTTGTTAATTCGAGTTCTTTGAAATGTACTACTAGATAGAATATAAGTACATTTATAAGTCTGATGATATTGGATGTGGGAGTATAATTTACCCCATTACATTTTTCCCCACACCCACAATGCCCCTAAATTCATCAGAAAATATCAAGCTTGTTATCTACCCAGTGAGAGAGCTATAATTTCCCCTATAGGGGAGATTTTATTCACCATAACTGCCCAATCCATAGACCAAATGATGTAGGCCCCTGTCATAGAAAATGAAACCCCTTTCTCACAGGAAGCACTCACTGAACTATATTAGAAGTTGGATTTTGCAAAAACAGGTAAAACCCTTGAGCTTTTTCTAGCTGAAGATGCCCAATTACCCAAGAAGAATCCACCTTATTCATCCTCCATTTTCCATAATAGAACCAAGAAAATTATCACAGTTATATCCTACCTCCTTTGATATTACTCAGATCAGTGGGTAGATGAGGAAATTATAGGATTCCTTTCCATTTTCTCCACATATTCTAAGCCTTCCATCCTATTCAACTTTAGCCAATTCCTAGCAGATGCCATCCATGACTAGTTTGTCAGGTTCCAAAGAGAAGAGGTGTTTAAATATGCCTCTATTTTAGTATATATGTTTTTGTATTTTCAAGGAGATAGGTTCAAGTTTGCAATGAAAATTTTTGATGATTATGGAAATCAACAGTTATCATATTTTAGACTACAATGGTGATGAAGGAAAAAAAAATCATACAAACAGTTCATTGAACTATTTGTACATCCATCAATCAGTCTTCTAAGAAACACCTTTTGAGCCAAGAATCAGTGAAGACATCAGGAATATTTTGTAACTTTCAGACCAAACAAAAATAGAAGACTGGTATCTTTACCAGAATTACACATAATTGAGGACCTATGGATATGAGCTTGCCCCATATAAGCTTCCAAAATTCCTCCCAATGAGGATTTTTTTCTCTAGAATACATCATGAAAATTCTCAATGCCGATGAAGTCCATTTTGTGTCTGTTAAGAAGAAATCTCAATTCAGGATCAAAACAAAAATAGGACCTTTCATTTGTAACAGCAGGACAGTAAGGGAGGAAGTAGACAAATTGTTAAAGGAAATGAAATTCAACCTTAGTTTTACATGGTCATATGATCCATTAGCTACCATATCCAAGCTAATGGTAGAAAACAATTCTACACCTTACATCCATACACACAGGCCAGAAATTGAGAGATATACTGTAATGTTCCTAAATTAGCTTCAACTAATTGGAACATTAATTTTGCCTTGTTCATTTTTGTATTTAATGATTGATGAATAATTTATAAAGGAGGATAAGAAAAACTCCTTAAATCAAAGAATAAATACATGCCCAATGTGAAAAGGGATAAATCTGGGCCTTTTGTAACAAAATCCACTTGTGTGTGAACAGAAATTGGACCACCTTGGAGAACCAGCGCAGTTTTAGAAGAGGGATCCAATGTGAAAGGGGTTAAGTCCATTGAAGTGGTTTATGGTTTGTGCACCCCTTAAATTTATAAAAAATAAGGAGAGGGCTCATGTAGAGGTTTTTGAAGTATTTTCAAAATAGAGGTTGCTTGAGCAACTCTAGCTCTCTTGGCTGTTTAGCCTAAGGGAAGAGGATTTCCTGTTTAGGAATCCTCCCTCCTTCCTTGAGTAGCTCTTGGGGGAGAATGTACTGAAATGAGCCACTATCAGGTTGAAGAACAAGCTCCATATTCATGAGCAACACTGATCCTGTTGAGGGTTTTGCAGCTGCTATATTTTGTAGCAAGTGGTATCCTAGATCTGCATAGATCTAGTGTTTTGGAGGAGTTCTCTCTCAAGGAGGGTGTCTTGTGAGCACCCGAAAGAGGACCTCACTCTTATTTTGTATTCAAATCTGTATCATATGGCATTTGCTTCATTTTTCTATAGCTACTGTGTAGTCCCTCTGAAGAACTATGTTTTCTACATTGGGGTTTAATGTAAATTCAATTTCTGTGCAAATCTGCTATCTAGGGATTGAGGCTTGCTGCTCACTTTGTAAATCTATAAAGTAGCTACTATTTAATGCTATTTGAGATCTGATTCATGTTCTAATAAAATTCATCTTCAGAAATTTTGAGTATTCTGCAGTCCTGTAGCTTTCAAAGTCAGATCTACACTTGTGCATGTAGTATTCTGATGAAACCCCAAAGGGATCTTGAGGAGAAGGCTAAGTAATTTCCAGATCTGGTATGGATCTGATGTTTCAGTCATAGATCTTTCATATTCTGAGTTTTAACTTACAGTAGCTGAATCTTTATGAAAATAACACTGGAATAGTCTGCACTCTTTTTCTATGCATTGCAGCAACTCATTGCAAGGTTTTTCTTCATGGAAATGTCTGTTTTTCTTTGCATAAACCACATGAGTCTCATTCTGATCTTGCATATTGAAATTTCTGCATAAAATTATCCAAGCCCTTCATAAATTATGCTCTGCAAGCTTCAGCAATTTTCTGCACACTTTAGGTCATGGGAAACTAGGGTTTTTCTTGACTAGTCGGGAAGGAGGAACTGTTTAACTTAGAAAAACGCATTTTTTTGAGCTAAAATTCGGTGTGTGAGTCCCTATTAACCTAATATAACATATTCCAGAACCTTGAACCTTCATTTTACACATATTTTATTATACACCTATTTTAGTGCATAAAATGTTGTTGTTCCCCATCTTTCTGATGATAAAAGCTGAGTAAAGAGTGATGTTGTTCTTTATATTGGTTTTTGAGTGTTCTCAAACATATTCTATGGTAGCTGAAGCCATCATACTTGAAGAATTCATTTTTCAGGCATGATTTTCTGAGTATACCCTTTTGGGATATTACCTCTCGACAAGAGTCTATAGACAGAGTCTGAAAAGGGCCAGATAGCCTATGAATCTCACCCTCTCTTTAAAGGTGACATATTCAATAAATTCCCCTTCATTCAATCTCTGGTTTAGATCAGATTGTCGATTGTTAATGTCTTAGGAGGAAATATCTCACTGATCCCAGTTTGTGGGAGATCCATTTAGTGCATCTAGCCCCATTTGTTTCTAATGAAATTGCATACATAACGCCCCCACAGCATATTCAAGAGGAACCAAGCTTTGTCCTGCATTTTTTTTGTCCATTTTTCCTTATACAACGTTCCTATTGAGCAGTTTGACAATATTCCTGAAAAAGGGACATTACATATACATTAGGGGAATTTTGAGGTCTAAATTGGGCCTCCTAAGGAAATTATAAAATAATAGTGAAAATAAAAAAATAATACTTTATTACATCATCAAATTTTTGAGGGAAAAAAGAAAAAAATCTATTTTTTCAACTCGTATTTTCAACTTATCTCCCAAATTTTTTACTCAAATTTCAAGTTGGACGTCTCGTTGGATGAAATATTTTATTCTTCATCCAAGGAGTACCTATGTTGCATAATTTTGATGGACCCTTCTACATGAAAAATGATAAATACATGAAAAACGTGATTCCAATCACGTTTTTAATGTATTTCTCATTTTTCATGTAACAGGGTCCATCGAAAGTATACAACATGGGTACTCCTTGGATGAGGAATTAAATTTTGCATCCAACGAGTACTCCTGCTCAAAATTTGAGTAAAAAACTTGGGAGATAAGTTTAAAATACGAGTTGAAAAAGTAGTTTCATTATTTTATTATTTTTTAATATTTTTACCATTTTAATTAAAAAATGGTGAATCATCCCCCATGGTTGACATCATCATCTTGAACCCTATTGGTTCATATAAAGTTTATTTTGGTTGTACATTTTTCTTGGGAGGCCCATTTTAGACCTCGAAATTCCCCTAATGTGAACCAACTAGAGTGGACTGAAAACACTCTACAAGAGGCTAAGGAACAGTTGGTTTCTACTTCAACATCACAGAATCCTGTCCCACAGGAGAAAGCAGGAAAATGGATGAGGGAATAAGAGTCACCTTCAGTGACTGAAACTTACAAAAAATAATTCAAAATCATGTGCATGAAGAGGACTAAGCTCAATCCCAAAGTAAACCCAAGAAAATATTTAGAGCAAGAAGTCATCATCATCACCAAAGAGACACCTACTTCCTCACAAGTTGGTGGTCAAAATACACTCTCTCCTACCACTGCGACAACTTCATAGGATCAGAAAAAAGCCATTCATACAAGTACATTTGTCACAGGGGAGAAAGAGAACACCATATTTGATACATTCAAATAAATTAAATTGAAAAATGAAGTTTTGAAGACCATCACTTATAATTAGTTTTGTAAGCAGACTTCCAGCTCTCAGAGTAGACTGTTGTCATCGTTTGACTCTGAGAAAGGTAAAATGCAGATGGCTTTTCTCCAAGCACATATTCCACAGCCCAAGATAGAATCATATTACAAGAAGACTGCATTTGAATTTGATATCAAAGACATACATCCCATTGATAAAATGGAGATGCATAAGCAAATAGGTGAAATGATTTCATCTAAACTCACTAATACTGCTATGAGTTTGTCCAAATTGCAGGTTTCCTTAACCAACATCCAGTCACAACTCAAGATGGAGAAAATATCTTCTATGGTCAAGTATTCAAGGATTAAGTCTTTGGAAGACTTAGTGGTCAGAGTTGGATATGATCCTTCCAACATCAAAGCTGCAGAAGAGGTGAAAAAGAAGAAAAATGCTAACATAGCAGCATTAAGGAAGAATTTGAAAATGCCAGCTATAGAGGACCCTTTGACCAAGGAAATTGAAGAGACAGAGTCTCAGAAATTAGACATGATGAATCTCATCATGGAGCAGAATGCTGAGTTGAGACAAATGGAATCATATATGGAGAAAACGATAAAAGAAAAGGAGCATGCTGTTGAAGTTTCATTGGTCCCTTTTGAGGTTGTACCTCTTATATCCATTCCCACAACCACACCTTCTACAGCAAGTACAACAGATGGAGTAGAAAAGCTAACAAAGGCAATACAAAATCTATCAATCCAGACAGAAGAAATAAAGAAGCTTCAGGATCAAGATAAATTGTTGCAGGATCAAAAGTCTAGAAGTGATAGCTCACATGCAGTTGAAGTAGAGAGAGCACAAAATCTAATAGAAAGGTTGAAGAAGACTGAGAGGGAGTCATCTATTGGAAATACCTTATGCCAATTCAAAGACATAATTTGGACATCTATCATTAAGTCCATTAATGAAATCTGACCCTGTATCCAGATTATATTTGAGTAGAAAGAGTTGATAAAGAAAGCCAATGATGTCATCAAAACCACCAAGGAGGAGCTTGGAGACATGCCAACTACTGCCAACAACATCATCAAGTTCCTAAATTCCAAGGACAGATATGAACTATATGTCTTAGGGAGTTTATGATGGGATAGAGACAATTTTAGAGGTAAATAAGGTTCTTACTAAGAAGAACCTGATTCTGCAACTAGAATAGAAATGCCACAGCTTAGAGATAGTTGTAAATAGATTTTTGAGTAGGATTGAACCCTTAACTCAGAAAGGTCCTCCTTCTATGTTTGTAATAAATGACAAATTGATGAACGGATAGGATTATGTCAAGAAGCTGAATGAGATTTCCAGGGACACAACTAAATTTTCAAATATCAAAGGCACTATGACAGGGAAAGCTTTCTTGGAGCCTTTAAGTCATGACCTTTTCATCCAGCATGAGGTAAACCACATATTTGTGGCAAAACCTACTTTTTCTAAGTATACCGAAGCGGATTAAATCTACAGAAAGGTTATTAAGTTAACTATCCCAGATGAAGCTCAATGGGATAAAAGTGAGCTTCAATAGTGAAAAGTGAAAAAGAACAGTCAACTGCAGCCAGCACATAGGACAACACATCTGCCAGCACTACAGCCACCACAACCTACAAATATGCCTACTCAACAACTGATTCCTTGAAAGGAGTACCAGCATGCCAGATCTCCCACATCGAGCCTATCTTTTGTCACAGTTATATTTTATTGTTATATTTAGGCTAATAATACACTGTTTGTTGAGAAAACATTGATTGTAATTACTTTTTTAATATTTTAGTATAAATTATTCATTGTTTGAAGTATTCTAGGTTGATTTCTAAACATAGTTTGCCTACTGTGCAATTGTAAATTCCAAGTTTTGTTGGAGCATTAATAATACAAAGACTTCTTTCAGGATTCATGTGGTGTAATTACTAGTGAAGTGTTTCTACTATTTCTGTGTTTTCCATTGTTTTTCCTTTTATCTGTTTATCAGAATTTTGAATTGTAAAATAGAAAGTGTGATGAATAAGACATGTTATTTAAAGCACCTTATTTTGGCTTCTTTTACAATTTACATGTTTTCCACTTGAAGTTAGATTGAAAAATACTTAAATTCTGTTCAATCTCAACCGAAATTCACTTTTCTGCCATATTCATTATTCATTTAATAATCTAAAAGAATCTAGTGAATGCAACCTAGCTTGCCCTATTATAACTCTATTAAAAATTGATTCAAATATCCAGTTTTATGTGTTGATTCCATTTTCCAATGTGAATATAAATATTTAATCAACCAAATCAACCAAAAACCAAGTACAATCATAACTAGCCTAATATCTATTTAAAGAAAAGTTAAATCATAAAGAGAGATCCCTCTCTGAAGTTGTCAAGGCTATATCCCAGCTTCCAAAGTGGTTTTGATGTTGTCCTCTCTGTTTATTCTACCAATATTTTAAATTATAGAATGATAACATAGTGGCGACCATAGTGGGGAAAGAATTGAAAGAATTGTAATTTCTTTCAAATTCATAACCCTAACTAAAACATTGTATGACAGAAATACTTCAAGAAGATTGGTTTTCTTTTCACTAGTGTAAATAATAAATGTGTGTGTATTTAGATCATAACTCTAGCTCCTAAAATAGCCTACACTAGATCTCATCTTGATCTAAAGCCTGCAGAAGTTGTAGATGACCCTGAGGAAATACTGAAAATAAAGAGCATAGCAGAAAGCCAAGGAAGTAGCAGTCCCCCTGATACAAAATATTCACTCCCAAAAGACTTTGTAACTCTGCAAGACATTGAGTTTGACTTACCCTTTGAACAAAGCCTATTTAGAACAAAGTCAACCAATTGGGCAGATCAAATAGTAGTAGACCAAGCTACATTAAGAAGAAATTCACATGAAGCCCGGCCTGCTCTTAGTGATATAGACCTTCAAATTATCCAAGACTTTGATAAATTGTAGGGTTTAATCTCATGTTTAGACCTTTCTGTTCATGAATCTTATGTCCAACAATCTATAGAACTTTCTTCTCTGGCGTCTTATGCAGAATCATCCACCTCATCACAATCTACGCATCCTAGATCAGCAAGCCCTACTCCTTGTGTAGTTTCCACAACTACTCCAGTACTTTCTCACCAAGAAACTCAAACTCCTTCTTCTCCCCAATCCTCAACTACATTCCAACCTTCATCTCCACCAACGCCCCAATTTTTAGCGCAACATTTACCTGTCATTCAGCCTCCACCTTTCATCCAACAACCACATCATATTTTTCATCCTCATCTCCCTATAATGGCAGGTACATATGCCCCCCTTGTCCTTCAAGCTCATTTGGCAAACATGCCACAGTATTATCAAACAAGAATCCCTCAATTTGATGGAACTGGACCTATCACTACCCAACAACATGTAGATAGGATGAATTATAGTTTTCACCTTCAGGATGTAGATGAGGAGAGTGTAAAACTTAGGCTGTTTTCACAAAGTTATCATAGGAGAGGTGAGGAAATGGTTTAAAGCATTACCTGCTACTAGTATTAATGATCTACCCGGATTCCATCAAACACACCTTACTAGGTGGGAAATTAAGAAGAACCCTCTTCAAATTTTATCCGAATATGAAAGAATTAGGAGGGGACCAGGGGAGAGTGTTCTGAACTATTGCACTAGATTTAACAGTGTATACAACACAATTCTTGCTAACATTAAACCACCACAAGGTTTAGCCTTAATCAAATTCCCAGATGGTTTTGAGGCAGACATGGCTTACCAGCTTAGAGAAAGAAATTCATCCACACTAGAAGAAATGCAAAGGGATGCAGTGAGTGTAGAAGAAAATATGCTAGAAAAGAGAGCTAGACTTAGGAATTAAAGGAGAGTAACCATAAAATAGGAACCCTCAACTTCTTCTGTTGATGCTAAAATTTATTCCTTAGTTAGAACAATAGAAAGAATGATGGAGAGGATTAATTTGAATGAGAGAGTTGCACCTAGGGAAAATCAACCTGCACCTCAAAATTGAAATCAACATCCTAGGAGAAATCCTCCCCAAATCAAAAAAAGAGAGAATAGGTGTCCTGCTCAGCAAATTAGACCTCCATTTTAAGAGAATTATGTTGATTATGATGGAGAGGTAGTAGAATAATTATAAGATAGTCAGATGAATCTAATGGCTATCAATGATGATGAAAATGTGTTTCTTACTCAGGAATAACAAGAGTTGTTCCAGTTATCCCAAACTGAACTTGATTTTGAAGAATTAGATGACTATAAGCAGGGATTTTAAAATGTTATCATGGAAGTCCATAGACAGTATAACCTTAAAAGTAATAAAACATTATATGCTTCAAACAAAAAGAATAATGAAAACCCTATCAAGAAAAATTTTGACACCACTTAAAAGAAAAATCCAGAAAATGTTGCTAAGAAAACTATTGATAGTTCTAGCAAAAAGATACTTGACATTCCTGCTAAAAATATTGTTGAGAGTACCTCCAAAACTATTCAAACATATATTCCAACCACCAGCCACCAAAAAGAACATGTGTCAAAATAAATTGCTGATAAATCTGACTTTCTGAACTTAAATAAATTTCAAACATCATTCAATATTGAAAATGAACTAGCAAAGTTGAAAATTCCTATCCCTATGGCTGATTCAATGAATAAAAATTTGTACAGAACTCAAGTTATGAAAGCTATGAACATAGGGGAAACAAATGATACTATCAATCTAAATGATGATCAGCCTGAATTATTATTTGGTCCAGAGGTAGATGGTAAACCACAATAAGGAGGAGTTCCTCCATTTTATGTCAGTCTTAATTTTCACGATAAAATTCTCCACAATGGTATGTTAGATTCAGGTGCCTCACACAATTTGATGCCAAAAGCTATTATGGAGAAACTTGGTCTTGACATTACTAGGCCTTACAAAGACTTGTATTCATTTGATTCAAGCAAAGTAAGATGTTTAGGTCTCATTAAGCATCTATGTGTCACTTTATCCCAAATCCCAGCTAAGAGTCTAGTAATGGACATAGTGGTTGCTGATATTCACCCAAATTATGGCATGTTGTTGTCACGCTCTTAGGTAGAAAAATTACAAGGTACCCTACAAATGGATATGACTTATGCAACCATCCCAGTGTTTGGTCAATAGAGAAGACTATATAGGGAAACCTTAATGAAATACATGGTGAGTAGTCAAGAGAAGCCACATAAATACCCCCTTTACTCTATTCACTATGATTTAGACTCCTTCATTCTATATAATGATGGAGATATTGATGCTCAGGTTACCAGTGTTGAAAATGAAATTTGTGAAACACATGAAAATCAAACACAAATTGTACAAAAAAACACTAAAACTAAACCTTTTTGGAACATGAGTTTTGATGGATCTTGTAGCAGAGCAGGGTGAGGAGCAAGTGTCTGGGTCTCAAACTCAGGAAATAATGATGTAGAAGGTCATTCATATAAACTGAATTTTCAATGTACCAATAACATAGCAGAATATCAAGCACTCCTTTTAGGCTTGCAATTATTGAAGAAATTAGGTGCTAAAAGAATTTATGTTCATGGAGATTATGAATTGATTATTAAGCATATTAAAGGATAATATGCCGCAAAACATCCTAGATTGAGAGCATACGGAAATGTTGTGCTTGATTTCCTACACACTTTTTTAGAATATGATCTTGTTGTTATACCTAGAAATCAGAATGTCCTTGCTAATGGCCTGGATTTTTCAGCCAGCGCATGCAAAATGCCTCATCCCAACAGAAAATATACAATGGAGGTTAAACATCATCCAGCTATACGAGATAACATGAGGTATTGGCAGGTATTTGGAAATGATAAACAGATAGAATTTTTTTTTGCAATCCAAGGATGAGTATGAGGAAAATAACATAGACTTAGATTGTGAAGTAGAAAATCAAATAGTTTTACATACTAATGTAGAAAAGCAGTTTGATGAATCAAACGTAATATCTTTGTAGATAAATTTGTACATAAATTAGAATTGCATGAAATTGATCTCGAAAAAGAAGAATTTGAAGTACTTCAGCTTAAATATAATATGTTTCCTAGAGGTCTCGTTCCATTATAATAGATTTTTTATTTCAATGATGTAGAAAAAAAGCCAAAAATAGAGCCCACAGGAGCAGATGTAGAAGAATGTAATATAGGTAGTGAAAAGAATCATAAAATGATAAAACTTTCAAAATCATTGTCTACTGTCAAAAAACAAGAATACATAGCTTTATTCAAAGAATTTGTGGATGTATTTTCTTGGAGCTATGAGGATCTTAAAGCATATTACATGTGTATCATACAACACAAAATCCCAGTCAAGGAAGATCAGAAACCATTCAAACAAAGGCTCCGTAGAATAAATCATGTTATGATGCCTTTGATTGAGAAAGATGTCAAAAATATGTATGATGCTAAGATCATTGTCCCTCTCAGACACTCTAAATGGGTGTCTAATATAGTGCTTACTAGGAAGAATACTTGAGAAATCTGATTATGTATTGATTTTAGAAACCTTAACAAGGTCTCCCTAAAAGAAAACTACCCTTTGCCAAAAATGGACCATATATTACAAAAGGTAGTAGGGTCTAGTAGGATATCCTTGTTAGATGGTTTTTCGGGTTATAACGAGGTCATAGTACATCCTAATGATCAGGATAAAACATCTTTCACTACTCCATGGGGGACCTTCATGTATGTGAAGATGCCCTTTGGGTTAATGAATGCTCGGGCCACATTTAAAAAAGAAATGGATATTTCCTTTGCTAATGAGATTGGTCATTTTATTGTGATTTATATTGATGACATTACTCTCTATTCAAAGACTCGTGAGGAACATTTGAGGCATCTAAGAAGAGTGTTTGAAAATTGTAGAAGGTTTGGTATCTCATTAAATCCTAAGAAAATAGTGTTTGGCCTTGAATAAGGTAAGCTTCTTGGTCATATTATTTAAAAGGATGGTATTAGGATTGATCCCAGTAGAATTGAAGCCATATTGAAAATCAGACACCCTAGAAACATCAAAAAGCTTCAATCTTTTATTGGCAAGATTAATTTCCTAAGGAGACTCATTCCTAAGCTTGCGGAGCTTCTTAGAAATATAACAAACATGCTTCAAAAGGATTCAAAAATCAGACGGAGTATTGAGGCTTGACAATCCTTCGATTTAGTTAAAAAAGCATTGACAAAAGCACCAATGTTGATTAGTCCATATTTTACCAAAGATTTTATTATCTTTTCTTTTACGTCTGAACACACTATTGCAGCTATTTTGTTGCAAAAAAATGAGGAAGGATTTGAACAGCCTATTGAATTTTTCAGTAAGGCTTTAAGAGATGCATCTTTGAAATATAAATCTATGGGAAAACAGGCCCTTGCATTGGTTAAATAAATAAAATATTTTAGAGTATATATTTTTCATTCCCATATTATTGCATATGTACCTAATTCAGTTGTCAAGGATATTTTGACACAGAATGGACCAAATGGAAAACGAGGAAAATGGATTTTTGTCATCCTTGAATATGACTTAGAAATCAAACCTGCCAAGTTGATCAAAGGACAAGGACTAGCCAAAATGATGGCAGATTCTAATTTCCATGCATTAGACATCAAATTTTTTGTTGTGCTGGATGATCAAGAGGAGCATGTGACTCCACAGATCGATGAAGCATTTTTGAACTCACCTTGGTATGAAGACTTGTTGTATGTTTTATTCAATTTAAATGCCCCTCATGTTGTAACAAAAACAAATCCAAGATTTCTAAAATTAAAATCAGTTAAGTTTTGCATCATATAAAATGTTTTATATTGGAAAGATGCTAGTGGTATTTCACTTAAGTGCTTTCTAAAGGATGATGCAAAAAGAAGCATGAAAGAGTTCCATGAAGTTGATTTTGGTGGGAATCTCTACTGGAAAACCATTGCCAAAAAAATCCTCAGGATCAAAGCATGAATTCTTCCAGAGTCAGATACATAATGTAGGTGAGAATTTCTGGAATCACGTGTAGAATGATTGAAGAGCCCATTCTATGCAGGATTCCACAAATTCTCACCTACAAAATCCTCAAGGTTGTCTTTATTGGCCTACCCTTTTCCCTGACATTCATAAGAAAGTAACTTCATGCCATAAATGCCATAATTTTTAAGGAAAAAGAAATCTTTTACCCTTGCCAGTAAAGCCTATTTCAGTTGAAAGCCATTTCTAGCAATGGGAACTCGATTTCATTGGTGAAATTCATCCTCCTTCCTCTACCCAACATAAGTGGATTCTCACAGCCGCAGATTACTTTACTAAATGAATAGATGCCACCACTTTCAGATCTGCTACTGATGTTGTCATTATTCAATTTCTTGAGACCAATATCCTTTCTAGATTTGGTTGTCCTAGAAAAATTATTACTGATAATGCAACAGCTTTTAAATCTAAGAAAATGATTGAATTCTGTAATAAATACCACATTACTTTGGGACATTCAAAAAATTATTACCCTCAGGGTAATGGGTTGGATGAATCCTCAAATAAGAGCCTGGTAAATATCATTAAAATTTTTTTGGAGGACAACAAGAAATCTTGGCACAACAAGTTTGTTAATGCACTTTGGGCTGATAGACTTGCTACAAATAAATTGATTGGTATGTCACCATACCAATTGTTCTGTGGAATGGATGCTATGTTTACATAATATTTAGGAGTATCAGTCATGAAGATAATCCAATAATTATAGGTTAAGCCAAATGACATACAGAGAAGAATCAAACAAACCATTCAGTTGCAACAGTCAAGGGAGGAGGTCTACAACAAAACTCAGGTAATTCAGGAAAATGTCAAAAAGATTTTTGACAGAAGGACTAAAGCTGATGACTTCAACATTGGAGACAAAGTTCTAAGGTGGGATTCCAGGAGAGAATATAAAGGTAAACATGGTAAATTTGGTAACCTTTGGAAAGGGGCATACATCATTTATGCTTTGAGGGGAAATAATGCATTCTTCCTCAAGGACCTGGATGGAGCAGAGTTACCTGGTGGTGCTATCAATGGCAGGATGATGAAGCAATACTTTTCTTAGCATAAAGATTTTTCTTACACCATTGTAAATATCATAGTTTATATTTGTTTGATTGGGTAACTTATGGATTGGAGTTGAACCCTGCATAGAAGGCCCTAAGCCTTGATTGACGAGATACCATAAGTACTGTAACAACAAAAGAAATCAGATGCAGACACTACAAACATTGGATACTCAAGGCTACTGATCATATGTTCTTGACACTTCACATGGATATGTTCCATCCCCAGCTGGAGCCACTGTTAGAGTCCTATATTTTATAAGATCTCAAGGTGATGGAGTATTTCATATTTGTAATTTTACATTGTAAATAATTTTCAAAATGCAAATGATTTCCAAAAAATATATATAAAAGAAAATCAAAAGAGGGTATGTCAAAAAAAAATGAATATGAAGAAAAAGACAAAAAGAAAGAAAAGAAAAAAAAGAATAAAACCGAATAAAACCCCAGAAAAGAAAAATAGAAATAATACTGAAAGTGCTCCAAATTTAAATGCCACTATTGTTAAATTTGTTTCCTTTATGTCAAAATCCAATAAGAGTGTGTGTATCTTTTCTTAAAATGCCATAATGACTAGATTTTTTTTCCAATCATACAACTTAATCATAATGGAACAATTATAAATTTCATGTTAAATTAGGTTAGTGAATAATAATTTTTCAAACAGTTTAATCTTGGCAAATCAGTAGTTAGATAGAAAATTAGATTGATTCAACAGTATAATCTGAATCAATAGGATAAATAAGTGACAGAGTAGGTTATATTTTTATAAAAAAAGGATATGTGGGTTTGCTAGCTTAAATGCTCCCTAAAGAAATAAGATGAAAAAATGTTAGCTTAGAAAAAGAAATGAAAATGAAAGGGTAGGTAGAAGTTCTATTATAGATTTGAAAAGAATGAAAAGCTTATCCTAAGTTTAAATTTCAAAGCTATTTCATGCACATGAAAAGGAAAAAGAGTAAATGTTTTATCCTAAGTCTAAATGATCGGGCACATGAATATCGAGTTTGGCATATAAGTTCATATCCAAAGTTTTACCTTTATTAAAACCCCTCACTACCCAAAAAAACATCTTGTCAGATCAGATTAGCTTACCACCATCTGTCTGCCCATTCGATCTCTCGCTCCCTCATTCGACGACCCTTACTTATTTTCAGCCCCCCCTCTCCATCCGATCTTAACCGTTGGGGGGTGTCTGAAAAAAGATTTTTTTCTTTTTGGGCCCACGCTAACGTGCTACCTTCCCATCATTTCACAACCCCCCCCTTCAAACGACTTGCTGCTTTAGATCCCCTCCGAAAAGTTGTTTCTCTGCCATACTAAAAACCACAAATCTACCCGTTGAGCACTCGTCATATCACGCCACCTAAACCATTACCATTTCCAATTTAATGTCTTCCCACGGAAAAGCAACCATTGATGAATTTAATTCACAATGACCGTTAATACAACAGATTCGCACCACAATCAATGGGAAATTGGTCGGTTTGTGTATAAATCCACGCATAATAAGCTTCTAATCGTTTACCTTTCCATTTTCGATGTTCTGTACATGTTTTTTTCAAGTTACAGAATGCCAGAACACCTAGTCTGATCATTATCAAAGCATTCTCTTCAATTTCTGCACCTTCTTCCCAGTTCCAGAGCTTTACATAGTCTTGGCGACCATCTTTCTCTCAGAAACCCTCACTCACCATAAAACCTGATCTAACCATGCCTCCTAAGAAGAAGGGATAGGAGGAGCATGTAAGTCCATTGCTTCATCCCCCTCTTAACCTTAATCACATACCTTTGGCAAATAGGGATTATAATATCCATGAAACCCTGTGTGAATTTGGGTTATTTGAAATGTACTGTTGGAAAGAAGATAAGTACATTGATAATTTTGATGATATTGGACTGTGGGAGTCTAATTTACCTAATTACATTTTTCCCCATACCCACAGTGCTCCTTAATTCATCAGAAAGTGTTAATCTTGTTATGTACCGAGCGAGAGAGCTATAATTTCCCCTACAGGGGATATTTTATTTACCATAACTACCCAATCCATAGACCAAATGATGCAGGCCCCTACCACAAAAAATGCAACCCCTTTCTCATAGGAAGCACTCACTAAACTATATCAGAAGCTAGATTTTGAAAAAAGGGATAAAACCCTTGAGCTTTTTCTAGTTGAAGATGCCCAATTACCCAAGAAGAATCCTCCCTATTCATCCTCTATTTCCCTGATAGAGCCGAGAAAATTATCACAGTTATCTCCTACTTCTTTGGATATTACTTAGATCAGTGGGCAGATGAGGCAATTATAGGTTTCATTTCCATTTTCTCCACATATTCTATACTTCCATCCTATTCAACTTTAGCCAATTCCTAGCAGATGCCATCCATGACCAGTTTGTCAGGTTAAAAATAGAAGAGGTGTTTAAATATGCCTCTATTTTAGTATATATGGTTTTATATTTTCAGGGAGGCAGGTTCAAGTTTGCAGTGCAAAAGTTGGATGATGATGGAAATCAGTAGTCTATCATATTCTGGACTACAATAGTGATGAGGGAACAAAAAGAATATTCATACAAATAGTTCATTGAATTGTTTGTACATCTAGCAACCAGTCTTCTAAGAAGCACCTCTGAGACAAGAATCGATGAAGACATCAGGAATATTTTTCAACTTTTAGACAAAACAAAAATAGGATACTGGTATCTTTACCAGAATTACATAGAATTACAGATCTATGGATGTGATCTTGCCCCATATAAGCTCCCCAAATTCCTCCCAATGAGGAATTTTTCTCTAGAATAAATCAGGAAAATGCTCAATGTCAATGAAATCCATTTTGTGTCTACTAAGACGAAATCTCAATTCATGGTTAAAACACAAATAGGAACTTACATTTGTAGCAACATGACAGCAGGGGAGGAAGCATACAAATTTTTAAATGAAATTCAATCGAGCCTCAGTTTTACATGGTCATATGATCCATTAGGTACCATCTCCAAGCTAAGGGTAGAAAACAAATCTACACCTTACATCCATACACACAAGCCAAAAATTGAGAGATATATGAACCAACTAGAGTGGACTGAAAACACTCTACAAGAGGTTGAGGAACAGTTGGTTTCCACTTCGACATCACGACCTCTTGTCCCACATGAGAAAGAAGGAAAAAGGATGAGGGAAGAAGAGTCACCTTCAGTGATTGAAACTTCCAGCAAAGAATTCAAAATCATGTACAGGAAGAGGACTAAGCTCAATCCCAAAGTAAAGCCAAGAAAAAATTCAGAGCAGGAAGTAGTCATCATCACCAAAGAGACACCTACTTCCTCACAAGTTGGTGGTCAAACTACACTCTCTCCTACCACTTCGTCAACTTCACAGGGTTAGCAACAAGCCATTCAGACAAGTACAGTGGTCACAGGGGAGAAAGAGAAGACCATATTTGATACATTGAGAGAAATTAAATTTAAAAATGAAGTTTTGAAGACCAACACTTTTAATCAATTCTGGAAGCATACTTCCAGCTCTGAGAGTAGACTGTTGTTAGCCTTTGACTCTGAAAAAAGAAAAATGCAGATGGCTTTTCTCCAAGCACAAATTTCATAACCTGAGACATCAATAGATTACAAGAAGACTGCATTTGAATTTGATATCAAAGAGATATATCCCATTGATCAAATGGATATGCATAAGCAGACAGGTGAAATGATTTCATCTACACTCACTAATACTGTTATGAGTTTGTCCAAATTGCAGGTTTCCTTAGCCAACATCGAGTCACAGCTCAAGATGGAGAAAATATGTTCTATGGCCAAGGATTCAAGGATTAATTCTTTGGAAGACTTAGTGGTCAGAGTTGGATATGATCCTTCCAAAATCAAAACTGCAGAAGAGTTGATAAAGAAGAAAAATGTTGACAAAGCAGCATTAAGGAAGCAGCTGAAAATGGCAGCTACAGAGGACCCTTTGACCAAGGAAATTGAAGAGACGAAGTCTCAGAAATCAGACATGATGAAGCTCATTATGGAGTAGAATGCTGAGTTGAGATAGATGGAATTAGAGATGGAGAAGATGATAAAAGAAAAGGAGCAGGCTGCTAAAATTTCAATGGTCCCTTCTACAACAAGTACAACAGATGGAGCAAAACAACTAACAAAGGCAGTGCAAAATCCATCAATCCAGACATAAGAAATAAAGAAGCTTCAGGATCAAGTTAAATTGTTGTAGGATCAGAAGTCTAGAAGTGATAGCTCACATGCAGTTGAAGCACAGTGAGCACAAAAGCTAATAGAAAGGTTTCAGAAGTCTGAGAGGGAGTCATCTATTGGAAATACCTTGGGCCAACTCAAAGAGATAATTTGGACAGATATCATTGAGTCCATTAATGTAATATGGCCCTATATCCATATTATATTTGAGTAGAAAGAGTTGATAGAGAAAGCTAATGATTCCATTAAAATTATCAAGGAGGAGCTTGGAGACATGCCAACTATTGCCAACAACATCATCAAGTTCCTAAATTCTAAGAACAAATATGAACTGGATGACTTGGGAGTTGATGACAGGGCAAAGACAATTTTAGAGGTAAAGAATGTTCTTACTAAGAATAACCGGATTCTACAGCTGGAAGAGAAATGCCATATCTTAGAGATAGTTGTAAACATATTTTTTAGCAGGATTGAACCCTTAACTCAGAAAGGTCTTCCTTGTATGTTTGTAATAAATGACAAATTGATGAACAAACGAGATTATGTCAAGAAGCTGAATGAGATTGCCAGGGACACAACTAAATTTTAAAACATCAAAGGCACTATGATAGGGAAATCATTCTTGGAGGCTTTAAGTCGTGACCTTTTCATCCACCATGAGGAAAACCACATATTTGTGGTAAAACCTACTTTTGCTAAATATACCGAAGTGGATGAAATCTACAGAAAGGTTATTAAGTTAACTATCCCAAGTGAAGATCGATGGGATAAGTTAAGTGAGCTTCAATAGTGAAAAGTGAAAAAGAACAGTCAGTTGCAGTGAGCACATAGGAAAACACATCTACCAACACTACATCCAACGCAGCCTACAAATAGACCTACTTAGCAACTGATTCCTTGAAAGCAATGCCAGCATGCCAAATCACCCACATCGAGCCTATCTTTTGTCACAGTTAGATTTTATTGTTAGATTTAGGCTAATAATACACTGTCTGTTGAGACAACATTGATTGTAATCAAATTTGTAATATTTTAGTATAAATACTTCATTGTTTGAAGTATTCTAGGTTAATTTCTGAACATATTTTGCCTACTGCGCAATTGTAAATTCTAAGTTTTGTTGGAGCATCAATAATACAAAGACTTATTTCAGATTTCATGTGGTGTAATTACTGGTGAAATGTTTCTATTGTTTATGTGTTTTCCATTGTTTTTCCTTTTATCTGTTTATCAGAATTCTTAATTGTAAAACATAAAGTGTGATGAATAAGACATGTTATTTAAAACACTTTATTCTAGCTACTTTTACAATTTAAATGTTTTCTACTAAAAGTAAGATTGAAAAATACTTAAATTATTTTTAGTCTCAACTGAAATTCACTTTTCTACCATATTCATTATTCATTTAAAAATCTAAAAAAATATAGTGAATGCAACCTAGCTTGTCTTGTTATAACTCTTTTATTTTTTTATGTCTTCTATGTAATTATATTTAACTAATTTTGAATATTGAGAAAAATATCTCTGCACCAACTCAAAATTTTAAAATTCCAAGAGAATGAAGCAAATATTTTCCTCGGCTGAAATAGAAGGTCGAGAGAAGTTTTTATGAAGCCGATTCTTTGAAGAAAGCAAGTCAGAGAATTTTAAGAGGCCAAGAGGACGAAGCACATCATTTCCTAAGCTAAAATAGAAGGCCGAGTGAAGGTTTTATAAAGCCTGCTATGCGAATAAGGTAAGTCAAATAATTTTAAGAGGCCAAGAGGAAGAACAAGATCATTTCCTCAGCGAAAAGAAAAGGCGGAGAGAAGTTTTTTTATTAAAAAAAGAATTGAGTGACGGTCGCACCCATCCAGAAATACCAAGTACGTTGAACAACAAAAGTTACAAAATTGTTAATTTTTTGTGTTTCAACACAAATTTCCTGTGTCGAAAAATGTGATGACCGCACCGTAAGGTCAAAAGTGTTCCTTTTAAGTCTTAAAGGCAAAGCTATTGTATCGACGGTACTGAAAGAAACACGTCGAAGAATTTTTTAGAGTGATGTTCCAGCAACAAACGTGTTATAGTCAAGCTATAAGTCAAAATATTTTTTAAAAATGGGTGCTTTATCCAAGGTTTTAAAACAATGGAGATTTTTTGTATTAAAATAAAAATGGCTTACATGAATTTTGCTATAAAATGAAAAACGGATTCTGTGAGTGTTTTCAAACAGGCTAATTTTTTTTGAAGGGATTTTTTTTAAAAAGGCCATTGCTCCAATGTGTTTGTTTTTTTTTTTTTTTAAACAAATGATATTCAATTTTATTTTTTTTAAAGAGGGTGTATTAAAAATAAAGGAGGCATTGCTCAAATCAGTTATGGGCATTGTAATATTTTTTTTAGAGAAATGATTTATGAAATTTTTTATGAAAGTCTCACTCTTATAGAGACTTTGTACACCCATGTTTTTTGCAGAATCCAAAAAACAGAGAAGCCATCACAGAGATGCAACTGCAGACAATCGTTATGTCTACAAGTCGATTTTCTTGTTTAGTCGCAATCAATCAACACTTAACAAATGGGAAAAGTCAAGAGGCTAAGAAATTCGAAGTAACAGCGAGAGGCACGTGAAGCTCTTTTGAAATATTTTGTAGTGAAAAGGGAAAAGAACACCTTCACATTGAAATGCATAAAAATAATATGTATATGAGAGCATTTTACCCCTCATTGCAAATGAAAAGTCATCAAAAGAAGCTTGGGATACCGTTGAGAGGAATTTTGGTGTAAGGAGGAGTGATCAAGTTGAAGATGAAGAGTTTGGTGAATCCCACTGTGTTCAGCCACAAGTGGATGATGAGTGTGAATAATTTGTAGAATAGGTAGAGAAATCACACAAAAAGTTTCCTCAATCCTAGTGTGCACAACCACAAGTGGATGATGATTTGGTGAATCCAACAACAGTGCTTACTGGCGACAATGAAGTTGTCATTGAGGTAGTGACCGTTATAGTGAATTCAACAATTAAATTTGTTGATGTTAAGCTTGACGAAGAGAAGTTGAGTAATCATGAATCATTTCATATGATGCAACAAAAACATCTAATTGATAAACTGATATTTGGTGAGAGAAGCCCACTTGGTCATCAAAACCAATTGGAAGAAAACTCAGTAAAGAAGTGAAAGCAACAAAGGAAGAAAAGAAAGAACAAAGAGAGAAAACTATCATTGCAAAGCAGAAATAACATAACCAATATTGTTTTGAAAATAATTTTAATCCTAACATTGATTTCTATTGTGTAGGTAAACAAGACGATTATGAAGAAGAGATAAATTTCCTTGAAGCAAGGCTTACAACACAATTTTTTGATAAAGTATGTAGAGAAGTTGCAGAAATTAATGTTGAAGACAATAATGAAATTTCCATGTATTGGAGTCCCGAAGATATGAAATTTATTATGAAATTATGTTGTAGCAACAGAATGATGATGAAAATAACACTATAGAATATGAGATGTGACATCAGTCCACATACAAGCCTATTTTTGAAGAAATTGAAGACATGCTTAGACAACATGAAACAATGGAAGATATGCAACAAAAAATGAAGAATACGAAATTTGAAGCCTACAACAAAAAGAAAAAGTTGAAATAATTTAGAGGCTACAAGATCTAGAAGAAAATGAAATCTAGTTGATGTCAATTTAAAAAATATATATATAAGCCTAGTTGAGACTTAGACTAGCAGGGACCTTAGTTTAAATTTTTGTGGTTGTAATTAAGGGGGGGTGTTGGAAAATCTAATTCCAACCAACTTCTAGGTGTCATAACCGTCCATCCAAGTTTTCTAGTTAGTTTGAGATCAATCTAGTTCGGTTAAGTTCTAGTCTAGTCTCACTACAATAAATTATTATTGATGTCTCATATGTAATTCTATTTAACTTATTTTGAATATTGAGAAGAGTATCTTAGCTCCACATTTTTCATTCTTTAATAAGTGATCTGCCCCTAAAACTTATATGGCTTCCTTTTACTTCTCAGGAGATGTGTCAATTGCAACCCAAAATCATTGCCAATATTTTCATGAAACGTAACATTCCCAACTAGTACTTTCATATAATGAATTAATTTCACAGCTTTCACATATTGAAAAAGTTCATGATTTCATGTCCACTCGATCTATTCTTCCATATGTAGAAAACATTCAGTATAAATTTGATTCCCAAGTGTCTTACCCAAAATTGTCACAAAACACAGGCCACATCTTGAAATTCTCGATGTCGACCACGAATTCTTACTAACTTTATAGTTACCTGTCATACTAATTCACCATATTTCACTAGAGCGCCACACCAACAAACGCAAGTATCAATACCATAGGCTCCACTTCATCTGCAATTGCACCACACTTTAACACTAGACATGGTTGATTCTTTTAATTTTGAATAATCAGATTTCCCCCCTCCTTTATTACATCAACCTTTTCATTTATAGTAGGGAAAATGATTATCCTAGTATCATCGCCCACAAGGAAAATTGCATTACATTTGGAAAACCTAGGAGCCATTACGACATGCCTTCCCCAACGCCAAATTTAAACTCACGAAATTCATGACCTATGTATACCCCATGTTTTCCAGCTGCAGTGACAAAGAATGAAGAGAAAACGTGGAGAAAACATTTTCTCTTCTCAATATTATCAATAGTTAAATAGATTACATAGGAAACATCAACAATAAATGACTTGAGTGAGACTAATCTACATCTCAACCGAACTGGATTGAACTCTAACTAATTGTGACACTTGGATGGACAGGTAGGACACCTAGTAGTGTTGGAAATACTAAGAGGGGGGTGAATCAGTATTTCTTTTCAATTGTTAATTATTGCCAGTTAGATTCTTCACAATTAAAGACAGAGAGGTGTATAATGATAATATTAAGGATTAATAAGAATTTCAATTCCCTTTCTAATAATAGTATACAATAGATGAGTGAGGGCACCAACCCTTTTAATGAAATAGGCACCAACATGTTGCCAAGCACCAACTTGGACTTTTATGAGGCTCCGACCTTTAGGGCTTTGACCCTATCTTCTCAAGGCACCAACCTTGTGTTTAGGAGCTCCTACTCTAAGGACACCAATCATTCTTTGCTTCTTTATTAGATGATTGATTCAAAGATGCTCCATTGCACCAATCTTCACCATATTGCACCAACTATTCTGCATCAACTTCCTTTTCAAATCTGCTCCAAAGTATTGTACCAATACTTCTGCACCCCACTAAGATTTCAACACCAGACTGTTCCAAGACTACTGCATCACAGCTATACTGAGACTTCACGAGTGTACTTACTCTAGGTTATGATGATTCTTCTGCACCATAGCTTTACCAAAGTTTTGCACCACACAACACAAATAGTTCTCCACTATCTAGAGCTTCTTTTACCAAGGCACAGGTCCGAATTCTGAAGGAATGCCACAAGTCCAATGTCAACAGTTCGATGTACCCACACTTCTATAACATAGATCTGAAGTTTCTAAATTATGGGTCTGGTCTAAGTCTACCAACAACAAATATACCAAACTCTTGAGACTGTAATGTATGTTTGAAACTTTGTTTTTACAATTCCAAAGTCTTGTATTTGTCCTGAGTTATTAGTCCTCCAGCAACCATACTTTCCACGCATCTAAGGGTTTGTATCAGACTTTCGAGTCTTATGTCCAAACGAACAGAGTTTGATTTTACTGTTTTAAAGTCGTGTAGGTGTATTCTGCCCCTCAACAAGAGATATGAGCCTTAAAATAATTCGGTCCTGAGCATATATATATAACTGTAAATCTTTGGTCCTAGTTAGGACTTTTAGTCAACCCTTAACGGCGTGCTTCAAAAACAGCTATATTCTTCCACTAGTATTACTGATTCGAGGACACTATTTCAATTATAGTCTGTTTAACCCAAAACAAATTTTGATATGATGCCTCCTTCAGTTCATGAGTTGTGAACTTATCTTCACCATTCTGTATTTTCTTAACCGAATTACATGAGTAGAAAACAAGGTCTTATGGTCTTATTAATATGCATCATGTTGTGAAAAATGAAGGGACGTGACCTTTATAGTAGGCCGACTTGTCCTAGAAGGATGATGTCGACTCACAGACTAGAAATTATATTTTAACTTAAAAAATTCAATAACTCTCAAACCGCGTGGAGTTTTGGGCTGAGTAGTAGCTCGTTGGAAAGCTAAAATTATTCTCTTTCAGATGGTGGAGGTCTCATGAAATAATTTTGCCTCAAAGGTATTAGAAAAGATGTTTTTAATGTGTTGAGAGCAGAAATAGAATGAAGAACCTCTTCATTGATTCCTTTGACTTTGCTTCCTCATGATTCCCTTTATTATGCTTGCTGGTCATGGATATTGACATCAATGACAATTAGACTAACAATCTCCCCCTTTGTCATTGGATGGCAATATTTTTCTTCTCTCCCCCTTTGACATCAATAGCAATGGGGTGCCCATGTGCTCCCCCTGCCATGCTGCTCCCCATATCATACTGTACCCCTCGACATGTTGTTTCATTTAATGTGATGCAAGAGCAATGACCCCCATATTTTGGCGAAGATAATCAAATTCTTCTTATGGAAGGGGTTTTGTAAATATATCAGCAATTTTCCCTTTTGTATTGACGTATTCCAACCTGATATTGTGTTCAACAACTTGTTCATGGAAAAGTGGTATTTGATTGGAATATGTTTGGTCCTTGAGTGTATCACCAGATTCTTTGAAAGACTGATGGCGCTAGTATTGTCACAAAAAATAGTAACTGGTTGCTTAGTTTCTATGTTGACATCCTTCAAGGCTTCCTTCATCCATAGAATTTTTGTACAACAATCAGCAGCAACTATATATTCGACTTCAGCTGTAGAAAGGGATATAGAGGATTGTTTTTTGTTGAGCGAGGATACAAGACAATCTCCCATAAAGAATGCATTTCCAGTGGGGTTTTTTCAATCATCCACGCTTCCGGCCCAATCAGCATCAAAGTAAGCTGTCACAATAAGAGTTGAACTCTTAGGATACCAAAGACCGAAATCAATCGTTCCTTTCAAATATCTGAGAATTCTCTTCACAACTGCTAGATGGGATTGTTTAGGACTTGACTGAAATCTTTCTACCATTCCTACTTCTTGCATAATATCTGGTCTTGTAGTATTTAAGTATAGGAGAGCTCCAATTATTGATCTGTAAAGAGTTGCATCTATGAGAGGGGTATCATCATCTTTGCTTAATTTACAATCTGTGGTCATCGGTGTGCTCATAGGTGCACAATCTTCCATCCCATATCTTTTGAGCATGTCTTTAAGATATTTTTCTTGAGATATAAACATGCCTGCAGAGGTTTGACATATTTGAAACCCAAGAAAGTAAGACAACTCACCAATCATTGACATCTCAAATTTTTTGGACATTTTTAGAGAAAATTCATGGCTCATTTCTTCATTATTGCTAGCAAAGATTAGATCATCAATGTAAACAAGAGTGATCAGAAGTTTTTCCTTGTCCATCTTCATGTAGAGATTGCTACCTGCCACTCCCTTTTTGAAACCCTCTTGTAGCAAATAGTGATCCAACTTTTCATACCATGCTCTAGGGGCTTGTTTTAATCCATACAAGGCCTTTTTTAGTTTGAATACAAAGTCTTTTCCTTCAGCAAGATCAAATCCTTCTTGTTGTTCCATGTAAACTTCTTCCTTGATATCTCCATTCAGGAATGTTGATTTTACATCCATTTGATAAACCTTGAATCCTTTTGAGCAAGTAAATGCTAAAAACATTCTTATGGATTCCATTCGAGCTACTGGTGCAAGGTTTCTTCGAAGTCAATTCCTTCGATTTGCGAGTATCCTTTGCAGACAAGTCTGGCTTTATTTCTAATGATTTTTCCATCTTCATTCATCTTGTTTTTGAATACCCATTTTGTTGCAATTATATTTTTATCTTTTGGGTGAGGTACCAGTTCCCAAGTCTCATTTTTTTTTTTTTATTTGAGACATTTCTTCTTCCATGGCCTTTATCCAATAAGGATCTTTGCTTGCTTGGGAAAAAATTTCAGGTTCTATTAAATATAATAGAGCCACATCATCTTTTCTTGGGGTGCTAATCATCCTTCTTCGAGTTTGGATTCCTTCATCTATATTTTCGATGACCTGTTCTTTCAGATGATATCTTTGAACAAACTTGATCTTAGAGGGAGTTTGTGAAGATTCACTTTGAGGTTCACTTTGAGGTTCTTCATTCCCCTCTTATTTTTCAGGTTCTTCTTCTTCACTTTTTTCAAAGAAAGGCTCAACTTCATGATCTTCAATTCTTTTTTCTGGAAGGCCTTCATCAATATTCACATCAATGATTTCCATTACTCTTCGTAGACGATTGTTGTAACATTTGTAAGATTTTCTCCTAGTGGAGTATCCAATAATATTCCAGATTGTTGTAACATTTGTAAGCTTTGCTCCTAGTGGAGTATCCAAGAAATATTCCTTCGTCAACTCTAGAATCAAATTTACCTGGTGAGTCATCATTTATTTTTATGAAACATTTGCTTCCAAAACCCTGAAATATTTTATTGAAGCAGGTCTTCCTTTCCATAATTCATAAGGAGTATTTTCATTATTAGGTCTTATTTGAGTTTGATTTAAGGTAAAAACTGTGGTTCCAACTGCTTCTCTCCAAAATTTTGGTTGCAAATCCGCTGCTAGTAGCATTGTCCTTGCCATTTCTTGAATGGTTCGGTTCTTTCTTTCAACTACTCCATTTTGCTGGGGTGTCCTAGAAGTAGCGAGTTCTCTTTCGATTCCATGCTCTTTATAGAATTCATCAAATTCTTTTCAGGTGAATTCTCCTCCTCCATCCGTTCTAAGGCATTTAATCTTAGAATATTTCTCATTCTCAATGAGAGCCTTAAGATTCTTAAAACATTCAAATGCTTAGGATTTATATTTTATGAAATATATCCACATAATTCTAGTATAGTCATCAACAAATAGAGCAAAGTACCTTTCACCTTGAAGAGCTGGAGTTCTAGTTGGCCCACACAAATTTGCATGAATGATTTCCAAATTTTTTGTTGTTGAGAACTCAGTTTTGTGGCTAGTTCGGGTTTGCTTTCCATGTTGGCATGGGCCACATACAACTTGATTTGGTTTGCACATTTTGGGAATATCCCTTACTGCATTAATTTTGTTGATGTTGACTAGGTTATCAAAACTTGTATGTCCCAATCGCTTGTGCCATAACCAACTTTCATCTTTTTTACTTAAGTAACATTTATCTTCCTAGATTCTACTAAGAATATAAACATTATCTGGTGTTCTTAATCCTTTCGCTGCAAGTTCTCCCAAGGAGGAGTCTCCTATTTCACAATTTTTTGTACTAAAGACAACATTATGTCCTTGGTCACAAATCTGGCTAACACTTAAGAGATTGTGTTTGAGCCCTTCTACCAGCAAGGTATTTTGAGCCTTTCCTAGTCCATTGACAAGAGTAGAAGTTCCTTTTCCAGTGATTTTAGCGGATCCACTTCCAAAGGATACATTTCCATTTTTCTTGTTCAATGAGATAAACTTCTTTTGGTCACCTGTCATATGTCTTGAGCATCCACTATCCACGAACCAATGATTTCTTCATTATGAGCACATAGAGCTAGGCCACATTTATCAGTTTTGAGATTTATGTTTTTAGCTTTCTCCCTTTTGAGAGGGAAATTTTGTTCATTATGATCATAATTATCACATAATGAGCAAGACGGATCAAACTTAGCCAAAGGTCAAAGGAATTGTAAGTTTTGATTTTTCCTTTCTCTTTAGAACCACGTAATTGGTTTGTTTGATCATTCAATCTTGGTGCTTCATTCTTATGCGCCTTGCAATGCTTAGCTTGATGCCCAAAGTTTTTACAGTTGTAACAATGCCCAAGAAAAATAGTTTGATACATGTTGTAGTATCCATAGCTTGAACCAACATTCTTCCTTGGAGTTTCTCTTTCTTGAATTCTTGGTTTTGAGATGGGACTTTGCTCCTGATGAGATGACTTTTCTTCTTTTAGATGGCAAGAGAGTACATCAACATAACTTCTGGCATTGTTCTTTGTACTTGATGATTCTCCTTTGAAACCAATTCCAGACTTGTCATGTTGAGGTTTTTGAGTATTAAGAATGTTGTCAAGAGCTAGAGAGCTTTTCCAACTCCTTTTAACTTTCTCTAATTCCTTTCTTAGAGATATTATTTCAGCTTCACGTTTTTCTCAGATATCATCCTTCTCTTTTAGCTTAATGTTCAAGAAGTCTTCCCTTCTTTTTGCTTCCTCTCTTTCTATTTTGAGAGAAATTATCTTCTTTTGTAGATTCTCATTTTCTTCAATGGCACTCATTAGCAAACTATCAATGTTTCTTTCATCTTCTAATTCTGAGTCATCATCATTTGTAAATGCCATGAATAACATTTCTTTGCTTCCAACATAATTACTTTCCTCATCTGATTCATCATCACTTTATTTGTAATGACGCACATTTCTAGTTGATTTCTTTTTTATGACTACAAATTCATCTTCATCAGACTCATCTTGTTTGGAGAAGAAGTTCTTCTTATTAAACCCTTTCTTTTTATACATCATTATTTTAGAGTCCTTTTCATCATCACTATCATGTTTATGAGGACATTTTGCAGCATAATGACCTATTCTTCCACAATTGAAACAAATAAGAGGGTACTTACCTTTTCACTTAAACCCCCTTTTTAGTCTTCGTACAAATTGAGCTAACTCGTTTTCAGTATCAGATTCATCGTTGTTGCAATTCCATCCTTTTCCTTCTTATGTAGATCTTGAGGCTTTAATAGTTGCTTCTTTGAAATTTGGGCTCCCTTTCCTCATCTCATAGGCAATAAGAATTCCATGAAGTTCATCCATCTTGAGAGTATCTAGGTTCTTCATTTCTTCTATGGCACTTACTTTGGAGTCAAATCTGTCAGGAAGCGATCTCAGGATTTTTTGAACAATGGTGTTTTCTTCAATATTTTCTCCTAGTCCTTTCAGAGAGTTAACCACTTCAGCTACTCAGAGGAAGTATGATGCAATATCTTCTTCACCATCCATTTTCAGACTCTCGAATTGTCTTCTATAGGTTTGAAGCTTTGCCTTCTTAACTTTGGAGTCCCCATCATATAGAGAAACCAACTTATCCCATACTTCTTTGGCTGAGTCACAATCCATGAATTTTGTAAATTCGGAATCGGTAATTCCACTAGTGATTTTATTTTCCTTATATTTTTCTTTTCTTCCAAATTATGTATCCTTTAAATTGCTTTAATTTTTTTTTGTATGTATCAAATTTCAAATTCTTGATTCGTTAGTGTACCTCTTCTATTTTTCGAGGTTGTCTAAGCATGTTATCAACTTCTTCAAAAATCATCTTGTATGTGGACTGTTGCCGCATGTCATTTTCCATAGTGTGATTCTCATCATAAATCTTTCATTACAACATTAGGTCATAATACAATTTCATCTCTTCATGACTCCAATACATGAAAATTTCATTAATGTTTTTATCATTAGGGTAGCACCACATTAACATCAACCAAATTTTATTTTCCTTTTCTTTTTCTTTTCTTCCAAATTATGTATCCTTTAAATTGCTTTAATTTTTTTTTTGTATGTCTCAAATTTCAAATTCTTGATTCGTTAGTGTACCTCTTCTATTTTTCGAGGTTGTCTAAGCATGTTCTCAACTTCTTCAAAAATCGTCTTGTATGTGGACCGTTGCCACATGTCATTTTCCATAGTGTGATTCTCATCATCAATCTTTCGTTACAACATTAGTTCATAATCAATTTCATCTCTTCATGACTCCAATACATGAAAATTTCATTAATGTTTTTATCATATATGTTGCCTTTAACATTCATTTCTGGAACTTCTATGAAGACTTTATCAAGGAATGGTCTTGAAATCCATGCTTCAGGGAATAAATATTCTTCATAATCGTCCTTTTTATTTGCACATTGCAAATCGGTGGTAAGTTCTCTCTTTATACTTCCTTCTTTTCCTCTATCACTTCCACTTCGTCTGCTGCTTGAAAGAGTTTTTATTCCACTTGGTTTTTAGACTCAAGTGGAATTCTCTCACAAAATAGTATCGTGTTGATACCACGTTTTTGTTTCATCATCTGCAACCATTCATCACGAGGAAACAATTCTTCATCAAACATAACATCATCAAATTGAATTATTGGATTCACCATAACATTGGTTGCTCCAAGGGTATCTTCAGTGTCATTAGCAAGCTATGTTGCAGGACTCACTAAATCTCCATCCATTTGTAGTTGTGCATAATGGGATTCACGAGCATCTATGCGCTCCTTTTTTGCTTCTTTTGTAAATTCCTCATAGCCATTATCCACATGTGGCTGAGCACAGTGGGATTCACAAAACCCTTCATCTTCAATTGGATTACTCACCCTTACACCAAAATTCGCTTCAAGGGTGTCACAGGCCTCTTATGTTGTCTTTGCATCTACAATGAGGGGAAGAATGTACTTGTCATCCACACATTCTTTTATGCATTTTAATTCGAAGGAATTATTTTTCCTTTTCACTTCCAAATCTTTCAAAAAGATCTCAAACATCTCATATTGTCGTTTTTACCTTCTCATCCTCTTGGCTTTTCCCATTTGTTAAGCACTTTTTGATTGCGGCTCAACAAACAAATTGACTCATAAACAATGGCAATTGAACATCTCAAAAATCCCAAATGAATTCACCTTCACAACTTTATCAAAATTTACAGTGGGTTAAACCTTTTTCCTTTCACCAAAGTATTAAAAAACAGTGGAAAATACTTCCACAAATGCTTTAACAAAACCCTTTTTAATTTAATAAATGATGGATTCTTCCAAAATCCAACAATACAGTGGCCATATGGACCGCAAATATGAATAACCTTCTTCTAAGAAATAGTTCTTCCAAAAAAAATTCAAACGAATTTGGTGGCCTTACAATGATGCCTTTTTAAATAAACCCCTTTAAAAAAATAACATAAGACTTCTTAAAAAAATACTTGAAACGAATTCAAACAAATGATCGTTGTTTAACAAAATATGAAGCCTTTTGTTTAACAAAAAAATGAAACTTTTGAAGAAAGACACGAGGGACACGAGGGTTCTCTCCAGTGCATGGAGCATTAGATCTAGATTGAAAAGTCTATCATGAGAGGATAAAGTTTGAAAAGTACCACGCACGAGGCACGAAAATTCAAAGACCTTAAACAACTTGTTTTCAAACAACGTCCTACCTTTTTTTAAAGTTAATTTGGCTAGCGCTCCCCTGGGGAAGAGATCCCGCGGCAGAGCATAATTGGTTGAAGTGGTGATGGATAACATGATCGCTTATGGTAGTGCAATGGGTTTAATATTGCACCTGCATAATATTCTGGGGTGTGTTGTTGTGAACCTCCTCACGCAGACAGAAAAACTTATTTTCTCTCTGAGCTTAACGCAAAGAATTATGTTTGGCCCTCGTATTTACTGATGAATTTTGTCTTCTAAGCTTCTCTACTTTGCCTTCTTCGGAGCAGCGACTTCTTCACGCAATCGAAGATTTTCACGGTTGCCTCATGTTTGGTCACATTCTCTACTACTAGCTCAAAAGGAGTCTTATGGAATGTTAGCTCTCATACTACGACGACAAAGAATGAAAAGAAAAATAGAAAAATTGGAACATAATAGATTGTTTTTTCGCCTTGAAAATCATGGAAATTTCGATAAGATTTTAAGAAAATCTGGCAGTGATTTTTGTAAATTCACACTATAATTATCAAACTTTAATATTTTGGGTGTCCTATAAATTTTTGATGGTGCTGAATCCATTTCCACCATCAAAATCATGATTCAAACACTGTCACTCTAAGATTTCTTAAAAAAATTTGCCCTGGATTCCAGCGAATTTTGGTGGTCCGGGCAATTTCTTCGTCTCGTTAAACAACTCCCTTCTCAATAGTTAAATAGATTACATAATAAACATTAACAATAAATGAGACTACACTAAAGACTGAACTACCTCTCAATTAAATTGCATTGAATTTTAAATGATTGTGACATTTGTATGGACAAGTACAACACTTCTCAATTTGTATGAATAAGTACAACACTTCTCAACTTAATTGGACTAAACTCTCACCGATTGTGACACTTGTATGGACAAGTACAACACCTATACAAGTACAACACCTAGCAGTTAGTTGGAATTAGATTCTTTAACAAATCAATCTTTCAACGACACAAATATGGTCTTCTTCTTCTTTTTTTTGTTAATTTCGTAGAACCTTTTCATTTTCTATTTATAAAAAACGCAGGTTACTATACATATTATGATGCAAGTAGTGGCCTCAACATGCTCGAAGGAAACTAGATCTGTTGGCCACCTAAATGAGTTAAACACTAACTAGTATTGGAATTATTTTTTCCTTCTAATTGCCCCTATATCTACTTTACTATGGTCATAAAAGTTCTAGTTTAACCAAAAGCTATAAAAACTTGCCGCAAACTTCATTAACAACTAGTTAAAAGTAAAGGTCACCCATCAGAAGAGTCAATAGGTATCGGGTCTTTTGCAGTAGAACCCGACATCTTTACTTGCTGCATTCCTTGTAGTTGTCATTCAATTCTCCCGATTCTCGCCGCTGCATGATACTAAGACATGGCTATTTCTCGTATTTCCTGTTTGATTTGCTGTAATTCTGAAACCACAGTTAGGTTTCCTTCCGTTTCCTACATGCTTGTCATGGTCTTCACTAGAACACATTTAAGTTTCCAATAGGTGTTGACTGATTGATGGAAAATGGATAACCTTCCTCTTGTATTCCCTGGGTCACAGAGGAAGTCCATAGTTGCCTCCTGTTGTTTAATATCTTCATCATCATAGTTACTCTCTCATTCCAATCCTTTAATGGTATTGCGGATCTTAATTGGATTTCCAGCTTCATAAAGATCGAATATATTTTCCATAACTTCCTTATTAGTTTTTCTTCCGCGCTTGCTTTGTCTCGCATTTTGAATTGGTTGTTTTTGTTTCCCTTTTCCTGTTCCTTTCCTTTTCCCAGATTGTCCTTTTGCCATGATTTCGAACTGACAGACGAATCTCCTGTAAAACTGTAAGACAATCCTGTATATGGCAGAGCAAAATCATTAACAAAATTCACGTGAGCTTTGGCGGAACCATCTATATCGATATAAACAGGTGTAGCCCCAAACTTTGCCATCGCTCAACCAACAACATGTATGGTAAACAGATACAATACATAAACCGTCTTTTGTAAAATAATTTGCATGGTTTTTGCAGCAAAGGCCGCCTATTACCAAACATAGATTACAACACACAAGTTGAAAACAGGCTTTGAAATTATCCTAGATAGGCGAAAGGTGAGTTTGCTGTTTCTCATTGCGAGACATGCAAGATTGCAAGAAAGCCAGAAACATTGAATGGCGTTGCCTTCGAAGGACGCTCCAGAAGACCGGTAAATGAGACTCATTGCAATACGAGAAATTTGAGTGCAACCTCAGACGAAGTAGCCTTAACACTATAAGTGGCATTAGACTATTACAAAGCAGAGAAATTACTGAAGACAATCTACTAATGAAAGACTCTATTTCTGGGGCCAATTTTAGAAGGGGCAGCATGCAAACCTCACTGGCCAACCTATCGATATCTTTGTAGCAATTTGGGTATACCCACTGACAGAACAACTTTAACACTATAACAGAGCTTAGCCTATTACCCGGATACCTTCTAGTTTTTAGATGCCAAAATAGATAAACTAGCAATTGCACCACATGTTTCAAAGGAAACGCTGTAAAGCAATAACATTAGAAAAAATGGTATAGAGAAAAAAATATGTGATATGAGACAACACTCGCAACAACTCTTTTGTTAATATGCTTTATGTTAAATCTATCCATTCTATAGATTTGAGAATCTTGTAAATCACTTTCTTGAGGTGTGCAACATGAGATGTTTTCTTTTATTTGGCTTAAATTCTATAAGGGTATATTTTTGGCTCTTGAGAAAAAATTTAAGTAGGAGGCTACTAGGCTTCCCCACTCTTGTAGACTTTACACTCTTCTATTTGGTTTAATTTGAAAAGTTCAAATTAAATTTCAACCAATCATAATAATTAAAAATATATGATTATTTATTAATTTTTAATTTAAAGTAATCATAATAATTAAAAATATATGATTATTTACTAATTTTTAATGTAAATTTATTTAAAGTTAAAAATATTAAAAAATATCATCTTGGTCAAGATGACTACATCCGTTTCACCTTGAATTTATTAGATATGATTATTTATTAATTTTTAATTTAAAGTAATCATAATAATTAAAAATATATGATTATTTACTAATTTTTAATGTAAATTTATTTAAAGTTAAAAATATTCAAAAATATCATCTCATCTATTCTCCAAGGTACAATTTTTTTTTAATAAACATGTTCGAATATATTTGTAATTCAAAATATTTCATCTCTCTTACCCAATAATAGTAATAGTATATTCATAGTGGTCAAGATGACTACATCCGTTTCACCTTGAATTTATTAAATATAACAAACACTTAGATAAATCAAATCTATCAAAATTCTAAAGATTACATTTCAAAAAATTTAATCCTTTTACCAAATGATAATACAAGTTTAATTTTTTTATCAACCCATAATAGATTTATGGCGGTCACCATGACTATATCCATTTAACTTTGAAATTTATTAAATGTTTTCATAAGTCAAATCTATTAAAATTTTAAAATTTGTGTTTCTACAAATTTGATCTTTCTTGATAATTAAAATGAGATGTTTCCATAGATCAAATCTATTTAGATTTTAATGTTCATATTTCTACAAGTTTTATTATTTTTAATAATTAATAAGTTTGAAGTTAAAAATGTGAAAAAAAATGAGGTTTCCATAGATCAAATCTATTTAGAATTTAATGTTTATATTTCTACAAATTTGATTATTTTTAATAATTAATAAGTTTGAAGTTAAAAATGTGAGAAGAAATTAAGTTAGGAGAAAAACAAATGTAATGTAATCAATCTCTCGCCGATCTATTTAGATTTTAATGTTTATATTTCTAAAAATTTGATTATTTTTAATAATTAATAAGTTTGAAGTTAAAAATGTAAAAAAAAATGAGGTTTCCATTGATCAAATCTATTTAGATTTTAATGTTTTATATATACCAATTTGATTAATTTTAATAAAGTTAAAAATGTGAGAAAAATCAAGCTAGGAGAAAAACAAGTGTAATCAATCTATCATTGGGAAAAAACGTCAAGTTGACCAAAAATAAAAATAAAAAAAATCCGCTTATTCTCAAAAGTGGCAAGCTGACCAGTAAATTTCCGCATATGAACGAAGGGCGAAAATAAAAAATGATCAACAAGAAACGTAAAACAGAGAAAAATGATAATATGTTATTTTAATAGAATCTACAGAAAACAGAATGTAATACGAAAATATCCTTATTGCTTTCAGTGGTTTCCAGTAAAAAAAATTCATACATATGGATGCAGGGCATGCCATATGATCTTCAGTCGACATTGTTAAAACATAGCCGGGGGAAGAACTGGCGGTATCAGCCGTAGAGGAACCACTCGGTAAAAGCCGGAGACGGCAGAGTCATCGGTTCCTTATCTGTTTTTTAATCCTGAGATATAAATATCTTAGACCATGTTTTCATCAAGTTTTTGTTTACAAATTTTATAAAATACCCTAAAAATAAATGAATGAATACCATGACAATCTTTTTACCAAATATATCTTCAGATGATTTAAAAATGACTTCACAAAAAACCCTTAAAAATTAAGAAGTGAGAACTCAAAAGAAAATTTCGTTCATGCGTACTCTGTCAAAGAAATTCATAAGCATATCAAAATTTAAACTAAATTAATGGACTATTTAGAAAAACTCTGAAACTATTTATGTTGGGCATAGCCCTACTCAACATAAGGACATTCAGTGGTAGAAGTGGGTAAAGGCCTCTGTTTCTGGATCTCATCTTCTCTGTCTACGTCCCCAAGTTCGACGCAGAGAAGCTCGTGGGTCTCATGGGCTTCCTGAAACAGTGCTTCTTCTCGCTAGCGGATGCGTGGTTCAATTCAACTTTAGTCAAACTCGAACTCGCGACTATTCGATACTACATCATCTATGCATTGCAGAAGGGCAGGCAGGACAAAGTTGTTGAGTTGTGAAGTTTCAAGCCAGGATGTAATGGTCTTCCATGAATTTTCCAATTGCAACTGAAAATCTAATACTTTCCCGCCTAGCTCCCGCCTGATACATAAAATTGGCGCCCACGAAACAGGGGTTTCAAATTGAAAAACCCAACCGGGACCTCCTTGCAGCCACGCAGAATCGGAACTGTAATAGAATTTCCGCGTATTCATCGCGTCCGCCTTCTACAGTGTTTCGTTTATCCTCGGCGGCTTCATGGTTTCTTCGGGTAGGTTTTTTCCACGAGCTACAACTGACCAAGTATTCAAAAATTGCAAACATGCATATCCATCGCCCAGAATGTGGTGTGGGGCAAGTATTCAAAAATTGCAAACATGCATATCCATCGCCCAGAATGTGGTGTATCCCCACACCTAATGATACTCCACATTTGAGAAATGTTACCGGCATGTGAACAAATTAAGATCATTGCCAAAAAATGGTTCCTTTGAGGATCATTTTGTTAGTCTCAAGATCATTGCAAAAAAAGATTACCATAATAAACTTAATCTCTTTTGTTGTTTCATAAATCTCTTTTGTTGTTTCATAAAGTTTAGAAAAAAAAATTGACACTATTCCTAGGACAAAACTGTGTAAGTTAAGGATTGTTATGATAAAGTTGTACAAGAATATTGTTGCCAAAATTAAGACTACTAAAAATTAGAACCAAAAAAATTAAATGCAATATCAGAGTTAAAACTTTAATCATTTGTTTGTTTGAAATCACCATTCACAAATGGTGCAAGATAGAATTTGGTGCAAATAAATGGTGCAGGATGGAATTTCAAGCTCATGGTTATTGATATGCACCATGACAATTCGTTACTTGAAATGGCATCATGGTTATTGATACGCACAATGACGAAATGGTATAATTATAACAACTGGCTTGTGGATTTCTCCTTATGTCAAATTCAGGTTCTGTTTTAGGGTCATTCTTTTTTTTCAGAGGAGAAAAACGCCGTTATATATAGGTATAATATATATAAAAACAGTACATAATATAATGTCCATCCATCACTCCAAACCAAAAAAGTTTGTATGGAATAACCACGACATAATTCATAATGTAAAGTACTTGCAAATACAATCACATCAATGCTGCGCGAAAACAGTTCATAGAAAGCCAGCTTCCCCTTCGATTAATCATGAAAACGCAGCATATAACATAAAACGGTTATTCATCATCCGTCAGCAAGAAAGGGTCATCAAAACAAACCACCAAGAGAGTACACGCTCGCTTGCAGAAGAAATAGGCATACCCAGGTCCGGAGCATGACACAGTCCAAATAGGCCAATCACGCTGGCCTGAAAGATTTATAAGGAGAACCTCGCGTGCCAGTAGAGGAAAGAAAATATAAAGATCAGAATAAGGAAAAAAACCACGTTCGCTTGATGGAGTTTATTATGTCCAAGGACTGTAGACATTTATACTTCCTTAGGGTGGCTATAGTTTCTTACCGATGCTCCATTCTTTCCAATCCCTTCTCTGAACATTGTCCAATCCCCTTGAAGTAATAATGCATAATTCATCATCGGAGTGCAAGAAGCTCCCAGGTCTTGACATCCAATTCAAATTCGACGGCATTCTAGACTCATCCGTTTTGAGCAACTTGCAGCCCAAATAGCCGCACTCATGGATATCCTAATCCAAGAATTTGAGGATGAATTGGGCTGGATTCACAGCCAATTGGCAAAGATAAAGTTTCATAGACAACACTTCCAAGAATTTGAGGATGAATTGGCCTGGATTCACAGCCAATTGGAAAAGATAAAGTTGCATAGTTATTCAATGCTCTGCTCCCATCTTCCTCCGTTATTTATATTTCTCTTTAGTAGACAGAGATAACCCCAGTGCATCCTTATTTCAATGACAATAAGGCAGCAAAACATGACACTTTGCACAGGGTTAGTGATGTTTTCTCTCAAGAATGGTTCTTCCTTATTTCAATGACACTACTCAGGCAGCAAAACAGGACACTTTGCACAGGGATAGTGGTGTTTTGCCTCAAGAATGGTTCTTCCTTATTTCAATGACACTACTCAGCAGCAAAAACAGGACACTTTGCACAGGGTTAGTGGTGTGTTTCTTCAAGAATGGTTCTTCCTTATTTCAATGACACTACTCAGGCAGCAAAACAGGACACTTTGCACAGGGTTAGTGGTGTTTTGCCTCAATAATGGTTCTTCCTTATTTCAATGACACTACACAGCAGAAAAACAAGACACTTTGCACAGGGTTAGTGGTGTTTTGCCTCAAGAATGGTTCTTCCTTATTTCAATGACACTACTCAGGCAGCAAAACAGGACACTTTGCACAGGGTTAGTGGTGTTTTGCCTCAATAATGGTTCTTCCTTATTTCAATGACGCTACTCAGGCAGCAAAACATGACACTTTGCACAGGATTAGTGATGTTTTGTCACAAGGATGATTACAACGCTGTCTAATGTCTATGTAACTTTGGAAGTTTTTTTCATCGTATTTATAGTTTAAGAAGGTTTCAGCATACAAAAATCTGGTTTATTTTTTATCCAAAACTCTAAATTTTACAAAACAATACAAATCCAGTTATAGTCATAGTCTTTTCTACAATGTAATCCTGTTACATAAATGATCAGGTTACCATTTAAAAAAGAGTTTATTATCTTAAACTTCTTTCTCAGATGTTGGAATTAGAATAAATCTATGATGTCTGTGATCACTGATACCATATACTAAATATTTTTCATGCTATTAATCATAATGGTACATCAAAAGGAAAATAGAAATGCAAAAAAAATAAAAATTTTCCAAAATAATTAAAATGTACACCATAAATATTTAATATGTAAAACATTACTTGAATAGATAACTTTGAAGAGAGATAATGTTGAACAATAATGTGAATATTTTCAATGACTTTAAACACAGATAAATAATGTGAATATTTTCAATGATTTTAAACCCAGATAATGTTGTGACCTAATATTATAGGGAAAACAATGTTAAGTTATACTTGACTAACTGGATATTTTCCATAATTTTAAACACTAACACTAGCATGGATGAGAATGAATGCCTCAGTAACTAACTGCTCCAACTACCATGATAAACTCCGAAATTCATAGTGTCATGCTACCCGGGGTTTCAAAGAGCTCAACACTGTTATGTCATGGGTTTATTCGAGCCCTCTCACGCACATGTCGTCCACCCCTACTGTTAAAGTTAATATTTGCAGCTGTAATATTGTTCGATTTAATTGCTCCACAGCAATATTCTTCGAAGAGTTTGTTCATTCAATAATTTCAGTAAATTTGTTCACCACTAGGAGCCGAAGCGAAGCCATTGCAAGGGCTATGTGAGTGTGCTCTGCATCACCATAATGACCAAAAAACAAAGAGCGCTTTGTGCATGTGGATGAGCTATGAGAGTTCAATATTAAAATTGCTGATCGACAAAAATGGCCAAGTGCGTCTAAGATTTACTGCAACATGTGAAATATGCTAACCAAAAACACGCAACTTGCAGTTGGTCCCTGTCCCTTTTTTGAATGTCCACTGTCTTCCTCAGAGCTCTCTCTGTAGAGATGAAAACTATCGTGCTGACTTTCACGTCTTAACCTTCTTGCCTGTCTCCAATGTTGATGGGGAATAAGTATGAGCTGCCACATGAGTTTGGGACTGGTGGGATGCGAAGCTCCCTGTCCTATTCTAGCCTTTCAAGGTGGACTTATATATCTCCAATCTTTGCAATGTTCATTCTCTCGGATCAATTTAGCGCACCAGTGAAGGCAATTGATTATTTACAGGGACTAGCCACCATCAGATGCCGCCTGGGAAATCCCAATTGCGTCGATTTCGGGTTGAAAGCAGCCGGCATCGGCACAATTGCGTTAACCAGAGCTGTGATAAACATGCAAAAGAAGCCCTCAGAAGTGAGGGAAATGTCCTCAGAATATCTGGAGGCGTAGGCAGCATTTTAGTCAGAAGACGAAACGAAGCCAGCAAAAATCAATACGTAAAATCTCGATATGTTAACCCTCGGGTCAAGAACCAAACCTCCACATTTCAAAGTCCCGGAGAGAAATGTTAGAACAGGGACGAAAGGGTTCAAGAATTTAACCAAAACCTAATAATAAGTAAAGTAAAATACGAATACGTGAGAGGTGGGCTAATCTGAACAAAAAAACATATTCATTCTTCGAGGATTCCATAAGTAGTGCTGTAAGTAGCACCAGAGAATTTATAATTTAAACAAATTTAAAAACCGAGAAAAAAAAGTAGAACGAAGTTGCAGTAATACCGATGAAGAAGTTTGAAAAACCCTCGAATTTGGTAAGGAATGACTTTACCTATCTGTGCGAGGTTGATACGTGGAGCAAGGAAGTGGGAAGACGGGCCGAGACAGTAAGAAGTCGAAGCTCTTTACATTCTCAGCTCAAGACGCTTAAAACACAACCCTCCTTCACCGTGCTGCAGGTTGGCAGGGATTGAATCTCTGCTTGCAATTTCTGCGTCTTCATCGACAGTGTTTCGTTTCTGCAACAGCAATAGAATTTATTCCACTCTTACTTCGAATTCCTATTGCTTTCTGCTTGCAATTTCTGTGTATTCATCGACTGTGTTTCGTTTCTTCTCGGCCGCTTCAGTATTTGGTTTCTCCTGGGCGGCTTCAGGGTTTATTCAGAAATAAGTGCGTTATCTTTCATCGGTAGGTTTTCATCATATTTTTTTGTGTAACTATATTTAATCCGAAGGTTCAAATGGTTTCAATCGTCTAACATTCATATCAATGGTGTACAAAAGTACACGTGGCAATCTAGCAAAGTTGTTTTCAAATAAGAACGCTTTACAGCGTAATAATTCTACACGGGCTTCTAAAACAGGGTTCTATTTCACGGGCCACATTTATAAAGAACAGCAAGCAAATCTCAATGTAACAATATGAACAGAAGACAATATCAGACTCTTAAATTATCCCATCACTGACATGAAACACTTCAGACATTTCATTATAGCTGCCATCTTCGTCTTCATTGCTCAAAACAAGAAAAGGGAATTGAGAAACTAAGGTAGCAAGAGCCATTCCATACCAATTAACACACGCCGCTGCAGATCGTTCTCCACTTCTTCAATCTGTTTTGCAGATTGCCTTCCTATAACATTCTCCCTCGCTGCGAATTTGTTTTATGCTTTATCCCTCTCCCAAAACGGCGCTTATTCCAATTCTGCTCTGACATGCTTCGCTGGCCTGTTTCATGGCGAGTCATTACCTTCCATTATGATCAAGCGTGTAGAGTACAGGCCTCCGGCCTTCTGCGGCATAGCATTTATGGTTAACCGTGATGGATGGTCCAATGCTCACCTCAGGGTAGCACCGACCGCCGTCCATTCAACTCCTCGTGGCACCCCGATCGGGGGACAAATATGGTTTTCTTCAAACTCATCTTCGTGAGAGTCATTTCCATGTCCATAATTATTAAACCCTAGACGTCCTCGCCTTCTCAGATCAAGGATTCGACTCTTACTCGCACATGATTGCTCAAGTCCTTTAAAAGTGGCAACCACGTAAAAGGTATGATTCCTCAAGTCATAAAGAAAGGAAACCTCATATGCTAAAAGAGATCTAGAATGAAATTTTTTTTGAGGTTCTAACTACCCATCGCAGCTTTAAATCTACTGCGTTTTAGAAGAAACAAATTCGAGCTCCGTAATGAAATATTGGGTTTCCATGTTCTCGTACTAATTGTGAATTTTATCTTTCCAGCAAGCACCAACATAATTATTTGGATTTAATAGTATAGCAACCATTTTATTCAACGAACTTTCCCTCTTTTCTTTCATTTCAGCTACATTACCATTGTATTTTTCATGTAATGCTTGTTAAAGAGCGAGGTTGTTGGAGGCATTTCTTCCTTACAAGCCTCTTGAGTTCAAATACTCTCATATCTCGCTATGAAGTTCACGTACTTCTCTTCCAATTTCGTTATGCGAGATCTTTCCATCGATTCTCTCATAAACTGGCTTACTCCATGCACTGGCTGGCTTACTCCACATTGACAAGTACGGTGGCAAGCTCAACTTTTCTTAGAGCTAGGGGTTGCCCTGTTTTGGATCCTGGGCTCTCTCATAAAACTAGATCATGTTTCAAGCAAACTAACACAGGCCAATACACGATTTTTCTGAATTCGTCTTTTTGGGCCCTCTTCCCCGAAGGGAGTTATGAAGGGAATTATGCCCAGAGAACATCTTTGATACCAAAATAGAAAAATAAGAGAACAATATTATTAAATAATATTTTCCACACTGAATACATATACATGATAAATCCCATTATGCACCAATGGCATTAATAGACTTGATCAGCACCACAACGTGAAAGATAAAGACTCCTACTCAGCTGCAGTCACTTTTACATTAGAAAACAAAAATTTCTACAACACAATCTTAAAACTCACACAATCTAGAATATTCATTTTTATATTATCGTTAACTAAAAAAAGATATTACATTAAAAAAAAAAAAAAGCCAAAACAATAGATTTATATACATGATAGCAACATGAGTAGCTACTTCCTAGTAGGTAAACCTATCCATTAGTTTGACTCTATTTATATATTATTTTTTTATGAACCAACCAACCAACATAGAAATGTGGTCCAAAAACAAGTTGGGAAAAGTTTCAATCTCTTTTATTTCCCAATACAAAGATACCCATAAACCAACTATTTACTAATTGCAAATTCCAAAATAAAGTGAGAATGATTAGATTGGACTAATATGATTTAGTCTCATAAAGAATGGTCAAGATTTGATAATGTTGAGAATATTATTTTGTATAATACATGATATAATGATAACACATCATGTAGAAAGTATGTGAATGGTTTTTTAATCTTTTTGGTATGTTCTTATCTCTAATTTATTAAGAAAAAAATCATAAAGTCTGATTAGAATTAGATACAATTTAATACTATTTAACATTTTAGAAAAAAATCATAAAGTCTGATTAGAATTAGATACAATTTAATACTATTTAACATTACTCAATCAAACCTTAGAGCACTTATCAAGATTATTGTGTACTTTAAAAGTTCTGAAAATCATTGTTACAATTGGGTTACCCTTAGTTCAGAGCACTTACCATGATTATTGTGTACTTTAAAAGTTCTGAAAATTATTAAGCTCGTGCTACACTTGGGTTACCCTTAGTTCACTAGAATAGACAAATATACAACTATTAATCTACCATTTATGAGAATTATTGATAGCCTATGCTCCGTGATGCTAAGTGATTGTATTTTGGGAGATTGATAATTAAATGGCCAACTAGAAGGAAATTTTATTATTTCTCTCTTTTTGAGGTTTGAAAATCATAATTTTTAACTAAATAATGGAAAAACAAAAGAATAGATATCACATTGAAGGGAAACTTGAGAGAATGATGAATGCAGTTTGGGAGATTTATAATTGAATAGCCATTTGGAAAGAAATTTTTAGATCTTTTATTATTTTCATGTTTGAAAATCACAAATTTTCTTCAATTAATGAAAAAATGAAAAGACACTTAAGGAAAGACAAATTTTCTTGGTATTCTAAAGTTTATGAGTTTTAAGAATAGTGGATATAGATGATATGTAAAATTATAATTATAAATATTAAAATTGTATTAAGGTCAAGGAAAAATCATTAAATTAATTATTAAATAAATAAATATATATATTCATATATATCTAGGAAAAAAATAATATAAAACATTGCATCCAAAGAATCCTTGAAGGGGAGGCACTTTATAGATATGCCTATAAACTGAGGCAATGAGGAGGTTTTAGAGAACCAAACTCGTATTTGCCCTAAGGGTGTAGAGGTGCACTCCATCGAAGAGAAAAGGGCTAGGTAGGTAATAACACTAGAATTGGCTTAGTTATGCTTACAAGTATTATTTTCTTTGATTAGCCGGCCTAGCGGACCATCCTTTCTGGAGCCCCCGATGGAGCTTGATTTCTTCTCCTAACGGAGTTATCAACAAATAGAAACTTTGGATGGTCGGATGGATGCATGGGCTAGAAACTTTATTGCCTCCCGGGCCTTCTCGTCTTGCTTGGGGCCCTAACTTTCCTATCTAGAGATCTCGCTCCCTCACTTCCTATCTAGAGTGCTGGTCCTCCTCTATCTCTTTGTTCACTTCTATCCGGGCGAGCGATGGACCTTCCTTCCATTAGTCCCTCGACTCTTATTTGTTTCAGTGAGGCTGTAGACAACTCCTTTCCGTGTTGCAGGGTTGAACTCCTTTCCTTTTACCCACTGGGGCTTAACTTCCATCTTGTAAGAAACCCTTCCTTCATTCCATCCCAACCGGGGCCCACAACAGCTTCTTTCACTAGTATACTCCGACCTTCCTTCCTTTCTTACATCCCATCCCCACCCCTAACTAATAAACTACCGGGGTGAAATTTAACATCAAACTTAACCTTACGACTAATATGGAGTCAAATCCAATCCATTGCTACACACATTGACAGGGTAATAATAATAAGTCAAAGATAATTTAAATTCAAGGATTCCTGGCATTTCATTGATAGCCCTCACTAAATAAATTTCCAAAGATCAAACAATTAAAACTTTAAATAATGAAAATGAATAATATGATGAAATATAGTATGAACTAGCATAACTACATTATACTAATTCAGAAATTGTAAATATAATGTATTAAATTATTTTCAATTTTTGAATTACTATAAATTCAATATTTTAATAAATAATATTAGATTATGTTTATTAGTTTCATTGACATATAAATGATGAAAATGATGTCTTGGTTATATATGAAATATATATTAATGTGGTTGTGCTAGTAATTAGATTAAAAGTCTCAAATCTAGATGGCGGTTGAAGATAAAGAATTTTGTTAAGTAAGAGTCTCAATGTTAAACTAATGAGTCAATGAAATACCAAACAAATGTTGATTAATATAAATTAAAATCAAAATTAATAAAAATAATTAATATGAAATAATAATTTAGAAAATAAGATAAAAATTAATGATGAATAAGGTAGAGTTAATGATGCATAATTAACATCACTATTATAACAAAATATATATTTAGCTTATATTAAAAAAAACATATAATCTTCCCCATAAATGTTCCAGAAAATTATATATATTATTAGACAAAGTGTTATTATATCATGGGATCATATAATACAACGGTCGTTCGTCATGTATTAAATACATTTACATAGATAAGCTTAAGCTCTTTTGTGTTTTTTTAATGTCTATGAACTTTCTATACGCGTATTTCGGTTGGAAAGCTCAGTGGTATAGTACTTCACATCATGGAAAACTTACCTAGTTACAATAATGTGTATATTGTACTCGTGAATGAAGCATGCTACTCGGAGTGGAGTTGTACCCACTCATACAACAAAATAATGTAACTTCGCATATGCATCCTAAGACTCATTTTATTTCATCCAAGGTTCATTTTATTTAATTGAATGTCTAGTACGAGGTAGCTCTAATTTGAACATTCATTGCTCCGGTAAGATAGTACGGGTTTTCTACCACTATCACTTTTATCACCTAGTAAGATGGAAGGTACATGGAGGTAGATATTAAGTTTCTAGCTCGATTAGATACAACGAGTTTTGCATGGATTCCACTGCTTCAAAATTGTGACATGAAAATGGTTTTCAAATATGAAGAGTTTCGAAAAATTAAATGTAACCATTTGAGTGTTGCATTGGATTAGGTATTTTGTTTGGGTGGATCATGTTTTTTTTGGGAGACATGTGATCATTTGATAGAAAGTCGTAGAAAGGGTTTTTTTAGTCATATCCAATGAATTGAGGTTAAGTATAATTATATATAAATATATTCTCTCAAATAATTGCTAAGGATTCAATCAATACTTGATTAAAATTAATGTACATTACATTATCATGACAATGGGTCTCTATATAATTTTTTTTTTTAATAAGAGTTTCAGAATAATCTTCTCATGCCCATAAAAATGGTACAGTGATCTCCTCGTTTAGTATATAGTGATAGTCTAGGAATCATTTGTTGATGATTAATCATTTCCTTTCGCCTCTCACCAAAAATATAGTAACCATTATTTAGCAGCTCTTATAGGATTTTAAATGATATTACCTTTGATTTGACATAGGAGCAAGCAATTGATTAAAACTGATATTTTATTAATTAAGTCGCTCTCTAGGTGAGGTACTTGGAGAGTGCCCAAGCACTCCACACAATGCCCTTCATTCATTCAGAAGAACCACATACGTATAGGTTTGCACACTAATAGGGTGGTTTGAACCACTCCCTAGATAGTAGGATCTAAGATGTAATCTTAGAGTCTCAATCATATCCTTATCACAACAAACAACTAAGTCTTGCTTTCTCCATTAATTCTAACACTCCCCCTTAATGGAGAAAGGGTACTGAAAGAATAGCATATGCATGCTAGTATAGTCTCAGCTAGGCTTACAATAGTACATAAAAAACTTAGTAACAAACTTTTCATTTTAGTCTTATTGTGTGAGAATCCATGCTTGTTGATTCCTAGGCGAGGCTTCACCTTTACTTTTCTTTCCATGAGGTAGTGATAGATCTTATCCTCCTTTTTATGCATTTCTTCCCCAAAGATGGAATGCTTGAACTCTTATCCTCCTCGATCTTGATTGTAGGTTGTCATTCTTTATATTGTGATTGCTGGTAATCGATAACGCTTTAGAGGGTGCAAGCTTGGTAGGAGAATTTTTCCTCTCACTACTTCTAGTGTCAAACATTTGAACATCATCCATGTTGTCTTCGACATTCATTGGTGCAAATTCTATGTTGAATTCATAAAAACATGGTGTTTCAAGCCATGCTTCAAGAAACTTTAACTCCTCTTCAAATTGTGTTGCTTATTCCTTTTTGTTGTTGCCAACATCTGCACACTTAGAAACATTCATGAGATCATCATAATTTGAGTTCTTTCCAACTTTTTCTTCTTTCGCCAAGTCTTTGCAATAAGCTTCATGTGGCTCGTCCAATTGATCTTTAACAATATGTTCCTCTTTACATCCTTCCTGAGGAACATTTAGTGAGTCTTCAATCTCACATTGTAGTAGAGCATATTGTATCTCTTGATAATCGTGGTCATTAATAAAACCACCAAGCCTCATGAAATACCATCAGGGTCAAATATGTCTAAAAGTGTAGCCATATTGGAAACGTCTAGCTTATCTTTCTTCTAAATTTCTTTCTGACTCCACTTGGTCCTCTCAAGATCTCCAACAACCCCGTTACCACGTAGGCAGGAAACTTCTCCCTTTGGTAGCTCTTCAACCATAGAACCTTGTGGTGTAGACTTTGGATTCTATGCCATATAGCCAAATCTGAAGAAAATCACGAATGCAACCTGAATCTAAAGCACTCGCACCAAGATTCACGATCGAGGTTTCAAATCACCTCTTAATGCAGATCGCCTCTTGATTTGCAGGCTCTCTAGACACTGTGACTTCAAATTTATGAATGTGCTCACCTCCTCTGATCCAAGCATCAGATATTTGAATCTTCCATATGCATGCCCTAATTTTGTCTCCTATTGATATGTTGGGTATCACCAAATCTTCTCGAGATCACAAGACAAGTCATAATCACCCCGTAGGAGAATATTAATGTGATTGTAGAGTATATAAAAGTTTTGAGATTTGGTGTACGATAGGTTGAATTATCACTTAGATTATTTATTCTTATAACACAATGCGTAAAGCTTACCAAATCACAAAATTGATTATTAAATAACATGTGACCCACTCTTAGATCTCATGCATAGATCTACTCTCAGATCTCCTTGCAGCCATTGACCAAGCGCCTTGGGATTCACTTCCTCATAGGGTGCCACCCCCTCGCAATCCACCAGCAATCCTCCAGCAATTCCTTAATGGCACAGGCTCTTCTGCAATAACCTCCTCTACCACAGGCTCACAAGCTCTCCTTTCATCGGCGCCCCACTCTAACTCAATGTCACACTAGTCATGTCGAGAATTGATATTTGCAAGTTGTGGACTGCTCGACGTGCTCCTCTCCCATAGGTCTACGCTTATTGGCGCGTTCCTTCCTCATGGGTCTGCTCTAATGAGCGCTTATGTGCCACCAGAAATCGCATTGATCACAAACACACACAGCTTCAACCTAAAGTACCCATCGTGGGAGAAAGCGGAATGTTTTGGATGGATCGAGGCTACGTGCTCCTCTTCTGTCAGGGATTGGCTTGAAGCAGATCCTTCTATCAACAACATTAGGTCATTTATATAAGGAAATTTTGGTGACCATAACACATTGACTCAATTCTAGTGGCAACTCGTTCATAAAAACAAACAAAAAATTGTGTTTGACACTCAGATATCCTACAACCCCTCCAATTCTATTTTTGTAATATCCCTTTTGGGAATTTTTATTAAAATTTCATGAGGGTTTTAACTTTGCACAATTTCACCAATAACATAACCAAAACACTAGAAATTCGATAGAAATAGTAGACCCAGAAATTATATGACAATATCATTATAATATCACAATCAGGGAAAATTTTAGGGGCGAATTTTAGCCCAAAGGCGAATTTTAGCCCATTTTAAATTTTAATAGGGCGATTTTTTTATATAAAACCCATTTTCTATAGTTTTATAAAGTTAGCCCAATAATTATTTTAAAAATAATTAATTATTAAATATTAGCCGACCAAAAAAAATTTCTATAAAAATGAAAGAATAATATTTGCTCCTGATTTTCTTTGTTTGGAGCAGATTTCAATGGCATTCGCTTGGATTTACTGGGTTGGAGGGAGGGGTTGGAGTGATTCGCCCCATTTTTTCACTGGTTCGTCAGAATTTACTGAGTCGAAGAGGTGGTTGGGGCTTGGAAGGGGCGTGGATGTTGGATGTGAAAAACAGATCGATAGGTCAAATCAATGGAAGGAGATGGAAACTTACAAGATCTGGATGCATTGACCGATGACAGGCTACAGCTGCACACATTGACGAGGGTAACTAGTTCGCTAGATTTAGGGTTCCAATGTCCAAGATAGCCCATTTCCCCGGTGCCATGGAGCTAAACCTGCGCCGCGAGGAGGAGTTTGGGCAGTGGTGTTGGCCCTTGGAATTTGTTTTGTTTTTTGTGTGTGGGTTGCACTTCTGCATTCCTGTTACATTTTTTTATTATGCAAAAAGCATGAATACCGGCATTGAATCCCTACTGTCTATGAGCGCTAAGAAACCTAGCAAAAGAGCAGATCAATGGCTTCCTCTGCAAGACCATTCAGCACTTACAATACACAATGTATGTGTTCTTCTCTAGTTCTATATGACCCTCATGGACGCTCCCTTTATTATATTTAGGTTTTATGGATACATTTGTGTTTTATGATGGATATATAGGGTGAAGTTTATGTATCCTTCTCCAATTTTGTATGACCTTCATGGATGTAATCTATAAGGGTTTAGAGCTAATGGATATTTGTGTTTATGTATTCTTCTCTAATTTTGTATGAACCTTGTGGATGTACTCTGTATTCCATTTAGTGCTAATGGATATAATTGTGTTTAGGATAGATATAAGGAACAATATGTGTATTCTGATCCTACTTTGTATGAATTTCATGGATGTACTCTGCATTTGGCTTACACTTTATGAATGTATTTGTATTATGTACTGAGTTTAGCGTTATAGATACATTTGTGTATTAGGATAAATATGGACCTTGAATTTTTATTTTTATTTTTATATCAGAGCGATAGGTTTGTTTCACACAGGGGATCCATGGATTTTGACGTGGCTCGATATTTGCTTACTGAGAAGGAAATGAAAGTGGTGTTCATTTAACACCCTCCAAGGAATCTTATAAGAGGGAGCTCGCAACAAGCTTATTGCAAGATGGAGCTACTGCCTCTAAAAAAATTCCGGATTCTAAGCTTTACAAGCAAAGCTCCCGCTCCTCCTGAGGATATACAATCTCTCTATTCCAAAAATGTTGCTGCTGACACTGTACCAAAAAGTAAATCATGGCGTTATATTCCCTAGGTAAAGGTTTTGTAGATCCCTAACTAATACTCTGTCTTAGGTTTTCTGCAAACCATTATAATTGGTTTGGTTTTGGTTTGTAGATTGTGTGCATAGACAGTGGGGTTTTGTTTAGGTCTGTTTTCAGAGATTGGATAAATTGCCTGTCTTTGAATATTAAGGCTATTAATGCTTCTATTGGATGGACATGGACTTTGGATTTTGAGAAAACTCTTCTGTTTGAATTTGGGTTTACCTTTATGCCAACTCAGGAAGGTCTTGATCAACGGGAAGAGTTGTTCCCCTTCCAAAAGTTTTAATATTCATTGTTCTCAAGGATCGGGCCAATATTCCAGTGGCATTCACCTAGTCCTTGATTTTTAACATTTGTATGATATTTTTAAATCTCCTGTCATTGTTTGCAGTCTATAGAGAGAACTTTGGATGCTCCTAAGCTTGTGGATGATTATTACTTGAATCTGCTGGACTGGGGTGTCAGCAATATTTTATCAATAGCTCTCAGAAATACAATATACTTATGGGATGCTTGCAGGAGCGCAACTTCTGAGCTCTTGACTGTCGCCGATGATGTTGGTCCAATAACAAGTGTTAAATGGGCACCTGATGGAAGACATATCGGTGTTGGCCTGAATAATTCCGTTGTACAGCTATGGGACTCTGCATCTAATAAACAGGTAGAGGAAATTACTGTTTTTATGTTTTAGTTTCTTTTCTTTATATCTCTCTGGATGTAATCGTATTCACTTGGTAGTGTTTTTCAATGAACATAGTTAAGAGCCTTGAAAGGTCACCATGCCCGTGTGGGTGCACTTGCTTGGAATGGACATATTCTTACGACTGGTAGCCTTGATGGTTTAATATTAAATCATGATGTCCGCATCCGTGATTCCATTGTTCAAACATATAGAGGACATGAGTAGGAAGTGTGTGGTTTGAAATGGTCTATGTCTGGCCATCAGCTTGCAAGTGGCGGAAATGACAATTTACTTCATGTATGGGACAAGAGCATGTCATCCTCTAATGCTGCAACTCAGTATCTTCACAAGCTAGATGAACATCGTGCTGCAGTAAAGGCTTTGGCATGGTGTCCTTTCCAGAGCAATCTTCTAGCTTCCGGGGGTGGTAGTGTAGACTGCTGTATTAAGTTTTGGAACACTCATACAGGAGCTTGCCTAAATACCGTTGATACCCATTCTCAAGTTTGCACATTATTATGGAATAAGCATGAACGTGAGCTACTGAGTTCACATGGATTCGGCCAGAACCAGTTGACCTTATGGAAATATCCATCGATTGTTAAGATTACAGAGCTTACTGGTCACACTTCTAGAATACTGCATCTGGCAGAGGTATTCCTTGTATTGATCTATGGCTAAACCATTTTTGTGTTGACAGCCTTTGTTTTTTGTGCTGACAGTCTTTCTTTTGTTTTGTATTTTCAGAGTCTAGATGGGTACACTGTTGCATCAGCTGTAGGAGATGAGACTCTTAGGTTTTGGCAAGTCTTCAGAGCTCCTAATGTCTTAAAGAGGACCACGAGTAAAGAAGTGGCTGGTCCTTTTAATAAATATCTCACGCACATCCGCTAAGCAGTCATATTGGTGATATAATATTAATTTATTGCATTTTTCTTCATTCATGCTATGATGATACTAAATAATATAGAAACAAGAGTTGCTGCATGGCAGCTAGTCCCTGCCCTGAGCAGGGAGCGACGCTTGAGCGTTTCCAATAAGCTTCTTATCTGTATAGTATATTAGTAACAGATATAGCAAATGGTCACGTTGATTTGATAATCCAGAAATACAGACTCGTGATGAATTGCAACCCTTGAAATTATAAATGTAAACATACAGACACTGAAAAAATTTGATATTGATGCTCACAATGAACCAACGATTTTGCTACCCAGCTATAAGCTACAAAGTTTATATTGCTGGTCACAATGGACGAACAATTTTGCTACCCAAATCGATCGGCTAATTTACTCACTTCTAACGAATCAGTGTGGTCAATCTCACCAATATAGAGCAGTGAATGCTAGATCTTCCATTCACTTTGATAGAAATGACAAAGCCCAATTCAATTAACCACAAGGGGCTTGAATGCAGAATCAGTTGAAGGGGCATTTTCATAAACAACAGTTGAAGCGGCTTCCTCATTCCACCAGTATCAGTTGAACCAGGATAATCCCCAACTTCATTAGAAGCAGCAGAGCCAGGCTCAGCAAAAGCAACCTCAGTTCAAGGATCGGCTCCCAAAGCCTTTCTAGCAGCACCATAACCAATTGAACCAGTTTAAGGAGCATAATGACCAGCCTCAATTCCATCATCAATTCCACTAAGCATAAGTGAAAATAGAATTATTTAAATAAGCAGTTGAAGGATCATTATTCCTAGCATTACCAGCAACAAAAGGAAGAGCAGCAAAGGTATATGCATCATGAAAAATGAGGGATAACATGGGCCCTTTGGTTCAGTATGGTTTTCAAAAATTGTACTCTGTCTTACATAAACACCATGAACTAGGTTCAATGCTGAATGCGAGATCAGTGTCTTCTGATGCTGAGAGCTGATGGGTAAGGAGATCACATAGTGTATGGTCGGTGTGGATGTCCTAGAAGCTTAGAGTGTTTGCTTGGTTGGTGATTTATTCGCCTTCCCACCAAGTCTTGGTTGCAAACAGTAGCCTTTCAAATGGGTTTTTCCCTTCTTGTCTTCAGGTGGAAATGGGAGACCATTTGTTATGGAATTTGCCTTTTGTCAGGTCCTATTGGAACCATGTTCAGTCATAGCATGCTTCTTTCCTTCAGGGGATATTGCATTGGCAGGCAATTTTATTGGGGAATTCCAGACGTGTGGTTTGAGATTCCCTTGGTGGTATTTAGCATTATGTAAGAATTTCAGCTTTGGTTGTTCTCTGTAGCTTCGCTGCAAGTATGTTTTTGAGAATGAGATCAGTTCCTTCGTTGCCTCCCATAATATGTGGAGAGAAGAGGTATGTACGCAATTGCTGGCTAAAGGTCTTCTATTGATCAAGGATGCCAAGTTATTAGACGTCCATGGATTTTCTGATTTTATTGTTGTTCTAGTTGGCTCAAAGAAGCGGATGTAAATGTCATTGTAAAAACACTTCCACTTTTCCTTTTCTACTCTGATGTAAATATATATTTATGAATATAAGGAGTATCTTTTACCAAATAGAAAAACTGATAAAATATGAAAACAGAAAAGAAATTTTGACTTTTAGCAAATAAGCCCTCTTCAAAGATTTCAAAAGCACATTTTAATAGAAGAAAACCTTTAAAAGAAGTTCAAACCTTTATTGTCCCAACTAATGGGGAGTAGAAGAATAATAGCAAAATACGTTGCAACGAAGTAGACTCAAACAGAAACACAAAAACAAGTATTGAAAAAATAGATGGTTCCAATCAGTTGTTTATTTTTCATCAACTATTACATAGATACAAAATTGTTATGCTTCATTCTCATCTTGCAGAATGAGAACTTTCGACATTAATTTGAGGCAAATTCCACCAGGGCATGAGATATTAAAGAAAGCATCTGACGATCTTAAATAATTGAAACGTAGAGTTGGAATTCTAAGCAACTGAACATCAGAGAGTATCAACATGTCATTAAAGTAGAATCAAAAGGTCTCAATAGAAAACAAAGGCAATTAGAGGATGCAAATCTATAAAGAAAACAAATAATGGGGAAGACTTGTCAAATTCAACAAGTCCTGTGATCAATACAAAGTAAAATTTTCCAATGGAATAAAAAATCAAACAACTCGTCGTAATAATGGTTGCCCCAGAACGGTTCGCTGTGTCAAGGAAAAAGCCAGAAGATAATGGAAACTTGAGAAATCACAACCTGTGAAGCTGTTTTGGTTTTAGGATATATAAGAGTGCCTTTGGCCTGGTTAAGTGGTCATGAGTTTGGATTGTCATTTTTTATTTTTCTGTATGGCTGGCTGTTTTTTAAACCTACATAGAACAACAACTCGGTATTAGTTAATGGTTGAAATTTCATAATAAAAATGGATGGCTTTAATCAGTTAGTGGTTGACGCTTTGGAATCAGTGATAAATATGGAAAACCTTTTGTTCACTGGAATTTTAGACTAAAAAGAGGAAGGGCTGTGTTTGGGTCTTCTGATGGTAGGAAATAAGAGTTTTTTTTTTTTCTTGTGGCTCCTATGGAAGTTTACTGTCGTTAATGCTGAAAGAACATATTAGATCTTTCTAGGAAATGTTCATCATGATAGATTTCAGTCAATGTGTTAGTGAGAGCTTTGAAATAGCTACTAAGTTAGTCACATGTAAGCGCCCACAGTCTTGGGATTAATGGTGGGGAGTGAGGTTCCATTCCCATGGGCTCTTCTATCAACTTGAGGTAGACCGTAGCCATGGGCACACCTAGAGGTATGGGTTAATCTAATGTGAATGTATGGTGCCACCCCTGCCAGGTCTACATAGCCATATTAAGGACCAAATCCCACCCACATGTTCTCATCAAAGCCTGCCATTTTATTTCCATCAGGCTTGGTATAGTGGTAAGAGGGACTGATTGCCATGCTACAAAACAATGTTCTATTCCCTATAGGAACAAATGTGAATGGGTTTATTGCCATAAGTTAGATCCTAATACTTGCTCTAGAAGTCTATTTATGGTGTGGAAAAAGGTAATCCGGGATTCCTCATGTGATGCATATCAAGGGCTCTTGAAATACACTAATATTAAACATATTACAGTGTTTGAGATGGCAAGTTTTGATAGCTAGTGCAGTATTTGAAATGCTCTATGATACATACCATGGCCCTTGAAATACACTATTACATATTAGCAGTTACAGAGTTTGGGACACTATTATATATCAACAATGTAGATTTAGAATAAAAACAGAGACCCCGCTTCTCCATATCCATATCCACAATAGTTTGATGCATCTTACAACCATCCGGAGACCTGATTTGCACATGAACTTGTAGATTTAGTATATAATAAATACTGCAGAATTTTGATTGAAAGCAATTATTTCAAACACAAAAACAGAGACCCGCTAATTGAAATACCTGTGTAAACACTAGTACATGCCAAAGTACTTGATTGCACTATGGGTGTTGGACCTTCATGACAGATCCAGAGGCAAAAAAACAAAGTCCCACTTTACATTTAAGATATAAAAAAAAATTGCAGATTCTGGCCCTCAACTGGAAATTATAGAGATGTGGGAAAAGTAGTATTTACGAGAATATTGAAGAAAGCAGTACTGAACTAAACATGGTGATTATTTAAAAAAAAAATGTATAACAACCCATCCATTCCAACTGTCTTTATCCATTGCAGAAAAGTAATCGGATTGAGCATAAGCAATAGAATCCACACAGGTTTGAAGATTAAATAAATTATTTGTTTGGCAAGGACATGTATGTCACTTGAATTGAATGCCCATTACAGAATTCTATGAGCCAGATAAGTATGCAGTGACTTCATATAAGTAGACTGGCGAAAAGAGGTTTAGTTTTAATGTGTAGAGCAAGTGCCAAATTCTTTATTACGCAGCAACAAATTACATAATGCAATTTCTCATATGACCAAAGTGATTGAAGTCCTTCAACTCATGTTACATGCAGGGTTGCAGACTAGTCCTAGTCCCTGTACACTATAAACTTATTTTTTCAACAATCTCAGAGATTTTAAAGTAATAGTTGAACCCAAACCAATATAACAACACCATCCTTTTTGTCAATTGATTTCATTCCTGAGCTGCATCCTGCATCTTTAAAACCAGTGATGCACCTCTTAGATCAGTTATGCTTGGGAGGGTGGGTTTTGGGCCCAGGGTAGTCAACAGTCAAGGATGGCTGATTTATTCAAATCAACAACATTGATCATCTTTCCTACCAAGCTAGTCAACTCATGAATTTTGGAGGTTTCTTAGTGTGTATGCATTGAACTGGCACCTGAGGAAGGACGAAGTGTCTTAGACTTTGAATACAAAAACATAACCATTCAATACCCAATTGTACGAAAGTATGTTAAAAACAGACATGCCAACTTAGTATATATCTCCCTCATACAAAATTACATAGATCTCCCTACCTAGGTTATTATTGCAGAAATGATTATGTGATCCAAATAACATAAGTACTGTAACATAGATATTATATGGAAAAATCTGTTTCAATCTCCATGTAAATGGGACGGTTGTTTAAAGCAAAACATGGAGGAAATACTGACTGACTCATGCGATCTCCAGCTAAGAATACCCATCAAAATATGGGAAAAGGGTACAGAGAAGGTAAAGTTCAATGCAGAAAGTAAATTAATATAAAGTGAGATGTAATCAACCAAGGGCCTCAAGTATCTTTTTGAAAGGATGAACTATGAAATTTCTTCTCTATTATTCTATCCTTGCTTGTTATTTTAGTGTCTGTTAGTGTCGATTCCAATCCCCTCAGCCTTGTTGGTATTGAGCAACAGCTTGCAAGCTCCATTCCCTGCCATATGGAAGCCAACTTGGAGATATAATCAACCATAAAAATAAAAATGACTGTTCCTATTTTGAATTCCATGAACAAGTATTTTCTCATATCAAATTTATTTAATATTGATGCTTAATTCTAATGACCAAAATCTATCAACATTCAAGGGGAAAAATTTAGTGCAATAAGCCTATAGCCATAGAAATCTAGGATCAAAATTACAAGGTGATCAATGAGCCTAGGATTTCAAATGGCACTTGACACTTGGTCCCTTTCGTTGAAGTCTTACCGCAGCTGGACATTCAAGATAACACATGACTCAATCATGGAATTTTAACACAGGTAACTCCACTTTTGAGAAATGATGAGCCCAATAAGTGTAACCATAATTACCTTCACATTATTGCCAAGAATTAGCAGAAGGCATGTTTAAACTTTAATCATGTTGTTTGTGACAGAAGCTATTGAAAGACAAAGAGCTCAAATATGTTGATATGAAAAACAAATGGCGTAGAAGGCGTGCTTAAACTTTAATCATGCTGTTTGTGACAAAATCTATCAAAAGACATAGAGCTCAAATATGTTGATATGAAAGATAAATGCAGAGCCATTTGTGGCATTTTAAAGCAGGTAACACCCTGTTTGGGAAATGATGAGCCCAAATAAAAGTGACCCATTTGATTGTTGACTCAGTTGACTGACATCAGAGGATTTTCTGGTATGTGAAGTATCATTTACTAAATTCGAAACAAAATTTGAAGCTCAAGAAACTTCCAGTAGCGTGGCCTTTTACTTCGTTCGGCTCGAGTAAAAGAAATTAATAATAAATGAAGTAACATTAAATTTAAATAAAGTAATGTTAAATTAAAAAGAGATGCATGTCACTCTCACATGGCATGAAGGCCACATGTCGAAAGTTCCAATCTTTGAAAAGATATATGGGTCTCATCTTGCAAAGGAACCAAGGCAACGAGAATAACATAGGTAGGAATTATAGCACCTAAGCCAACATTCTAATTAGAAGCATTCTAAAGCCTTCTGAAGAGAGAGATAGATAGTTTCTCTGAGCAACACAGAGAATGACATTAAACAATGATGCTGACATAAATCTTGAACTACCCGATGATTCTCATCCCTACTTGCTTAATCGTCAGAGCCAAGGTACGAGTCCCGCTCACCGCCGCCAAGAAAGAAGCCACTGTAGAAGAAGAAGGAAGGACCATCACCGGGGGTCAAGAGGAGAACACAGGAATAGATAAGATAGAGCCTCCCCGCCGGTAAGTAAAAAGAGGAGGAAATTGTTATCTTGATATTGTGGTTTCCGAATTTCATTAAAATGAAGTTAAGAATTCCAAGCACTTGGTGTTCCCAGTACTCATGAATACAGTCGCCGTAGATGCGGGCAAGCCGAGGAAAAACCATGCATCTGTATCCTCCTTAATATGATAAAAAACATGGAATAAATGGACGGTGCTGTAAGTTAATTTTTCGTTATTGTTATGTATGCAGATGGCCATGGCAGGCATCACCCCTCAAAACAGTATCCCGCACATAGCATTTTTTTAATATTTAAATTATTTTTATTTCAGAATGTCTCCGATTTCATTATATCATTGTCTTAATTTATATTTAGTCATGAAAAGTGCAGTAGCATTTTGGATGGGACAAAAGGATGTCAAGATGCAAGCCACGATGAACAAAGTTTTGCAACAATACCGCCATAAGTGCCGGCAAATGCAAACAAAATTCACAGAAAAACTTGAACAAGTTCACATGGTGTATCAAAAAGCCGTAAAAGGGATTCAAATGATGCAGCAAGAAGTCGAAAGCCCCAAAGAGGAACTTCAAGAAAAATACGCTGAGAAATCCAGGTTAACAAGAAAATCTGAAAAGCATTAAAGACAAGTGTTCAACATCATTCATCATTGCAAGAAAGACAAGTTCAAATCCACTTGGTCGGTGCTTGTCCGCTTCATCTAGCCTATGCAACATATCTGGCTGGAGGCAGGGACTATGCATAAGAGCCCTGCATAGCCTATGCAAATTCAATCGAGTTGAAGTATTGAGGTGGCTGACTTCATAAACCGGGCTACTAGCTCTGGAATGGGCTCCCCTGCAACTTGCTGAGAAATTCTTTGGAACTCAATCTGGTCAGAATACTTGTAGAAAGCACGCTGGAACTAGTGAGGTTCCTCTGATCATTTAGAGGTTTCCCTGTTTGCTACTTGTAAACATAGGCGTCGTGCACAACTTTCAGCTGTAGCCCTACATGACAATGTAGGTGGCAACCTGCATGACAATGTGCACACATAAATTTGTGTTTAAACACGCATCATTCATTTTTCAAACCCTGGCCATGCTTACCTAATTATATTTTTTCTTTAGCTATTATGTCACAATGAAATTAATCATACATAGATACTCTCCAAAGATAATCATGAATTCATTATTTATTTGATTTTTTTCATAATTTGGTAACAGATTTGAAAAACCAACGGTCTACCAACAACGTCTGAATAATAAGAAGCTGACTGGATTGATGGTTGGATATGGAAACTGTGCAACCCTAAGCAGCGAACTGTAAGGGAAGGGGGGGTTTCCCATGTTACAACTTAACAACAGCGATGAATGAGGGGCACAAGAAAACTTGGGGAGTTTACATGTTCAAACTATATCCATTTTTGTACATACTGTAATGTAATTTTCACTTCAAGGTTTGGATAGTTGGCAATAAGTCGATTTCCATAACGACCAACATTAAAATTTTAGCCGGTAACTAAGGCTCTCTACCATATGCAATTTTTTTCATTAATTTCTAACGTAAAATCAATTTCCTGATTTCTGGCAAGGACAAGTGCAAGTAAGTTGTTGATGGGCTGTTTGGTGTGTGAATAAAAAGTGGGATACCGCACACTTTGAAATTTTTTTATCATTATTAAATTTCCTCCTTTTGTTTTACCATTATGGGAAGTTGCACTTTCTCTTATTATGAGTTGTGTTATGAATGGAATGAGAAGTTACACTTTCTCTTATCTTGAATTGTTTTATGAGTGGAGTGCATAATGTTCGTTTGATGGTATTTTTATATATTGGGATGTTGAATTCTTTAATTACAAGATAAAAAATTGAATACTACTTTGCGTGGTCAAACTTTTATTTTTAAATTTTTTAATCAAGCACCATCGCCGGTCAAACTTGTGAGAGGCATGGATTGTGTAATAGTTGTGTAACTGTTGGTGCTTGTTGGTGATTATATACGTGGAGGAGAGCCGACCTTCATTGTTGCATTGGACTGTGGAGGGATGAGTTGAGCTTCATGAATTTATGATACCACCCCCTCGAATTCCCCGATCCATTCCCACGAGCAAATTCTGCCATGAGCTGAGTCGGTTTGGATGTGCGTAGCAGACAGTGAGGCACAACTGTCGGTTTGGAGGTGTGTTAGGATTGTCGTATTGACTCTGTTTACTAGTTATTGGCATTTTAATTTTTGTTCGACTTGTTCTGCTTATTGAAGAAATCGGTAGAGGCATGGGCCTTTGTGTTGGAGGATTGTTGAAACAAAATGATCTGCAAAGATCCCAATTTGTCGAAACTCCTCTCCAACCTCAATATTAGTGCTAGTACTAGCATGAGCAACAACACTACGCTTAGCAGAACTAGAAGAATGTGTTTTCCAAACTGCACAAGAACTACTTCCCTCATGAGTCACCATGTGCCATGCTTGGTCTCCGTGGTTCTCTTCCTTCTACTCCTAGTTCAACTACCATATCTTCATTGGAACCAACAACCTGAACTCCACTACACAACGATTCACCATTTTGTAGTAGTGATTCGCCATTTGTACTGGTGATTCGCCATGTTTTTACAAGATAATATAATCTCGTGAGAGATTCGCCAAAAAATTATATATACATATTATATTATTAATAAAATCACCTTCCATTTTTCCTATGTATCATGGGGATTCACCTATTTATTATATATATAAATTTAGGGGGGTTCTTAAAATTTTCTCTGATCACAATATGAGAAACAATGAGATATGCAGCAACCACAACAAAATCCAGCTTTATTATATAGGAATATATTCCAGTGCAATAGCTAGAGACAATCCTCCTAGATATGCTATAATGCTGATGCTAACCTCCAAACTCAAAACAGGAAATCAATCACAGCAACCTGTGAATCCTGAATGGACGCACCAAGGGAAGGGATGGGTGCTCGCCCACTCTCACTAAATCACCCGAAGGTTTCCGCCTTGGGGCTACTACTGAAGTAGAGAACCAAGTTCTCAAACCTCTCACACAAACAATGATCCAATCCAAGATATTTCCAAATGACCTCCGCTTCTCCTTTTATATATTTGATGGATAGATCTCCAATCATTTAGAAGCATATTATTTTATTATTTTATTATTATTCTAGAAGACCCTCCATTGACTCTATCGAAGTGACTTTAATTTAATTATATTTCACTTAAGTCACTTTTGGCCTCTTTTCCTCTAAATATTAGTTTTCCTTTAATTAAATGACTAATTAAAGTCATTTTTCATTAAGGAAAATTGTATATCGCCCATGGTACTATCTCTGGCCACTATAAGTCACTTCTCAGGATCCCATCCTAAATATCTCCTCATTCTGGTTCCAACGAACTATTACACTAAGGTGTTCTATCATGTATTCATCCCGGAATGTCACCTTGAGCGTAATTAATTGAGTTAAGCCAAAAAATAACTTAGTTTTTTGAAAGTTGTCAGAATACGCCATAACGAAAGGAAAATTGTGTGGATGGTGGAATATATCAACCGAATTCCATCAGTCCTCATAGAAACTCCTCAAAACTCCTCTGAAAAGCCCATGGGACCGTTGATGCCACCAACTTGTAGCTATGACCTGTCTGCTCCAAACTATGGAAGCCCATCCTAAACCTATCATAGGTGACACCAAAAAAAGGAATATTACAATTTTGCAGTGGGTGTATCGAATATAGAAAGCACAGATCTATGAGACCTCCAATTAATTAAAAAACTCTGATTATGATCCAACGGACTGCAATACTCCTTGGGTAGCCAAGGACTTCAATCCTCACACAATAAAATCCCTAAACTGATATGGATTTATGCAAGAATGCAACAGAATAAACATATAACCATAAATACAGAGATGCAGCGGAAATAACACTTCATTTCATTAATACTAAAGCACTGAAATTTGCTTACAGACAGAATGGAAATAAAACTAGCTAGGGCGCTGGTAGCTATCTCTGAGAAGAGATGTGGCAGCTACAAGCCTCTGAACTACGTTACAATGAGGCTCGAGGGCCTATTTATTATTTAGAAACAATGGGAAATCCTAAACATCCAAAACCCTAACCCTAGGAGATGAAGCGCCAAAACTATGGGCCCTATTTGGGTAAATTGGTGTTTCAACTTCCCAGGGGCGTAACTTTGGCATACGATCTCCGTTTGACGCGTACCATACCTCGTTAGAAATATCTATCCGAGTTGCTCTCCGTTTTCCCAAAAAACGTCGTTTAGGGCCTCAAAATGGCTCCGGAAGTTTAGGACCCGAAAAACTGCTAAAAATAGTAAACTGTGCTGAAACTGAAAAACTGAAATAGACAATGGTGGAGCCCCAAGTGGAATAGGCGGGTGACCACCAATATCCACCTGGATCATTCCTCCCCCCAATGGTCCCCATTGCGTTAAGTTCCTCCATGAGATGAGGAAATTTTTGCTGAACTTGGTCCCTGGTGAACCACTTTCCTTGGTGCAGGAGTTGGCCAGCTTTGACAACCCGATATAGTTGGATCTTCTGCTGGCGAGTGTTCTGGATTTGCATGTCCATGATGCAATCTGTGGTGGCCTGTTCCATGCAGTCTGGATTTAACTCAGTTGGTGTGAGTTGTTCTGCAATGTCCGAGGTGTCCAGTAGAGGTTGGAAGTAAGGACGAAGGCGATCCACATTGAAGACTGGGTGCAGACCAAGGAATGGTGGAATACTGAGCTCGAATGCATTGTTCCCTACAGCCTTGGTGATGGTGTACGGCCCGTATCGGAGCGGGCAAAGCTTGCGGTGGGGTCCAGTGAGGCGCTCCTTCTGCAAATGTAGCCATACTTTGTCGCCCACCTGGAAGTTGTGTGGCACCCGGTGTTGATCATGGCGTTGCTTGTACTTGGCATTGGCTCTATCCAATATATCATGAACCTGTTGGCGAATGTGTTGAATGCGCTCGATGAAGCTACTTGCTTTGTCAACTTCAGACTGGACATGAGCTGAATTGGCCTGAGCAGCTGCAAATGGCATGGCTACGTCAATGGGACATAGTGGCTGGAATCCCAAGCCCACCTGAAAGGGGCTATGGTCGATTGAATTGTGGAGAGCTCGATTATAACTATGTTGTACATAGGGGAGGCTCTCGTCCCATGTGCGTGGATGCTTTGAATTTTACATGCGCAGAATGTGTACAATCATTCTGTTGACGACCTTTGTTTGGCCATCTGTTTGGGGATGGAAAGCTGTGGACTTGGTGAGCTTGGTATCCAACATTGACCAGAGGCTGGACCAAAATGTGCTGAGGAACCTGCTATCCCAATCTGATATGATAGACTGTGGGATCCCAAAGTGCACCCACACTCATTCAAAGAATAGTTTAGCAGTGGCTTCTGCTATGATATTCTTCTTGTAGGCCACCATAATGGCCATCTTCGAGAATCTGTCGACGACCACAAAAACACAGTCATTTCCCTGCTTAGTAGAAGGCAGGCCCGACATGTAATCCATGGAGATAGATTCCCAAGGTTAACTAGGGGTAGGTAGAGGAGTATATAGGCCTTGCTTCTTGATGGTCGGTTTGGCAATGGCACAAGCAGTGCAGGATATGATGTGCTTCTTGACATCCTTTCGAAGGTTCGGCCAATAGAAATACTTCTGTAGGATTGCTACTGTTTTCTCGACCCCGAAATGCCCAGCGACTCGACTGTAGTGTGCTTCCCATATCATCTTGTCATGCTCGCTTGAAGGAACACAAAGGTGTCCCATGTGACATAAAAGTGCATCTTGGAGGTGAAAATTTGGAACTTGCGTACCCCCCAAGAGTGCCTTATAAGTTTGGCCGAATTCTGGGTCACTCTCATAGAGAAGCGGCCAATCAGAAGTCTCGTGCCCACAAGAGTTGAGCACAGTGGTGAGCGCCACGATTGGTGGTCGGCTGAGGCAGTCTGCAACATTATTGGTGCTACCCTTCTTGTACTTGATGTTCAAATGAAACTGTTGCAGATATGTGGACCACTTCCGATGGCGATCATTCTGCAACTTCCCTTGTGTCTGTATGAACTGCAGGGGCCGGTGGTCTGTGTGGATGATTGTTTCCTTCCCCAAAATGTAATGCTTCCATTGTCAACAAGCTTGCACAATGGAATACATTTCTTTGTCATAGGTGGGATACTTGCGAACTGTCTCAGACAATGTCTCACTGTGATATGCCACTAGATGTCCCTGTTGAGTAAGAACTGCCCCAATAGCATAGTCGGAGGCATCTGTCTCGATCTCAAATGGCTGTTGCAAGTCTGGTAATGTGAGCACTGGGGCAGAACAAAGGCGATTTTTCAATTCTATGAACGCCTTCTGTTGAGGTTCTGACCAAATTTTTTTTTCTCTTGCTCCTCCCTTGGTGACTTGACTCAAGGGCCAAGTGATATGAGAGAATCCCAACACGAATCTATGGTATAAATTAGCAAGACCCAGAAAGCTGCGAAGCTCTGTTATAGTGGTTGGGGCTGGCCAATCCCGAATGACTTGGATCTTGGCTGGATCCACATGCACCCCCCTTTCATCAATAATGTATCCCGGATATTGAACCTGGGTCATGCCAAAAGTGCACTTCTCCAAATTGGCACACAACTTGTGTTGCCGCAGTGTTTGGAGGACTTGTCGGATGTGGTGAAGGTGCTCTTCCAAAGTCTGGCTGAAGATCAGAATGTCATCCAAGTACACCACTACAAATGAGTTGGTGAATGGCCGCAAGATGTCATCCATCATCCTCATGAAGGTGGCGGGAGCATTCGTCAACCCGAAAGGCATGACCAGCCATTCGAAAAGGCCTTCCTTGGCTTTGAAGGCATTCTTCCACACATCGGAGGGTTCAATTGGTACCTGGTGATACCCAGACTTTAGGTCGATCTTGCTGACATATTTTTCACCTTTGAGTTGGTCCAACAGGTCATCAATCCGTGGGATTGGGTACCGATTCCGGACAGTGATCTTGTTCAGCGCCCGATAGTCAATACAGAGTCTCCACGTCCCATCCTTCTTCTGTACCAACACGATCGGGCTCCCACAGGGTGATGAACTTGGTCTGACGTGGACTTTCTGCAACATCTCCTGAATCTGCCTCTTGATTTCATCATTCTCCAGAACAGAGCGCTGATAGATCAGTCCATTAGGTAGCGGCGCACCTGGGGTCAGATCAATCGGGTGTTTGACCTGACAGTGCAGAGGAACCCCTATGGGTGAGGTGAATATGTCCCCGTACTCCTTCACAACCTTATCCATTTGTTGTTGTTGTGCAGAGGAGCCCTGTCTGGAGGTCGTGGCCACAATCTTCTTCTTGCCTTGGGGGCGGATCATCAGGAAAACAAATTTCCTGGTTTGGGAAATGAGCTTACTGCATTGTTTTGCAGTAACCAAAGAGATAGCGGCAGGAGGTGGTAACTCTGGTATCCTGTACAACTTATTTCCCAAAGTAACAATAACAGCACGAGGTCGAGACTCATACACAACATGGCGCTTCCACAAGTATGGTTGTCCTAATAATACATCAGAAACATCAATAGGAGCAACGTCACATAATACCTCATTCGTGAAGGGCTTGATGCTATAGGGCAGGTGACACTGCCAGCTGATGCGGAGATCTCGTCCTTGGTGAAGCCACCCGATGGTGTATGGATGTGGGTGAGCTATGGTCGGCAAGACCAACCGCTTCACGGAGTCTGCTGAAATGAGGTTCTTTTGGCTCCCATTTTCAACAATGAACTGTACCGGGGAGCCCTTTACCCACATTTGGGAGTGGAAGAGGAGTTCCTCCTCCTCTGGATCTTCCGGTTCCTCCTTTTGGATCTTTGTAGTGGCAACAGTGGCATTGGGCTCCGCATCAATAATCTGTTTCCCTTTTTCATTCACCTTTTCAGGTTCTGATTCGGAGTCAGAGCATGCATCTGACTCAGAAGCCCTCATCTCAACCACTAGTGATTGCTTGGCCTGACACTCACTTGTGTTGTGAGTGGAGCTCTTATGGAACTCACACCACTTTCCCGTGTCCTTCTTTGGCTTTGCGGTGTTGTTATTTTCTTGTAGCTTCGATGAGTTGTCTTTAGCTGCCATGCCTTGGCTCTGTCCTTTGTTCTGCGATTTGGAAGCACCTTTCCCTTGCTTTTGATTCGTAGATCCAAAGTCTCGCTTCTTCTGCTTGAATTTCTGCTCAATCTTGGCAGCATACCGGTATGTCGTACCAAGCGAGGAGATGTCGAGGAACTCCATTTCCTCCTGAATGTATTTGTGCAGATAGCTGCGATACTTTAGCACCAGATCTTTCTCTGAATCTTTGATACCTAACTTTGTGCGCAGGGTATGGAACAGATTCGTTAGCTCATGCACATCTTGATCCCTTTGTTGTCGCAGCGTGGTCCATTGTATGTACTTGTCCTCATAGCTCCCCACGGGATAGTACTATTCCTTGACGGCGTCTCGGAAAGAATTCCAAGTTGGTACGGTCGAGAACAGAGAGGGTTCTGTCTAGTCCTTGTTCTCACAGTAGGTTTCCCACCAGTCCTTAACATGGGGGGTAGCTTTAAGGAGTGCAAAAATAATCTTCTCCTGGTTTGAAAAGTCATGAACCGAGAAATATCCTTCTAACAGATTCACCATCTATCTATGGCATCTGCGTCTTTTTGACCCTAAAATATGGGAATGTCAAAATTTACTTGTACCTTAAAAGGAGTCGTGCCTCCAGAGTGGCTGCTGGATGCAGATGCACCGCCGGTGGGTAGCTGTTGAAGGATCTGAGCAAAGTTATCCATCATCGCGTTCCTTTGTTTTTCGAGGGCCTCCTCGAGCAATATTTTGATAGGATCTCATGCTCCCTCATCTTTCTTTTCATCCCCCATGGGCGTCCGTCGAGGTTTGCGAGGCTGATCTTGTAAAGGTTCCACCAGATCGAGCCCTAGCTCCTTATACCCCGACCTCGTTGGGGACATGCAAAGAAGGATCGAGAAAAAGCAGACCGCTTTGATAACACTGATCCGGATTTATGCAGGAATGCAACAGAATAAACATATAACCATAAATACAGAGATGCAGCGGAAATAACACTTCATTTCATTAATACTAAAGAACTAAAATTTGCTTACAGACAGAATGGAAATAAAACTAGCTAGGGCGCTGGTAGCTATCTCTAACAAGAGATGTGGCAGCTACAGGCCTCTGAACTACGTTACAATGAGGCTCGAGGGCCTATTTATTATTTAGAAACAATGGGAAATCCTAAATAGCCAAAACCCTAACCCTAGGAGATGAAGCGCCAAAACTATGGGCCCCGTTTGGGTAAATTGGTGTTTCAACTTCCTAGGGGCGTAACTTTGGCATACGATCTTCGTTTGACGCGTACCATACCTCGTTAGAAAGATCTATCTGAGGAATATAAATTTGGAATGAGAAACATTGGTCCATGGACCCATGTTGCTCTCCTTTTTCCCAAAAAACGTCGTTTAGGGCCTCAAAACGGCTCCGGAAGTTTAGGACCCGAAAAACTGCTAAAAATAGTAAACTGTGCTGAAACTGAAAAACTGAAATAGAAAATGGTGGAGCCGCAAGTGGAATATGTGGGTGACCACCAATATCCACCTGGATCATACACACAACACAGGTCCACTAATCTTTGACTTGAAGCTCTGATACCATGATAAAAAAAATGATATTCTATTAATTAAGTGGCTCTCCAGGTGAGGTACCTGGATAGTGCCCAAGCACTCCACACAATGCCCTTCATTCATTCAGAAGAGCCTCATACATATAGGATTGCATACTAATAGGGTGGTTTGAACCACTCCCTAGATAGTAGGATCTCAGACCTAATCTTAGAGTCTCAATCCTACCCTTATCACAACAAAAACTAAGTCTAGATTTCTCCATTAATTCTAACAGTAATCCCTTGAAGATTGTCTTTTCTATTTACATGATTTTTAAGAGTATGATATTCCTTTTCTATATACATGATTTTTAGAGTACAATATTAAGTTAATGTAAAGTTTTTTATCAATATTTAATAGTCAAATATGAGGATATTATGAGATGTTAGGGTGGGCCTGTTATATTAAAATATTAAAAAAATAAAAAATATTCATATCTTGTGGTTACACTTTATATAAAAAGAATACAATTATCCATTGCAAAATCGTTAAAAGTGCGAGACATGAAAATGGGACGATCAAATTGAGTGAAAAAAAAAGCTAGAAGCATAGTTCAAAGGTAATCCTCACAATATTCCTCTCAATTTCAATGCAAACATTATATTTTGTTTCATTGTTCAAAACTGCATTGAAATTGTATCCCCATTCAGGTACAAGTTGTTACTGTTGGGCACTTAATTCTGAGAATTGTAGTTTGGGTTAGTGTGTTATGGATATTAGTAATTAGATTCCAAAAAAAACTTGGAAACCGAATCAATGGTATTCATATTGTATTAATATGTACACATTGTACATCATTCTTTGGGATATATCTTAATGAATTTGACTTCATTTTCCAATTGGTGTCTCCTACAACGGTATCCGAGTGGAGGTTAATATGCTCTATCAAATAGAATGAGCCTTTAATTTTGTGGCCTTCATGAGTGTTGGAGTTGTCAAGGAGGGCAGAGGATGATTCATAGTTTCATTTTTTGTTTCTTTCATGATTAAATGGAAAAAATGGGTTGAAGGTGATTAACCTACACTGGCATCAAAATGAAAAGGTTGTTAAGAAACTATTATGCTCAGAAAAAACTCCAATGCCTCAAAAATTCTTCCGTCACAAATAATGTATGATTTTGCTCATGAATATGATTTGAAATCCCTACATTCTCTATTCATTGTTATTTTTATATTGAAGTACAATGATGTTATTAATATACCATCATTGTTCATCAATTTTGCTAGTTTCATGGTCATCATGTTCACGATCCTCCCTCTCTCATTCTAACCATGTCATCCATCTCCACACCTATCACACTGGTCCTTTTTTCACATTGAGTTTCTTGAGTAAGGGAAAACATTGTTTGAACTCGATAAAATCGTGGCCAAATATTCTCTTGTGACCCACGTAGTATTTATCATAAAACTCTCACACTAAGTTGTTGGGATCACGCTTTCAATTAATTGCCCACTCATTATTCTCACTTATGAATTGAATGCTTTATAAACCATCTCATTGAATGCTTCGTAAACACCCCATCACTTTTTTCTTTCCCCTCTTATTGGAGCTATCCATTTGGTTTTCCTCATAACAATTAGATACACAAAATTATAGCATCCATTTTCATGCAAAGGTCAATCTTTCATGCGTAGTTGATATGACTTGATGCTTCACAAGGTTTCAAATAACATCATTTTTTTAAGCATCCCTTCTTTCTGATTTGAGAAAAGAGAATTTAGAGAAGCGAATGATGGGGTAGAATTAGTGAAATATAAGAGTTTTCCAATATACATGTGTTCCAGTGTGCTTAATTTTTAAAATAAAATAACCGAGCGATATTGAAATCAATAAAAAAAATCAATGAGTAAGGTGAATAATAGAGGTTCAAAAGAGATTTTGAGAAGTATTTGTTGGTCTCTAAGAAGCAATAGGCCTCTTAATAGTGGTTTATTCCCATTAATTGGTGATAGATAAAAGATCAATTTATGCTTTGTTTAATCCCAATTCATTGGTCTTATTATAATCATGATACACTGTAACGATGTCGTAGACGCACGAGAAACACATCATGCCGACAGTTTACTCACATACCAACTCTGAATGATATGTCAAAAACCTACAACATACATTTCCTGTGTTATTAAATTAAATAAGCAAAGATTAAGGAAGGGGATAGGACCATATGCATGCCCATATGCATGACCATATTCCCATGCCCAAATTTGTTGTTTGTCCCACGAATTCTCACTTGTGTGCAATTACATAGACAAGCTCGTCTTGCTTAAAAAACATGGACTCCAAAGAAGGTGAGAGAATGAAATTATTGAAGTTATAAATACTCAGTTCATAACTTCATTATAATTAGAAGTAGCATACAATCTGTTATGAAACCAGCTCCAAAAATAAAAGAAAAGAGAGATCAACACCTTAGAAATCAACCACTTCAAGGGGGCAACCTCCGATACATTACATAAATTAACAATTATTGGATGATACAAATGACAAAACCTCCTTCTATATATAGGAGTCCATAGGGTCACAATATAATCCTAGCCGACTTAACAATAATAATGTGAGGGCACAATAATCAAAATATTCGGGTTACAAGGGTACAACAATAACAATAAGGGGTTACACTAACAACAATAAGGGACTATACTAGTAATATAGGGACCTAACATGCCCCTCTCCTTCAAAAAAGTGTTGTCCTCAACGCTTGAGTAGCTCCAGATGATTTTGTAAAAAATTCTCATCCTTCTATGTAGAATCTTCAGTGGGTAAGTTCTTCCAATTGATGAGATACTCTGAAATTGATTGATTTCGTAATTGTCGAGTTCTTTTTTTCGTGACTGCTTTAGGTTCCAATATGATTTTTCCTTCCTCATCAAGCTCTAGAAATATTGTTTGAACTGGAATTTTGTCACTTATAACATTATTTAAGCATGAAACATGGAAAACTAGATGCACTCGTGAAGAAGCAAGAAGCTCCAGTTTGTAATCCATAGTAACAATCTTCAGCAACACCTTATAAGGACCATCATACTTTGGCGATAATTTATTATCCTTCTTAGCTTGCTTGAGGGACATTTGTTTGTATGGTTGTAGCCGTAAAAAAACCCAGTCTCCTACATCAAAACTTCTCTCACTGCGATGTTGATCTGCCTGTTGTTTCATTTGATTTTGTGCCAAATTTAGGTTATCATTTAAGAGTTGGAGAACTTCTTATTGATGCTCGATGTGATCTTCCACTACTTGAACCTTATAATTTTCTCTTAAAGATGATGTGATGGACGGTGGATGATATCCAGAAAGTGCCATAAATGGTTTCATTTTTGCTGTAGTATGGAAGGAAGTGTTATACCACCATTCAACGAGAGGTAAACACTTAACCCATTGTGTCTTCTTATTAGATACAAAACAACGAGGATATCCTTCCAAATATTTATTCACTATCTAAGTTTGACCATAGGATTGAGGATGATAAGATGAGCTCTAAGCTAGTTCAGTACCCAAACAAGAAAACAATTTCATCCAAAAATTTCCAGTTAAAATGGGATCTTTGTCACTTACAATAATCTTTGGGTTTCCATGTAGCTTTTGAATTGTTTCCATAAATGCAGTAGCAACTGTACTTGCTTTAAATGGATGAGATAATGCACAAAAGTGTGCATACTTGGTAAGTCCATCCACTACCACCATGATGCCACTCTTTCCTTTAGACTTAGGTAAACCTATGATAAAATCCATGTAAATATCCTCCCAACATTGACCTGGAATGGATAAAGGTTGTAGAAGACCCGAGGTCGTAATTTTCTCAACTTTATTTTTCTAGAAAACCAAACATTCCACCACAAACTTTTGAATATCAGATTTAAGGTCATCCCAAAAAAATTATTTCTTCACCCTATGGTAAGTTTTTAAGAATCTTGAGTGTCCTCCTAAAGGAGAAGTGTGAAATTCCAAAAGAATCTTTTGTTTTAGTTGGGAATTCTTACAAATATATAAGCGATCTTTATACCATAAGGAATCATTTTTCAAACTAAATGTATCATATGTACTAGGATCTTGCTGCAAATTTTGAATGATTGTGCACACTTCTTTGTCCTTCTTCCATTCATCCCTTTCTTTGGTTATCCAATCTGATTGGATAATATAAATGGCACAAAGCAATGCTTCCACCTCTTCATCCTTTCTTAAGAGTGCATCTGCGACAACATTTAGATTCCGTTTTTTGTAGATGATTTCAAATTCATAACCCAACATCTTTGTGACCCATTTTTGCTGCTCTTCTGAAGATAGCCTTTGTTCCAAAAAGTGTTTAAGATTATCATGATCATTTTTTCCCTCGAAGTGGCTTCCCATTAGGTAAGGTCGCCATTTCTTTAGTGCATGTAGTATTGCCAACATTTCCTTCTCATAAATAGCTTTTTGTTATTATTTTCCCTCCCATTAGGTAAGGTCACCATTTCTTTAGTGCATGTAGTATTTCCAACATTTCCTTCTCATAAATAGATTTCTGTAAATACTTTCCTTTGATTGGATGATTTTCAAAAGCAATGGGTCTTCCTTCTTGCATTAAAACATCACCAATTCCATTTCCTGAGGCATCGCATTCCACAATAAAGGTTTTTGTGAAGTTTGGCGTAGCTAAGAATGATGCTAGGCACATTGCCTCTTTAAGATGTTGAAAGGCCTTAGTTTCTTCAAGAGTCCATGAAAATGCATCTTTATTCAATAATGTTGTTAGAGGTGTTGATATTCTCCCATAATTCTGAAAAAACTTACGATAATACCCTGTTAACCCAAGAAAACCTCGCAACTATTTTATGGTTGTGGGGACTTTCCATTCCTTAATGGCTTTAATTTTGTTAGGGTCTACCTTAACACCCTCATGAGATATAATATGACCCAGATATTCCAACACTTGTACTCAAAATAAACATTTGGATGTTTTTGCATATGATTGTTTCTCCTCCAATAGTTTGAGAACCTTGTCAACATGTTGAACATGATGCTTCCAAGACCTGTTGTAGATTAGTATATCATCAAAAAATACTAGCAAAAATTTTCTAAGGAAGGGTTTGAAAATGGAATTCATCAACCTTTGAAATGTAGAAGGTGCATTGGTAAGGCCAAAAGGCATGACCAAAAATTCATAATGACCCTCATGAGTTCGAAATGTTGTTTTCAAAATATATTCCCTCTTCATTCTAATTTGATGATATCCTGAATGAATATCAAACTTGATAAAATAAATTGCTCCATGTAATTCATCCAATAATTCAACCATCACAGGAATGGGAAATTTATCTTTAATAGTGAGCTTATTGAGCACCCTATAATCTAGACACATGCGCCATGATCCATCCTTCTTGTGCACCAATACTACGAAGTAGAGAAAGAATTTTGACTAGGTTGAATTATACCAGCCTCTAACATTTATGAAATCATATGTTCAATTTATCTCTTTTGGACATAAGGATATCTGTAAGGCCTGATGTTTGGAGGAACATTTCCTGGAATCAAATGAATAGCATGAACATGATCATGAATAGGTGGGAGTCCTTTGGGAGTCTCAAACACCTTGGAATTATTTTCCAAGACTTTTTGGAGATATGGAGAAATTGATGATTTTGATGTTGGAACTTCTAGTGAGCATAATTGTGCAATTACGCCTCATTTTTCTTTCTTCAGAACCTTTGTCATGACATTAGAGCTTACTATATTTCCCGCCTTCCCTGTGATACCCCGTAATTTGACTCCCTTTCCTTCCAAAATAATTTCAAGAAAAGTTCTTGAAAATTAAAATATACCGTCCCCAAATATTGTAACAATTGTACTCCTAGTACAACACCAACACCTCCCATTGCAATGAAAAGGATTGGACTATTCAATACATATTCCCCCATGGTTAGCTTGATATTATGAAATTTTCAAGAGTAATTTATAGTTCCTCCATTTGCAACCATCACTTGACATTCTGGTGCTGGGTATAGGAAACAATTCAATTCCTTGGCTACCTTACAATGAATAAAATTATGGGTACTACCCGAATCAATCAACACTATTACCTTTTTCTTCTTGATATTTCCTTCTATCTTGACATTTTAAGGAGTGGTAATACCTACCAATGCATTACACTTTATGGTCAAACTCATTTCCTCTTCTTCTAGGGTTTGTTACTGGTGTATATCCTCTTCTTTTGAAGTTTCTTGTTCATTTTCTTCCTCCTCTTCACAATCTATGTAAAATAATTTCTTCTCAACACACTGATGGCCTTTAGTGTATTTGATATCACAACTATAGAAAAAACCTTTTTCTATTTTTTTGTTCAATTGTTGTGGTGTCAACCTTGTATGTTTTGGAAGTATAGGAGTAGCAATACTTCCATCTTTATAGATGTGAGTGGTAGGCTTCCTTATTGCCATAATTTTACATTCAATTTTTCTTGCCAATCTAAATTCCTTCTCCAATGAACCAGGTTCCCAAACACAAACTTCATGTTGGATGTTATCCTTTAAAGTCCCTATGAAGACATCAATCTTGTGTTCCCGTGGAATATCATATACCCTTATTCAATTTTTGGAAGTCCTCAATGTGCTCCACCACTGAACCCTTTTGTTTGAGATTTATCAATTGGCTAAAGAAGGTGTTTCTCTTTGTACATAATGTTCTATCATTTCCTTCTTAAAAATTGACCAAGTGATAATTTTTTTATGGGAGAAAATCCACCAATACCATACAAATGTATTTTGTTCTAAATGTAAAGTTGCAATGCGTACCTTTTGTGTGTTTTTCACATTATTGACATCAAAATATTGCTCCATTTGTAGTATCCATGTTATGGGATCCTTGCCATCAAACTTCCTCATATCCATCTTTGGAATATGGTGGGTCTTCCATCCAACATTAGAGTTTATGAAATCACGATTAACATTTATTTTGTTCTCATCATGAGTTTCCTCTACTATATTTTCACCATTAGGAAACATTTCTTATATCAACTTTGTCAAACCTTCCATGTCTGCCTTTAGATAATTCTTCATGTTTTCCATTTTTTCTTCCATGTCATCCATCTTAGATTCCATTCCAGCTTCCATGCCATCGATCTTAGCTTCCATGTCATTCTTCAAACCATCCATGCCTTTCTTCAAACCATCCATCTTAACTTCCATGCCTTTCTTCAAAAATTCCATTTCATTTTTTGTTGCTCTTTGTGAGAGAAAAATTTGGTGCACTTGCTCTTGTAATTTTGATATGTCATGTTGTGCTTCTTCTTCCTCATGAGTCATAGTAGAGTCTTCTAAAATATTTATGGGTGTTGAATTCTTTTTAGGAGGAATTTTAGAACTCAATACTGATATCTATTATACAATATTCCCTTAGAATCAATTCAAACTGATTCTTCAAACAAGACTTATGCAATTCAGAAAAAAAATACACACGTTTTTCTTGCTTTTGAGGAGCTCAATATTAAAACTGAATTATCTCTGTGATTCTGGATCTTCAATATTTGAAATTTGGTCTAGCCCTCTCAATCTTCTTTCGAATGCCATAGGTCTGACCTAATTTGGATTCTTCAAGGAAACGTTATGCCAAATCTCCCACAATGACCTAATTATAGACTGGTTTAGTAGAGCGAACTTGTACAATGTGCCACATGGCACTATTTCCTCCTTTGGATATGAAATTGATACACAAGAAACTACAATCTGTGTACATCTTTCCACTTTTTACATAATTCTAATCTGATGCTCATAGAGAGAGTTATGATTCTTTTCTCACGGTAACCTCTCTGAGATGAAATTCGGGATCCTGAAAAAACCTTAATGCCCACCGATCATATCTCTGAAAATATTCTGAACCAAGATCTGAAATTTGTACAGGATATCCCTCACGATTTTTTCTTCGCTCTGTAAAAATTTCAGCTTCTTAACCTTCGTAGAAAAAAAGTTATAGAGAAAACTTCATAATGACCTATTTTAGGTGAAATTCGGGACCATGAAAAAACCCTAACATCCACAGATCATAGATCAAAAAATATTGCGACCCAAGATCTGAAATGTTTACAAACCGTTCCTCACGATTTCGTCTTCGCTCTCTAAAAATTTCAGCTTCTAAATCTTCATAGAAAAAAGTTATGGTGAAAATTCCATGATGACCTGTTTGGAGCAGCGAAACCCTAGAATCCAAAGCTCTAATACCAAATGTTATGAAAATAGCTCCAAAAATATAAGAAAAGAGAGATCAACACCTTAGAAATCAGCCACTTCGAGGGGCAAATCTCCAATAAATTATATAAATTAAAAATTCTTGGATGATACAAATGAAAATACCTCCTTCTATATATAAGAGTTCATGGGATCACAATATAATCCTAGCCGACCTAACAATGATAATGTAAGGGCACAATAATAAAAATATTGGGGTTATAAGGGTACAAAAATAACAATAAGGGGGTTACACTAACAAAAATAAGGGACTATACTAGTAAGATAGGGACCTGACACAATCCTATAGTAGAATTATTTTCATAATATCGATACCCTTATGGGGTAGGTTGTGTATGGATATTTAAACAAACATAAGTGATTTTTGTGATAATGGTTGTGATTTCTTCAAGATTCCTATAAGTAAGCTTTTAAATTGTTACGCATAAAGTCTATGTACCATAAATTTTAAGGGTGGGGTTTGTTATATAAAATTGACCTGGCAAACGAGATAGAAAAACTCGATAGAGTTAATATGATATGAGGTTGTGTTAACAATTCAGGTTAACAATTGTTGTTTTGGAGAACTACTAGTAATGTGTTTTATGAAATTTTTGTGCTAACTATTGTTGCATAGTTGTTGTCTGTTGCATTGTTGTGAAAGTTTTTTATTCTGAATATTCTCGTCAACAAGGAATAATACGTTGTTAATATTTTTGTTGAATTTGGTCATTTTTGAATTTGCATTGTAAAATGGGTACATTTCAGTTGAAGTGTACACCCTTAGTTTGACCAAGCTTGATAAAGTATTATAATTTTTTAATACTATGATACAATCTGACATTGATTACATATTAAATATCAATAAATTTATTCTTGTTGATGCCAAATATGATCTAGATGATGTAAAAAAGAAATTTTAATTTCTCCAAATAGAGTTGTAGTTAAAAAAGGATGAACTATGAGAACTAAAGATGATTTGTAATTTTGAAATTGTTTTTGTTCGAAAAATACTTGTTTGTGCGTGACTCAGAGAGTGATCAACAATTAGAAAATCATAATATAGAATTTTAGTGCACCAAAAAAGAAAGTGTATGCAAGGGTAATTTGCATATAGATATGAAACATGTCATTCCCAAAACTTTTGTAAGACCTTCGTAATAAATTGTGCATAAAAAAAATAGAATGGGTGTGGGATATAATAAGTATATTTTTTTCCATGTTCTTGATTTTTCAAATCCTGTACAGTTTCATAGTGTTTGATTTCTAGATGATGTTGCGCCACAACAAATTATCAGATGTCAACATTGTGACAGAATTGGACATGAGAAATATCTTTATAATGATCTTCATCCTTATGAACATTGTGGAAAGAAGAATCTTCATTCAAACAAATGTTTCAAGAATAAGACTATTGCAAGAGAGAGAATTAATTTTATATGGACAACTTATTGGGATTGGTCTAAAATTGCCAAGAATATTTATGAGTCATACCACACGATATGTTCGAGAGTATTGAACATTATTGGAGCATAGTGTACTTCATCTTCTCACCCTATATCAGACAAAGGGGGGAATTGAGGGAATTGATGATTAAATATAGGTTCGAAGATTTATCAAGTGAGCCTGGGTTAGGGATAATCAAAGTTTGTTGCTACAAACTAGAGACTAAGTATAGAAATCAGATTCATTATTATAGATAAAGTTTTTTTATTTGTGCTCCATGAGCATGATTGCATGCTTTTGGCATGTTGAGATTTGTGAAGGAGAACTTCCACTAGAAGAAGATGCAAGGATAGGAATTATTCCAATAACTGCTTTGATAGCTCCAAATTTGGTTTGTTTGAGGAATTTATATGATATTTCCAGAGGTGGTGGTCATCTTTAAACCATCATTGGTTGAGACCTTGAGTTCTCCCACATTTTTGTATTGTTTGGGGTTTTCTCTTAAAAACTACGAGAGAGCATATTCAACCATTTGTTGTGATGCATTTTTGTATTTTTAGCTCTCATTATTGGAATTCAATACATCCCTTCATATTAATGGGAGAATGTTAGACACCTAATCCTCGGGATTGTATTTTGGGTTAGTGTGTGTTATGAAGATTAGTTATATGGTTCCAAGAAAACTCAGAAAATGAATCAAAAATATTCATATTGTATTAATATGTACACATTGTACATCATTCTTTGAAATAGATCTTAATAAAGGTGAGTTAATTTCTGAATTTTTTTCTCTTACAATTACTTTTTACAATTCTACAGAATTTCTCACATAAGTGTTTGTTTGCTTCTTATATGGGTTTCTTGGTCAGGGTGTGGGTACAATCAAGAAATCGTCCCTTATATTACATTTGACTATAATTGTGTATTTATGACCCTCTAGTGTGATGCTTTGAGACTATACTTAACTCTGTACTTGTGTATTTATGTAGAGTTGATACTATATTAGAGTTGTTTAGATACAAGCTAATAACTCATATTTTGAACATTAGAGTAGTTATTTTAAGATTTATATTGTATTAATTTTAAAGTATATAATTAATAAATATTTTTAATTTATAAAAAAATATAATATTAATAATATGAATAATGTTATTAAATTATTAATATGAACAATTCCTTGTCTCAAGCTCAACCATATCACCAAGAGTTGGATGTCTTTGAAGTAGTAGTTAGAATGATTTTGGGAAAATAATCCAAAATTGTAGGAAGTTCTAGGGATTATGAATATTTCCCTTCATTATAATGTTCCAATATCTTCATTACTTTCTAGATTTCAATATGTCCCATTACATTATGGTCAATTGAAAATGGTAAGATAATTAAGATATGTTGAAAAGAGTTTTAATCATATTAGGTTTGAATTTACTAATATTATGTTTATTATATTAGTTTCGATAATAATAGGTTTACAATAATAAGTTAAATAATATTTGGTTTAGAATTCTCACATTTATTAGAGTATATAATATTATCATAATATTAAACTTAAAGGATTATGTTTTAATATTAAGGTTTGTAATATAAAGTTTCTAATATTATGGTTCATAATATATAATATTAAGTTTAATAGTGTTTATAATATAATATGAAATTTATTATATAAATTTATTAATTCAGTAAATATATGTGATATATGCTTTCATTAACTTTGAATATTTAACTAAATATATGTTCAAAATTATTTATATGAGTAGAAGGTTTCACTACTTCAATCCATTTTAATACATCATGATTTTCAACACAATGTATTGAAAAACTAATACTTTAGTCAATTTAGGTTAGCGTTTAAAATATATTCTATCTCTTAATTATACATAGTCATGTGCTGCATTCAATCTATTATAAGATTTTAGTCGCATTCAATCTATTATAAGATTGTAATCATATTTAATTTAGATAGATAATTCGTGTAGAAATTTTAAATTATCATTACTTATTGTTTAAGAAATTGATATGTACATTTAAGTAGTTTAAATTCGTTCAATCTACTATCTCAAAATAGATTAATAATATATATATTTATATAAGTTTAATGTTTATGATACACATTATATCATTAAATATAATAATATTAAGGTTTATAATATTATTTTTATGGTTCAGTGTTTTATAATATTAATATGAGGTTTTATATTATTAATATTAGGATTTATAATTTTAATACTTAATATATTAAGTTTACGGTTTCTAATTATAAGGTTTAAAATATTAGTTTTAGGGTTTATTATATTAGGTTGTATAATTGTAAAGTTTTATATTAGTGTTAAATATTTTGATGTTGGAATGGTACGAAAATCTATTCAACATTACAATGTGATAAACAATGTCTCAATGTGATAATAAATCTCTAATCATTATTGAAATGTTATATTACATTGCAATATATTTAACTTGGAATAGTGACATTACAAAATTGGGGTTTAATATTAACTTTTATAATATTTGATATTAGGGTTTATAATATTAATCTTAAGGTTTAATATTAATACTAGGGTTTACAATATTAATCATAGGATCTAATATTAAAATTATAGTTTGATATATTGATCATAGCGTTTAAATTATTAGGGTTTTAATATATTTAAAAATATATACATAATCAGAGATGAATACAGAATTATTAGGATTTATAATATTAATCTTAGGATTTAATATATTAAACTTAGTGTTTACTATTTTGGGTTTACAATATTAATATTAAGGTATATAATGTTAATTCTAGGGTTTTTTATATTGAGTTTTTTAATTTTATGGTTTTATACTCATCGATACATAAAAATAAGAGATAAATGAAGCTTAAAACACTAAATGCAGCATGTGAAAATCAATGGCATGCATACCACACTTAAGTAGTGACCTTCGTGCTTGGCCTGGGTTCAAAGGCCATAGCTCTCGTAGCTCTCACATAACCTTCGTCATCATTTAAAGGACAGCTAGGAACTTTCAATATCTTTGAAATGATCTTCAAGAAAATTTTATAGGTAACTGTTCTGTTTTCATGTTTGGTGTAGCTAATCCATCATGTTGTGGTGTTTCTTGTTCTCCAATACATGGTTACTCTGGTGTAATGGTTGCATCAAGCTTGAAGGAGCTGGTTATGATTTCCAGTGGTAACTAGTTCACTACTTTGAAAAGCACAACGAGTTAGATCACCTAGATATAGGTCACGATCAATGTTTTTCCTAGGCTTATATATTTTGGAAGATCAACTTGTTTTTCAATAGGAAACTTGTAAAAAACCAAACAGGGTAAATTGAGTTACATGGTTGGTTGAGGTCCCAATTTACTATTTTCATGTAGTGACTGTTAGCCTATCATTACTTTTGGCTCCTATATCTTCATTGCCAATGCCGGAAAAAGAAGTTACAGTTTTTGAATAGATTAAGCAAAACAAAGAGTTTATATATTCATCAAATTTATTCCAATGGAACACACAACTTTAATATTGTTTCTTAAATGAAATGGTTATTTTGTATTGAGTCAAAGGTGGAAACCATATATGGTCTGTAGGTGGTACAAAATTATAAATAATTCTGCTTTGCATTGTAATTGTTAACAGTTCAGTGGGTCTGCTTAAACAGATTAGTACCCATTTCCTAAAATTCTATTGTTATATTGCTTTATAAATTTCCCTAGAAGTCAAATATATTGACAAGACATCTAGAAAAGATTGGAAATGAAAATTACAGCCTATTCTGGGCCCTAGCAAGAAATTTCATGTTGAGGGAGGATCTTGGAGATGATGAGTGTTGCCTTCATGGGAGTATGGAGTGGGATGAGTTGGGAAATCATGAGTTTGATAGGGAAGTTTACAAAGAAAGAGAGGTGCATAAAAAAGCCACCAATAGTTTCCCATGTGTCTACTTCCGAATTTCACAGGTGGTGAATGTAAGCTTGGATTTCTTGTTGTTCCACTAGGGGAACTTTGTGGCCTTGAAATTGCCAGTCTAGTGAGAGTTGCTCTATTTTCATGGGCTAAGATAGCTAAACGTGAAGCAGTGGAATAGGTCACCTCTCTTTGTGTGTTCACGGTGCTAAAGGTCGTTGTGGAGGGCCTTCAGTGCTTCTTGGTCACAACAATGGCAGTAGGAATGTGCCATGTAGAAACCAGAAGAGGGAGGAAGGAAATCCAAGTAGGAGTTTGAGGGCCACCTTTAATGTTTCTTAGACACAATAATGGCAGGATGAGTGTTGTTGAAATTAGAAGATCAAGGAATGAAATCCAAGTGGGAGTCTCCTAATTCTACCAGCCTAGAATTTCCAATTGAAACTATAGGACTAAGAGCCTATTCTTGGAGGTGCATAGATTGGGAAATGTAAATAGTAAGACTCAAGAGTCCTTGACCCTGATGGAACTTCCCTGTTGTTATTATCTTCTTATGTCCATTGAGTAGTTCTTATTGGGCACAATAGTGGCAGCAGGAATATGCATGTAGAAACCATAAGAGGAAGGAAGGAAATCCAAGTAGGCGTCTGAGGGCCGCCTTTAATGTTTCTTAGACACAACAATGGCAGGATGAGTGTTGTGTTGAAACTGGAAGATGAAGGAATGAAATCCAAGTGGGAATCTCCTAATTCCACCAGCCTAAAACTTCCAGTTGAAAATATAGAACTAAGAGCTTATATATGGAAGTGCAAAGCTTATATAAGATTTCTTGACCCTGATCGAACTGAGCTATTGCTATTATCATCTTATGTCCCATTGAGTAGTATGCTTCCCTTTGTGGTGAGTAGTTTTCTTCCCTTTATACAAAGAGGTGGTATTAGACACAACAATGGTAGCTGGGGTGTGTGCCATGTCAAACCCATAAGAGGAAGGAATGAAATCCGAGTAGGAGTCTGAAGGCCTTTAGTGTTTCTTGGACACAAATATGGAAGCATGAGTGTGCCATGTTGAAAATGGGAGAGGAAGGAATGAAATATGAGGAGGAGTCTCCTAATTCCACTGGCCTAAAACTCTCAATTGAAACTAGAAATAAAAGCCTATTACCTGGAAGTGTAAAGCTCGGGAAATGTAATAGGAAGATTTGATCCAGAAAGAACTTTCCTGTAGCTTTTATTTTCCTATGTACATTGTATAGTCTACTACCCTATGTGGAGAGATTTTTGATGAGTTACGCAATGAAGAAAATGTTGGGGGCCCAAGTTTTTAAAGAACCAAAGGTTCTTGTTAGGAGGTTAGGGAGCCTCTATGTCCTTTACTATTTTTGGATGGATGATTCTCTTCTCATAGGGGGCGCTCAATCCAACTAGGAAAAAGACTCTATCATCTGGGATTTGAATGCTCTAAGACAGTGCAAGTTGGAGTAAATATCTCATGACACTGTGCTGGTGAGGAAGGAACCCTTAAATTTCCCTTCCTTTCATCCATTTTCATGTGATGGGGTGTGTGGATATATTTTCCACCCAAATAACAAGGGTATCTTCTCGCCTAAGGAAATCAATCATCTAATTGGGAAACATTAAGGGACACAATCAGTCCATCATATGGAGGTCCTCCTCTTGCCTGTTACTTTCATAATTTTTTTCTACAATGTAACCCCTTTATTTTCCATCTATTTTCTTCTCGATTGTTAGCTTGAATAACTTGGAAAGAGGTAGAATTAAATTTCTCTACTCGAGTTTTAACTTTTGATTTTGTGGATGATTTTGGCTAGAGAAGGGGATGAAATTCATTCTTTTGAAGAGTGTTGGCTATTAAGGATGAATTCCCCACTACAATAGAAGCTTACACAAACATTTTATATATCATAATTTAGAGTTTTGCAATACTGATACCACACTTAAGTAGTGACCTTCATGCCTGGCTAAGTGACCTTCGTGCCTGTCCTGGGTTCAAAGTCCATAGCTCTCGTAGCTCTCACATAACCTTAGTCATCATTTAAAGGAATTATGGGAAGCCAACTCCATGTGTTTTCACTTACATTATAAACAACCACCTCCATCTCCTGCATATGTCTAAGGAATATAAAGCAGGCATAATCCCCAATTCCTATGTAGTGGAAAAATGACTAGTCTATAAAGGAGTGGATCCTGCAAACACGACTACAGAGGGATGGTGGGATTCTAGCAATTTCCTTCCACGATGATGATGAAAAAAATGGCAAGTTGGAGGAAATACCGTACTCTAACTCCCATATAATGATCTCCTACAAAAGTTCACCCCCTTCTTTGATAATTCCAACTATAACAATAACCCTCGACCTACAAGCAAGGAGGTAAGGCCTTGGGTTCTTTTCATTAGCAATCTCTAGTGGAGGTATAAAATCATAAGCTCCATTTTTTATACTGAAACCCAAAACGCCCAACGCCCCATTAAATACTCTTAAGCATTAAAAATAATTGTCACATAAAACCATACGTAGAGCCATCCCCATCCCCATCCCCATCCCAATTAGAATCCCTAGCCCCGTTACCTAGAGATCCTTTAGCAGATGTCCTGCAATTCTCCATGACTTGTTTTCAGACGTGAATTGATGTCACCCAGTGTCGCATTTATGAAACTGAATCCCCAACAAATTATGGGTTAATCTGAGCCACTTTCAACAGCCTATAACCAAATGGTCAAGTACTAAATCTGTACCTATTTTAACTTTCAATATATCTTGTAAATCATATGCCTAGATTACAAGCCCTACAACTACATCTAAAAATAAATATGCTCACTTGCATATCAAACTAGAAGCAGGTTTACAATTAAAGTCAGAGAACAAGACACTGCAACTTCTAGACATAAAAATAAGAGAGAAATGAAGTTTAAAATACTGAAGGCAGCATGTGAAAAGCAATGGCATGCATACCACACTTAAGTAGTGACCTTCATGCCTAGCTAAGTGACCTTTGCACCTGCCCTGGGTTCAAAGGTCATAGCTCTCGTAGCTCTCACATAACCTTGGTCATCATTTAAAGGACAGCTAGGAAGCCAACTCCATGTGTTTTCACTTACAATATAAACAACCACCTCCATATCCTACATATGTATAAGGAATATAAAGCAGGCATAATCCCCAATTCCTATGCAGTGGAAAAACATCCAGTCCATAAAGGAGTGCATCCTGTTAACATGACCGCCAAGGGATGGTGGAATTCTAGCAATTTCCTTCCATGATGATGATGAAAAATATGGAAAGGAGAAGGAAATCCCCTACTCTAACTCCCATATAATGACTACTACAAAAGGTCACCCACTTCTTTGATAATTCCAACTGTAACAAGAACCCTCAACCTATAGGTTTTCAATTAAATTCATAGAACAAGACACTGCAACTTCCAGACATAAAAATAAGAGAGAAATGAAGTTTAAAATACTGAAGGCAACATGTCAAAAGAAGTGGCATGCATACCACACCTAATTAGTGACCTTCGTGCCTAGCTAAGTGACCTTCGTGCCTGGCCTGGGTTCCAAGGTAATAGCTCTCGTAGCTCTCACATAACCTTGGTCATCATTTAAAGGATAGCTGGGAAGCCAACTCCATGTGTTTTCACTTACATTATAAAATCCCACCTCCATCTCCCACATATGTTCAAGGAATATAAAGCAGGCATAATCCCCAATTCCTATGCAGTGGAAAAATGACCAGTCCACAAAGGAGTGGATCCTATTAACACGACCACAGAGGGATGGTGGCATTCTAGCAATTTCCTTCCATGATGATGAGGAAAAATATGGCAAGGAGGAGGAAATCCCCTGCTCTAACTCCCATATAATTATCTCCTGCAAAAGGTCACCCCCTTCTTTGATAATTCCAACTATAACAGGAACCATCGACCTACAAGCAAGGAGGTAAGGCCTTGGGTTCTTTTCATTAGCAATATCTGGCATAGGTATAAAATCGTAAGCTTCATTTCTGATACTCAAACCCAAAACACCTAACACCCCATTAAATTTTGTTATGTTGTAAAAATAAATGTCACAGAAAACCATAGGTAGAGCCATCCCCATCCCCATCCTAATTAACATCCCCATCCCCGTTACCTAGAGATTCTTCAGAGATGTCCTACAATTCTCCATGACATTTTTTTGGACGTGAATCGATGCCACCCAGTGTCAAATTTATGCAATTGAATCCCCAACGGATGATGGGTTAATCTGAGAAACTTTCAACGACCTATAACCAAATGGTCAAGTACTAAATCCGTACCTATTTTAACTTTCAACATATCTAGTAAATCATACTCTGAGATTAGAACCCCTGCAACTACATATAAAAATAAATATGCTCACTTGCATATCAAACTAAAAGAAGGTTTTCAATTAAAGTCAGAGAAAAAAACACTGCAACTTCTAGACATAAAAATAAGACACAAATGAAGTTTAAAATACTGAAGGCAGCATGTGAAAAGCAATGGCATGCATACGACACTTAAGTAGTGACCTTCGTGCCTAGCTAAGTGACCTTTGTTCTTGGTTGGGTGTTATTTTTTCTAGCCATGGTTCATACTCTGCTTCAGATTCTGAATGGCTGAGCGAACAAGAAGAAGCCCTAGAAATCCAACTAATGAGCTATCATAACTACATTGTAAACTAAATATTTGCAACTACCTTTTCCTTTTCATCCAACAGCTGAATATGTTTTAATTGTCTAAAATATAATGTACAATTTTAGGTTATGACACGATGCACACAGGATATTTTTTTTCCAAATAATGACGCCTTATGACATAATTAACTTGATAATACATATTAACTGGATTAAATATTTAAATATGTTGTAGCCTTGATGAAACCGTTCTTCAATTTTTATTAATTAATTTGTTTTAAATTATTATTATTATTTAAATTGGAATATATATATTTATAGATCGAGTTTCTCTCATTTAATCAATAATATTAATTTAATGTGGAATTAAATGTAGGCATTAGGTCACTCTCCACACTAAAATAAAAACGAAAATAATACGGAGGAAGAAGTCAAGATATTGGAAACATGGATCGTTTGAAATGGCAACGGATTTGCAGCGGTAGTTGATAGGATAATAGTGGAAGAAAAGTATATAGGTAGGCCCAACCTTTGTTGCCACTTGTGAGAATTGGTATTTAAATTCAAAAATGTGTGTGATTGGCTTCGTCACTTTCATACAGTACTATGTAACTTGACTTGTCTACCGAGGCAGAATAGCTTGGACGACAGTTTTTTGCTGGAATTCAGTTAAAAAATTCAAAAAATCAGATAGTTGGAGGGTTTGAATTGCATTTTTAATGGTGGAATGGATTCAACACCACCAAAAACCCTTAGGGCACCCAAAATACTGAATTTTAACCACTATAACAAAGCTTTGGAAAAATCTTTACCAAAAATTTTCATAATCTTACCAGAATTTCTGGGTTATTCTGTTGGTTTTTTAGACTACCACCTGTAGGGACCAATAGTTGTATGTCCCTGGATTTTTTGGGCTATTAATATTTGTGGAGTTAGTTCCATTAATGTATTGGGGCATTATATGTTAGTTATTGAATTTAATCAAGTAGAAAATTTAATGGGTGGCATATATTGTTCTGGAGCTAGATCTCCACAAATATTTGGTGTCAACTTTTTGTAGGTCAATGTGGATGAACACGGTGGAATTGAAACAATTGTTACTTGTATGTGGCCACATGTAGTGCAATTATGTGATAAACCTTCATGCATATTTGGGTGGGTTAGGGTTTCCATTTTTTGTGGGTTTCAGAGGGTTATCGAACCGTCGTGTTATTTTGTGCATGTCCAACATTTGAGGATTTGGTCCCCCCATTACTTGCATGGCCCTCTTGCAACATTGGTCACAACCATCACCATTATTACCACTATGGAGAATGATTTATGGGGCGTGATGGTTCCTAGTTTGTCATGTTGTTCAATTGTTATCTTTTGTTTTGTTGTTCTTCCCCGTCGCACACCGATAATTAGGGTATTTGTCTGAATTCAACCCTATTTGGGGTATTCGTCTACATTCGACCCTATTGGGGATTTTCCTCAACTCGGCGTTGGATATGGCAGTTCATGCTCCAAAGGGTTTCTCTACACATAATTTGACACTTTTCAACACAATTTGGAGGATTTATTTTGTTTTTTGTTGGTTTTTCAATAGTTTAATAATGCGACGTCTTTCTTGCCTCCTTTTTTGTCTTGTATGTCACTGTGTGCGAGTTGCAGTTAAGGGTATTTGGGCTCTTAGGTTCTTGTGGCATGTAGGAAGCATAACAAATTCTTCTACGATAGGATTTTAATCCTACCAACTTCTTTTTTCTGTGTTCTTAAACACATTCAATCGGATGAATTTTTGTCTCCTTTTAATTTTTTGCTACTTTTGCCTTTGTGTTTATGAATCGATTTAGGAATCCTATATGAATTCTTGTCGGTTTCAAATTTTTAATGGTGGTTTATGGTTTTGCACGTTTAGGGCTTCAAATTTATAATGGTGGTTTAGGGTTTTTTCAACTCGGTGTTTCAAATTTGTAATGGTGGTTTAGGGTTTTTTCAGTTTAGTGTTTCAAATTTTTAATGGTGGTTTAGGGTTTTTCTTGTTTAGGGTTTTATATTTTTAACGGTGGTTTAGGGTTTTGTTGGTTTAGGGTATTTCAGATGTTGGCTATACTCTATGTATTTTTCAGTAATTTTCTGTAACAGATGGTGGCTATTTTTCTTGACCCACTTTACTAAATAAAATAAGTTTAGTGTGTGATATGATTTTTGGTTGCCTTTGAATATTTTCTACTTCCTCTTTTGTGTTTATGCATTGATTCAAGAATTATAAATGGATTCTTGTAGGTTTCAAATTTGTGATGTTGTTTTAGGGTTTTGCTAGTTTAGAGTTTCAAATTTGTAATGGTGGTTTAGGATTTTGTAGATGGTTTCTATTTTTATATGAGAAATAGTGGCTATACTTTTTGTATTTTTCGATGATTTCCTATGATAGATGGTGGTTATTCTTCTGTGACCCGGTTTAATAAATAAAAAAAATTAGTGTCTGTTATGATTTTAGTCAAATTGCTACAATATTTTTGTTGTAGTTGTTGGTTTATTGTATTTAGATAGGAAATTAATTATGTTTATATAGGAAAATTAATCAGGACATTGTAATGTTAAGTGATTTTTCATAACATTTTCAGGTCTTAATTGTGCTCATATATATGAAGCATTTTCACATATTTATGTGAATTTTTTATGAACTTTTTAAATTCATTTTTGTGAAAATTTCATTGCAACAAAATATTATTGCGCAATCATATTGAATATTGTCATATTAATAGTATTAAACGATAATATTGCACAGTATGCGTCCTATTAGCCAATACTATTAGTAAGAGTTTGTTTTTCTTAGTAGGCCAATGGGTGAAAGCATGAATTTGGGCTACAATTGTTGGAGAAAGAATGTGCGTTTGGGTGGAAAAGAAAATGGCTCGATTGAGCCATGTAAACACTTGATCGACCCTTTTTTAAGCACTCGATAAAGCTCCTTGGGTGCTAAAAAAAGCTCAATCAAGGGTTAAAAACTAACCCTTGATCGATCAATAGTGCTCGATTGAGCCTTTTTTTTTTTAATATATACCGCTCTCGCGGTCTGTGCGTGACATTTGCACAGACCGCGAGAACTCAACCAAGAGTTTGTGAGTAGCTCGACCAAGATTATTGGAGCTTGATGAATCAATGGAGCATTCAAATCAATCTCACCAAGCACCACGCCAACATCATTAAGGCTCAAACGAAGGTAGGCACTCTATCCTTTGACATTCTTTATTTTTTTTTTTCAAAATGTAAAAAATTAATTTAAAAAAAGAAACCATGTACAAAAACTATGAAAAAAATTTAATTAAAAACAAAACTTACAAAAATTATGAAAACCACAAAAAACCCATTCAAGGAAACTTAGAAAATCTCAAAACCAACCAAGAAAACCATTGAAAACAACCTAGAAAACCACAAAACCAACCTAGAAAACCATAAAAAAAACTCTTCAAAACAAACTAGAAAACATATTGAAAGCACCAAAAAAACTATAATTTAGGTTTTAAATGTGTTTATTACTTGTAATGTTTTGTGCATTAAATGCATATTTTCTTATTGAATGGTAAAAACATTTTTTTCTAATTATTTTAGGTTTTAGAGTTTTTCTTTAGAAATTTTGTGAAATTATATTATTATTTTTTTTATTTAAAATGCATTTTAAATCGAAAATATACCCCAAAAAACTCCAAAATAGAAAACAACAAAACTATAACCAATAAATAAGTAAATTCGGAGCTTGAGATTAACATCATGAACATGATTTCTCATAGTAAACCTCTAATTATAAAAGAAGAAATTTTATTTTATTTTATTATTTTAAATTTAAATTAATTTAAATTTTAAATATTTTTTCAAAAATAAGTATATAAGTATAGTAAGATTTTTGTTTTAAACATAATACATTAATCTTTAAAATTAAGTTCTATAACTAATAACAACGTTTTTATATATATATATATATATATATATATATATATATATATATATATATATATATATATATATATATATATATATATATATATATATATTGTTGGGTTTGTGTTATATTCTTTCCACGACTAGTCACGCATGGGGGGGTAATAGGGGGGGCAATATCCCTCCTTGTATGTTGCGCTGGGCGCAATGTACGTGGTGGTAGTAGGCCCCCCTGTCGAGGTCCAGGGCAGTGCCCCGTGAAAAATTCTTTGGTCCTTATTTTCTGGTGGGCAGACCCACCCATGGTTTTGTGCATGGGTTTGCAAATGGTTTTGGGGCATGATGGTTTTTGGCCCTTGGTATTTTGTAGATCTGGTCAAGGGAACTGCGGTTATGTTCTAATCCAGGGTTAATGGATTGGGTTTATGTATGATTTGGTATGTATATATATGTGTTGTAACACTAAAAGGAACATAATGAAAAATCAAGTTGGTCATCCTGATTTGGGATCCAGGGGAAAATCTCTATGTTTTTATTTTTTATGTTTTATGCTCTTGCTATTGTTTATTTTCTATTTTTAAGATTCGTTTGCAGCTAATTTCTGCACAGGGTTAAAACCTACATTTGGTATCAAACCAGTTTCAGCTTCAAGGGGATGGCTTCGCTGTTGAGGGGTTTTTTGCTTGGGCCTGAGGTAGACCCTATTCAGTGGGAGATCTACGAGATCTATTCTTGCGGTGACAGAAGATGGTGAGCAGCGAGAAGATAGAGATCGAGAAATTTAATGGTTAGAGTTTTGAGTTGTGGAAGCTCAAGATGGAGGATCTGCTGGTGGATAAGGACCAGTGGATCGCGGTAGATTCGGGTACTAAACCAACGACAATGTCAAATGAAGACTGGAAGAAACTAGATCGAAAGGCAAAGAGCACAATACGGTTGTGTGTATTAGATTCAGTATTGTTGAATGTATCTGTGGAAGCTATGGTGAAGACCTTGTGGGACAAGCTAGGGATTTTGTACCAATCTAAGTCTCTGGTGAATAAATTGTTCCTAGGAAAAAAGCTGTATAACCTGAGGATGAAGGATGGAGACTTGGTGACAGAGCATTTGAACACCTTCAATACTGTGGTAAGTCAGCTGTCATCTGTTGATATTAAAATCTTAGATGAAGATAAGTGCATCAGTTTGTTGTGTTCTCTACCAGATTCGTGGGACAGTCTGGTTATTGCAATAGGTAGCAATACAACTACCTTGAATTTTGATGACATTGTCTCAACCTTGCTATCGAAGGAAATGAGACAGAGAAATATGAAGGGTCAGAATGGAGATGCCTTATCTATACGAGGAAGGTCCCAGAATAGAAACAAGAATAAGGTTTCAAGTGGGAGATATAAATCTAGAGGGAGATCTAAATCTCCTGGAAAGTTTGTAAAGGAGTGTTGGAAATGCGGAAAGGAAGGGAACTACAGAAAGGACTGTAGATCTAAAGCTCCTAAGAAAGGAAATGGATCTGATGATGCTCCTTCTGCAAAGGCAAAAACCACCTTGGATGAAGGTGGGGATGTGTATTTGGCTTCTTATTCAAATACACATGTAGATCATGAGTCATGGTTGATTGACATAGGTGCATCCTTTCACTTCACTCCCCATAGGGAGTGGTTCTGCGAGTATGAGAAATATGATGGTGGTGATGTCTTCTCAGGTGATGATAGGAAGGCCAGGATCATCAGACGTGTAAAATTCAAGCTGAAGCTGCAAGGTGGAAGGATTAGAACACTTCCTGGTGTTCTGCACATTCCTGCATTAGCCAGAAATTTGATTTCTGTAAGCAAGATGGATGATGCAGGTGTAAAAATAGCGTTCGAGAAAGATGCCTGTAAGATGGTTCGGGGAGCACTGGTATTAATGCGGGGAGTTTGGATTGGAACTCTGTACAAGTTTCAAGGCAACACTATTATTGATGGGTGCAACAGTTCTATGGTTCTCGAAAGTGGAGTGGAAAGCCTAGCAGTATCTGGAGAAAATACCATGCTATGGCATCAAAGGCTTGGACATATTGGAGAAAAGGGCCTTCAAATACTGCATGGAAATGGTATGGTAGAAGGTATGTCTAATAGCTCTCTAGATTTTGTTTTCTGTGAACATTGTGTATATGGGAAGCAGAATCCGGTGAGTTTTCCTTCTAGTGCTAAAAGGGCAAACAAGATAATAGAGCTTATGCACAGTGATGTGTTTGGACCTGTGTCGGTTCCATCACTAGGTAAGTCTGTGTACTATGTTTCATTCATAGATGAATTCTCAAGGAATACATGGATATATTTCTTGAGGAAGAAATCTAAAGTCTTTGACAAATTTAAAGAATTTAAGGCTCTAGTGGAAAACCAGACAGAGAAGAAGATAAAGGTGCTGAGGACAAATAATGGTGTGGAGTTCTGCAAGAAGGAATTTGAAGAGTTCTGTAAGAAGTGTGGTATAGCATGGAAGAAGACTACTCCATACACACCTCAGCAAAATGGAGTTGCAGAAAGAATGAACAGAACGCTGCTAGAAAAGGCAAGAAGCATGGTCAGTGGTACCAGGTTAGGACAAGAATTCTGGGTAGAGGTAGTGGAGACTGCATGTTACTTGGTTAATAGATCACCTTCATCAGCGTTGGAGGATAAGACTCCACATGAGGTATGGACTGGTAAGAAAACCTCTCTTTCACATCTGAGGGTATTTGGATGTGATGCATATGTAAATGTTCCAATGGAGAAAAGGAGCAAGTTGGATAATAAATCTGAAAGGTGCATCTTTATTGCGTATAAGGATGGTTTAAAGGGTTACAAGCTTTGGAACCCGGAAACAAGGAAGGTTGTGTATAGCCGAGATGTGGTGTTTAGAGAGGTGAAAGATATTGTTAAACATGAAGTCTTACCAAAGGAACCTGAGAAGATAGAGTTTGAGCTAAAGGAGGATGATTCAGACTCTGCAATAGAATAAGACTCAGAAGAGGAAGAGCCACAAACTCCAGTTGTGAGAAGATCAATTCGGGAAAGAATACAACCAGAAAGGTATAGTCCATCTTATTCTTGTTCAAAATTTGCTTTAACTATAACTGATGATGATCCCAGAACCATCAGGGAGGCAGCAGATTCAGAGGATGGAAAACTTTGGAAGGAGGCCATGGTTGATGAATTGGCATCCTTGCATAAAAATGAGGCATGGGATTTGGTGGAGTTGCCGGCTGGAAGGAAGCCCATAGGGAGCAAATGGGTGTTTAAGAAGAAGATGAATGTAGAGGGCAAGGTAGAGAAATACAAAGCTCGGTTGGTAGAAAAAGGTTATTCCCAGGTGCCAAGAATTGATTTTGGTGATATTTTTTCTCTTGTTGCCAAAGTTACTTCTATTAGATTAATTTTATCTGTTGTTGCTGCATTTAATTTTGAGGTAGAATAGATGGATGTGAAGACAACATTTCTTCATGGGGATTTGGAAGAGGAGATCTACATGAAACAACCTGAAGGCTTTATGGTGAAGGGGAAGAAAGAGCTAGTATGCAGGTTAAATAAGTCTCTATATGGGTTGAAACAACCACTAAGGATGTGGTATCAGAAATTTGATACCTATATACGGGGACTTGGCTTCAGCAGAAGCAAGGAGGATCACTGTGTTTATTTTAAATTAATTGGTGACTATGTTATATATTTGGTCTTGTATGTGGATGATATGTTGTTGATTGGAAATGACAAAGAAATTATCCAAGATGTGAAGACCCAACTGTTCTCCAAATTGGACATGAAGGATATTGGTGCTGCAAACTATATTTTGGGCATGGAAATTAAGAGAGATTGGGTAAAGAGGAAGCTCTGGTTAAACCAGAGGAAGTATTTCAAGACTATATTGCAGAGGTTCAATATGATAGTAAATCGGTGAATGTTCCAATTCCTGTAGGTACAAAGCTATCTGTTGAACAATATCCCAAGACACAAGAAGAAGAGGAGGATATGTCCCATGTTCCATATGCAAGTGTAGTGGGAAGCCTGATGTATGCAATGGTATATACTAGACTAGACATTGCACATGTAGTGGGAGTATTGAGCAGGTTTATGTCAAACCCAGGGAAGGAGCATTGGACAACAGTGAAGCAAGTTTTTCAGATATTTGCGTGGCACTAGTGATTATGGATTTTGCTACCATGGAAGACCAATATTGGAAAGAGTGTTGGACCTTCATGGTTTTGTTGATGCAGACTGGGCTGGAGATCTGGACCAGAGAAGATCTACAAGTGGGTATGTGTTTACCCTATTTGAAGGTGCAGTCAGTTGGATGAGTAAAATACAGTCTGTAGTGGCTCTTTCAACTTCAGAGGCAGAATACATGGCAGCCACTCATGCAAGCAAGGAAGCAATTTGGTTGCAGAGATTGTGTTCAAGTATGGGGTTGGTGCAGCAAGCTATAAGGATAGACTGTGATAGCCAAAGTGAAATTTTCTTGGCTAAGAATACCTTATTCAATGACAAAGCACATTGATGTTCAATATCACTTTGTGAGATATATGGTTGAGGCTAAAAGGGTGTTGCTGGTAAAGGTGGACACTTTGAAGAATGTTGCAGATGCATTGAAAAAGTCTGTGAGCACTTAGAAGTTCTCTTGGTGTAGAGAAACAATGGATGTTGCAAAGCTGAGCTAATGACTCAGCTCTCTTGTGGCCCCCTGCGGAAAGAAAACAACAAGTGGGAGAATGTTGGGTTTGTGTTATAGTCTTTCCAGAACTAGTCACATGCGAGGGGGTAATAGGGGGGGGCGATAGCCCCCCCTATATGTTGTGTTGGGCACAACGTACAGGGGGGGTCACAGGGGGGGCAATAGCCCCGCCTTGTTAGGGTCCGGGGCAGCCCCTGGGGAAAAAAAAATTGGTCCTTATTTTTCGATGGGCAGACCCACCCATGGTTTTGTGCATGGGTTTGCACATGGTTTTGGGGCATGATCATTTTCGGCCCCTGGTATTTTATAGATTCAGTCAAGGGAACTACGGTTATGTTCTAATCCAGGGTTAATGGATTGGGGTTTATGTATGCTTCGACATGTATATATATGTGTTGTAACACTAAAAGGAACATAATGAAAAATCAAGTTGGTCTTCCCGATTTGGGATCTAGGGGAAAATATCTGTGTATATCTATTTCATGTTTTATGCTCTCGCTATTGCTTAGTTTCTATTTTTAAGATTCATTTGCAGCTAATTTCTGTACAGGGTTAAAACCTATATATATATATATATATATATATATATATATATATATATATATATATATATATATATATATATATTTAATAACATAACATAGTTCTATAACTATTTTTTTCATAACACAAAATTATAGTATATAACTCTATAATTATATAGGATGTTTAACATGTATACCATAAATTTATTTAACATAAAACACACATATAACATAGCATGTAACACCTTCTGAATCCCTCCACTCCCTTCACCTCCCTGTCTCCCCACCTAAATCCTCTGGCATTCATCCCAAGTAACGCCCACGTGAGTCCACTCTTTAGTCCGAGCCGGTCTTCATTCCCCACAAGATGAAAGCCCTACCTGTGCAGAGCACTTCCAGCAGTAGCCATTGGACTAGTACTGGCTCGGGTTCCAGCAACGGTCGAGGCTCTAGCAGCAAAAAGGGCAGCAAGGATGTAGACACCAGCGCACTTACAGCCACCTCCAACCAGCCAAATGCTCAGGTGTTACCTCTACTTCCAACTTCTGCCCACACGCCAAGCAAGGAGGATGATTATTCTTTTTATGTTTGCAGGATTGTGGAAGAAGATCCCACACCCCCCCCGCCCCCCCCCCCCGAAGAAGAATGAAGGTATACCTTAATTCCAATTATTGGGTGCTCTTCTCTCACTCTAGATATCTCACAACATTCTCTAGTTTAAATTTATTTTGGAACTTTTATCTGTTATGTTTCAGTCTCAGTTTCAAAACTGTTTATGTTGGTTTCCCATCCTGGGCAACTCTTAATTTTTGCTACTTCTGGACTGGTTTCCCCATCTGGGGTAGTCCTTATTTTTTTATCAAACTCTTGACACTTCCCTCCGGAATTGGCTTGCCAAATCTAGAGGACGAGCATTGTAATGCTTTGTCGTGTATAATATAATAGAAGTAGACTAAATTAGAAAAAAAAATATAACATACATAGTGTAACATGTACATTGTGCATAACTGTAAGATAATATAACTATAACATTTAACATTTAACATAACACACCTAAACACACATATATATAGAATTTAACATATAACCATATATAATTATACAACTATATATATAAGTTCATGTTTCAACAATGCATCATTTATAGATAAATTAAATCCATCATGAAAAGTGTATTTGGTCGAGTGAATAAAAGCATCTAGACTCTTTTCTAATTTGTACCATATTGTTTCATTATGTAGCATGTTGTACAATAAACATTGTCTTCATGTGCTTGCACCTAGTACATGTCATGTGTCAAAGTCAAACGATAAGAATCTAAAGTCTATTGTAGTACTTGGTTGGCATGAAATTTTATTAGTTTTTTACATAAATTTATTTCAAATTTTTACATATATATATTTACATATTTATGCGCTATGAATAAAATGCATTATTTAGAAACGAGAAAAAATGTAAGAGTAGATTTTATCACTTCTTTATATTGTGTTTACATGGAACTCAATGTAATTTGGTTGATAAATTATCAAAAAATGGACTCTAAAGTTTAGGACTTCAAGCTAGATTACTCTCCTTGAGTTTAAAAATGATTTTTTTTTTTTTTAAATTCTTGGATTATTTTATATATATTATATGTAATATGTTGAGGCATCCCATACACTCTCCCCAACTTCAGGCCATAATAGTGTGAGAGGTTATATTATATGTGGTCAATGTCGTGATAGATCACGTAGCCCACTTAGAGTTCATGTTCCCCTAGTAGAGTGCCTCCAATGCCAGTCAGAGTGTTAAAGGTAGTGTTTATATCTATATTTATGACCATGCCACATATAGTGGACCTTCTTCACCCATTTCAGGTACGTCTCATGCATTTTTAAATCCTCTTTAAACTTTATGTGTTTATGTCTTGAAATTGTCTTTAATTTTTAAATTGTCTTCAAATGATGTGTTTGAATTTAATGTATATGTTATTATGCTTCTAATTTGTTAATTATACTATATGTTAAAATATGGTTATCATTTATAGGTCCTCAGCAAGCCAAAGCTGAGTATCAGAGTGAAACATAAATCGCTTCATGGGATGATGCTACAACTCATATCACATTGTAGGATGTTACGAGCCGTCATACACGGATCACAACAAAGATGGAGAATATCCCTGCCAATTCACTGACTCGTCTTGAATTTTATTTGATGTTGGATAGCATGAATAGGTTGATTGAGACATACCAGAGGTCGGGCCCATATAGCCACATATTACAGTTCATATATAGGGTGAAGAGGCATGAGGTTAGAAGCTCAATTTTTTTGGAGGTGGCGAAAAAGGCCACCAAGGACATTGATGTTCATGGAGAGTTGTTCAACATCCCTCTGAATCTCCTTGCTATACATAAAGTTCTAATCCCACTAAAATATTTTAGTAATGTTCATCCAATCCCCTTTTTGTATGACAGATTCATTGGAGCTTGGGGAAAGTTCCCCAACCATGACTAGGTCATCATTTATTTTTCTAAGCATCATTAGGGGAATTTTGAGGTCTAAAATGGGCCTCTTAAGGAAATTATAAAATAATAGTGGAAATAATAAAATAATATTTAGTTACATCATCAAATTTTAGAGGGAAAAAGGAAAAACTATTTTTTCAACTCGTATTTTCAACTTATCCCCTATGGGTTTACTCAAATTTTGAGCGGAAACACTCATTGGATGAAAAAATTGATTTCTCATCCAAGGAGTACCCATGTTGCATACTTTCGATGGACCCTGCTACACGAAAAATGTGAAATACATGATAAACGTGATTGCAAATACGTTTTTTCATGTATTTCTTATTTTGAGAAATATATGAAAAACATGATTACAAACACATTTTTTCATATATTTCTTATTTTTTCGTGTAGTAGGGTCCATCGAAAGTATGCAACATGGGTACTCCTTGGATGAGGAATTAGATTTTGCATCCAACGAGTACTCTTGCTCAAACTTTGAGTAAACCTATTGGGAGATAAGTTGAAAATATGAGTTGAAAAAGTAGTTTTATTATTTTATTATTTTTACTTTTTTGCTCCAGAAATGGCGAATAATCCCCCATGGCTGACATCATCATCTTGAATCCTACTGGTTGTTATAAATTTTATTTTTGTTGTACTTTTTTTAGGAGGCTCATTTTATACCTCAAAATTCCCCTAATGTTATATGCAAATTTTGTGTTACAGATGAAGTCGGATTACAATGATACCATATCTCATTTTTATGGTACCTGAAGGGGACGTACCTATGACCACAATGGGGCTCGTAGGGACCCTAGGCATGTACCACCACCTCTGAGATTATTTCCACTACCATCTCAGATCTTGGTATTATCGAAATAGATAGAGTAGGTGTCGCAACTGAGTGGTGAGACATGGGAGTCTATTGTAGACAACATGTGGTGTCATTCACTAGTGCACATGTTACATTGGATGGGGAGATTAGGAGACCACCACCACTGACTTGTGACCCACCAATGCCCTTATATGATGATGCATTTATCACAAGCTTACCCTTTCACCAACTTTTGACACATACATGTATGTATTGTGATGCCATTCATGAGACTTGGAGGGTGAAAAGCCTACGTGACACAGACAAGATACATACATACATATATATATATATATATATATATATATATATATATATATATATATATATATAAAGCTTTTGACTCTTATTTTCAAATTATGCATAATTATTTATATTAAAATTTCTATTACTGTTAGATTGAATTTATATTATTAAGTTCATGATAACATGTAGACATGTCCCAGCTACATGGATGACCTTATGAGTTCATCCTAAGGGGAATTTGATCATCCAAGGAATCCTCAACCAGAGCATGTTTCCCTGGATTCTACTCCACCTCCACCTCCACCTTATATTTTCACGAATGTGAAGGAGAGTTAGTATGCACAACCACATGGACCAACAATTGACGTAAACTTTGTTATTCCTAATATTTCAATATTTTATTTTTTAAAGTTACATCAATATGCTAATTAATTTGTAGACTAATTATACTTTGCCCTTTCCATTGTGTACACAGGCCCATATGTAGAGTGTTGTTGATGCCACTTTTGTGTGGATACATAAGTAGGATGTTGGGTTTAGAGACACCGATGATGTGGGTCCATCGATGCAGGCCCCAATCATCGAGCCACAGGAAAGGGAGCACCAAACCCAGATTTGTGATCAGAGCCCCATCCTCTCTGACTTGTACTTGGACTCGACTAAGGTTAATAGATTCATGTGTATGTAATTAAAAATGTGGTTCAATATCATTTATTTCCATATTATTTATTTTGTATAAATAAGGATGAACACAGTTACCGATCAAACGAGAACTATTACCTCAAAAAGAGAACTCTAGCCCAAAAAAACTTTAAAAACATGAAAATACAGCCCAAAAACGAAAAGTATGTCTTTGAGAACACTGTTTTTTTTTAGGGTCAAATTTTGAACATTTCTTTAAAGTATGCTAAACACCATTTTTTTCTTGAAAAAGGATTGAAGAAACACCCTCAAAATAAAAAGTGTTGATGGTGGAATAAAATCACCAATTTTGTGTGTGCAAAAAATAGCGCGAAAACAAAAAATTTTGATGGTATAATAACGTTGTTAGTTTTTTTGTGTGCAAAAAAACACCTTGAAAATTAAAAGTGTTAATGTTGGAATAAAGTCTTTCTTTTCGGGGAAAATTGTCAACAATTTTTAATAATGACGTTAAATATAAAATATCATGACTCTGAAAAACCTTAAAATTTCAATGATAAACATGGCATGAAAGATCAAATATCAAGTCTTAAAATTCCAACGATTTTTAGGCATGGTATTAAAGATAATCTATTATTGTGTCTCTGAAAAGCCTTAAAAATCCAAAGATGACATTAAATATAAAATATCACATTTATGAAAATAAAATTCCAATGATTTTTAGGCATGGTATTAAACATAAAATATCACTTGAAAAAAAAAAAAACAATTTCAAAAAAACAAACAATTTCGTTTTTAATATTTTTATTATATATATATATATATATATATATATATATATATAAAGAGTATTTTTTTTTTTTTTTTTTTTTTTTAAATGTATTTTTCGCGTGTGTGTGTGTGTGTTTATAATTTAAATTTTCATTTAATTTAAATTTGTATTGCTTTAAAAATTTTATTTTAATGTTTTTTTTTTTAATTTTTTTAATTTTTTTTAATTTCAATTTCTGAATTATAATTATTTTGTATTTTAGTATTTTGATATTTTAAATATTTTTATTATTTTAATTAACTTTAAATTTTAATTATTTCACTTTATTATTTTCTTTAATTATGTTGTTTTTTTTTACTCGTTTTTTTTTTTGTTATTTTTTTTTCTTTAAATTATGAGTTTAATTTCCATTTTTTTTTCAATTTTTTTTTTGTTTAATTTTTGTTTTTACAAGTTATTTTTGTATTTTTTTACATTTTTATTAGTTATTTATTTATTTGTTTTTTGTCATGTTTTTTATTTTATTTTTATGATTGATTACCAAGATGAAAATCATCACTCTAAATAAAAAGTATTAATGTTGCATCACCACTTTTCAATTTTAGCAAGAAAATCACTAACATTTTAAAACAAATGTTCATACTCGATAAATAAAAGAAATTAAACTGCCAAAAAAATCACGATTTTTCTAAATCGACATGACATTTTAAAACAAAAAAGTTAAAAAGAAAAATTGAAGTTCCAAAAATATGCTCCAAAAATATACAAGTTACTCTACATCGTCACTTTTCAAAATCAACATGAAAATCATGATATTAGAAAAAAAAAAAAAACATTAAGAAAATATAAAGTGCCAAAACTATGCTGTAGAAAAAAAGGGTGATCACTTCTCAAAATCGGGTGGTTTTTTTTCTACCTCAAAAAAACGGGTGCCAGGTAGTTTTCCTATTTAATCGGTAACTATGTTGATGTAATTAGTTTGAATTTGATTGTGTTATACTACAGTACCATCTTATGGAAACTTAATTTTAGTGGAAGAACTCACATAGAAGTTATAGTTGTAGTTAGAGTTTCATAGTTTGTATATTTTCAAGCTCATTTCATAGGGAATATTCACATGTGTGATACACACTTTCTATATTTTCATACATGGAATGTTTATGGATGTACATCATGGACATTATTTTATTTTATGGATGTTCATCTCATATTTATAATTTGTATATATTTTCATATGGATAGCTTATTGATACATGTATTCACTATTTCATTTTATGGATTTGTATTAATATTTTTTATGGATGCTCATTAATTTTGAATATTATGGATCTGCTAAAATTATTTGGCTAACTTAATAATTTTTCTATATATTATAACTTTTATTAGTAAAACGTATGTTTAATTTTTATTTCGAGTTTCATAGTCTAAGAAAATAAGTACAATATTAAGTTATGATGCAAGTGACATTGATACTTAAAATGAACCAAAATATATCTTGTATCAATTTAATATTGAAAATGGAAAGAATTCCAATCTTGCTTCATATTGACTTGTAGAAAGTGTCTTTTAGTGCAATCAACATGTATGTTATTACAACTCAATTTCAAAAATAAATTATTTGAATTATAAATTCATATATATATATCTATATGAAAATTTTGTGACCCACCCATATACCATTGCATGGAAAACTTTTTTAAGTATTTCAATCAATTTCTTATCTCAAGGTTCAATTAAAAAAGACAAATATGATTGAAATGAGTTTTATTCAATTTTAATATTAAAAGATGTCATGTAAACAACAAATAGGTTTTATTCAACAATATTTATTTTGAGATTATGTACAAGATATTAATATTAACATGATATAAGTCTATCGTATTGAAATTTAATATATAATTCAAACAACAATATATGGAAACATTTTTATATTTTATATAATGTTATCAACTTTCCTAAATTTACAAGTAGTTATGAAAATATTTCAATCAATTCCTTATGATGGAAATTTAAATTTTATTCAACTTTTAAAAATTCAAATATGATTTAAATAAGTTATATATTCAATTTTAAAAGATGGGGAGATGTAAAAGTTACAAATGCAATTTTATTCAAAAAAAAAATTTAGGCTATCTACAAAATCTTAGTCATAATGCACTTTGTCAATAATTCTTTTGTGCTTATACTGAAATCAATGCACAATATTAAACTAATTACCTTGAAATTAATGTACACCATATATCTAGTTATATCATTTATCAGAAATCAACATCTTCATTGAAATCAATGCATCTAATGTAAGAAATCAAATAGGATGAGAAATCAACATCTACACTAAAATCAATGCACTAATGCAAACAATCAAATAGGATTTAATATAAATCAACATCTACCCTAAAATCAATCCAAATGATGCTGCAAACAATCAAATAGGATTAGAAATCAATATATACAGTAAAATCAATGCATCTAGTGCTAGAAATAATATAGGATTAGGAATCAACATCTACAATGAAACCACTGCATCTAATGCAAGCTCAATCAAACAAGATTATAAAGTAACATCTTTAATGAAATGAATGCTTCTAATGCAAGCAATGAAATAGAATTAGAAATCAACATCTACACAGAAATCAATGCATTTAATTTGCAAGAAATCAAATAGGATTGGAAATAAACATTTGTAGATGGAAATCAATGCATCTAGTGCAAGTAATTTGATTCCCTTTCTTTACCCATCCATGTATATCGATATCTCCCTCAACATATCCTTCTTTGTCTCTCTATTTTCACCCCCCCCAAAAAAAACCCACACACACACACTCTCTCTCTCTCTCTCTTCATATCTATCTATCCCTCCCTCCCTCCCTCTATCTTTCTCTTACTCCATCAATATCTCTATCTCCCATTGTCTTTACTTCTTCATCTCTCTATATCACCCCACAAACATACACATTATTTCTCCATATCTATCTATATCTCTCTCACTCTCCCTCTTTATCTCTCTTCCCCTTCTCTCTCTTTGTCTCCCCTTCTATCTCTCTTCCCTCCTACTCTACTCTCTCCCTCTCTCTCTCTCTCTCTCTCTCTCTCCCCATATCCTTTTCCACTCCCTCTTTCCCTCTCTCCACTTTTCTCTCTCTATATGTATTTCTTATTATCACCCTCTCTCTCCCACTCTAATTCCATCTCTCTCTCCCACTCCAACTCCATCTCTCTCTCTCCCTAACTCTCAAATTTTGTATTTCTTCCTTTCTTTCTCGCCTCCCTCTGTCTCCCCCCACGTCACTCACTCACTCACTCTGTCTCTCTCAAGCTTCGTATTGCAACTTTATTGAATATCTCCATTCCTCTCTCATTCTCTCTCCCCCTTCTCTCCATCTCTCCTTATTTGTATTTCTATCTCACCCCCAAGCATACTCTCTCTCTCTCTCTCTCTCTCTCTCTCTACATACATACATACATACATATACATATACACACATACACACACACACACACACACATATATATATATATATATATATATATATATATATATATAGAGAGAGAGAGAGAGAGAGAGAGATTGAACTTCTTCCTTCCATGTTTTCCTTCAACTCCATCTCCCAATCTCCCTCTCTTTCTTGGAGACTCTCCCCCAATATACTGCTCTCTATATTTGTGTACCACTATCTCTCTTACCCTTCTCTCCCCCTCATTTGTGAGTCCTCCTCAAAAGGGTACTTTTGGTTTTTCAATTGAAATATGACTTTGCCAACTTCAAAAAATAATAAAAATTGTATTTTTATGTAAAAACATAAATTTTTAATATGAAAAAATTATCTCTCTTTTTAGATCATGATATATATATATATATAGATAGATAATACTGAGTTATGCTATGTGAACCCACACATACCTCTTAAGATGTGTGAAAATTTGCAAGGACAATAATTTCATTTAATGGAAAATTGACATATTATATGACACTATATATTTTTGCAAAAAATATTGTTAGGAAAACAACATAATTCTCCACAATTTGTCTTTTTAATCCAAATAAAAATTCATAGTGCTTATATGAATTTTGACAACTTCAATTCGGTAATAAAGGAAAAAATTGAAATTTCATCGCCACATTTGGCCCAAAAGTGTAAACCATATTCTTGATTTCACCCAAATGCATTAGATTAATAGTTTGTGTATTATCAATGGGATTCACATCCTTGTAATAGTATTGCATTATGTGAGGTTTAGAAGATGTATGTTGTGATTAGAAGCAGTGTTGAAGCATCGATTGTCATTTAAATTATTTTTTTGGGACCATTATCATCAACCTCTGTAGGGACTTGATATTGAGGCCTTTTTCATTCCTAGTTATCGAAATAATATATCATCTTTTTCAGAAGGTAAGAAATTAATAATATTTCTTCATTTTATTTCTATCCTTAATGGAAGTTGGAACATGCTAAGAAGGTATGAAATCCTTTAATTATCTAGGCCCTTATAGTAATATTCTAAGATAATAAATCCCTAATGAGATGATAGGGTACTACTTTCATGGAATTGCAAGGCTATTATAATAACATAGCGAGGACCTTTAAAAATTGGCACATGCTAATAAGGTAGTCTCTGAATGGAAACTTCCTTCTTGTGTTTAGAGAGGAAATTAATTGTGTTTAGATTGGAAAATTAATCATCGCGCTGTAAGGTTGAGTGCAGTTTCATAAAATTTTCAGGTCTTAATTCAACCTATAAATATGAAATGTTTTCACACATTTATGTGAAAATTTATGAAGTATCTTAGTTCATTTCTATGAGAATTTCATTGAAGCATAAGATTATTGGGTAGTCATAGTGAATTAGGCCTGTAATAGAATTATGTTATGTGAGGTTTTGAGGATGGATGTTGTTGTTAGAAGTAGTGTTGAAGCATTGGTTGTCATTTTAATAGTTTATTTTAGGATAATCATCAAACTCTTTAGGGACTTGATATGGAGACCTTATGCATTCCATAACATTGTCAAGGTTGAAATGAATGTATGATTACATTTGATAATTGTTTCTGCTCATAAGAGACAATTTTCTATTGGTATGGAATCCATCCAAGGTTGTATATTTCAGAATTTAAGCTAATAAAGGAATATTTATCGATTAAATTTAGTTACTATGGAAAGGATACACCCAGGAACTTTTTTTTGGCTTTGTTAGGGTGGGGATTGAATTTTTTTTATATTGAATGGGATGGTGAAGCACAGGAGGATCGTAAACCCTGTAATAAGACTTGATAAAATGTGATAATAGATAAAGAACTATAACGGTTTCTTGACTAAGTATTTGAAGGTTTTGGTTCTTTATAAACTATCACCTTATAGTGTATCTAGGACTATTGAATATAGGTATGCTACATACCAACAAAAGAACTATATCATAAAGTAAACCACAATTGCACAACGTGTGTTGTGAACTATTACATTAAATTGTATGTTCAACCATATGTGAACAATTATATTAAGCATGCAACCTATTGCATCCTTACAAAATCGACATTGTGATGTGGTTACAAAAATTAATTCATGCCACCACTATGCTTGATGGTCTCCATTTCCGGCATTGCCCAAACTTGTTGGATTTCCTACCTAATCCGAGTATGGAGGCCTACCCAGGATTGGCTAATTAGCATGTTCCTCAATGTTTCCATATGATTGAGTCCAATTTTATCCTTGTAGTCAAGGAGGGACTGGGTATCCCAAGTGTCCACTTGTGCTACTAACCCCAACACCCAGTGGAGGTTTCCTATAACCACACATAGGATTTAAACCTATATTAATATGGGTATAAGAGGTGGGCGTAAACAATGGCTGATAATGAGGGACTTGGATGTTAATCATGTCTTGGTATGATGGTGTATGCTCTTCAATGTGGGAGACCTAGAGTGTTGGAAATAACCATGTTTGACTCAAACTGGCTTGGACAATAGTCTTCCCTTTTTTTCACCCCTACTCCTTTTTCAAGCACTTGTTAAAACTTTCTCACCACCCTATCTTGCCTTTCCAATTGTTTTTTATGTTCATTATATTCCCTTGCTTTTTTTATTTCTAGCCTTTCTTGTGCTCGCGCTTCTATACAACTCATTCTTTCTCTGTTTAGATTCCTAAATTTCATTTTTTTTACATTTAGACTCAATCAATAACATCATATAGTCTTTAGAGGTGACAAAATATGAACTCATTCCTAAAATAATACAATTTTTTGCTGATTTCTTTGATCAGGCCTTCACTCTCTCTAGTGGTAGCTTTATGAATGTACCAAGTCTTCATTGCACCATTGTCACATGCTCCTTAGAACCTAAAACTTGCCTTTCAAAATCCAAGACAACTTATTCTGCCCATTGTTGTCTTCCTCTAGTAATTCATGTTAAACAGGATCTTCTTCCAATGATCCATTGTCCACAAAATAATAAACAAGATCAGTATTCAACTCTGCTGGTGGTGAAGGCATGTCCATGCTTTCCTTATTTGTGGATGACACATTATGTGTGTTGATATTCATCATGTCCTCTTCCAACAATGATGGTTGGCTTACCTGGGTTGGCACTCTCAATTTCTCATTATTTAATCTTGTTGCATTATCATTTGAAAATAAGATTGCTTTGTCATGAAAATTGAATATCACATGCATAATTGACATCTAGTTTAGTGGGTGTGAATTTCCCCATGTTATTCACAATTTATTCATCACTAAACCATGTCTCACTCACATGTTCATCATCATCACCATAGAAGTGCCCTTTAGAAAGGGACATCATACCTTCAACAGAAACTGTATCTTCATACCCATCCACGTCTTTATGGGCATCAACATGGTCTTGTATGTCCTCCACTTCTTAACCTTCCAAATCACATTTCTGGATGAAACAATTATCATGCATAAGAGAATCAACATTCAGTGTTTGTATACAAGTCCTCCTAGATCCAACCTTGATATTAGAATGTGTGAGACCCTGTTTAAATGATTTATTTGAAATCTCAACTAGATCAAACCATTTTAACTCCACCCATAGGTTCTTTGTCATCCATGAAGCTTGATTGGCCCTAAAATAGTTCTTGAAAGGCCCAAGCATGCTGACATGAAGGGGTTGCAATCTATGAGTTGTATGAACCAAAAGCTTTAATAGGTCAATGCCCAAATTATTGGCCTCCTAAATTGTTTGCACAACCATGTCGCATTCATGTTCATCTAAAACCAGCGGGTGTTTGTTTTTATGTGACACCCCACCTATTAAAGATGCCACAAAGTGACAAAGAAAATTAAATAATAGTTCCTTTGTCATCCATGCATGGCGATGTGCAATCATGCATGTACTTGGTTCACAATTTTGTATATTGCTTTTTTAGCTGAGTTTTACCTTTGAATAGATAAAAAATTGGGATTGAATAACCAATTGCAATGAAAAAACAAAGAATAGTTATCCACTCCCTACTCTTAGGAAATATTTTAGGCACATTTCTACTCCCTCTCTTGGAAATTATCTTCATACCATAATTCTTTCCCTCTTGTAAGCCTATCTCATCACAATTCATATATGGTCTAGGACATATGTATGTTTCTCATATGGACCAAAAAGAGTGTCATGGAACTTGGACATAATCACATGGCGTATATTTAAAGCCCTGACTTAGTCAACACCCTCGTCTTTATGTAACCCAAGGTCTGGATGCCTTTTTTTAAATCCACTCCACCATGATTTACGAGGAAACCCATATTTGAATGGGTTTGGCCTCCCCTAACATGTTTGAACTACTATTGATATAAGTTGTTTAAGCTCTAATCCATGTCCCAATTGGGTCATCTCCTTACACCAATCAACCACCTCGCCCCCCTCCTCTTTACTCATAACTATAACAGACCCTTTATGCTTTGCATGAGTTAGCCCATTTATCCAATAATGTATGTTTTGGGCATCAATCACATGTTTTTTTGAAAAGGTGTGAACTGAATATCCCCTAAAATTTATTTCATAAATTTCATCTAGCATGTCTTCAATTTTCTAGCCACCTCTTATGGCATTGATCTTCTTTATTGAACTTACACATTTCACTATGATTGACAGTGGATCTTTGGTTGATGGTTGGATAACATGATTTGTCACCACACTGTCACTCTCAACAACAATGTATGGAGCACTCAGAGCATTCACATCATCACCCCTATCCTCATCTGATGAAGTGGATTGTAGTTGGTCCCCCCTCGTCCCTTGCCTCGAGCTTGTTCCTTGTGCGAGTTGCAATAGAAACTCTTTGCATGGTTGCAACAACCTACATATTTACCACGAAATTATGATTAAAATAAATGTTAATTTTTCTCATTAGATTGTTGATCATCCATGTGTTAGAAATTTCTCAGTGAATATAAGGCTTATTTCATGGAATTTGATGTATATTTCCAAGGTAGAAAAGTTTGATATGTGTGATAAAAAAAATGGAACATAAAAAATGTTAATATCGACATTAACCCAACTGGACCTGCTAATCTAACCAAACAAGAATGATAGTTCACTACTCATTGAACAATAATTTCTATAGGCTAGAAGAACCAAAACCCACTAATCCTATAGTCAATTACAGGTACAGAACTCTTGAAAATAAGTATAGAATGAGTAATACCTTGTTAATGTAGTATTAGCAGACAAGGTAATTAATTGGTATTTGTAATAAATAAGAAACAAAAATTAGTGCTTTAGCTATGTATTGTAACTTTAATCTAACATCTCCTTTTGATGAATTCCAGAACTATGTGTGTGGTAATCCATATATCCCTAAACATTTATGGGTTGCAAATAATTGAAAAAAAATAACTCTGTGATTAGATGATCAAATGATCAGATAAAAAAAATCCTAGTTTATAGCTTGATTACAGTTACTTCTTTCATAGGGAAAAATATATGTGTGGCTTATAAATGAGGTGTATAAACAATAACATAGATTGTACCAAAGAGCATGCATCACTAGGAAAAAAATGTTGATATTGCTTAGATGTCTTTTTGTATCAATGAATAATGTCTGCAATGGTAATTGGTGCACATTCTCTACAGAATTGTGCATGTAATTAAACAATTATCATTTTTTCTCCCTTCAAGTGATATATTATAATGTAAACATTATGGGAATGATCCTTTCTCATATTCTTTTTTTTTTCCTGAGAAAATATTTCCTTTTAATAAATGGGAGGCTATGATATGTTGATGTTAATACATAAAAATATAAGATAAGAGGGGAGAATGTAAGACTAGTTATAATGCCTATTTGTGTTGCTTATTCCTGTAGGTGGATTATTTGGGACTTCAACTGCAACTTTTGGATGTGGAACTACTCCTGCATCTCTAGTATTTTCTCTAGGTGTTATAGCTATTGCTTCAATGGATAAATCATATAAGCAATAAAAACAACAAAAGTAAACAAAATTAACAGCAACAAAATTATCCTAATAAGATTATTCAAAAAAATTGAACCCGATAACACTATGCACACACTTTGAGTAACATCCCTGGTGTAAATTCCATGTAATAAAATTTAATAAAGGAAAAATAATAACCATGGTTGATGGGACACTTATTCCAAGTTTAATGGTGGGAAAAAAATTCTAGTGGTTGTTCATTTCATTTATTATGGCTAAAGGAAATTGGCAATGGCAATGGAAAAGGCTTTGGAAAGGCAAGAGGCATTATTGGGCATAATTATTTAGGAAAATAATGGAAAATAGGAGAAAAGGAAGGTGAAAGGTCACAGGTTGCATGTGACGAGGAAAATGAAGAAAATAGAGGCCTAATTTATAAAAAGGTTTCCGAGGATCAATTTGCAAGCTTTTAATCAACATTTTGTCCGTTTGGTTTTGGAGATCTCTCATTATTATCTCTCTCACTCTTGGATAGTTAGAGTTTTCTTGGAGAACTATGCTATTGGTTAAGAAATGAAAAGAAGGTAAGAGGAAGGAAGGAGAAAGTAAGGAAGAGCAGGATCAAGTAGCTAAAGTATGATTCTTTGTAGGTATCGATTTGCATGGGTGATTTCCTTGATAGATTTGGCATGCATGGTATTTCATGTAGTTATTTGCTGTCATGACATGGGTTTTTCCATATGTTATAGTGTTTTTAGCCTAGTCTTGCCATTTTTGGATAGCCATGGTGTGATGGGGTTCTCATGTTTTGGTTGAGCTGGATTTTTGGATGATTTCGAATCTGAGTGAGGTGGATCTCTAAATGATAGAACACATGGCCTAGTAACCCTTAAACTGGACTATGGGTTGCAGTAAAGCTGAATAGTGTGTTTCTTTAGTTAGGGGCTAGTGATTCGGTGTAGATTGCGGTAAAGCCTAGAGGTGGGAGAATTCTATCACACCTAGGAATCTGAGGATGGGATATATGATAAATCCTAGAGAGGTTGTCTCAATTTTGGGCCTACTGATCCAGTGTGGATTGCGGTAAAGCCTGAGAGACTAGGAGACAGGAAAATTCCTCACTGTATAGGTGGAGAAATCTGGTGGCATCCATGCTTATTTTGGCCTAGTGATCTCATGGAGATCATGGTAAATCTTGTTATTACATGTTTGTTGTTTTGGCCTAGTTATTCAGGATGGATTGTGGTAAATCCTAGTTTCCATTGATGAGGGTGAGGTGGTTTAGCCTCAATATTCCATGGTTGGTTCTTTTAGTTTGAGTCCCACTTTAATTCTTGGAATATGGCATGGGGATGATTGGCTGAAGAGATATTTGGTTAAGCCAATATATGGTCGGGTGGAACATGGTAGTCCCATCCCAGGTTGGATTTTACATTAATTAATAAGAGGTTCTCTCCTTGACATATTATGTGTAAATGTGCTCGTTTATATGTGGATTCTATGGCTCATGTATCCTTGACATTTCTATTTTTATTATGTTGGTTATAATTGTGTATTGTGACAATGATGATATATGGCCCTCCTCATGTGTTTATTTATAAATGAATGAACAATGTATTTATGACCTTAGATATGATAATGTAGTCAATGATGTATGGGAAAAATGCTTCTTAGCGATTATCAAATATGTGTGAGACCCTTATTCTCATTTATGTTGTTTAAACATGTAGATTACATATTTTTGACATGTTTGAAGAAGTTCCTGTCATGGCTAGTAGGGGTCCAAACAAGTCCTTATCAATGTATTTGCAAATGCATCATTGTTTCACTGTTATAATTCATTTCATAATTTTCCATTGAGTTCTAGGTAGTGAATTGGGCTCTGGTTTTGAAAAAGTGGCTCAAAGCCTAAGGAAGTTGGCATAGATCTGTGGGAAAAATTCTTTGGACGCATGCATGTTTATGTTGTTGGAGCGTCCAGAGCCTCCCAAACGCACCCATGCCTATACTGTGGGAGTTTCTAGGGGTTTAATGGTCTAAAACTCAGTGGGACCCCAAGGATAGTTACTTGAGTGGTTGGGATGGCTCTTGGGACCCTTGTTGTTGGTGTGGAAGGTTTATGTGATGTGTTTCCATCGATTCCCCTTCCTTAAGGTTACTTAGGAGGTTTAATCAGATCATAGTAGCCTCTCATCGCATGTTTACCTCGGTTGGACGGTTACTTTGGTAGATATGGCAGGAGGGTGTTACAGAGTGGTATTAGAGCGTGGTTGTGTTATCCTTGGGTCATGTTTGGTTTCTGGTCTCTTTGTGTGATATATAATACCACAGAGTGGTATTAGAGCAGTTTGTACTCCCTTTGGGTCATATCTAATACCAAGAGTGGTATCATAGCATGGTTTCCCCTTCGGAATGGATGGGCAGTTTATTGGCATGCATTCATGTCAATTGCATATGTGTTTTGCATGTTTACAGACTATGTGATTGTTGTGTATGCATGATGGTGGCCACAATGTTACAGTTGTGTCGCCATGTGGAAGTTGATCGTGTTGTTGTTGGATTTGATTGTCATGAGTGCATGTCATTTATTCATTTTTTATGCATGTCAATGTCTATATGTTGTTATGCATGCCTTGTCATGGTTAAGGTTGTTTTCCATGAGGTCATTGTGGGAATTTTAGGTCATCATGATGTTTTTAGTATGTTATGATGTTGATGTGTTGTTGAGCCTTAGAGTAGGAGATGTAGATCATCAAAGTGAAGTTACAGCACTAGACTTTAGGGTAAGAGCGTATCGTCATATAGGTATTATATGTTTGGCATGAAAGTATATTGGTTAATGGATTATTATATGCATGTTTTTAATTTTATTGTTGTTGTGGTTACATCCATGGTAGATGTTAGTGAATCTGTGTGGTCATATGCACGTGTGTCGAATAGTCATGAATGATAATAATGTGTTGTTATATGCATTTTTGTTGTTGTTTCGCATTAGTTAACTTGATGATTATGTTATATGTGGTTGATGAGTATGTTATATGTTAACTTGTTGTTGTTATATGTTAGTTAGCTTGATGATTAGGGTTATTGTATTAATATCTTGATGTTATATGTATCGTGTTAATCTAGATTGAACTATGCAAATGGTTATGGTTACGGTATTCAGGTATGAGTTGACTTATTTTTGATGTTGTGTCATACTAATTTGGACTGACTGTGTAGATGTGATTATTATGCATGACTGACAATTGTTTATGAAATTGTGAGGTGAGCATGTTAGCTAGTTACTATTATGAATATCATGACCTTATTTATGATTAAGTTGATATGTTGTGAAGTTATATCGTACTAATTAGATTGATTGTGTAGACAAGATAACCTCCCCTCAAATACATTAAGGTATGAGCTTTCTTATGTCATTTATTTGGTGTTTTAATGTTTGATTTTGTCATTGATTTGGTGTTTAAGTGTTTGGTTTTTATTATGTCATCTATCTGTTGTTTTAATGTTTGATTAATTGCATGATATGAACATGTTTCTATAAGATTGCATGAAGTAATTCTCTTATTTTAAGATGGTTCTACTAACACGCTATGTGTTAATATAGCTTATGTGTACTTGATTATAAGTAGGTGATAGTTGAAGTATCATGATTTTGACTATTAGTTGATTATGACATGGTTATTAGTCTTGGTAGAGGTTGATTTTAGTTAATAGATATGATGTCTTGAGATTTGGAACATGTGATTGACATGTGTGAACAGTTGCAAGGAAACATTCTTAGTATTAGCATGACAATATAATAATTTATGTGTTTAAATAACTAATGGATGGGTGATGTGACAATACATAATAGGAACCAATTGTAGCAAGGTAAATCATGAACTAAAGGAACTCGGTAAGAATTCATTTGGTTATGTTTGGAAACCCTAATTCCAAACAAATGAGTGCTTTTCATATAGAAATTATTCTTAAACCTAATATTGTTTGACAATATGTGGATATGTGTTACATTCCTGAACATGTATTTGAATGGTATAACAACTAGTTTCTAATTATCATTGGATTCTTCAAGTGAATTGGAGTCGCTTGAGAGATAGCATGGAAGTGTTCAGTTACAAGGTAGTGTGTTTGGAATAACAAGGCAAGGTAACTGGTATATTGTCTATTTATGTATATAATAAAAGTTATGTGTTTATGGCAGTATGTTGTAGGGGATTGCATGGAAAAAGAGGCTTCCATGAAATCTTAGAGAAGGCTCAAGTGAGATTTGCTTTGGAAGTATTGGGAAACCATGGGGATTGAGTCACAGTGTTTGTTTCTAGTCTTTTGCTTTTAGTATTTTGTGATTTTTTATGCTTCATTGCATATTTTTTTATGTCTACTACATGATCATGCAGATTTGTTTGTGGTGTCCTATTTCTATTGGTTTTCATGGTTTTAATCTTGTTGCTTTTGTTCTTGCATTTTATGTTTTGAGAGTCTTGGCACTTGGTTGGGAAAGAGGAAAGTTAATGGATCTCGAGGAGAGTTATGTGGTACCTAATAGGTAATGTAAGGCCTAAATGAAGCTTGGTGCATGGGTAAAGGGCAGTGGAAGGTAAGAATATAATATTCGGTTGGACTAGTGGGGTTCATTTTGGTAAATAGACAATGGTAGTACAAATATGAGAAAGGAAATAGAAAAGGTAAAGTAAATGGATTTAAGGCATCAGATGCCTTGGCTATGTTGGGAAATAGTATTCTCAATGTTGTGCATGTTGTGCCTCGATAAAAGGAATTCAATTAACCTGGACCTTATGCTATCTGGTAATTATGTTGTGATCATGATTATGATAATGTCTATATATGTATGTATGCCTATATGTATGTTTTTTTTATGATGGAATCATGATTGCTTAATGTTGATGTTTATGTATGCATATATGTATGTATTTAGGTATGTCATTGATTGATAGTGTCCTTAGTATTGTTTTGTGCTATTATTCACATGTATATATGTATGTATGTATGTATGTATGTCGTTGTCTAACAGGGTCATCAGGAATCATTCTTGTGGAGGAATGATTTCTTATGCAGATAAATGGCATGAAGAGGTTCTTGGCTTATGAGGGATCAAGTGGGAATAATAACCTAAAAAAATCTCCAAGGTTAGTGTCATGTGCGTATGAATTGATAGTATGAGATTATACCATGTATATGTCTATGTTATGGCAGGTAATGTTGAGGGGTACATCAACAAAATGAAAATAGTGTGATTTGTGGCATGCTAGGATAAACATGGATAGTGGAAAGACACTAGAATAAAGATTTCTTTGTGAAGTCACTATGTGGTCTCTCGATGTGTATTTTTATGGTTGTATATATGTTGTACATGTTGCACTTGTGATGTTGTGTGCATACAATGTTGTTTGTATATGTTGTTGTGTGTATATTGCATATGCAGTGCTAGGTATAGATGGTTCTATGTACATGTTGGATATGTAGTGCTAGGTATAGATGGTGTTATGTACATGTTGGATATGTGGAGTTGTGTGCATTTGGTGTTGTGCGCATGTTGGATATGTGGTGTTGTGTACATAGAGTGTTATGTACATATTGTATATGTAGTGCTATGCACATATGGTGTTGTGTGCATGTTGTATATGTGGTACTATGTACATATGGTGTTGTGTGCATAACTGCACATGCGGTTGTGTGCATATGGTGCTATGTACATGTTGTACGTGCTGTACATGTGGTGTCATATGAAGTGGTGTTGTGTACATGTCATGCATGTGATGTTTTGTACATGTGGTGTCGTGTACATCTCATGCATGTGGTGTTGCATACACGTTGTATGGGTGGTGTGGTGTACAATTGGCATTACCTACATGATTTGTAGGTGGTGTAGTGTATATGTGATGTTATGCACACATTGTGCAGGTAGTGTTGTGTATAGGTCGTACTGTGTACATGTTGTGCATTCGGTAATGGTGTACATGTGGTATTATATGCATGGCGTACATGATGTGTTGCAGGCATGTAGTACTATGTATGTGCATTGTGTAGTCATGGTATTGTTACATGTGTATTTGTTGTGTTGTATGCTCGGTGTAGGTGTATGTATGTGTTTTGTTGTACACTGTGTGTATGTGTATATGTTGTATGTCAGTGTAGGCATATGTATTTGTTGTATTGTACATTGGGCGTAGGTGTATGTCTCGTATGTTGGTGTGGGTGCATTTATTGTATGTTGTTGTATGGCGTATGTGGTTATACATATCGTGATGTGCATTGTGTGTATGTGTATGTTATTTAAGAGAAGCAAAGGCATTGGATGATTTCCAGGTGTGGCAACCAATTCGGTGTGTGTACAAAAGAACAAAGGGAGAAGTAAGGACCAATGAGGGATAAGTATCAGTATTTTATTTTAGTATTATTATGCATGTGATATATGATTCTGAATTATCATGGTTATATGTGATTGATGATTGTGGTTTATGGTGATTTCATGTGATTCGTAATTTTAAATTATGATGGTGTTATACGGATTAATCCCTCTTGCAGACAAGAGCGATCTCCCTAGTATTCAATGAATATCTAGAAACAAACATCCACTTGGAAACCTTTTTCTCTAGATTAAATGCATTTCATAATTATTATAAGAAAGTAGAGAGTACATGCCCCCACCTTGAAATCCAACGTTTGATGCATTCTTTTGTCCAATCGCTCCAAAGAGGCTTCTTCAATAAGTAGAACCTGCAATTAAAGACAAGACAAAAGAATAAAAGCATCTGCAACATATAATAATCAAGAAAAGTTAAACCAACTTAGTGATCAAGGAGTATAAGTATTGATGTTATTTCAATAAGCATAAGAACAAATTAATGAGAAAAAGAGATCCATATGTATTATCCTGAATAAAAAGAGTAATATTACAACCTGATGCCTTGATGTCATGCATATTTCTCCCAGGGTCTTGAACAATCGTTCCTCGTTTTGTTTTATAAGTCTTCCTCTCTAAATAACAGCATGGATTTATGGACATAAGGGTGTGATCATTCTCATGCCAACAAAAACTAGTGTAGAAAGTATGCACTCTTGGGAATTATCTTCAAAAATTACCTTTACAATCTTAGCATCTACCCTCTACCTTTGAGCCTGAAACTTGAGCTCAATTTATAGGGAAATGGAGGTAGTTTCAGTTCCATGAAGAGGGGGATGGATTCCAACCATGAAGGGATTTGAGCTCCATGGCCCAAGGGATAAGCTCCATGAGTGGAGGGATAAAGCTCGAACTGATCTCGGCTCTAGATGTGTAATATTCCCAATTAGTCCTAAGCTAATTGGAATATTCAATTTTGTTTTATTTCCTTGTTTAAAGAATAAAAGTGTAAAGGAGGTCCATAATACTCCTAAATCATGAATAAATCAATGCCAAATGTAAAAAGTATAAATCTTGGCTACTAAATCAAGCACCCTTAGGTGTGAAAAGGGGCTGGACATTTTGACTGGGTCAAACTTGACCAAATCTACAACGTTGTCTTGGAGGAGTGGACATCAATGAGGCACAACGCGGTTTTAGATGAAGATGCCTTGTGTGAAAGGAGTGATCTCATTGGAAGTGGTTTAGGGTTTGAAAGATCCTGACTTATAAAAGTAAGAGGATGGCAGCATTAGAAGGTTGTTGATGAGATTATATTTCTGAATATATTGTCTATTTAGACATATATCATTCTCTTGCTATTTAGCTGAGAATAATGTTGTTTAGCATTGGGTGTTCCTGACCAGGAATCCCACCTCTTTCCTTGAGATGTCTCTTGGAAGAGTTTGAATTGTATTTTCCACTATCTAGTTGAAGGCCAAGCTTCTTCTTTCAACTACAACACAGATCCTGTTGAGGGTTTTGTTGTCTTTGCAAGCTACATCAAGTGGCGGCTAGATCTCTTCAGATCTAGACAATTTCAGTGCTCCTTTTCAGTGGAGAAGACTTCTACTTCATTGGGAGGAGAGTATTGGATGTATTGAGATTCATTTTCTGATATTGGCATGTGGCCAGCCACATTCTAAACCCTACAACATAGTTTTACTTCCAAATCTGCGTTATTCCTATAGGTGTTGTTGCAACTTCTTTTGGCACATCATTTGGAGGATTGGTTTCCAAGTGTTGGGGATCTGCCCTTCACTTTGGATATCTATTGGAGAGGATCATTATCTTGTTCATATTAGATCAGATCTGAATGTTTCTGAATATCTGAATATTTCTGTAGATCTTCAGATTTAGATCTTAGATCTACTTCTTGTACATGGTGTAATGCTGAAAACCCCAAGAAGATTTTGAAGAAGAGCCTATATAGTTTATGGATTTGTTATAGATCTGAATTTTCATGCACTTATTTGCTTTATATCTAAAGTGTAATCAATAGTTATTGCGACCTAATAAAATAATGTTGTAAATCCCTTTTCAATCTTAATATACGGTTACAGCATCTGTTTTTGAGGATTTTCTCTCATTGTTGACTTGTATTTCTAGTTATGCATCCTATGAGCCATCTTATACATCTATTTTGATGCTGTAAATACATTTCAAAGGTCTTCGTATTGGCCTTCTGCTTTATCTTAGATGATCTGTGTTATTTTCCTGCATATCTGCATTGTGTTGTTGCATTCCCCATTTCGGAATATTACAGTGGTATCAGAGCATCATCTTGGCACAGCCTGTTCTTTCTAAGAAGCCTATATGTATGTTGAAGAAGAAGAACCTCTTAATGATAGAGAGAAGAGGTATCTAAAAGAGATACAAAATAATTTTGATTACACAAATGATAAAGAAAACAAGGGTAAAACCCCTTTATCTGGAGGAACGAAAGGGAAGGAGTTCTCAAAAACTCTTTTCCAAAATATGTATGAGATTAAAATAGAAATCAAGGGAATGAGGATGGAAGGACATGAAGATCCCTCAAGCTTATTTTCACATGAAGAAAGCCCCAGTTCTTTATATTATGTGTGTGAGCATTTAGTCACATAATCCGATCTACAATGTTGTAGCATGCCCACATTCTTGGAAAGATAAGAAGCAAAAGGAGAAACACCAAAGGAGGAGACTCTTGGTGAATATCTCGAAGAATATGAATCTCAGTCTGGAAGATTCAAGGAGCATCTAAGCTTCCAAGGGTTTTTTCAACTTAAAGAAGAGAGAAGAGCCAACAACTACAATAGAAGAAGAGGGTGCATGCAGCAAACTTTTGGTAGATTCTTTCTACCTACTTTTGATGGGTCACCCAAGAGAATAGCCAAGTCCTAGGTAAGGAAGCTAGACACATTTTTCCATATGCATCAAGTTTCAGAAGAATAAGCCATTAGTGTAGCAGCGTTGCATCTTGAAGGTAAGGCTTATGCCTGGTGATTATTTGAATCTTCTTCATTGAATAATGCAAATATATCTACTCATGCAAAGTTCATTAGGAGGTTGGTGAAAATATTTTATTTAAAACAATATGAAACTTCCTTGGTAGAGAAAACCAAGGCCAAGAAATTACAACCTTTGCATGAGTTGAAAGGATCCATGAAGACAACTCCATTTCGGAACATTGTTGAGGGGGTTAAAGATCTGCAACATTCTTTACCAAGGGCAAAGGCATTGTTAGGTCTCCATAGTTTGCAAGATTGGCAAGTACAAACGCTGTAGAGCCTACATCAAAACCGCTTTAGAATCTGAGGACCTAGCCATCCTATATTCAGAGAGGGATCTCTCTATGTATGTGTTTAAAGATATGATCTTTAAGGCTTGAAGTGTGATTTTAGGCTAGTTATGAAGAACAAGAGTTTTTGTTTGTTTTGGTTGGGCAAGGATATAATGAAGATGAAGGAAGTATTTATGAAGAGTGAAGGTGTGGGTAGGTGAAGAAATGGTTCAGCTGAAAAGATAAGCTTAGGAGCAGCATCAATCCACTGGGCTATGGAGTCATAATAGGGTTTAATTCAAACATCAAGGTTCAAGAGTGGTCCATGGGGCAAGTCATCTATGTCAAAGGATCTCCTTAAGTTGATTTTGTGGGATGAAACATTAAAAATGGAGTGATGGAAATCAAACAGATGAAGAAACAAAGAATAGCCTAAGATCAAGTAAGTACTTTGAAACTATCCTGCTTTTGGCATGCACTTTAAGGGAAAACAAAAAGTAATCTAAGATCAGGTAAGTACATTGAAACTAGCCTGCTTTTGATATACTTTCAAGAGAAAACATTTAAAAACATAGAATAGCTTAAGATCAAGTAAAGACTTTTACTTAGCATGCTTTCAGCATGTTCCAAGGAAAACATTCATGACAAACATAAAAAGTAGTCTAAGATCAGGTAAGTACTTTGAAACTAGCCTGCTTTCAACATACTCTTAAGGGAACTCTTCAAAGTAACTGTTGGAGATAAACCAGAGGACAGGGCTAACCATAAAATTCACTAGCTCAGCTTTAATTAGCAAAATTATCAAGAACATTCAAAGACAATGTCTCAAGTTATACTCAGGAAACATGGGCTCACCAACACTTCACTGGTTATACTCTATTGAATCATCTTTAAATAAACAATCAGCAAAAAACATAAAGGATAAAGATTTTAAGTGAGATTTAGGGTACTTCAGAAGTAAATCCTAATCTATATTTTTTGTTCTTTATCAGAGAAAAGTGAACAGAATGAAAAAAAATAAGAAAATAACAATTTTACAGTGAGAAACACATCACCATTGACATAGACCAGGATCCCTTAAATCAGCTATTTGTATTTGATGTTCAAACTAGTTACAATCATCAAGTCCAGTGGGTTTCTACAACTTCAAACTTCTCATCTCTGGCTTATGTATCTTCAATTACAAAACATGACTATAGCAGCTTCAGAAGACTATTTAATTGCAACAAATATCTAGAGACCAACATCTAAATTGTCTTCTATAGAAGTATTTATAGAAGAATGAGGTGGAGTGTAAAAAGGGCTCATTAATTCAATTAATACAGAGTAATGGTGCCTTGACCTTTGGGAGGCCAAAGGGAGAATATTTTGAATATTCATCTATGTTTTAATGATTTTTATGTTAAGTTTCATGATCCTTGTTTATTATTGTTGACTTTGGGGGCTTTGGTAGACTGATCATAAATACTGAGCTGTCTTTCACAAAAGATCTCTGACTAGGACTTTAAGTGTGTATGCTTTCGGTGCAAAAAAGTTGCAAGTGGAAATTTAGTAGCTGGGGATTCAATTAGCCCCTCTGATGTGGTTCTAAGATGTCCTTCTTTGTTTTGTCTTCTTTCTTTTCCTTTAAAAACACTAATTAACCTTTAATTTTGTTTTCATGCCTGATTAGGCTCTTTGTTTAACATTAAGCTTTTTAGACCATATTTTGAATTTTGATGACTGTGCCTATCTACTTTATATGTGTTTAACACCTTTAATCCTTCGATTATGCTCTGATCATTCAAATGATTAATTCTCATTGTGTTTTCGCTTGTTGGCAGGTGCATGGGCATGTCGAGGGTTTCATGGTATAACCAATACTCATGAGGCATGGGTTGAACCATAATTTCGCGCCCTGTATATTCCCTTTTCTATGTAGATATTGGCCTGAGGATCATCATCCTTGGCCCTTGGTCACCTTTTATGACAGTGGGATGGCTCTGCGGCCTGTTATCCATTAAACCTGCATCAAAAACATAAACTATATTATAAAAGCCTGTGAGAATGGGGATAGCTACATCAGAGGCTCGGGAGTATGGTTGAGGAGCAGTGTGAGTGGTGGAATGCGGCAGCAGAGGAGTGAAACCCTGGCAGAGCAGCTAACCAGGTTTAAATATGAAAGAGGGCACAAAAACGGGGAAAAATGGTTTTAGAAAACCGCTGGCAGTCTTCGCATAGCAAAAGGCAGTGAGTGGTTTCACCGGAAAGAAATGTGATTGCATACATCAGTCGACACTTGTCCTTTTAATACCGCTTATTTCGCAAAATTTTTAAGCGTTAAACTTTTAAGCGTCGTCAACCGTTGGATCAGAGGCTCCAAATCCAACGATGCAGAATAAGCGCAATGAGAAACTTGTGAGATGGGAGTGATAATGGAATACAGGTGGTAACGTGAAATTGGACAGGCACTTTATGTGGTGGAAGGTAGGCCCCGACAGAACTGGGTTGTCGAGTTTGATGTGGACCGTTAGATCAAATGGATCGACGGATAGGATTCACTCGCAAGGGTGAGTGAATGATGGGATTTGGACGAAAGCCGGATAGGGGAAAAGCGCGACAGCCGTTGATCTGTTTAGATGAACAGTCCAAGGTGAATAACAAACTTTTTAAATAATGAAAAAGAAAATATAAAAGAAAAGGGATCGGGGAGGAAGGAGAGGGCTTAGCGCCGAGTGCGAAACTGGGGCATATGGAGAGATGAGTGACCAGGAGCGGTGTTGAAGGGGATTTAGTCCTTAAAGCGCTTTGTTATAGCACTGAGGTTTTACGGGGAGAAGAAGCTGAGGGCTAAGCTGAAAAAGCACTTAGCCCCTGTTTGTTTGCAGAAATGGGTTTTTAGCCCTAAAGGTTGGGTTTTTTAGGCTTTTTAGGGGTTTCGATAGGATGGAAAGGAGGGTTTCAAAAATAATAAAGGGATTTTATTAGTTTTGAAGGGAAAGATAAAGGGTAAAAGGGGGTTTTTCAGAGGTAAATGGAGGATAACAAGGTTTAAAATGAGTGAAGAAATTGATGAAAGAGGAGGTTATTTGGGGAAAAATCTTTCAGGGGGCAGCAGTTTAACTTGGTTTATTTATAATGAAACAACAATGAAAATTACTTGAAAAGTTCAAACGACAAGAGAAGACTTCAAGAATGAGCAGTTTTTCATGAAAACAATCTCTTGAAGGCTTAGGATTTATTCTTATCCATCATTTGCTTGGTCAAAAATTTACTGATGGCTAACAGTGGCTCCACTTGGGGATGGTAGCTCCTTGGAGGTGTCAAGAACTTCATATCTTGATCTCAGGGATGCACAGACTAGTGCCTTTATCCATGACAACCTCTTCTTCAATAATTATGCTGCTTTAGAAAAGATGATCAGTATTTATATCAAACAAAGTTGATTCCCAAACAACTACCTACACAACCTACTTCCTAACATTTTTTCTTCAGGAGGTGCATTTGGACTTGCAGACCTTGAACATCATCATTTTATTCTTTTGAAAACAGGAAAAAATAGTCTAAGTTTACCCTTATTTCTTCCATGAGTTCAGATTAGACTATTGAACTCATAACTTCTCTACCTAAGCTACTATCTGCCAGGATTAGACTGTCTGGCAGATTTTATTCTCTATTTTCTAAAATAGAAATTTAAACACAGTTAAACTAGGGTTAAGCTGTCTCATTTGCTATGGGTCTATGGCATAAAAACAAGCTACACATAGACTTTATTTTTCATGAATTTGAAATAAAACTGTGAAGGCTTATGATCTGAAAAAATATAAAACATCCTTCAATATTTTTGCAACTCTGATTTTGATCCTTTTGAGCTATTCTTCACTTCTTCTTGGTTCAGGATTTAAGCTTGCTTGAACCATTGTTTTATGTCCTAATCTAATCTACTAATAATCCAAGGTTGAAAATTTTGGAAAATCTTCTTCACTAACCTATCAGTAGAAAAATTGAAATCTATCTTAGTCATGATTAGGTTGTATGACCAAAATATCAGTGTTGTTTTGGTAGTGGCATTTGAGCTTGTACACTTTCAGAATTTCTCTTTTTGGTATGGGGCTGTACCTTTCTTGTTTTATTTCTGCCCTATTTTTCTTTTTTTATTGTTTTTGTCTTTTCTCTTTTTCCAAATTAAAAAACAGTGTTATGTACAATGAACAAAAAGCTTGAAAGTAAAATATCAATCAACAGAAATAATGTTTGAGAAACCTGCCATTAACAGGACCTCCAAAGTATTCAGCTCCATCCAATTCTTGCAGAAAAAATAAATTCTTTCCAATAGAAGATTGGATGAGATAAGGGCCTTGCCATAAGTTACCAAATTTTCCATGTTTGACCTTATCTTCTCTTCTCGAATCCCATTTCAAAACTTTATCACCAATCTTGAAATCATTGGCCTTAGTTCTTTTGTCCAACAGCTTCATGATGTTTTCTTGTAGTTGATGTGCTCTAATGTATACTTCCTCCCTGGTTTGTTGTAGATGTATAGTCTAGTTTATTCTTCTAGTCACATCATCATCTTCAGATTGTACCTCCTGGATCAGCTTCATGACTGGCACTCCTAAACTGGTTGGAAATATTGCATCAGTTCCATAAACTAGCTGGTAGGGGGACATCCCAATTAACTTTTTCACTGTCAACATGTCTGCCCATAAAGCATGTACTAGCTTATTGTGCCATGATTTCTTGTTATCTTCCAACAACTTCTTGATAATGTTTACCAGACTTTTATTTGATGATTCTACAAGCCCATTTCCTTGAGGGTGATAAGCTGTGGAATGACCCAATATGATCTGATATTTATGACAGAATTTTACCATTTTCTTAGACCCAAATGCAGCAGCATTATCAGTTATGATCTTTCTAGGACAACCAAATCTGGAAAGTATATGGTTTTCAAGGAATGAAATGATAACTGAGTTAGTGGCATTCCTAGATGGGATGGCTTCTATCCACTTGGTAAAATAATCTGTTGCTGTGAGGATCCATCTATGTTGGGAAGATGAGGGAGGATGGATTTCCCCAATGAAGTCTAGACCCCACTGTTGAAAAGGAGCTTCAACAGTGATTGGTTGCAGAGGTAAGGGAAGCAGTTTTCTTTTGCCTTCAAAGATTTGGCACTTATGACATGCAATAATCATCTTATGGACATCTTGAAAGACAGTGGGCCAATAATAACCAAATCTAAGGATTTGATTAGTAGTTGATTTCTAGTAGAGGTGGCCTCCACATTCTCCTTCATGAAACTCATGCTTGATCTTATCTGTATCATTCTCAGGAAAACATTTAAGTAATAATCCACTAGAATTTTTCCAATATAAAAATTTATCTAAAATGCAGTAATTTACAGCTTTTAACTTCAAAAATCTTGCCTTTGTTTTAGACAAACCAGGAGGAACGTTCAGATTGAGAAAAACATACAAAATGTCAGCATACCAAGATGAATTTAAAAAATGATCTTCAATAATTGGAGTCAGAAACTCCTCCTGTTCATCTAATGCATTAAACATATTTATATCAAGAGCTTGAAAATTGGATTCAGCCATAAGTTTTGCCAGTCCTTGACCTTTTATGAGTTTAGTGGGCTTGATTTCTAAGTCATACTCTAAAATTACAACAATCCACTTTCCTCTTTTACCATCTGGATCTTGGGTCAATATGTCTTTCACTACTGAATGAGGCACAAATTCTATTATGTGAGAGTGTAAAATGTAAACTCTGAAGTCCTTTAAGGCTTTGACCAAGGCAAAGGCTTGTTTTTCCATTATGTTATACATTAGAGGTGCATCTATTAATACCTTGCTGAAAAATGCAATGGGCTACTCTTGTCCATTCAATTTTATTTGTAATAGGACAACATCTATTGTGTGTTCTAATGCAAATGAAAAAATGAAGAAATCTTTAGAAAAATCAGGACTGATAAGAACTGGTGTTTTGTTGAGTGCTTGCTTTAACAGTTCAAAGGACTTCTTTGCTTCTAAGGTCCATTTGAATCCTTCTTCCTTTTTAAGCATGTTTGTTATGTTTCTAAGGAGTTCGGCTAATTTGGGTATGAACCTTCTCAAGAAATTAATATTTCCAATGAAAGATTGGAGTTCCTTGATGTTTCTGGGATGGTTGATTTGCAATATGCCATCAATCCTTTTTGGATCTATCCTTATATCTTCTTCTGATATGATATGCCCAAGAATTTTTCCTTCTTGGAGACCAAACAATGTTTTCTTTGGGTTTAAGGACAATCCAAATTTTCTACATTTTTCAAAGACTTTTCTCAAATGTATTATGTGTTTTTCATCTGTTTTAGAATAAACGGTTATGTCATCAAGGTAAATTATAATGAAGTAACCTATTTATTCTGAAATGTGGCACCAGCATTCATCAAACCAAAAGGCATTTTTAAATACATGAAAGTGACCCAGGGTGTAGTAAAGGCTATTTTAAGTTGATCATTAGGTTGTACCAGGATTTGATTATAACCTGAGAAGCCATCTAGCAAAGAAATTCTTTTGGACCTAACTACCTGTTGTAAAATATGATCCATTTTGGGCAAAGGATAGTTGTCCTTCAGTGAGGCTTTGTTTAGGTTTCTAAAATCAATACAAAGCCTTATCTTACCTGTTTTCTTCCTCATTGATACAATATTAGACACCCACTCTGAGTATCTAACAGGAACAATAATTTCAGCATCATACATTTTTCTGATTTCTTTCTCTACCAGAGGTAATTGAACAGGGTTGATTCTGCACAATTTCTGTTTAAAAGGTTTTTGATTTTCTTTGAGGGGTATCTTATGCTAAATTATTTCTGTATCATAGGACTTTAGATCTTCATAGCTTCATGCAAACACATCAGAAAATTCTTTAAACGGCTCAATATATTTTCGTTTAATGTGAGCTGGTAAGGTTTTAGTCAGTTTGATTAATTTGGGCTTTTCCTCACTGCCTATATTACATTCTTCCACTTTGGATTCTATGGGTTCCAATTTTGGCTTTTTAGCCACATCATTCAAGTCAAATATTTCTTCTAAGGGGACCAGACCCTTTGGCAAGCTTTAGTCTTTAGATTCTAGCACTTCTAAATCTTCGTTTTCTAATTTTGTGCTATTCTCTATTTTATGATGGGGTTCACAAGTTAACAGATTTATTTTAGTAATCTTGGGAGACTTTTCTTCTTCAACAAGTGGGTTTTCTTCAATGGGACATTCTTTATCATAATCCGAATCTGAGCTTGATGCTTAAAATTCATTTTTGCACTGTAAGAAGTCTTCTATTTGTTTATCTCCCTAAAAAACTTGCCAGTATTTTTCGTTATCTAGGACAGCTGGTATAAATTTGACTTGGGTGGTGCATTGGTTGGTTTCATAAGGTGTAAGACAAGTTCTAGCAGCAAAGGCTAAACCATTGGCAAGGAAATTTTGGTTTCTTGGGACAAAGATAAGTTGGAATTCATCAAAAGTTCTTAACAAGTCCATGGCATCATATCTATAGGCTCTAACTCTAGGATGATTAGCATTATATTCCCCATTCACTTACCTAATAATCAACTCAGAATCCCCATGAACTTTTATCCTTTTGGCCCCTAGTTTTTTCAATAAATGCAGGACTAAAAGGAGAGCTTCATACTCATCTATGTTTTTGGTACATTAAAAGTTTAGTCTGTAGGAATGCCCCTCAACATGATTACTTTCAGTGTTATGTAACCATATGCCTGCTTCTACATCATTTTTAGTGCAAGACCCATCAAAGTTGATGTTCCAAAGAGGACTGACTTCAGTTTTGAGATGTATTTCATTGCTAGCCTCTTTGCATTCTTTATCATTCTGTTCTGAACTAGGGTCTATACTATATTTTCCTGATTTTGGTTCCTCAAAATTTTCAATGTTTTGAGGTTTCACCCCTTGATTTTCATGATCTACGTTATTCATATGGCTGTATTGAACCTCAAGACCTCTAATTTGTTTGCTGTAAATTTCCAAACTAGCAGACCGTTTTTTAATTTTCCCTTTATTTTCCTCTTCATCAATGGTTGTAACTATGTTTGACAGTGAAAAGATCATAGAATTTGATGTTTTTTCATTGATTAGTTCTTGCTCTTTTCGAAGATCATCATTAAAAAGAATGAAAGAGTCAAGGTCAGTGTGAATGGAATAGAGAGGAGAATTCTCTAGTCTTTCTTGGTTACTCACCATATATTTCATGTGTGTTTCCCTATAGAGTCTTCTAGGTTGGCTGAAGACCGGGATGGTGGCATAAGTCATATCCATCTACATTGTGCCTTGTAACTTAGCACCCCATGACCTTGAAAGGAGCATACCATATTTGGGGGGTATATCAACCACTACAATGTCCATCACTAAACTCTTGGCTAGTATTTGGGCTAAGTTAACACATAGATCTTTTATTAGGTCGAGGCATCTCACCCTACTTGAATCAAAGGAATATAAATCTTTGTAGGGTCTAGTTACCTCTAAGCCTAATATTTCCATTATCACCTTGGGCATGAGGTTGTGTGATGCTCCTGAATCAAGCATGGCATTGTGCAAGATATTTTCATGAATGTTTAAAGTGATGTAAAAAGGGGGGGTTGTTCATTCTTGAAATTTTCCTTCAATTTTTGGTCCGAATATGAGCTCTGGAGTATTATCATTTAAGTTGACTGTATCATGAACATATTCTATGTTCAAAGCCTTCAAAATTTTCCCTCTATATAAATTTTGAGTGACTAATTCTGTAAGAGGAATAGAGATTTTTATTTTGGATATTTCAATCTCTAGGCTAAAAGGAATTTGGTTTTTCAACATGTTTAGTTCAGCCTTCTTAGTCACTATTTCATCAGCAATGTCAGCTTGATGATTTTTATTATTTACATCAGTTAGAACTATTTTCTTAGGAGAATTAGCTGAGGTGCTAATGCTACTGGGGTTAACACTCTATTTTTCATTGGTTTGAGCATTTTCCCCTTTGTTTAAATCAAAATTTACAGCCCCTTTTTTGTGATTTTCAACTGTCTTTTCAAGTGTATTTTTAGGGTTGTTTTTGGTAGATTTATCAGAGGTTTTATTTCTAGGAGTATCTTGATTCTTTTTACTTCTGAGGTCATACTATTTAGGTGATCCTATGATGGCATTTTCAGAGTATCATTCATAATAGTCAGGTTGTGGTCTTCTGTCATCATAGGGTGTATATAAACCTTGTTTTCTTTCATAAATGAGATCAGAATATTCAATGCTTACTCCCAACATATTCATGTTTTCATCCTCTGTTTTTTCATTGATTTCTTCATCCTCATTAACATAATTTTCTTGGAAAGGAGGTCTGATCTACTGATCATCCTCTATTTGTCTGTTTTGAGGTTGATTCCTCCTAAAGTTTTGATTCTGATTTTGAGATTGATTTCTGTTTTGGGGAGCTGACTGATTTCCTCTAGCTTGTGCTCTCTCAAGTATGCTCATCTTCTTCATCATTTCCTCCATCATTCTCTCCATTTTTGAGCTAGATGTAGAGGGTGCACTTTCCTCCTGAAAATATACTTTCTTTTCATTCTTCATCCTAGCTCTTTTCTCAATCAGATTTACTTCCACAGCTAAAGCTCCCTTCTGCATGTCTTCTAAATTCAAGGGGTCTCTTTCTCTTAGCTGATAGGCCATTTCAGGATCAAATATTTCAGGGAATTTGGCCAAAGCTAAGCCTTGTGGAGGTTTCAAGTCTGGGGGCAGTGCATTATAAACACTATTGAACCTAGTGCAATAATTTTAAACACTTTCCCCAGTGTTTCTTTTGAGGTTGTTGTAGTCTGAAAGTATTTAGAGAGGGTTTTTTATAATTTCCCATTTGTTTAAGAATGACCGATGGAGAGTTTGAAGATCATTAATACTATGAGGGGTTAAGCTTTTGAACCATTTTCTTGCTTCTCCCTCTAAACTTTGAGCAAACAATCTAAGTTTGACAGTTTCATCATCTATCTCATTTCTATCAAAATAGTCATTCATCTTGTCCACATGTTGTGAAGCAGTGGTGGCACCACTGGCATCATATAATGGTATCTTCGACTGATAGTCCTGTAGTAGATTGACTAAAGGTAAAGGAAGGACTAGGGGAGCATACCATGTTGCCATGATAAGAGGTTGTGGGATAAATGGGGGGTTTTATGGTGGAGGATGTAAGATGGGAGGGGGTTGATGTAATGGGGTGGTTTGAACAATGGATGTATGGATAAAAGAAGTGGATGGATCAACAAGAGATTGTTGAGCAGATCTAGGATGAGAGAAACCAAAATTATGAACGAAATGAAAATCAGGGGGTGTAGTTTCTCTGCTTCCAGGATGTTCACCTCTATCTTGGGGTGAAGGACGAGACTAAAAATATATTTGATCTATGTCATCAAGTGACCTAGTTCTAAATGGGTTTCTTAAGTCAATTTGTGAATCTTGTAGAGCTGTAAGGTTTTTAGGAATAGAATTAGCTCTATGGATTGGCCCAAAAATAGTTGAAGTTATAGCCTTAGGAGATTTCCTAACTATACTTTCGGGATTATCAACTATCTTAGGAGGGTTTGGGTTAGGATAGGCTCTAGTATGAAATCTTCTAGAAGCCACATGTTGTGTTTTTTCATACCTAATGATAAGAAAGGTTTACCCAAATATGACAATCTTTGTTAGGCTAACTGATCTTTTAACAAGAAAACTTAATCATCAAAGTTTCTTAAGCTGTGTTTGTATGATGTTATGATAGAAATGGGTTTCCCAGTGGAGTCTTTAGGTCTATTCAGGGTTGTGGAGTCACCAGGTGGAAATGTTTAGCTTTAGAAGGTAAAATGTTTTATGGTCCACCACCATTAATAAGTTGAAATACCAATCTGAAATATTTTTGGGTTTTCTGATTTTTTACAGTCTAATGGTTTATGGGAGTGTCTTAAATCTATTTTAGCACTTAGCTACGGTGATGAGACAAACAGAGTTTACTCTATGGCTTACTAGATGATTTCTCAAAGGTTTGATAAGGGTCTGTAAGAATCCTAAGAAGTACATAGATTGCCACTGATTCAGACAAGTCCTATCTTAATCACCAATATGGTTGGTAGTTCTTGGAGAAAATTATTTATTCTGTACTGAATACTGAGTGTTTTTTTTTAAGGATTTTACTCAGAAGCTCCCCAGCAGAGTCGCTAGTATGTTAGGTCTCCGTAGTTTGAAAGATTGGCAAGCACAAACACTGCAGAACCTATATCAAAACCACTTTGGAATCTGAGGACCTAGCCATCCTAGATTCAGAGAGGGATCTCTCTATGTATGTGTTTAAAGATATGATCTTTAAGGCTTGAAGTGTGATTTTAGGCTAGTTATGAAGAACAAGAGTTTTTGTTTGTTTTGGTTGGGCAAGGATATAATGAAGATGAAGGAAGTCTTTATGAAGAGTGAAGGTGTGAGTAGGTGAAGGAATGGCTCAACTGTTAAAATAGGCTTAGGAGCAGCATCAATCCACTGGGCTATGGAGTCATAATAGGGTTTAACTGAAACAAAAAGGTTCAAGAGTGGTCCATGGGGAAAGTCATCTATGTCAAAGGATCTCTTTAAGTTGATTTTGTGGGATGAAACATTAAAAATGGAGTGATGGAAATCAAACAAATGAAGAAACAAAGAACAGCCTAAGATCACGTAAGTACTTTGAAACTATCCTGATTTTGGCATGCACTTTAAGGGAAAACACAAAGTAATCTAAGATCAGGTAAGTACTTTTAAACTAGCTTGCTTTTGATATACTTTCAAGGGAAAACATTTAAAAACATAGAATAGCTTAAGATCAAATAAAGACTTTTAACTTAGCCTGATTTCAACATATTCCAAGGAAAACATTCATGAAAAACATAAAAAGTAGTCTAAGATCAGGTAAGTACTTTGAAACGAACATGCTTTCAACATACTCTTAAGGGAACTCTTCAAAGTAACTGTTGGAGATAAACCAGAGGACAGGGCTAGCCATAAACTTCTCTAGATCAGATTTAATTAGCAAAATTATCAAGAACATTCAAAGACAATGTCTCAAGTTATACTTAGGAAACATGGGCTCACCAACACTTCACTGGTTATACTCTATTGAATCATCTTTAAATAAACAATTAGCAGAAGACATAAAGGATAAAGATTTTCAGTGAGATTTAGGGTACTTCAGAAGTAAATCCTAATCTATATTTTTTGTTCTTTATTAGAGAAAAGTGAATAGAATGAAAACAAAAAGAAAATAACAATTTTACAGTGAGAAACACATCACCATTGACATAGACCAGGATCCCATAAATCAACTATTTGTATTTGATGTTAAAACCAGTTACAATCATCAAGTCCAGTGGGTTTCTACAGCTTCAAACTTCTCATCTCTCGCTTATGTATCTTCAATTACAAAACAGGACTACAGCAGGTTCAAAAGACTATTTACATGCAAAAAATATCCAGAGACCAACATCTAAACTGTCTTCTACAGAAGTATTTATAGAAGAATGAGGAGGTGGAGTGTAAAAAGGGTTCAATAATTCAATTAATACAGAGTAATGGTGCCTTGATCTTTGGGAGGCCAAAGGGAGAATATTTTGAATATTCATCTCTGTTTTAATGATTTTTACAGTAAGTGTCATCATCCTTAGTTATTATTGTTGACTTTGGGGTCTTTGGTAGACTGATCATAAATTCTGAGCTGTCTTTGGCAAAATATCTCTGACTGGGACTTTAACTGTGTATGCTTTCGATGCAAAAAAGTTGCAGGTGGCAATTTAGTAGCTGGGGATTCAATTAGCCCCTCTGATGTGGTTCTGAGGTGTCCTTCTTTGTTTTGTCTTCTTGCTTTTCCTTTAAAAACACTGATTAACATTTAATTTTGTTTTCATGCCTGATTAGGCTCTCTGTTTATCACTAAGATTTTTAGACCATATTTTGAATTTTGATGATTGTGCCTATCTGATTTATCTGTGTTTAACACCTTTAATCCTTCGATTATGCTATGATCCTTCAACTGATTAATGTTCACTGTGTTTTCGCTTGTTGGCAGGTGCATGGGTGTGTCGAGGGTTTCATGGTATAACCAATACTCATGAGGCATGGATTGAACCATAATTTTGCACCCTGTAGATTCCCTTTTCTATGTGGATATTGGCCTGAGGATCGTCATCCTTGGCCGTTGGTCACCTTTTATGATAGTGGGATGGCTTTGCAGCCTGTTATCCATTAAACCTGCAACAAAAGCATAAACCATATTATAAAAGCCTACGAGAATGGGGATAGCTGTATCAGAGGCTCGGGAGTATGGCAGAGGAGCAGTGCGAGTGGTGGAATGTGGTGATAGAGGAGCAGAACCCTGGCAGAGCGGCTAACCAGGTTTAAATATGAAATAGGGCGCGAAAATGGGGAAAAATGGTTTTAGAAAACCACTCGCGGTCTTCGCATAGCAAGAGGCAGTGAGTGGTTTTGCCCGGAAGAAATGAGATTCCATACATCAGTCGACACCTGTCTTTTTAATAACGCTTATTTCGCAAAATTTTTAAGCATTAAAATTTGGGTGCAAAAACTTTATGATATGCGTCGCCAACAGTTGGATCGGAGGCTCCAGAGCCAACGATGCAGAATGAGCTCGATGAGAAATTTGTGTGATGGGAGTGATAATGGAATACAGGTGGTAGCATGTGATTGGATAGGTGCTTTATGTGGTGGAAGGTAGTCCCCGGCAAAACTTGGTTGTCGGGCTTGATGTAGACCGTTTGATCGAATGGGTCGATGGATAGGATTCACTCACAAGGGTGAGTGAATTATGGTATTTGGACGGAAGGGTGATAGGGGAAAAGCGCAACGGCCATTGATCTGTTTAGATGAATGGTCCAAGGTGAATAGTGGGCTTTTTAAATAATGAAAAAGAAAATATAAAAGAAAAGGGATCGGGGAGGAAGGAGAGGGCTTAGCGCTGAGTGCGAAACTGGGGCATATGGAGAGATGAGTGACCAGGAGTAGTGTTGAAGGGGATTTTGTCAAAGCGCTTGGTTATAGCACTGAGGTTTTATGCAGAGAAGAAGTTGAGGGCTAAGCTGAAAAAGTGCTTAGGCCCTATTTGTTTGCAGAAATGGGTTTTTAGCCCTAAAGGTTGGGTTTTTTAGGATTTTTAGGGGTTTTGATAGGAGGGAAAGGAGGGTTTCAAAACTAATAAAGGGATTTTATTAGTTTTGAAGGGAAATTTAAAGGGTAAAAGGGGGTTTTTCAGAGGTAAATGGAGGATAAAAAGGTTTAAAATGAGTGAATAAATTGATGAAAGAGGAGGTTATTTGGGGAACAATATTGCAGGGGGCAGCAGTTTAACTTGGTTTATTTATAATGAAACAGCAGTGAAGATTACTTGAAAAGTTCAAATAGCAAGAGAAGACTTCAAGAATGAGAAATTTTTCATGAAAACAATCTCTTGAAGGCTTAGGATTTATTCTTATCCATCATTTTCTCAGTAAAAAATTTAGTGATGGCTAACAAGCACCACTTCAACAAGAAATTTCTTCTCCAGAAAAAGACATGAGGATTCCCTTTTCAAAAGGAGATCAAGTCAAAGGATCTCTTAATGATGAGGTATCCCCCATTAATGAGGAGAAGGAAGAGGAAGGGTTAGGAAGATCCTCCAGTGCTATGACAGCAGGAGGAGATCTACTTCTATTTGGAGATGGAGATGAAGTAATTTATTCAACTAGAGGAACTCTTGCATCTTTGCAAGAAGTCCCAAAGGATCTTACATATGAATATCATGAGAAACATGTCTCTATGTTGATAGGAAATGAGATAAAATAAATAAGGGATCACAGTGCTGACATAGCAGGAGATGATCCACCATCACATGGAGGTGAGGATGGAGCAATTGCTCCAATCAGAAGCACCCTTGCATCCTTAAGAGTGATACCCAATTATCATGAAACTTCCACACAAGAAACATAGATGAATTTTCACAATGGAAGCAGGGATATGATGATCCCATCTATTACGCACATGTGGAGGATCCATGAGACATCATTATCTTGTGGTAAACCCCCTGGGAGACCACCTGATTCAGATTTGGTGAAATTTGTCTCACAACTTGATGCTCCATTCATAGATCTAGGAAGGAAGGGAGCATTAGAAGACCACAACACAACGCTGAGAGTGTTGGGTGAGCTCAACAAGGAAGGAGATATTCTACCACTATCACCATTGTCCACTCTCTCATCTCATATTGTACTGAAGGGAAATGCTGCAATATTGGAGGATAACACCATCATGGGGCAAGGAGGGTAGTCCTTGGCTATGGAGACTTAGAAGATGATCCCACTTGGAGAGAAATATTCCATACATGTTAAAGGATGGTGGCCACACATGCATACTTTGACAATACCAAGGAGGTTTTGTATAGATGATAGCCTTCCATGGGAGACTAAATTCCAAGAACTTCCATCTTCATTTGAGCATGTGCATATGCAAGAAGGGTAGAAAGGAGGGAATAGAAACCTTCCATCATATACCTTTGGCATGGGAGATGTCAAGGAGGAGAAGCATGGAAGTGATGACCTTCCAACTTATACCTTTGGCATGGTAGATTTCAAGGAGGAGAGCAGCCATAAGGTAGACATTTCTATTCATAGATCATCAGTATTGTCATTATTGGGGAGTTTAGATCCATATTGGAAATCCCAATTGTTGGTGGATTATTCGAAGGATATTTACACTTGCATGATACTTGATGACCAGCTGCATGAAGAGGGCTATCTATTCCATGAAGGAGTCATCTATTGTCATGATAGGATCTTCTTGTCTGGAGCTTCCAAGCTCAAGAAGAAGTTGCTACAAAGGGCCTATGAAGAGTTTTGTTTCAGCCACACATATTCCATGAAGATCTACAACATCATCATGAGGAGCTACAATTGGAAGGGCTTTTAAGGAGAACTATATCAGTATTTTCAAATATTCATGTACCATGTGGAGAAGGGGCAGCAACATAACTCTACTATCCAGCTGAAGGTCAAGCTTCTTCCCTCAACTACAACGTAAATCTTGTTGAGGGTTTGGTTGTCTTTGCAAGCTGCAGTAAGTAGAGGCTAGATCTCTTTAGATCTAGACCATTTTAGTGCTCCTTTTCAGTGGATAAGACTTCTACTTCATTAGGAGGAGAGTATTGGATGTATTGGGCTTCATTTTCTGATCTTGGCATGTGGCCAACCACATTCTAAACCCTACAACGTAGTTTTACTTCGAGATCTGTGTTATTCTTGTAGGTGCTATTGTAGGGTCTTTTGGCACATCATTTGGAGGTTTGGTTTTCAAGTGTTGGGGATCTGCACTTCACTTTGGAGATCCATTGGAGAGGATAATTGTCTTGTTCATATTAGATCAGATCTAAATATTTCTGCAGATCTGAAGATTTAGATCTTAGAGCTACTCCTTGTACATGGTGTAATGCTGAAAAACCCAAGGGGATTTTGAAGAAGAGCCTATATAGTGTATGGATATGTTATAGATCTGAATTTTCATGAACTTATTTGCTCTAGATCTGAAATGTAATAAAAAACTGTTGCAGCCTAATAAAATAACGATGTAAAGCCCTTTTCAGTCTTAATACATGGTTGCAACACCTCTTTTTGAGGATTTTCTCTCATTAGTGACTTTTATTTCCAGTTATGAATCTTATGGGCCATCTTATACATATATTTTGCTGCTATAAATAGATTTTAAAGGTCTCCATATTGGCCTCCTGCTTTTTCTTAGATGATATTCGTTATTTTCTTGCATATCTGCATTGTGTTGTTGTATTCCCCATTTGGGAATATTACAAGAAGCTTCCAGTTGGGAGAATATTCGACCAGCTATGCTACTAGAATTTACTTTTTCTTTTATTTGACTTTTAATGGGGGTCCGCAGGTAATAGTAGTAGAACATGTGGGGGTTTCCACGATTTATAGACCAAACATTCACAGACTCACAGGAAAAGGCTAGAATAAGTGTGGAGGTAGACTTTTAAGGGTTTTACAGAGCTTTTCTCCAATTCCAATACTTGGTTCAGGAACATTAGGGTTTTTGACTTCTAAGGGAGCATGATATAGGTGGTGATAGACCTATATGGATATTCAAATGCCATGGTGACAAAATAATGTGTAACAGATGGTTATGTTTTGAGCTAACTAGATGTGATATGTTTATACATGAGGATTTGATCAAACAACTAGTTTGACTTGTGACAAGAAGTGAACAGAATTTCAAGTGTACCTTATCGACAAGCTACCAATGAGGTATGATATGAATTTATTTCAATTTATTTTGAATCTAATGGAAGTTATGTGCTTGGTACAAGAAGCACAAAAACACTCGGTTTGGTGGTTGAAACTGATTGCAAGCATTAGCATCAACAACAAAAGGAATTGAAACAGGCATCAATATGTTGGTAAAGAACTTCGAGAGTAGGGCCATTGTGGGACATTGGCACCCAATTGCGTCCATTGATTTCGATGATCAAGATATGACCAGTAAGATGGTTTTGAGGAAAGTATATGCCTTGTTTATTTGACCTTTCGATGCAAGGAATATTTTCCAAGGGATGGATCACACAGGGTAGGGGATGTCGGTGAACTTAGAAGGTGAGTGACTACATGGAAGGGGATTACCAAATTTCCCGAGGGACTATGTATCAGAGAAGGGAAGGTTGGGGATGGATTTATTTTTCTCATTAGCATTTCCATATGGGATGAGATGCACATTGGGATTGTGCCCTGGAACAATGAGTCGGTAAATTTTCACGGAGAGCACAAGTGGCACAAGATTGTACCATTGGACACTAGATGTAGCTTTGAATTTGGAAGTGGATTTTGGACTTCCTAGGAAGGAGGTGAATCCTAGTACTACTTTGAGGGTGGAATTGTGACCCTGTGGATTCTCTTGTTGTTGATACAAGCATCGTATCCTTTTATTATTATTGTAAATATTGTATCAAGCTGGATTTATAAAGCTCCATAGACAATATGGTCATATATATGGATGTCATTGCAAATAGTGTAATGAGTTGTGTTATAAAGCTCCATAGGTAGTATTTTTATTTTCAATAGTTTGTTGGTTTATAGGTGTTATTGAACATCGAGGACAATGTTCCCCCAAGGGGGGGGGGGGGATTTGTAACAACCCTCGTGAAAATTCCATGTAATAAGATTTAATAAAGGAAAAATAATAACCACATTTGATGGGACACTTATTCCAAGATGAATGGTGGGAAACACATCCTAGTGGGTGTTCATTTCGTTTATTATGTCTAAAGGAAAATTTCAAAGGCAATGGAACAGGCTTCGGAAAGGCAAGAGGTATTATGTCACCCATTTATTTATGAAAATAATGGAAAATAGGAGAAAATTATGTTGAAAGGTCACAAGTTGCATGGGAGGAGGAAACTGAAGGAAAATAATTGAAAATGAATTAAATAGACGCCTAATTGATAAAAATATTTATGAGGATCAATTGGAAATATTTTTCTCAACCTTTTGTTATTTCATTTTTGGAGCTCTCTCATTATTCTCTCTCTCTCTCTCACTCTTGGGCACCTAGAGTTTTCTTGGAGCACTTTGGAATTGGTCAAGAAAGGAAAAGAAGGCAAGAGGAAGGAAGGAGAAAGCAAGGAAGAGCAGGATCAAGCATCTACAACAATATTCTTTATAGGTATTTATTTTTATGTGTGATTTCCTTACTAGATTTGGCATGCATGGTATTGCAGGTGGTTCTTCTCTATCATGGAAAGGGTTTTTCCAAGTGTGATAGTGTTTTCATCCTAGCCTCTCAATTTCTAGATAGTCATAGTGTGATGGTGTTATCATGCTTTGGTCGAGCTGGATTACCGGATGGATTTGAAGCTAAGACAATTGGATCATTGAATGATATAACACATGGCCTAGTAAACCTTAAACTGTAATCTTGGCTGCGGTAAATTCAGATAGTGTGTGGCCTCGGTTAGGGTGATTTGATGTGGATTGTGGTAAAGACTAGATTTGGTTGCTCTCCATCACTCCTAGGAATCCTAGGATGGGATATATGTTAAAGCCTAGAGAGTGGTTCTTGGTTCAAGCCCTAGTGATCCAGTGTCGATTGCGATAAAACCCGAGAGACTAAGAGACAGAAAAATCATCACAGTGTAGGTGAAGAAATCTGGTGGAATCCATGCTTTTTTTGGCCTAGTGATCTACTAGAGATCATGGTAAAGCCTGTTATTACATGTTTATTATTTTGGCCTAGTGATCTAGGATGGATTTTGGTAAATCATGGTTTCCATTGATGAGGATGAGGTTTTCTAGCCTCTGGATGCCCTGGTTGTTTCTTTTGGTTTTAGTCCCACGATCATGCTTGGAATATGGAATGGGCATGATTGGCTAAAGAGAGATTTGGCTCAACCAATATATGGTCGGGTGGAACTTGGTTTTCCCATCCCGAGTTGGATTTTTCATACATTAATAAGGTGTTCCCTCCTTGATATATTATGTGTAAATGTATTGGTTTATATGTGGATTTTATGGCTGATGTATCCTTGACATTTACGTTGTTATTATGTTGGTTATAAGCATGTATTGTGACAATGATGATATATGGCTCTCCTCATGTTTTTATTTGTAAATGAATTAACAATGTATATATGAACTAATATATGATAATGAAGCTAATTATGTAAAGGAAAAATGCCTCTTAATGATTATCAAATAAGTATGAGACCCCTATGCTTATATTTGTTGTTTAAACTTGTATATTACATATTTGTTACATGTTTGACAAAATTCTTATCATGTCTACTAGGGGTCTAGATAAGTCCTTGTCAATGCTTTTGAAAATTTATCATCGTTCCATTGTTATAATCCATTTATGAACTTTTCATTGACTTTTGGGCAGTGACCTAGGCTCTAGGTCTAAAAAAGTAGTTCAAATCCCGGGAATGTTGGCACAGGTTTGTGGGAAAAATTCCCTGGAATCATGCATGCCTATGTTGTGGGAGCATCCTGAACTTTCCACATGCACCTATTCCTATATCGTGGGAGAGTTTGAGGGTTTAATGGTATAAAAACTTAATGGGACCCAAGGGCCAGTTACCAAAGTGGTTGGGATGGCTCCTGGGAGTCTTGCAGTTGATGTGGAAGTTTTGTGTTATGTGTTTTCGTCGATTCCACCTCCTTAAGGTCACCTAGGAGGTTGAATTATATCATAGTAGCCTCTCATCACATGTTTACCCTGGTTGGAAGGTTACTTGGATAGATATGGGAAGATGGTGTTACACTTCTATTGTGTGTCTCCAATAGTTGATGAGTAGAATGAATGTAACACTATGCACACTTACTAATTGTATGACTCCAATAGTTGATGAGTATAATGAATGCTTCAAATGCAAGTGAGTAAGGGTTGAGGTTTTTTTTATAGTTTTTTTTACGTAGAGTTTGATTGGTGGGGGATATTGGCATGGATTTCCATCTCCCAAATTCAAATGTGTGTTTTGGATTGATTTTTACATGATCCAATTGCTAATAAAATTTCATGGTTGATCCATGTTGTTTCCTATGTTTAATTCTTGAATTGAAAGGGTTGGTGCCATTTATTAAATTTTGTGAATTAATTCTTAAATTGAATGGTGCCATTTTTTCCCTCATTAGGTAGAATGGTTGAACACACATGTAGATATGGCTGACACACATTTCACTTGTTCTTGTGCAGGTATTATCCATCCATGGGAAGTGTTTATCTAGTGGAAATTTTTGGGTTCTTGTTTGATGGGATAGGTGTACTGTTGGATAGAAGTTAATGGAATGTTTTGTAGTGAATTTTCACATAAGTGGTAATTCAGATCTAGAGGTAATTGGGACAGGATGTCTAGTCAACTTGTTATGTTAAAGGCTTAGTGTTTGACAGTTCGTTGTCCAATCAACATATAGGCCCATTTTGGTCCTTACACAACAATTTAAGCATCTCCCCTATATCATAAGAAACTCATAAACTTATGCAGAGGACTAGAGAAGGATTTTAATCTAACTAGTTTATGTAATTCAATTCACAACAATAAAGGAAACTATCATAGTTATTGCACATATGGTAAAAGACCGAATTATGAATATAGGTATGAATGTAATTTTGAACTTATTCAAATATATTTGGAGGAATTATAGACGAATTGTGTTCATATCCATTTTTTCTTGCAGTGTATAACTATCCAACAAGTGGAAACTTGTTACTGGATCCAATATTTTATGGTAAAATCATTTCCTACAGCTATGGAAATATAGATTTATTGTGAACCATATAACTATATCAGATAAATTTAGGCCTTCAAGCATATTATGTGTCTCTTGAAGAAGGCCACCTTGTAATTTATCTACAATATAGGTACTGCATGGTACATTTACTCTTGCATTTTGTAAAAAAATTTAAACTTGGAGAATATGAAGAGGTTCATTCTATAGCTCAGGGAAATGTGTGATTTAGTTTGCAAATAATTTGGAGTTCACACAAAATAAAATAATATAAAATAAAAATTCTAAGACAATAATATCGTTCATAAATACACATATTTGGTTACATCTAATTAAAATCATTATAATGTTAAGTAATCCTTTAGGATTATTATTGTACATTAATAGAGAAATATTTTATGTTTTCCAGTTAATAACTTCCCCAAAAATAATTGTATAGTACTGATATTTCAAATGTATAAATATTTGATTCTCTCATTAATAATACAAGTTTTCCTATCATGGAGTTTATTCTTCTCTGTGTACAATGGTGTAAGAGCGCTGGTGTAATTTATAAACTCCATTTTTTATTGTTCATGCATGTGAAAAGTTTTTATGGCGAATATAAGCATTGAAAAATCTTATGGTTGTATATGGTGTTGAAGGTACAATTGATGATTTCCACAGAGGAGAACCAGGATTTGCCTTGTTGGAAGACTGCATTTGGAACCTTGCTTGCTGTCAACTATCATGTGGTTTGCTAACTATGTATGTTGTTACAGAGATCGAATAAATCCATCTCATCGGGTATTTTGACTTACCTCATTTGTTCAAAATAAAAAGTACTATATTTTGAAATCTCTTATTATTAGATGTAATTAGAATACATGGTCGATTTTTCTGAGGGATTTTGTTGATCAATTTGTGCTCAATTTTGATGAGGTCATTATTTTTTTTATCCCCTTTTATATTAGTTTAGTGGATGGGATTGTCAACTCCACTCAGAAGGGAAATCATAATTTTAACAACTTTGTAACCAATTGGAATTGTCAAAATATTTTTGAGGTTGAGGTTTAGGATTTTTTCACGCGTTATATACCATGATATTATAGTTAGAGGTGGAAATTGTCAGTCAATGATTAGAAGCAAGTTCAATATCTTTTCTCACTTCTATAGACCTAGTGTAGATATTGATGCTAATAATGGTGTTGTAGTGAGGCATGGTGAATGGAGTCCACAATATATATTAAACTTGATGTTTTTTTTTCTGGTATTGTTTTCCTCTTGTTAAATTGTTGTGGATTGAAACCTCTTTTTTGGAAAGATAATTTTTTGTGCATTGATTGGATTTTCTGTGAAAGACACCTACACTATATTTTGTATAAAATAAGTTCAAATTTTGGTTGGAAAATATGACTTCATTGATATCAATAGTGGGAGGTTTTCTCAGTGGAAAATAAAATTATCAAGAATGGTTTCAGAAGATTGAGAATACACTTTTTTTAACGATTTGTGAGAAGGAGTCTGTCAGGGAAAGAAATATAAAAATGACAATGAAATTTCACCTGAGCCACCTCATGATGAAAAACAATGTGTAATTTTGGGCAATAAATACAAGAAGGCATATGCTTTAATTACTACATCAGTGACATAGGAGGTAAGAAGATATATTGTTTCTTGTGATACAACATTTGAAGCATTAGAGAAGTTGAAGGAACTTATGATTCTTATTTAGAACTTGAAATTATTCAATTGATATTGATATTGTTTAATTTGGAGATGAAATATAATGATCCTATAAAGATCACCTCTGAAATAAAAGCCAATTTTCATGATATAAAAGCCACTAGTGTTGAAGTAGATTTGAAAATTACTGCTTTTATTAAATTTCTCCAGCCTGTCTATTCACAATACTTGGAATATCTTCAAGATATTGCATAAATAAAGATATTACATTTGAAAAATTAGTGAGAAAAATTGTTGAGAGAGAAAAGGCCTTTGGGAAGAAAGAGCCTCCAGCAAATTCTAACATATAAACTTTGTTCCTTTCACAGAAAGACCAAAAGTCTCATGGTGAATCTTGTAGAGGTAGTAAAAGTACTAGAGGCCTTGGTAGAAGAAATTTTAGAGGTAGGGGGGCAATAAAAACCATGGTAATAGGCATCAAGGTGAAAAACAACAACAAAATGTTTAGAATAATAAGAAAAATCTCAAATGTTATGTATGTGGAAGAGTAGGCCATACTTCCATTAATTTTATAACTCCTTTGGATAATGTCAGTGAAAGGAGAGAATGATTTAGTGAGAAGAAATAACAACCACCACCAGATATAAAAAAAATCATCTGAAACTTCTCATTATATTGTTTCTCATTAGAATTTTAACATTAACGATGTTATTAGATGTAATTCATTTTCTTCATGGCAATATAGTTGGATTTTGGATTTAGGAGCTACATATCATATGATTTTTAGGAGAGATTTAATTGAAACATTCAGTGACCAATTTGATGGGGCATTATATTTTGCTGAAAAATATCAAATTAAGCCTTCGGGAATTGGATGCATTCATTTGTAGATACCAAAACTTGTAGATTATGTTCTACAAAATGTCCTTTATACTCCATCATTTCAAATAAAATTAATGTCTCCTATATATATCCAGGAACAGGGGAATTCCATGTATATCTTTGATGGAATTACTGAGATACGTAGAGTATCTAATCATACAATTATTATAACCAGTGTGGAAGGAGGCTTTTAAAATTGAATGGCACATCATCTACTATAAATACACATGCTAATTATTCTCTTTTAGCACAACAAATTGATACTCTATCTTCCAATGTTTTTATGCCATGCTCATTTTTGTCACATTAACTATGACAGTATCATGATTATCACACAACAAGGTATAAAAGGATTTCCAACAATTCCAAGAAATCTTGCAGCATGTGATGCTTCTATTTTTGCGAAACATTATAAGCACCCTTTTCATATTTCTTCTTCTAGATCTTCCAAAAAATTAGCTCTCATACATTCATATTTATGTGGACCTATTCTTGTTGCAAATTCCAATGATAATAAGTATATTCTTACAATTATTGATTATTATTCGAGAATGTGTTGGGTTTATCTATTGAAAGAAAAATCAAATTTCAATGTTTTTGAACAATATTTGAAGGACAATGGAATTGAAAGTCACACTACAATACTTACAATATGCAACAAAATGGTGTTACCGAGTGTAAAAAATAGGGCATTGCTTAATATGGTTAGATCCATAATGTTTTTTTAAAAATGTGGATTTGATGTTTTGGGGAGAAGCGGTTCTTTGTGAAAATTACATTAGAAATCATTGTCCTCTTTTTATTAGCAACAAAACTCCTTATGAACTTTCATGCAATAGAATTCCTATTGTTCATCTTTTAAGAGTTTTTGGATCTACATTTCATGCTTTAATTCCAAAACAAGAGAGAAATAAATTAGGTTCCATGAGTCGAAAATTCATATTCTTGGGATATTCTAATACTTCTAAAGCATACAAGTTATATGATGAAGAAAATAAGAATTTCATTCTTTCCAGAGATGTTATTGTTATTATGAATCTTAATTCCAAGTGTACGAAAAAAGACCACTTTAGCTGTGCATAAAAAACAACCCTAACAGCAAATATGGTTGCTAATATCCTCAGATCTGCAATTAGGTGATCAAGATAAATGCTGCAAAAATCTAGATCTATGCATCAAAAGACATTAAGCAGTAAAAAAACAAGATTAACTCCATGCATCCAATAGACAAGACAAGAATATGTTGAATCAATTTTGTATTAATGGCACCTGGGAGGAAAACATAGAAGGGTGTTACCAGTTCTCCTCAATGGGATGGGTTCTTGTAAGTCCTCAACGCTTCAGATCTAAAATTCCTCTCTCTTGATGGTGTAGAAAACCCAGACAAAAATGGTAGCAAAATATTACTATGATGGTGGATCAAAGTCAGACCAAAAGTATAGATCCAGAGTGATCTTTAGGCAACAAAAGGTGGTAAATGAATGGGAAAACCCTTCTATTTATAACAAAATATTGAGTTAGTCTAGATATTGGTGCATAATTGAAATATTATTAACCAAATCAAGATCCAACTTTTATGGAATATTTTATTATATTTGTTGGAGGGAAAAGGAATTTGACTTGGGTCAAATCCCTTTATTTGTAAATAATAAATAAATAAATGATTTATTTATCATTTTAAGGATGTAGTTGAGTAATAATCAAATAAATAATGATTTATTTAATTATTTATGGGTGATTTAGTCATATTTAACAAAGAATATTATTTAAATAAGGTTTAAATAATTATTCTTTAGAAAATAATAAGATAAATAATGATTTATCTAATTAATTTCCTTGTTTTGGGTTAAATATAACCAGGAATATTAATTAAACTGTTGTTTAACTAATTATTCCTTGAGGAAAATAAAAAAAATGTAGATTTATTTAATATTTCCTCATGGGGTTTCCTGTTTAGACCATAAACAACTTAATAAAGGTGGTTTACTAAGTTATTTTCATAGTGAAAGCAATTTTACTTAGGGTAAAATTGGTCTTACATGGTGTACTTGGGTCCTTCTAATGATAATAGGTTAGATGACCAAAAAATGGTGTAACAGATTGCCCCCCAGCATGTGAGCGTTAGGAGCTAATCGTATGACCGGAGTACGTTGTAAGAACTCAAGCACTAGATACCGAAGGGGAAGTCAGAGAGAGAGAAGTATAAGGTAGACCAAAGTGCTGAAAGGACTAGACCCTGAGGAGGCAAGAATTATAGGTGCAACAAGTCTCTTTTATGAGTGAGTACCTATGCTATAGGCAATGGGGGAGGCATACCTATGCCCGTCGAGACAAAGTACAAAGAATAAAGCATCCAGTAAACAAGGGACTGAACAATATAGTACATGCTAGCATAAACATGAACCAGATAAAAAAAATGATAATGAATCCCATATACACAATAATATCTGAGTACATGAGATATAAATACAACCCAAATGCCCCTGTAAACAGGAAAGGGCTCTGAAAATCTGACTGATACATGCAATCAAAAAGGCGCTACAAGCGGCTGAGGCTGACATCATCAAATCTATGGAGCTACATCAAAGGCTGTAATGAAGAGGTCATCCAGGAATGTGGGGGGCTACCTATAGGGCCACCCCCTCATGAGGGCTGAGACATCTCACACACACCCGAGAATCATTGATATCAGTTGTGATATCACTGGACCATCAAGTATATGGATCTTGAGCATGCTGAAAGGAGCTGGAGCTGAGAAACAATCAAGTCAAAGGGCAATAAGGAGTCCCTTTTCCTGATCTGAGGCACCGAACAAGAGTGGAAGTTGGAACCAAGGTACACCGCCCTCTAGACCTATCTTTTTGAATGAATGAGCTGATGTCGATAGAAGGAATGAGGAAATAAGGGTTCCTCAACTAAGGCATGAAAGGGAATAGTAGGGAAACTGATAGACTGACACCAGTGATGATGATAAAATGGGGGGTACTGAGTAGCGGATGGACGAATTCCCTTGTTAGAGCATAAAGGGCATGGATGACCTGGCAGCAACTGACAAAATATCATGAGGGATAGGCGATAGTGGGACTGAAGGCCATAATGTGTGACATGATAGAGGAACCAAGCAATGAAGGACGGAGGACTATAGTGGGATACAAAGGGACTCGAGATAGACTCCATGAATGCAATGATGACTCAAATTGGATGCTCTAAACAAGGGCGACTCGATGGTGCTGCCACATAGAAAAAGTTCCAATGGGGACCATAAAAAAATGAGTACATGATGGTTACTCATGAAGAAAATTGACACAAGCATGGACAAGTATGAAGGAAAAGGGGTTCCCCCAAGTACAAGTGTTGCAGGTGAAGAAATTCAATTTTGAGGAGTGGTGAAGTGACCCTTCTTGGACAAAATGTGTCCCGGTGAAGTATCAAATCATGAAAAACAAACAGATACCCATTTCAGGGCTTGGTGAGAGCTTTCCAATGGTACAAACAATTTGTAAAACTGAGCTACAGTTTGGCCACAAAAGGCGAAAGAAAAATCAGGGGTTTCTCTTTTAATAAGGCATTTTCCCTCCAAATTCACTCATTTTCATGTGGAGCTGTGGTGAATGTAGAGAGGAGAGAAGGCCCTAAATCTTGTGGCGATTGTAGTAGACAAACCGACTGTTGGAATCAAGATCCTTCAGTTGCAGGTAAGAGGACCAACCCTACTCTTTCATTTCAGTGGATTGAAAGTTCAGTTTAGGTCCCTAGAGCTCAGGAATAGGCCCCTACTCCTCTTCATGGTCAGGTCACACTTTTTGGGGCAAAAACTACGACCTGGGTAGCAGGTTTTGGGCAGAAAACTACGACTTGTCCCAAGATTGGGCCTGAAAAGTGCGACCTGATAGGGAGGGGTTTTTCTATGCTGTTTTTTGGCTGAGACATGGGTTTTTGTGTTTAGATACAGTCTTTCCTATCTGTAAACTAACAAGTATGATGGTTTTGTGTAGGTATGGCAGAATTACAGATCAACTGGAGAGAGAGAGACCTAGGCACATTACGGTCGGAGATCGGGGAGGATCAGGCTGTCCGCAGTGCATTGGCGAGGTTTGGGGTTCTGAAGTTTGTGGAGAACCCTTTGATGAGAGCTGGAGAGCCCTTATTGGCCCAGATTGTCAGCTATTGGGATCCGAACCATGAGGTCTTTATAGTGCAGGGGAACCAGATCGAGTTGACAGTCCAGGATATATATTTCCTGACTGGTCTTCCACCACTTGGGATGGTTTGGAATAAACGGCCAGTATTACCACGAGGGCATAACATCATGGAGTTTGTAGAGTACCATTTTCAACCAGGTCTCCAAGTCAAGGGGACTCAAATACCCATTGGGGATCTAGAGAGGTTAGAGACTCATGCTATGGCTGCAGCAGTGCTACGGATCCTGGGCAACTAGGCACTCCACCACATCACCGGAGGGTAGATGATGCTTGTGGAGAGTGTGTTGGGTGGGACCTATAATGGGTGGGCCCAGATGATGTTGTCATCGTTGAAATGACAGCTGTCACTATGCAGGCAGAAAGTGAACCATGATTGTGCATATGGGACAATTTTGTGCTCGCTCTTCTTTAAGAAGATCCTGACACTTCGACCTCGTATACAGCTCCAGGATGGGAGCCCGAGAGAGCCTAGGATGCATCGGTGGGGGAGACTACTGTGTAGAGGAGGAGGTGGGGCAGTCGAATGGGTGTTCCGACCCAATTTCTTTGCGCATTGGGATCAGATGCCATTGTACATAGAGGACTATCCCTATAGTGGGATGAGTTATTTTGGGGACCCGAATTTTCCACTGCCTCCTGGTCGAGTATGGGGGCCCGATGGTAAGTGACAAATAGCTAGTATTTTTATGTGCATTGTAAAGTTTGAGAATATTGTATATGGTATTGATTCTTCCACTTTTAGTATGCAGAAATAGCAATGGTAAAACTGGCTGGGTATATGGGAAGGCCTACAGTATCAGGAGTTGCAAGACCTAGTGGGTCGAGGGTGCAGCAAAATGAGGATGCAACATCCCTCCTAGAGGACATCCATCGTAGATGTGAGAGGCTTCTGACCGGTGTTTCAAAGCGCGGCTAGCAAGACTTAGAGGACTAGTATATAGAGCCATGTATTGGTCTACCCTCAGAGTGGCGAGAGGTAATGCGGCGCATGGCGATGGCTGGACAGGGGATGTGTGATCTACGAGCTATGGGAGCAGAGCCATTGGCTCAGGATCCTTGAGATAGTTATTAGTGTGTAGAGGCAGGTGGTGCCCCCATTTTTGAGTTTTTGTAACATGCTGTGGGCATGTCATATGGATCAGAGTTGATGGATTCTAAAACATTTTATATGACACATATTATGGATATGCATCGTTTTGATATTTTTATGTTATTTTCTTGTGTTAAATGCGTGTGCTAAATGCCAATCTAGAATATGGTTTGCAATGCTTATCTACATAGTGATTTTGTGGTCTAGGTACATGATTGAATGTAATGATTTCAAATTCACGCATCAAAAGCTTCACTCATAAATATTTTCTAAAAAGGATAGGATTATGCACATGATAGACACCATTCAGTTGCATGACAAGAAGCAGGGAATCTAAATAAACATAAAGGTGGAGAATGCGATGTGAAAGGGAGTCAGCTAATAAACCACACACTGCATCATATTCGACATGGTTATTGGTAGCAGTACCAATGCATACACTGTTCGAGAGAACAAGTGAGTGCGAGGGGGTAAAGATGGCCCAACCTGCCAAGGCTAGATTCCAAAAGTAGCAACTTGCACCATCAGCAAAACCAATATAAGGTGTGGACGAGAGGTCCATATGAAAGGTGCCACAAGAAAATAAATGGGAGGATGATGAACAATGTTGGCAACTTGAGTGTAAAGTAGAAATCGAACGCACTCCATGGGAGGGAGTGATCTGGGAAGGATGTCTACTACTCACACGCCAACGGTGGGGTGGAGTGTGGGAGCTACCAGAGGTGTAGCTTGTGCTTAGGCTGCAAAATTCACCATAGGCATGAATGGTGCCATCTTGTTTATGGGCTGGAAAGATGAAGTCAGGGGTCGACATGGCTTCCATGATGTCATCATCACAATAGAAGATGGAGTGACTAGAGGAAGGGAGACCACATGACATGGCGAAGCTACCTGATTCATCATCATGAGAACAAAGGTTCACATGCACATAATCACAAGGAATGATGTAAGAACAAGTAGATAAGGGATCTACTGATGTTGAGCCCAAGGTAATCGCTAAAGGGAGGTCAAGAAAAACAACAGGGGAAGATTTAGACGGAGCTTCCATCAAGGGTATCATGGATGATGATAGGTAGAGGATGGTGGCCATAGGCTTTGTCATATTGACATCAGGAGGGGGAATGTCATTGGAAGTGGGTAAATCCTCAGTCTAGCCTGCAGCATACTGTGCAAGTACGAGAGAGGCAGATTGGTTTTGTTCAATCTCGTACTCCCAAACCACCTCTAAAGAGGCACGGTAATGCGTGAGGTAGGGAAAATGGTGGGAATAATGGCCATGGAGATCACACAAAGTACAAGGTTGGTTGGTGTGAATATTTTTAGGATTCTTGGCTACAGTCGAGGAAGAAACAAAGGCTTCAGGGACCGTAGACTCAGGGAATGCAACTTTAAGCATGGGCTTGATACGAGGTAGTTCATGACAGTTATGGGTGGCATGGCCGACGACATCACACAAAGCACAGGGCTTTGCTGGCGGGGGAGGTGCAGGGTCTGTCAAGGCATCCTTATCCTTGGAGGCCCTCTTGCAAGCTTTTCCCTTCTTACTCGAAGCGGTCACAATAGGAGGTGGTTCCTATTGAAGTGGTTGAGGAACTGTTGCAGTGGGAAAAGTCATGGGGACCGGTTGAGCTGGAGTCAAAGCAAGATAAGGTTTGGGTTGACCAAGCAGGGTAGTGGATGGAGGATCAAGGTACCAAATGAGAATCCCAAGGGTCAGGTTAAGAATAGAGAGGGTGGCCATGATAGGTTCTGTATACACTCTTGGTGGGGGAGCTAAGAATGGTATCTGACTGGAGGGGTAATGGCCAAGCGAGATGGCTTCTAAATGGTTAAGGCCTGGAGGAACCATTCCAGGAGGGTAAAGAGGCTCATGAATACCATCTAAAGGGCCAAGAGGAGGAGGTCTAGAAGGCTGAATCGAAGGGCTAGGAGTAGGCTGCAGAGGGTAAGGAGGGTGCTGACTAGCCGAGGCGGGCCGCTTGAGGGCAGCCCGAGACAATTGCATCATGCAAACATTCGATGAGCTGGGATCAGAGATAGGAGGAGGAAGACCAGGGAATGTACCAAGCAATGAGGAATATTTGTAGACTCTGGGTGAGACACTAGTCAAAGGATGAACGGTTTTCTTATTAGCCACCGAAAAGATAGTGGATTCAGGGGAGGTCTGAGACTTTGGTTTGTAATATGTCAACTGGTCAATGGTGACTATATTTCTGTTATGAGGGAAGGAAATATTGAGGTGAACCACGGAAGGGACATTAGATATCACATAAGTGTAACTACGACCCAATAAAATGTTGTAATCTAAGTGGGCATCTATGACTTCTACGTCAATGAAAATAGTCTTGCCCACAAGAGTAATAGGGCAATTGCGAAAAAAGCTAATGGGATGGGAGGCATGGCCATCCCACGCTCAGAGAGTGATCGTGGAAGGAGCCAAATTAGGTGATCCAAGTTGATTCCAAACCAAATCAGACATCATACAGGTGGATTCCCCCTCATCAATGATGCACCGGGAAACATTGGCGTTCCATATCTTGACTAGGACTTGGAAGGCGACGGAAGCAGGGAGAGGAGGATGTTCTAACCGGTAAACATCAAATAAAATCAATCGATCATTAGAAGGATCTATAGCGATCATGGTAGATAGTAGAGATTTTCGTTGTGAAGGGCACGACTGGAGGAGTTCCAATGTTGAAATGGCAGCAGGGGATTTTTCCAAATCATCTACTATGCTATACGAATGGGCAGCTTTTCCAGAAGCAACATTTCGGTGTAGTGGTCCCTTAGGGATCTTGGTATGAACCTCCACCTTAGGATGAGGGATCTGCAAGGGACCATTAGGTGTTGAAAGAGGCTCTATAGAGACCGAAGGAGGTGGCTCGGGGACAGACGTAGCGGGAGGCTTGTTGTACTGACGGGACTGAGTCTGAAGATTTATGTCTATGGTTAGAGGTTGATTAGAGTTTGTTTGGTCAATTTAGTGTGTCCTAAATTGCTACATTAATTTATCAATCCAGGATTCGTAAGCTGATGAAGTGTGGCGCACTATATGTGCAAGATAACCTATCTCTTACTTTTTGGTCGTTTTTGGATTTTTTATGAAATTCTGAAAAAACAAGTATGGAGACAAATATTCAAGACAACAATGTCTTTCTAATGATTTTCCAAACTTCAAAAGAATTTTAAAACACACAATGACAAAATTAATTCTTCAAAGAAAATGAAATTGCATCACTACTCTAGTCAAACAAACAATGAACTACTGATCATGAAACTCATTATTCTTGCTGCTGTTCAAACACAAAAGAAACTATGCTTAAAGAAATCCAAAAGTTGCAACAAAGTAAATCTAAATCAAATTACATCAACCTATCTTCTGATCCCTCACCATTATTCCAGCTATGGTTTTCAGAGGTAACCATAAACAACTTGAGTAACCTGATATCTAACTTGCAGAAAGTAAACTAATATCAAACTATACATTCATAATTCAAACCCTCGCCATTAGTCCAGCTATGGCTTTCGGAGGTAACTGAAGATGTCATGAGCAATTTAATATTTCTAATTTGTAGAAAGTAAACTAATATCAAACTACACATTCATAATTCAATCCCTCGCCATTAGTCCAACTATGGCTTTCGGAGGTAACTGAAGATGTCTTGAGCAATTTAATATATCTAAATCTTAACTACTGAAGCAAATGAGCAAGACTGAAATAAACAAAGCAGTACTGAAATTAAACAGAAACTAAGAGAAGCAAATTAGCAGCAGAACAATATTAATTCCATGTCATTAGTCAAAAATTTATGCAAATGCCCGGGCTGCCTATTTGTAATCTAAAACAGGAACACTGATCAGTTAACAACAACATAAAACATGAAAGATTATGGACAGAAGAAAGATGTAAAGCATGAAAGATTATCAACAAAAATGAAGCATAAATACTATGAAAGGTGTAATGTATAAACACATGAATGACTTATGGCACAATGAGCTTAAAGAAATAAAACAAGAACTATACAATAATGCACAAAACCTCAGCGTGTGCAGGGGCCCTCTACACAAGCCTTGGCAACAGCTTTCAAGTACGAATTACGCTTGGAAATAGAGTCTTCTTATATATTAAAATGCAGTCATAACAGAAAGGTGATATTACAGCACAGTGGCAGCGTAATTACATTACAGAACTATCTGGAGGCTAATCTAATGTGCGTATGCAAACGCGTTATTTATAACAAAGGTAACATAACTAATTCCCTAAAGTTTGTGCTGATAGAGAACACGTAAACCATTACGTCCAGAGATCTAGGATCATGGCCGCGTTGAGGAGTAAATCTATGAAGAGTGGATGTTGAATTCGGCTTATGGAGCCATGTACAGGTGTTGATTTTTCTCCCGCAATTTAGAAACGGCCATATAAATCTTCACGTGACGAGAAACAGAGTCCTGTCACCGTGGGACTCTACGGTTGATTTCCACTTGGCCACCTTTGACCGCAACCTCCTTAGGTGAATTTTCTCGAGCCAATAGGACACGATCCATGTCCACATCATTTCTGACTTGCCCATGTGGCTCGTTTTTCTTGAAGACACCTGTAACATATACTTTCACAAAATGGCTGCGGAAAGTTGCAGCAGCTGCGGAAAGTGGCAAGATTCCGCAGCTAAATGAGCAAAAATCTAAATCAAACAACAGACACAAAATATAGTTAAAAACCATTTTAGATGCTCTTTTGCAATTAATATACAATGATATTGACAACTTGGAAGGTTCAGGTGAATGAAAAAGGTCTAGGAAGATGTATGGAAAAGATGCAGATTTGAGACTCAACATACCCCCACTGTGAAGGTGTTGCATGTCCTCATGCAACCAAAATTTTGATAATCCTTCTTCAGTTCATATGCCTTGACACTTCAGCCAGTACATCCAATCCTCTCCTCTTCTTCCTTGGTGTTGCTAACATCCTGGGCTTCTTCATTAAACATCTAAATTTGATATTAACCAGTGCTCTGCTTAACTTCTGGCATTTCCTTTTCAATTTCTTGTTCTTCTTCTGCCATATTCCCAGATGTAGCATGGTATTATCATGAATGATTTTTTCCAATTTGCTTTGTTCCTTCAATGTCTCATTTTCATTTTTAATGTGTCTATTTAAAAGCTGTAGCTCAAAGACTTCCTGTTTCAGTGATTGGACTAGATCATTTTGTGATATGTGAGGCTGAATGGACGAAGTACTGGCACCTGTAGCTGCTTTTTCTAAAGATTCTATATAATCATATACTTCTTGCTACTTAGGGTCTATATCAGGTGTCATTTTTATTGGGCTGTCCCCAAAATGCCGTGAAGGAGAGTTGTCTTAAAAATCTGGCTGAGAAGGGCTCACATCAACATCTTGATGAGAATGGGATGGACTATGTTCAATGTCTGAATGAGAATGAAATGAACCAGGTTCAATAACTGACTGAGAGTGAGATGGAATATGGTCAGCTGGGGATTGTTCAGATGTTTCTTCTCCCAAAACGAAAAAATGAGGACCCTTCATTTGCGTTTTCCTCAATTTCCCCTTAAGTCTAGAACTTCTTCTCACACACTGTGGACCACTGTCTTTTTGCTTTTGTTTTCCTTTCTCTTTCTTCTTGGCTATAGATAACTATTCTTGAAGATGAACCAATATTTCAGATAACATTTGATGATCTTCTTCTTCGGAATAAGGGGTTTGATGTATAACCTCAATACTTTTTCTCTCTTTTGATGTTATTGTCTTTTTACCCTTGGTTTCTTTCTTCTTCCTTTTTGACAATCTCTCTTCCCTACTAGTGCTTTCAATTATAGTAGTAGGAGTACTTTGAGTTTCATCATTTGTTCTTTTTCTCCTACTCCTTCTTGATGTGCTACCTTCAGGAATTTCTTGAGGTTCCTCAAAGAAATTTCTAATCAAAAATTGTTCCCATGTGTCCTTCTTCTTCTTTAACTCTTTTTCAATAAAATTTTTTACAAGACCGTGGTGATATAGATGTGGTTCTACATCCCCTAAATGTTTCTGAATAGTCACAGACATCTTCTTCAAACTATTTAATAGAAAATATGGGAGATTGAGAGTTTGATTATCTAGAAAATTCATCAGCAATCTGGTATGGTACATATACATGGACCCAAAACGGCCTTCACAGGTGATGAATTTTTGAACAACTAGCAGCAAAGTAGCCCATTCCTCTTTCAAAGCATGAATAGGAATTCCTCTTTTAAAAATGGTTATGTCCATACCTTGGTTTCGTAAGATTATTCTCCAAGATTCATCACTAATGCTTTTGTTCTTAAACCATCATTCACCCTCTTGAGGAAGTTCCGTGGCAGTTGCTATAGATGCCTCATTCACCGTGAACTTAAGGTCTCCAATCTCTACTTCCAGGCCATTGAACGACCTCGCAAATGCTTTTGTCACTTCTTTATGATAGCCTCTGAACTTTTGGATAAACCGCAGCCACTTTGCTTTCTTCAATATATCCCTGACTTGCGGATATCCTTCCATGAACTTAGGTCCTTCTGGTTCTGGTCTTAGCAATTTACCCATCCTTCTTTCTGCTCTTCAAAAACTTTCCTGTGTGAGGAGGGTTCAATGGAAGTAGGACAGCTAAATAAACAGAAATGAGCACGATGACTGTAGGTAGATATCAGAGAGTGGGTATACATACTGTAGCGTAATGGAAAATGAAGCGGAACAGAGAAGGGTTTCGTGAGCACGGCAGAGATACGGCTGTGAGATTAATAGAACAATAGGAAGAGTATAACACATCCGGCAGTGTTTGAAATTTGGTGGCTGCAAAATAAATGTAAGCATGTTTAAACAACAGCTATGGATTTTATGCGGCTGAAAGAGGCCGTAGTGAAATCAACTACGTCTCATTGTCATAGGTGGAGTATCGGAGTATGAGTGAAGATCGGAGGTTTAATTATGGGACCGTTTGAGAATGAATGCGGGAAGATCATATGGAGATCGTGAAAGGGTTACGGAGTTTGTCAATATAATCATTGCACATAATGGATGGAGCTTATGGTTTAGAACTATATAAAAATGTGTTTTAAATGCCATTTGAAATGAATTTTTACTCATACCTTGGAATCTTTGCATTTTTTCCTTGGTATTCAATTTGTTGCTCCTCATTGATATCTTGAATGCTCCATGTCTTCATTTTTGGTCCTCATACCTGCATTTTATTTCAAGATTATGGAAATAACATCTGGCTATACATTCTTTTGAAAACAGAGTGGTAGCTGCGGAATCTGCTTCTGACTGCGGAAACTGGAGTCAGCTGCGGAAACATTTGTCAGCTGTGGAAACTGACACAGCTATTATTTGGGTGAATGAAAATGAACAGATGACAAATGACTAGATGGAAATGGTCATGAAAAAGAATTTTATTGGTGAAATGGAATGAAATAGATAAAATGAAGTGGAATGGAGTGAAATGAAGTGAAATGAAGTGGAATGGAATGGAGTGGTTACAAAACTTATGAAATGAAAGAGAATTTTTTTTTTTTTTGGAAAATATAGAGTGTCAGGTGTTTCTGATTTTCACCCTATATTTTCTGTATAAGACTGCCAATTAGGGATTGGTTTTCAGGCTTATACAAATATTTTTATTTTTATTTTTTATTTATTTTATTTATTTTATTTTATTTTATTTATTTATTTATTTTAATTGAAAGAACAAAAGCTAGGCTGGTGGAGAAGAAGAATTCTTCTGTACCAGCCTGATTGCAGAATTTTCTTGAAACATTTTGACAAATTCCTCTTTTGAGAGTGGCTTATGATAAAATTTCAATCTGTGGCCATTCACAATAAGAGGAGTTTGAAACTCATCAATGGTCTTGATTCTTACCGCTCCATTGCTAAAGATCTTGTCAATCTCACATGGCCCAAGCCAATGAGTCTGAAATTTTCCTTGAAAATCTTTAAACTTGGAATCAAATAACAATGCCCAATCTCCTTCTTGAAACTTCTTCTCTTTGATGTACTTGTCATGCCATTTATCTCTTTGATATTGAACTAGATCAGTTCTTAAAATTGCTTCTTGTCTGATCTCATCTAGCTCATTTAATTGCTCCATTCTATGCTTTTGGGCTTCTGATAAGTCCATCCCCAACTGAACTGCTATCTTGAAGGTCTTGACTTGGAACTCAATGGGGAGCAAGACTTCTTTCCCATAAAAAAGTTCATAGGGAGAATGTCCTGTTGTATTCCTCCATGTAGTTCTGTAGGCCCACAAGGCTTCTGGAAGCCTTTCTGCCCAATCTCTTCTAGGTAGATGAACAGTTTTGGTGATGATACTTTCAAGAACTTTGTTTGTGGACTCCACTTGACCATTTGCTTGTGGATGGTAAGGAGTAGATCTTCTGTGCTTGATTTTGTATTCTTCCATCAACTTCTCCACCAAATTTGATGTGAATTGGCTTCCCTGATCTGTCACAATTTCTCTTGGAACACCAAAGCGAGTAAAAATATCCTCATAAAGAAAATGAACAACTGAATTTTCAGTAGCAGATACCAATGCTTTGGCTTCTACCCATTTAGTAACATAATCAGTACAAACCAATATATACTTCTTTTGCTTAGATGGTGGATTAATAGGTCCAATGAAATCTAAAGCCCATTTTTCAAAGGGTTCACTGAGTACCTGTGGTTGCAATGGCATTTCATTTGAAAGGGTAGGTTTCCCTACTCTTTGGCAGCTGTCACACCTTTTGACATATTGTTTTGCATCTTTGAAGAGGGAAGGCCAATGATATCCTAAAGAGAGGATTTTATAGGTCATCCTTTTGTCTGCAAAGTGTTCGCCGCATGGTTCATCATGACATGCCTTAAGAATATCAGGCATTTCATCCTCCCTAACACATCTTCTGATCACAAGATCTGGCCCTGTTTTAAAAAATTCGTTAGTAATCCATGAATATTTTGAACTCTCCTGAATAATTTTTTGTTTTTCATTTGGAAATAAATGTGAAGGCAGTTTCCCTGTAACCAAATAGTTAGCAATATCTGCATACCAAGGAGTTTTAATAGTTACTGCAAACAAGTATTCATCAGGAAACTTATCCTCTATAGGAGAATCTTCTTTAGTATTCTGAATCTTAGACAAGAAATCAGCTACTGTATTTTGTTTTCCTGGTCTATCCAACACAGTAATATTGAATTCTTGCAAAAGTAAGAGTCATCTTGTCACTCTGCCATTAGTAACAGGTTTGTTCATTAAATATCTAATTGCATAATGGTCAGTATGAATAAAAGTTTCATAGCCTATTATGTAATGTCTAAACTTATTAATTGCATGAACAACAACTAAAAACTCTTTTTCAGTCACAGTATAGTTCAACTCTGTGGGAGTCAAATTTTTACTGGTATAATAAATGGCATAAGGAACTAAATCTTTTTGACCCAACACAGCTCCTAGAGCTGTATCTAAAGCATCCGTAGAAATATGGAAAGGGAGTTTCCAATTTGGTCCTCTCAAGATAGGTGCTTCAGATATTCTTGTTTTCAAAGTTTCAAAGGCTGATTGACAATCAGGATCCCATTTGAATTCACAGTCTTTGGTAAGAAATTTGAAGAGTGGAGATGCTATTTTAGTGAAGTTTTCTATAAATCTTCTATAGTAACCAGTAAATCCTAGAAAACTTCTAACATCTCTTTGACAATTTGGAATAGGCAACTTGGAGATGACTTCAACTTTTGATCTATCAACCTTAATCCAATCTCCTGAAATATGATGTCCTAAAACAATCCCTTCAGTAAACATCATAAAGCATTTTTCATGGCTTAATGAAAGGTTTGTTTCTTTACATCTTATAAGAACTTTTCCCAAATTTTCTAATGCCTCTTCAAATGAATTACCATAAACTGTAAAATCATCCATATAAACCTCTACACAATCATGGATTAGATCAAAAAAAATTCCTAGTACTGCTCTTTGGAATGTTGTAGGTGCATTACATAACCCAAAAGGAAGCACTCGGTAGGAAAAAGTTCCCCATGGACAAGTAAATGTGGTCTTATCTTGATCTTCAGGTGCTACCCGAATTTGATTATAGCCACTAAAACCATCCAAAAATGAAAAGTACTTTTTACCTGCTAATGTATCTAATACCTGATCAATAAAAGGCAAAGGAAAGTGATCCTTCAAAGTTGCTTTGTTCAATTCTCTGTAATCAATGCATACCCTCCATTTACCATTCTTTTTAGGTACTATAACCAAAGGAGAAACCCATCGGCTATCTGAAATTGGATAAATGAAGTTTACATTGAGTAGTTTTTGGAGTTCTTCTTTCACTATCTCCCTAAGATTTGGATTCATCCTTCTTTGAGGTTGTCTGATTGGTCTACTATTTTCCTCAATATAGATATGATGGATGCAAGTCTTAGGATCAATACCTTTCATGTCAGTATACTCCCATGCAAATGCAGTAGAATGTTTTGCAAGATTTTGGTTAGTTCTTCTTGTTGCGACTTTTCCAAATGCTTGTTGATATTCAATGTTTTTCCTGGAAAAATCTCAATAGTAGAACTACCAAACTCTTCCATAGAGTAAAGAGACATTTGTCTTGATGATAAATATTCTATGTCAGATTCCAACCGAAATTGTGTGGGGTCATATTCTGAAGATGTCTCAAAATTTTCTAATGTGTTCAGAATTTGACTATCCTCACTGATTTCAGAAATGGTAAAGACAGGTTGTATAGTGTCCTCATCATCGACCCATTCATTATCTCCTACTTCTGTGATTGCTTTTGCTGGAGGATACAAATTTAATTTCTTTGTCGAATTACCATTAGAAATGTACATATCCCCAGATCTACAACTAATAAAAGCATCAGCTGTGGCTAGCCAAGGTCTTCCTAAGATAAGTGGGTGCTCTCCTAGATTACTCTTGGGATTCAAAATCATAAAATCTACCGGATATTCACAAGAATCTAAGGAGACTGAAATATCTTTTAATAAACCATCTGGTTTAATAATTGATCGATCTGCAAGTTGCAGTAAAGTAGGTGAAAAAAGAAGGTTAGGAAGTTTTAGCTGGTCCATAGTCTGTCTACTCATAATGTTGATAGCAGCCCCTAAGTCAATCAATGTGTTTGGAATTTATATCCCATTTATATGTGTCTTGACAATTGGACTTCCTAGATCTACATACTTCTGCATGGTAATTTTTCCCATCATAATATCTACAATTTTTCCTACCAGGTGGATTCTTCTTGTGTCTTTTAGTTTCCTTCCTAGTCTTTTGAAACTCAACTCCTTTATTTTTTTTGCTAGAATAGGAATCTCTTGAATTGCTTGTAGCAAGGGAATCTTGATACAAACATTCTTCAATTCATCTATAAAATCATAGTTAGGCAAAAAGATTTTTTTTTCCACCCCCTTGTCAATTTGTAGTCTTTCAGGAAAATGAGGTGTAGATGAAGATACAGGTTGCTCAACTATAGGAGTTGTGGGTGGTAACTTTTCTTTTTCTTTTTGAATATTTGAGTTTTGAAGAGATACTTCTTCAGAACCCTTATTGGCTTCAAGAGAGTCCTCCTCAGAGGTATCCAGTTCTAGGTCATCTATAGAAGGTTTTTCTAAAACTCTACCAGATCTGAGTTGTACATCATTGAGAGGAACAATCATATAGGTAGGAAATTGTTGTCCTTCTATCATGTAAGTATTATGAGGATTTTTATTGTTAGGATTTGGCAATGGCTGAGCTGGAAGTTGATTTGTCTTTTGTTGGTATGGGAGCATGAGTTGAGGATTTGGATTTTGTTGAGAAGGTTGTTGTTGTGGAAATGGCAATGAAAGCTGTGGATTTGGGTTTGGAAGTTGTGGAGCTTGTTGATTTTGAAAAGATGGAGGATATTGATAAAATTGAGCAAATCTCCCATAAGGATTTTGCATCCCTTGTACCCATGGCCGATATGGATTTTGATGTTGGAGCCAAGGTTCTTGCCAAGGATTCCAATTTGGTGGGGTTTGAAGATTCATAGGGTTGTTAAACCCTTGAGTTTGTTGTCCCTGCCAAGGTCTTCTTGCAACAAAACAGAGAGATTCTACTAAATTTGGGTCTTCTTGAAAAACAGCTTTGAGTCCAGGAATTGAAGGACAATCCTTGATCTCATGATTCTCTGAGAAAATCATACATGTGTCTACAACTTTTGCATCCAAGGGACATTCCCTTAAAGCATGTTTCTTCTTACATTTCGGACAAAAGATGGCTAGAGCATCTGTTTCTGCGTTCTGCTTGTTTTGGATTTTAAGGGTGTCTAGTTGTTCACTAAGGCTCCCTAAGATATCATTTTTGAACTCATCAAGCATATTACCAATCTCTGCCCTACTTACTGATCCAGTTGCAGATTTGTTAGCCCTAATAAGAGAAGGATCCCTAGGCCCTTTTCCTGTTTTAGATTTTCCCCTCGAGAGATGGACACATAATTCTGTTATGTCACGAAGTGGAAGTTGAGAAATGTCTCCTTTCCCCATCATGTTTAAAATATCTATCCATTCATCTCTAATGGATTTTAATATGAGGGTTTTCAAGGTTTCATCATCTAAGTTGCTCATCTTTGCTCTTTTCAAGTTGTATTGAAATATTTCAAGTAAGTCTTCCAAATTTTCATCTTCTTTTTGCATCATTTTGAATACCTCATCCTTGTGATTGGTGGGCATACAATAGTCCAAGTATCTATCCAAAAATGTTTGTTTCATATCATTCCAAGTCTTAATAGATTGAGTGGCTAATCCCATGAACCATTTCAAAGCAGATCCCTTCAATGTTGAAGGAAACAGTTTGAGTTTTTGAGAGTCTTCCATATAGTCATAAGTTCGGCATACAACTTCAAACTCAAACAGAAATGTTTCAGGATCCTCACTTCGCAATCCATAAAAGTTAGGGAGGACAGATGGTGAGATATTTTTCATTGTTGTATGAGTTTCCTCATCAACTATAGGGAATCCAAACAAGTTATCTCTTTCCCTATTTCTTCCATTATTATCTTCACCATTGTTGTCTCCATTGTTTCCTCCTCCTCTACCTCTACCTCTACCTCCAAATCCATCTATTATTTCCTCTGCCATGATAGTTTCTTTAGAGTCCTTGAAGTCCTCTAGTTCTTCTATCAAGGGAGGATGAGAGGGAGTCTCTTCCTTGAATTCCAAAAATCTTAAGGCTAGGGGTAGATGGTGGTGATTCTTGTCTATGCCTTGAAGAAGATGGAGTTGTGAAAATCGAACTCTTGGCTTTAGCTATAAACCTTCCCCTAGAATCTCTTGCTCTATGCATGTCATTTTTTTATTTTTTTTAAGTAGGATTAATAATTCTCTTTCTGATCTTCCAGGTCACACTAGGTGCAAGAAGAGAGCATACTTAAGAAATTACTAAACCAATAATTCTCTTTTTTGATCCTCCAGATCACACTAGGTGCAAGAGGAGAGCATACTTCAACAAGTTATCAAGTTCTCCCTTCTTTTATTATTTTGTTTTTTTTTTTTTTTAAAGAAATTGGCTACCTAGTTACACTTCCCCGGCAATGGCGCCAAAATGTTTGGTCAATTTAGTGTGTCCTAAATTGCTACATTAATTTATCAATCCAGGATTCGTAAGTTGATGAAGTGTGGCGCACTATATGTGCAAGATAACCTATCTCTTACTTTTTGGTCGTTTTTGGATTTTTTTTATGAAATTCTGAAAAAAAACAAGTATAGAGACAAATATTCAAGACAACAATGTCTTTCTAATGATTTTCCAAACTTCAAAAGAATTTTAAAAACACACAATGACAAAATTAATTATTCAAAGAAAATGAAATTGCATCACTACTCTAGTCAAACAAACAATGAACTACTGATCATGAAACTCATTATTCTTGCTGCTGTTCAAACACAAAAGAAACTATGCTTAAAGAAATCCAAAAGGTGCAACAAAGTAAATCTAAATCAAATTACATCAACTCATCTTCTGATCCCTCACCATTAGTCCAGCTATGGTTTTCGGAGGTAACCATAAACAACTTGAGTAACCTGATATCTAACTTGCAGAAAGTAAACTAATATCAAACTACACATTCATAATTCAATCCCTCGCCATTAGTCCAGCTATGGCTTTCGGAGGTAACTGAAGATGTCGTGAGCAATTTAATATTTCTAATTTGCAGAAAGTAAACTAATATCAAACGACACATTCATAATTCAATCCCTTGCCATTAGTCTAACTATGGCTTTCGGAGGTAACTGAAGATGTCATGAGCAATTTAATATATCTAAATCTTAACTACTGAAACAAATGAGCAAGACTGAAATAAACAAAGCAGTACTAAAATTAAACAGAAACTAAGAGAAGAAAATTAGCAGCAGAACAATATTAATTCCATGTCATTAGTCAAAAAGTTATGCAAATGCCCAGGCTGCCTATTTGTAATCTGAAACAGGAACACTGATCAGTTAACAACAACATAAAACATGAAAGATTATGGACAGAAGTAAGATGTAAAGCATGAAAGATTATCAACAGAAATGAAGCATAAATACCATGAAAAATGTAATGTATAAACACATGAATGACTTATGGCACAATGAGCTTAAAGAAATAAAACAAGAACTATACAATAATGCACAAAACCTCAGCGTGTGCAGGGGCCCTCTACACCAGCCTTGGCAACAGACTTCAAGTACGAATTACGCTTGGAAACAGAGTCTTCTTATATATTAAAATGCAGTCATAACATAAAGGTGATATTACGGCACAGTGGCAACGTAATTACATTACAGAACTATATGGAGGCTAATCTAATGTGCGTATGCAAACGCGTTATTTATAACAAAGGTAACATAACTAATTCCCTAAAGTTTGTGCTGATAGAGAACACGTAAACCATTACGTCCATAGATCTAGGATCATGGCTGTGTTGAGGAGTAAATCTATGAAGAGTGGACGCTGAATTCGGCTTATGGAGCCATGTACAGGTGTTGATTTGTCTCCCGCAATTCAGAAACGGCCATATAAATCTTCACGTGACGAGAAACAGAGTCTTGTCACCGTGGGACTCTACGGTTGACTTCCACTTGGCCACCTTTGACCGCAACATCCTTAGGTGAATTTTCTTGAGCCAATAGGACATGATCCATGTCCACATCATTTCTGACTTGCCCATGTGGCTCGTTTTTCCTGAAGACACCTGTAACATATACTTTCACAAAATGGCTGCGGAAAGTTGCAGTAGCTACGGAAAGTGGCAAGATTCCGCAGCTAAATGAGCAAAAATCTAAATCAAACAGCAGACACAAAATATATTTAAAAACCATTTTAGATGCTCTTTTGCAATTAATATACAATGATATTGACAACTTGGAAGGCTCAGGTGAATGAAAAAGGTCTAGGAAGATGTATAAGAAAAATGCAGATTTGAGACTCAACAGAGTTCATCATGAGAATCTAATAATCAGAGGTACCAGATGGAAGAGGTTGAGTGGCCACCTGACCTTCAGGTGGTTGGGTAGCCACAAATCCTTGTTGAGGGAATGGATTAGTAAGCACAGTCGGCTGACTAGGCGCAACACTAGGAGGGATGGAAGGGGAGGCTTGTCATCCTCACAATGTTGCTTGAGACTCCCACAGCTACCGCATCTGTGGTAAAAGAGGAAATCCATGCGTGTAATGACCATAAACACCACAACAAGAATAGGGCTTGCTCGTGAAAACATGCCTATCCTGCTTGGGCTGAGTGCCCTGTTGCTGGTTCATAGTGTTAGGAGCATTACCTTGATTAGGTCTACGATTACTAGAGGCAGATTAATTTTGAGTGCCTTTCCTCTTCTTTTTGGAAGGATGAGGATTAGTCGCGCCCTACTATGCGTACACCTATTCCTGAGGGGGAAGTGGCTGCTGTGGCAGGGGTTGAGAAGGAAAGGGAGGTGGAGGTGCTAATGCTGGAGGAGTTGGAGCACTAGACTATGGATACAAATAATAGGGAGGTTGGGTAATAGTGTGGTAAGTAGGAGGTTGGGAAAAAAGAGGAGGCATGCCATATCCTGGATACGTGCTACCAGAAGGGTGAAAAGTGCAGGAGGTGCTGCCCCCCCCCTGAGGAAAACCATAGCCCATGGGAGGTTGAGTGTATGGATTAGAGAGAGCTCCAACAATACCGTCGGTGGTGTGAGATGCCCTCGGTGCGTTGGCACCATCGGGTCTGGGAAGATTAGGGAGAATGATATAAAATAACCCGACTGAGCGTAGATCGGGTCACATTCTAATGCAATTTGGAGAGCGGTTTCTTTGGTTTGATGAAAGTGTGATGCGACATCTTTCTCGATAGGTGGCAAGAGAGATCTAAGGAACCCGTCCATGTAGACACGGTCTTTGAAGGTAGGGGCTCGACATAGGCTCTTTCTTCTCTTCCATTCCTGGACATGGTCGGATAGGCGAGTCGTAGATGATTGACGGAAAGAAGTCAAGAGTTCAGTACCAGTGTCATAATGAAGGGGAAGTTGGAAGTAAGACCAAAAAGCCCGGGCAAGAGTTGTAAAGATGGTATGAGAGGATGGGGCCTGATCAACATACCACTTAGAAGCTTCACTAGTAAGCATACATTGAAACAACAGAAGATAGATAAAGTCATCGGTAATGGAGTTAGACGAATACCACATGTGGAAAGATCAAACATGATTTGTAGGATCTTCTCCAGCAAGGCCTTCAAACTTGGGGATGTCGGAAGGGAGCATAGTCGCCATAGCAAGCCAAATAGCGTCATGGTGTATAGGGTCATTTATCAATTGGTAAAAATCAGGAAGGCTGAGGCCTACCATGAAGGGGAGCAAGGGCGCAGCCGAGGTAGTGTCTGTTGTGGTCCCACTAGTGGTATTCCCAGCATGAGGTCCAAGGTTACCACTAGCATTAGGTCTTGAACCAGACATGGTGAAGGTGATAGGGGGAGAACTGAAGGTGAAACGAGAAGGAGAACCCAATGAACCAGAAGAAGAGTTGGAGTGCAGACTCGGAGGAGGACTAACTTGAATCCTACATGGAGGAGTAAGTCATCCTACTGGAAACTGAGGATGAAAGCCAAGAAGTATCTATGATAAATGCCTTGGTGGCACAATCGTGACGACACAAACACAACACAAGCGAAAAAGAGACTGACAAGGGCAAGGAGGTGTAGGATCAACTGATTACAATGTCGAAACAAGGGCGAAGAGGTGCGGGATCAATTGATTTCAATGTTTTTAGAGTCTTTTCTTGGCAGTGTTAACCAAGCCCTTTTTCGCTTAGGGTGTGTGTGAAAAGTGTGTAATTTTAATTTTTAAACCCATATGTTTGTAGAGAAAAATAAAAAATGTGTTGTGTAACTGTAAATAAACCTACAGGTAAACAGTATATGAAACTAAACTAACAATAAATAAACAACTAATAATGCAATAATCTAAACCCAAGAAGGTGGGCCTCTCAACAAGTATTCTATATGTGGGAAAAAACTAGTCAAAACACACCAAAATAGCCAATAGATCTAAGGTCGAGAGGGACACAGATCTAAAGGTAAAAATCCACTGGAAAGTGGTGCAGAAAATAGAAACAAATCAGAGGAAAAATTATTGTAAATGAGGTGGAAAAAGGCTATCTCTTGGAGGGAAACGGAGTGAACCATAGAGGAAAACCCAAACAAAGCTAAATGAGGGGATTTGGATGGATAACAAGCTAATATAAAGTGAATCTGAAGGTGAGGTATCAGATCTGAAAAATGGCTGAACACACTGAAAATTTCAGACAACCTGCAGTAGCTAAAACTCTTCCACAAAGTGTGGAGGGTACTAAAGCCCTAGCGGGCTAGGTTCCCACTTAGTTGAACAGAACAAGTACAGGTCCAAAATGGGTGGAGACGAAGGTCAGAAACCCTGAACTAAGGCCCAGAAAAACCTAGAAAACTTTCAGAAAAACTCCCGCAAAAAATCAAGGTCACAGTTTCTGACCTATTTTCAGTAGAGGTCATATTTTTTGGGTTGATTCCTACTTCCTGAAGCTCCAGGTCACAAGTTTTGGGCCAAAAAGTGCGACCTACACTTTCGGCACTTTCGGCGGTAGATTTCAGAAAAAGTGTCATCTCAGCTGCAGCTGATGTCTATCACGTGCGCAATAGGTCCGAAAACACATGGAAGTTAGAATTTTTATCATTTTAGGGTTTTACAGGTAAAAAAAAACAACAAGAAAAGCAAAAATAAGAGGCTGAAAAGAAATCCTAGGGTTTGAAGCAGCTGGATATGCAAGGATTATAAAAATGACAGCAGTCGTAATAGTAAACCCGTGTGGAGTCGCCAGTTGTTAGTATGAATCTTAATTCCAAGCATACAAAAATAGACCACTTTAGCTGTGCATAACAAACAACCCTAACAGCAAAGATGGCTGCTAATATCCTCAGATCTGCAGTTAGGTGATCAAGATAAATTCTACAAAAATCTAGATCTATGCATCAAAAGACATTAAGCTATAGAAAAAACAATATTTACTCCATGCATCCAGTAGACAAGACAAGAATATGTTGAATGAATTTTGTATTAATGGCACCTAGGAGGAAAAAATATAATGGTGTTACCAGTTCTCCTCAATGGGATGGGTTCTTGTAAGTCCTCAGCACTTCATATCTAAAATTCCTCTCTCTTGATGGTGTAGAAAACCCATACAAAAATGGTAGCAAAATATGACTATGATGGTGGATCAAAGTCAGACCAAAAGTATAGATCCATAGTGATCTTTAGGCAAAAAAAGGTGGTAAATGAATGGGAAAACCTTTCTATTTATAACAAAATATTGAGTTAGTCTAGATATTGGTGCATAGTTAAAATATTATTAACCAAATCAAGATCCAACTTTTATGGAATATTTTATTATATTTGTTGGAGGGAAAAGAAATTTGACTTGGGTCAAATCCCTTTATTTGTAAATAATAAATAAATAAATGATTTATTTATCATTTTAAGGATGTGGTTGAGTAATAATCAAATAAATAATGATTTATTTAATTATTTAAGGGTGATTTAGTCATATTTAACAAAGAATATTATTTAAATAAAGTTTAAATAATTATTCTTAGAAAATAATAAGACAAATAATGATTTATCTAATTAATTTCCTTGTTTTGGGTTAAATATAACTAGGAATATTAATTAAACTGTTGTTTAACTAATCATTTCTTGAGGAAAATCAAACAAATGTAGATTTATTTAATATTTCCTCATAGGGTTTCGTGTTTAGACCATAAACAACTTAATAAAGGTGGTTTACTAAGTTATTTTCATAGTGAAAGCAATTTTACTTACGGTAAAATTGGTCTTACATGGTGTTCTTGGGTCCATCTAATGATAATAGGTTAGATGACCAAAAAATGGTGTAATAGTTATTTTTGTGGAATCTGATAAAGAGAATTCCATTTTTTTATAGAAAACTCACTCCTTTGGAGAAATTTGCATCAAAAGGTTTTATTTTGACTATGATAATGATGTTCCAGATATTTAAGGGGGGGTTCCCATTGTAGACCAGTCTATGGATTTTCCATATTTGGTTCATGAGAATGTTTCTGCTGAAGAAAATTTGGAAGATAGTGTTAGTTTTGCAAGGTTAGAATGTGTTCTTGAAGAACCTGTACTTCAGGATGAGTAACCATCAAATCCTCTTCAGAAACCTTTACGAAGATCCACATGTGTTCGGAGAATTCCAAGAAAGTATGATGATTTTGAAACAAGAATTTATTCTAAAGGTGATGTTACTTCAATTTTAGGTAACATTTCTCAAGACTGTGAGTTTAATTATTGTACAATTAGTGAACCTAGTTCTTTTGAAGAAGCTACTAATTGTGTTCAATTAAACGATGCAATGAAAAAGGAGTAAAATTTCCTCATTAAAAATGGGATCAGATGGAAGCTATTGGATCCTTCTTCTATCATTAAACCTATTTGTTGTAAATGGGTTTATAAGATTAAGTATAAGGCAGATGGTTTTCTTGATAATACAAGGCAATACTTGTATCAAAAGGTTACACTGAGAAGGAAGGTATTGATTACAAATAGAAATTTTCTCCTATAGAAAAATGGAGCACAATTACAACTTTGTTTTCCCTTGAAGCTCAAAAAGGGTGGAAGATTAATTCATATGGATGTAAAAATAGTGATTTTGACTAGTTATTTGAAGGAATATGTTTATATGTTTTAGCCAGAGATTTTTGTTGTCAAAGGAAAAGAACATAAGGTATGGAAATTGGTGAAATATTTGTATGGACTAAAACAGGCATCCCGTGCATGGTATGAAAAACAAACCGAATAATTCATCAAGTTAAATTATAAGCTATTTGATCTGGATGATGCAACTCTTCTTGTCAAGGAGAATTGAAATTCAGTTGTATATTTGGTTTTTTATGTTGATGATTTGATGATTACAGGGAACAATGATTATTATATTGTGTCTATTAAAAGAGAGTTACAAAAAAAAATTGACATGAGAGATCTGGGTTTACTGCATTATTATTTAGGAATTGATGTTGATCGGAAACCCAAATGAATTTTTTTTTCATAACAAGTATATTAGAAAACAATTGAATAGATTTGGAATGCATGATTGTAACCCTGCGTCTACTCCAATTAAGAAAAAATTGAAGCTTACTTACACTGAAGGAAGTGCATTTGAAGATCCAACAAAGTATAGGCAACTTGTTGGAAGTTTGAATTTTTTGAATACCACTCATCCTGACATAGTGTTTGTTGTAGGAATACTTTCCAGATTCATGCATCAACCTTGTGAAGGTTATTGGACTACAAAAAGATGAGTGTTAAAGTATTTTAAAGACACTCAAACATATGGCATCAAATATTTCAAAGCTACATATTTTCATCTCATTGGCTATTCAGATTCATATTTTTATGGAGATAAGGAGAATGGGATCTCCACTTATGGTTATTTGATGAATCTTAGAACAACAAATATTAGTTGCATATCATCCAAGTAATTTGTTCCTATTGGTTCTACAATTGAAGCTAAATATGTTGTAATGGCTCCATAACAACTCTGTAATAGACCGGGCTACAAAAGAAATCAGTTTACTTCATGAAATACTTGAATATTTGTAGGAGAAACAAAAGGCTTCAACACCTATATTTTTTTGAAAATTCTTCTGTTATTCAGTTGGCCAAGGATCCCAAGTTTCATGATCAAAGAAAACATATTAACACCAAATATTACTTTGATTCGACAATATGTAGAGGCAAAAGTTATTCATCTGACACATTATTCCACTTCAGATCAAATTGTAGACATATTTACCAAAGCATTGGGACATGAAAAGTTTGAAAAGTTTAGAATGTTACTTGGCATGTGAGGTTTCCCTTTAGATTAAGGGGGGAATGTTAACTAATCCTTCAAGATTATTATTGTACATTATTAGAGAAATTAGTTTTTTTTTGTTAATAACTTTCCAAGACATAACTCTCTCTTACCAATATTTAAACTATATAAATAGTCTATTCTCTCATTAATAATACAAGTTTTCCGATCGTGGAGTTTATTTCACCATATGTACATATAAAACATTAATAATTTTACTATTATTGTGGTGACTCTATTTAGTTTTAATATTATAATCAAGTGTGAAGTATGAAAGAAATATGGTAAAAATATTTCACTTTAACTCTAAGAGTTGATGTCTTTACCGCAACTCTTGCATGCACGTCTAATTCAGAGAAGGCCTGAAGAAAATTCCTTATGTACGATTTTTGTTATCAAATTCAAAATCAAGTTTGATTCTATACGAAAAAAATTAGGTTGTATAAAATTCAATAAGAACAAAATATAGAGTATATATCGTACAATGTTTTGCTAATAATTTATTATTTTTTAATCAACTACAAACTTACCATTCTCTACCATATTTTTACATGGAATTCACTATTTTATAAAACTTAAATTAAGACTCGATGTCCTATTTCTTATAACTTTTCATTTTTTACAACTCTTTTTTTTAATATATAAATTATCATTTTTCATATTTTTAATATTAAAATTTTTGCTTAACTTACCAAACTAGAATAACTTAATAGTTATGTTTAACTTATGGAATCAAGGAATTTACAAAAAAAAAATTGGACCAATACAACCGAACTTGGTAACTATGGTTTGTGTACAAATAAACTAGTCTAGACATAACACCACTAGAAATACAAGTACAGTTATTACCGCCAAGTGACTTCATATTTCTCCACACCTACTAGGTAATGTGATCATTTAATTCCATAAGTATTTTCCAGTGAACTTATACAGTTACTTAAATTTTAGAGCCTTGATCGAATGAGGCTACAATTTTGTTTGGAAAACAATGGAAATTCTAGTCTGATTTTGAAAAAAAATGGCAAATTTTTTTTGAAATCATTCTTTCTATTGAAAAGCTTCACAATTTTGGGTGTCCCAAGGGTTTTTGATGGTTCTGAATCCATTTCCACCATAAAAAAATATTCAAACATTCCATAGACAAATTGTGGCTGCTATGGATGAAACCAATTTTATATGCCCTAGAAAGGCTAGCTAAGTTCACTTAAGTTTTTGCAACAACAAAAACAAGACTAGTCATACATTTTAAAATTCTATTCCATCACCACCAACAATATCTCCTCCTAGAAAACCTTCAAGTTCCCCATTCTCCATCCCCAACGGAAGTACATTAGACTTTCAATGAAGGCCACTAGTTTATGCATACACAAATTTCACATAGGGACTTCTCTAAATACTTTCCCTGTACTTGAGGGCCTGAGGGACCAACAATTTTTGGAAATTACTGTGACACTCTTGACCTCCCATCCCTATGAAAGTATTGTTCAAATTAATGGAGAATGTGTTATTGGAGAGAGTATTTTTCATTAGTTGTGCATGTATCCTAGTTTAGGAATTAGTTCCTACTTTTTAGGAGTTAGTTTTAACTCTCATATGCATATGTAAAACTATATATTATTGATGAATAATGATCAAAGTAGAATTTTTTCTTTGATAAGTCTCCAGGTCGAGGCTCACCTATGGGCGACTAAGTTTATGAAAATATTAGGTTTCATTGAATTTTATCATGGTATCAAAGGTTGATATCAGAGGCTTGTGTGTCATCAGTTAAGTGAGGGTTGTTTCCTTGAAAGTGAGGATATTATCATTCAATTGAGATGGTGTTTCATGTCCTCATGCCGTTGCAAAGCCTTGCATTATTCAGTGTTATGTCGCCCGTTACCCACAACGTCGATGCCACTGCATTTGTAGCGCTGTGGAGTCGCTCCCATGGCATTTCAATGTTGTGGAGTCTCCACCAATGTTTTTCTGTGTTGTAGATCATGGTGAATTTGCATCATTTTTTACTATGGAATAGTCGATTCTATTCCATTTTCTTCATAGTTTAAAGAATCAACCAGCATGTTGAAGGGTTGCATGTTGAGAGAGGCATAAACCCTGCCTTACTCTGATTACTATGGATTTGTTGTTGGATTGAGGTGGTGCAACATGGTGGTTGATGTCTACGAGTGAATCGGGCCACAACTTCTTATAGCATCATCTTTTTGAGATGGTTTCCTAGACAGTGGAATCAACGAGCCGAGTCACCTATAGGGTTACCTCTGCTTGTAAGAAGAGTTGTCTATAAGCTCGCTTTGTTGGAGATACGATGACTATGTAAGAGTGCCAATAGTTGCATGCAGAATCAGAAGCCATCTCCGTGAGGAGGGGCGAGTTGGCGTAGGTGGAAAAACCTAAGTTGAGATAGGGGATCTAATTTGGCAACTGCAGTGGAAGCCGGGCAGTGGATCGTGATCTGTTGCGATTTTTTGGTGAGGAGGAGAAGAGAGCTCAAGACACGAATCGTGGTGTTGATCGATTGTGGAGAAGCAGTGATCTAGATCCTGCTCCTTGTCATGGTGCACCTTAGTTATAATGGATCAATCGTGGTATTGATCAGTCATGGTGTTGATCGACTATGGAGACCTTCTGAAGGTGAAAAAAAAAGGGACACCTATGGGGAAGAGCGACAGCAAATTTGTTTTTTTCTCAAGCGTTAGAGGTCGTGAATTGTGACATTCCAACCTTTTTTTCCTCAAGAGACAATTCCTGGCTATGGGGTAACCAATTGCTGAGACATTTTAAAATTGGAAAAAGATTGAAATGAATGGCCAGAAGTACAAGCCATGAAGGCTTGTAACCAAAATTTCTGGTTTGAAACCCTAGCCTTCGAAAACAGAATGGCCAAAAGCTATTAGAGCTGCAGGGTGGAGATATAAAGCAGAAAATGGAAGATGCAGAGTTTTGGCATAGGAAATTAATAATATGTTCTTCAACTCTATAGAAATAATTATGGATGAAGAATAATATGAATGAGATTCTTGGATGTGGAGTGCTTCATTAATGACTTCAAGATTAATTTTTAATGATTACAACAACATTTTAGTGAGTACAACTAAGTAAATTCATTAAAGCATAAAATAAAGCACAAGTTGCATCTTACACTATCCAGGAGAGGAAAAACATATATGAATGCTGAGACACATGAGAAAAACAATCATTGCAACACCAATGCTGGAATCAAACTGACATATATTATTTAGGCTTCTCCAAGGATTTTGGTTTACAATACTGAGTCATGTAGACTGGACTCTGAATCTCACTATTGTCTCCTTTCTGGTCTCTTATTTTTTTGTGCACATAATTGTCTTAATCTATTATTAAAATGACCTTTGGAATCATTACAAAAATTGTTTTGTCCTCTTTTAAAAAATATTTACAAATTGAAAATAATAATAAAAAAACATTAAACATCATATATACAATAATGTATATAATATTTGATGTTATTCTTATTTAAAACAAAACTCTGGCCATTTTTAAGTTCTTTAAACTGCATGCCTCATATGCAAACATTTAACAAATCATAATCATGGATGAGTGTTATGCAGGCCCTAGCAAAACCACATATGACTTCTTGAAAATCTAATACTTCCTACCAAGGTAGTTTCTCATGATTCTGGAAATGAATATTGAATATTGCTGGGAAACTCTCATAACATTCTCAAATAGGAGTTTCATCTTTTCCCTTGGAAGAATATACTTGTCATTAATATTTTTTGGAACCTCCTCTTGAGCATCTCTTTCCCATTTTTTTGCAAAAAAATTTGTGTCATGGCTAGTATCCAACCCTCCCTTGAAACCATATGAATAAAAAGTAGGGGCTTCTTTAAAATTGAAAATATAAGTTTTATTTGAGAAAACTTGTTGCTGAATACTTTCTTCAGTGACAAAGAAATGTGAGTGTTGAGATTTGTGATAGTTTTAAAATAATTCAAAGGCCAACTCTATGAGCTCTTTTCAATAGAAAAGCATGCAATTAGAACCTAGGAGAAAATCCATATTTATACTTGCATCAAAACCATCATCTTTAATAACAAATTCTATTTCAGCCAACTCTTTAGTTTGGAAAGAGTCAATAAAATTTTTCTTTGATAGACACTTAGATCTATGCTTCATGACATCCTCTTAAACAACGATTTTTTTACTAGCTTTTTCTTTACCTATGAAAGTCCATGACTTGAGATGTTGTTGTTCAAAAATACCATCTGGTTTCTCATTACATTTGTTCCTGAACAAATATAATGGAGGACATGTATTTAATTCTTCTTCTGAATCCTCTGTGTCATAAATAGGATCATGCTTGTAACTGAAAAAATAAGACTTGGAAGGATTAATTTGAAGTTGAATTTACCCTTCTTGCGGAGGACAAAACAAGCTATGAAAAGAGTGACTATCTTCAAGAGACTCCAGAGGTTGATCCGCACATTTGCTATACTTCGCAACATCTTCTTGAACAATAATTTTTTTATTTTCTTGCTCTCGGTGTAAGCCTGAAATTTTATCATGTTTAGTGCTCCCTTGATTATCTTTAGGTGTGATCAACGAATATTTTTCTTCTGGAGTTGTTAAAGAAAAAATTTCTTTCAATTGTCCAACCTTTGTTTTAAAAGAAGATTTATTCTTAAATTCCAAAACCTCTTCAAAAATAAATCTACTATGGTCTCCTTGAATTCTTGCTACATTAACAGCATATGTCGTAAATTCTTGAAGTTCTTTCTCATCAGTTTCTTCAATAGTATTTTTATGATCTTTAAAAATATCTTTAGAATCATAATATTCACAACAACCTTTAAAAAGAAACTTGTGTGTATAATAAGTTCTACAAAACGAATTGAATATTGACTGGAAACCTTTCAAAGAGGAAATTATTGAAAAAGGAAAATACTTATACGAAACCCTAGCTTCTTGGTCCAAAGAAAACATAAACAACTTCATCTTCGCATCTTCATGAATAATACTATGTTTCTCTAGGAATTCATGAAACTCCTGGAGGTACTGTGCTGGATCTTCATATTCATTTCCACTAAATCTTGGAAGATAATCATTGCACTCATGAAATGTAGGCATATGATGAGGATAGCTAGTGATCTAAGTAAAATCTAGTGGGGAAAACATATTAGCTAAAAATTTGGGAATAGCCATTAAATACCTAGAAAGAAAACTCCAAAGTGAATATCACAGGTGAGAATATACAACCAACTGCTAAAACTTGTCACCTCAAGAATCATCTTTAAACTTAACAAACCTAGGGAAAAAACCACTTTGTTTCTTCGATCCCCGACAACGGCGCCAAAAAAAATCGTTCCTTAGGAGATAGTTCCTGGTTTTGGTGGAACCAGTGCTTGAGAAATTTTAGAATTAGTACAAGATTGAAATTAATGGCTAGAAGTACAGGCCATGAAGGCTTGTAACCAAAATTTCTGGTTTGAAACCCTAGCCTTCTAAAACAAAATGGCCAGAAGCTACGAGAGCTGCAAGGTGGAGATGTAAAGTAGAAAATGAAAGATACAGAGTTTTGGAATATGCAATTGAGAATATTTGCTTCAACTCTATAGAAAAAATGATGGTTGAAGATGAGTATGAATGAGATTCTCGGATGTGGAGCGCTTCATTAAGGGCTTCAAGATTAATTTTTAATGATTACAACCACATTTCAATGAGTACAATGAAGTAAATTCATTAAATCATAAACTAAAGCACCAGTTGCATCTTACACTATCTAGGAGAGGAAAAAAATATATGAATGTTGAGACACATAAGAAAAAAAATCACTGCAACACCAATGCTGAAATCAAACTGACATATATTATTCAGGTATCTCCAAAGATTCTGGTTTACAATAATCAGCCATGTAGAATGCACTCTGAACCTCAATAATGTCACCTTTCTGGTCTCTTATTTTTTCTAACTGTCTTAATCAATTATTAAACTAATCTTTGGAATCGTTACAATTTATTTTTTTGACCTGTTTAAAAAAAAAATTACAAACTGAAAATAATAAAAAATAACATTAAACATCATATATATAATAATGTATATAATATTTGATGTTCATCTGATTTAAAACAAAACTCCGACCTTTTTTAAATTATTTAAACTTTGTATCTCGTATGCAAACATTTAACAAATCATAATCATGGATGAGTTTTATGCGGGCCCCAGCAAAACCACATATGGCTTCTTGAAAATCTAATACTTCTTATTGAGGCACCTTCTCATGGTTTCTGGAAATGAATAGGGTGATACTGCATTGAATATTAGTCGTTTATCTGTTAGATGGTGGTTTTAGGAAACTGCTTACGAGATCACTTCACCATTTAACCTTCAAGCACTCTATACCTTCGAGGAAACATTGGATCTTGGCGCAAGCTTTGTGGACCATTGATGATTTTAAAACCGGTGGAAAATTTACTAAGTTACGTTGACCCATCTGCAGCCAAATTTTGACTATTATGATCACTAAATTGTTTCTCATCCATTCCAGATTCTACAAGAGTGAGTACATACTCCAAATAATATGTACAAGCCAGTTAAATGAACCAGGGACATTTATGATAAGACAACCATTGAAACACTTCGAAAACTATTCGGCATCAAGAATAGTGTTCATAAATATAAAGCGTAAATACGACCGAGAAGGAAGCAAATATCTGAGTATAATTAGCATAAAATCGACATAGCAATATTTTTCATGGATTTCTTCTACAATAATATGAGTTGCATCGATGCCATAGGATTTTTTTGTACTTTATTTATGTTATTTTCCATTAGTATAAGAATGTTGACTTCCTGAGCCAATTAATTTTCGTAATAGAACACCATTTGTACATAACATCAAAGATGAATTCTTTCCACCTTTTGACTCCATTCTTATTTGATATCAAGCAAAACCTCCAACATTTTGTCCTCTTTCAGTGAGTTTTTTTCTCACTACCAGTATCACTAGTTGAGAAACAAAAAATAAATTTGTTACAAACGTTTTTACACATTCTAGGCATATACCTTCTTGAGGAACTGATGATGTCTCTTAAACTGCTTCGATTTTTTTGGAAAATTCCCATGCTAAAATTAATTAGGGCCTTTGTGCACAAAACCTAGATCGTGGAATTTTGGAATTTTTCTTCATTTGCCAGAAATTAAGCCCAAAATCCATTCTCTAGGAATGTTTGTGTTCTGTATATGTGATTTCTGTTTTCCAGGACAATAAAGTAATAAGGCTAGCGATGCTGAAATTTTCAAAGCTCCATATTCGTCACTATTGTCACAATTACTATCTTCGGCCAATTCCTACTCATTCTCAAATTGGGTTTGCAGATGTTTTTGCAGGGGCTGCAAATCCAATTGCCCTTTTGCAATATTCTCATCATCATTTTTTTATTAAATCAAACTAAAAGGAAGATATATATGTTTCTTTTTCCTTCAAATACATATCCTTGGTACTAATGAGTTATTAATCCATTTTCCACTTTTCATTGTATGAGACCAACTCTTCATTTGCAAACTTTAATGCCATCTCATACTTTTCAATTGTCACCGATAATTGATGCTACAACTCAGTCACAGACTCCTACAACTGAGAAATTTTATCTTTGTTATTTTGTTCCAGTTACAATAATCTACCTTCTACCTCTTTTATATTTCTGCATATCAGAGCTCTATCATCTCATATGCCTTGAGAACCTTGTGAGGGTGCTTAAGCACAGACTACTAGTCAGAAGAATTCTTATGATTAGTTCTCAAGTAGCACTTCAATGTTCCAATGATATCTTCCATACTCTCAACAATATATTGTTCCTTTTGAACTTCCAATTTAGTGCATACCTATTGAAGAGACAACTTGTTATTTTCATTCTTCTCCACAAACCTTGAAATTTTGTCTTCCTACAATTTGATAGAATTGACTATGCAACATTTTTATGCAAAGATCACTTATTTTCTTTTTCAATTTCATCATATTAGTTTCTTTACTCTCAAGGAATTTTTGGAGGATATTCCTTTCTTTTATCAACAATTTAGAAAATTGAATGAAAATATTGATTTCGTAGTAGAATAAGACAAACACAATAAAACCAAGTTTTTATCTATTCTTGGTTGGGAGAAGGAACTTAAATATGACGACATTCCAGAAGTTTCTAAAATATATAAAAGATTAATTCTTTCATCTTTAAACCATAGAGAATGTGAAGCTAGAGAAATCATAAAATGGACCAAAAGCTCCCAAGGGAAATGCTTAGCAATTTGGGAGAAAGGAACTGATTTTATATAAGGATTTGAACTTACAGGTTCCAAGTCACTGAAATAAATTATTCCAGGGGAGTCAAGGCAACCAAGAGAGGACCTTGTCATCAAATATCAAATAGAAACTAAAGGGAGCAAGGTCTGGATGCAACAAACTGTCCATAAAATTGAACAACTTCCTCTTGCGCAAATTAAGCTTATTGCTAAATTTGAAACCATATATCAGAAAAGAAAGAAAAAGTTCCAAGGTTTGATTTCCAACTGCCAAATCAACATAAATCATTTTCATTTGATTCACTTCCCGACTGTTTCCCAGGTGTATTCACAATGAGTGAAACATATCGAGATTCATGCACCCCATCTATTTCTCAAACTAAACTATGAAGATTCTGAAGATGAGGAGAATTTTCCTACTTCTCAAGGAGATATCGGTTGAACATTGCTAGAATTTATATTTTTAGAATTAAATATTTACTTTCATAAAAAAAAAAAAAAATTTCTTTTTTTAAACCTTAGCTTATCTTTTCCCCCGATCGGGGTGAGAATTTGACAAGTAATCCTCCTTTGTATTCAACTGATGGAAGTGGAGATGATTATAAAGGTCGTGAGGTGGCCACCAAACACTCAAAGCGTGTGGGAAAGGAGGGCAGTTAAGGCTTGGGGCATGCAAGATATTTATGATGATGGCACGCATAGCAAGGGGAATTTCATCCAAGAATTTTGGTGGTAGCGCACTCTGTCTTCTAGCATTTTGGTTTTGTGTTGGGTTTTCTGGACAAGCCAATGTCATTGGAATATCTCAATGGGTCAGGGAACTCGAGGAGGAGACGTTGCTCGCATGTTACATTTGTGTTGTCTTGGTTCATGGAAAGCGTAAATGGGTATGTATCTTTGCTTAAACTGCATCCTTGTCTACGTCATGCATGTTATAGCTTGGTTAGTAGCCGAGATATGGGTCAAAAAGGAATGGATACCTCTCGAGGAAAACCATATACAATTTTTTCGAAGGTTTAATTCTACGTTATGTGTGTTGTTTCTATTCTGGTTTCAATTTGATATGGAATTTTCCTTTCTTGCATGGGAATGATTGTCCATGTTCAAGGTTGACAAGGTAGGAATAGAGTTTGGAAGCCCGATAAGAGCAGTCTATTTTCTTTGTTGCTAGTTCTTTTAGATGATTTGTATGTAAAATTGATGTTATTTCTGTATTATCTCTATGATATGGTTTTCATGAGGCCTTGGCCAAGAAAGGTTCTTTTCGGTGCAATTACTATTATGTTTCTATACAATATTAGGAAGTTATGGTCATCTGGTCCTTCTTTGCAAAGGGTGCCTCACAGTGAATATGAATGGTGGTGCGAACTGCCTAGCTCAAAAGTGTTTATGGTTCTTTGGCTGAAGCCTGACTCTTTCTATCTTGTGCTCCTTTTTACTGTAAATGTAGTAGGTCTTCCTAATTTGTGTTTTTGTTGTGAGTGCACGAGAAAAATTGGGTAATGGTTGATGAATGGTTATCTTTTTTGGTCCATTAGTGGTATGTCTGATAACAAACATATTGTGATGGCTCGAGGTGCTAGCTCGTCCGATTTTTGTGGTCAAGGTAATGGCCATTGACAAGGTAAAAATTCCGATAGAGTGTCATCATCTTCTTGACCCCCGAAGAGGAGTGGTCATCAAATAGATGTTCAAATCCTCCAGGAGGTGATTCAGGCCTATAATGTTGGAACTCTAGTACATATAAAGAAAATGATTTTGTCGTGGGAGGTATAGCTTAATCAATGAGTAGTAGCTGAAGTGCGAGTGGAAGATTGGTGGGATCTTGTTCCAGATCTGGGACATACTCGTGGTCATACCACCCACTATAAACAAATAGTTAAACTATATTGGATAATGAAAAGTCTCATTGCTAAAGATATTATGACCCCTTAGGTGAAAGTGGGGAAACCTGATCGAGGTTTCCAGGAAATTCAAAAGGAGTTCCAGTTTATCCAATTTTATATTCAGCAATAGAACAGGTGCCTTGAACACATTTAGGAACATATAATGTGTCTCCCCATGTCATAACTTCCTTGTTCTAGTGCAAAGGACCCAGCTCATGTGGAGTCCTCATATGATTAGATGTTTTTTAGTTTATCTATGGTTGTTGTTTTGTTTACTTTATTGTTGCATGTGTCAGTTAGTACTGAATTCTTTAGTTATCTAAATGTAAAATGGTGGATAGATATTTAGGCCTATAAGGCATTTCTTGACAGACTTAAAATTTTCAGATTTTGGATGGCTTACAATGTATTTTAGTGGCCAATAGACCTAGTTTCCCACTGGGCAGGTTGAGGCTACTAAACGTCTTTATGGATGTAACCTACTTTTATATTGAATGAATGAAGAAGGATCTACCAATCTTACAAAATAAAAGACTTATCTTATCTTTTGAAACATATCTTGTTTTTTCAAGTATTTATAGAACCTCTTACATTGGTGTAAGTGGTCGAGAAATTGTGAAGACTCAAGACTTGTATTTTTGAATCGATTTTGAGGTAACAAATTTTTTGAGGACTAAGTTTAGTTTTAATGTGTTATGAACTATGAGATTTATGTCTCGAAATATTTTTAATTATTTAATGGATGCATCTGGTATTTCTCTTCATCTTCTATTACTTAATTATGAATGGATATTTGATTTTTATATTAAACATATCTTATGACATGTTTCAGTGTACATCTTTCATCAACAGGAATTTATGAATTGGTAATTTTTAATGGTACTGTATGATGATAGAAATACGATATTCAAAAGATAGGGTTTTATTTGCTCTCATTTTCAAGATAAATGTTCTCTTATTTTTTTTAGTTAATGCATTCATATTTATTCCAGAAAATAACAAAAAAATTGTTTGAATAGGATGAAGACCTCAAAAAATTATTTTTTTGAGTTTTCTATGTAAAATATCTTTCAAAACTTATCTATGTGGTTATCTGGACAAAAAAACAGTCAAGATTTAAAATAACATGATATTTCATGTGGTTTATTGTGTTCATTTGAATCCTTTAGCCCCATTTTGTTTAAACTGATCATATCTAACCAACAATTTGTTTATATTTTGTATATAGTTGTAAATATTAGAATATGTCATTTCATTTCCCTAGGTTAGTTATTGTTATACATTAGTTTAATTTTAGTTTAAGTTAATATAGGAAATCGGTCCTTTGTTCTGAAGAGTGTACAACCATATAAAAGAAAAGGGGTCTAACTGGGAACCTAATCGAGAAAATACTCACTCGTTGTGGGAGGAATTTTCCCCCCTTTCAATAAGTTTCTAACTAAAAATATCAGACATAATTTTACAAAACATCAAAATTATAAAGCCCAAGGAGAATTATAATGGTCCTATGCTACTACAACAAACTATGCAAATATTACTATAAGAGTATGCAACTATAGTTGCCTTACAACATTGACTATTCATCCTCTTCTATCCATGATCATCTCAATTTATACAAAATTTAGGCCAGTAATTTCTCCTTTAGGTTGAAGTATTTATGACAGTGGTGCCCCTTCAAAGCTGGACAGGTTATGGCGATGTTTAAATGGTGAGGAAGTCCAAGAGGTGGAGGCAGTGCTATGTCAGATGGGTGTAATTATATCCAACATGTATAGCATATGGACAAACGTGAAAACATAAAAAGAGATTTTTTCCTTACATTGATTTTAACAATAAGTCCTAGTAGATGGTGGCTCCTTAAAGTGGGATTTAATTATCCTTGAAGATGTAACCCAATTTATTTCTTTTTAATGCATGGACACTAAACAACTTATTTTAATTATGTGTAAAATCCAATGAGAACATCAATGACAATTTGAAATACACGCAGGAGAATTTATGCAATATTGGAGACATTAAAACCATGAGACCAACATATGCATGTAACTAAAAAACAAAAAATATTATCATTTCCTCGGATTCATTTCCTAGGTATTCAATCCCATGGGTATCTTCTAAATAGGTTTAACTATTCCTTGAATTTTTTTATGTGGCATAAGAGCTAACACTAAATGGTCATTTAAGTTCTAGCAGCAAAAAAAAGGTTAAAATTCTATTAAATCACCACTAACAGTTAGTATTAATTGATAACTTCTATTATGGTGATATGTCTCCATTCTCCATCCCAAACAAGAAGTATGTGATACTTTCAAAGGATGCAACTAGCTCACTCATACAAAATCTATACCTACGGACTTCTTTAAATGCTTTTCCTGTACTCGAATCTGTGAAATTCCAACAACATTCATGACCTCCCCACAGTGAGTCGTCTAGATCCACAAAGATATATCCATCTCTGTGAAATTATCCCCACATGGAATGAAGCTCATGCCAATATGAATGATGGGGCTAGTGGGACTCATTTATGAAATTATATGCCAATCCCATAAGTGGCAACATAAGTTGGGTTTACCTATACACTTTCTTCTCCTGGTACTTTTTCTGCATATTCAACTCTGCAAAAAATTTCATTATGAGGTTGTGGTCCAACAAATGAGGTCCATTCCCCAACAGACTCTTCTTTGATTTGTCCAAATAGTAAGAAGAATATATATATATATATATATATATATATACACATATACATATACATATACATATACATATACATATACATATACATATACATATACATATACACATATATATATATATATATATATATGTGTATATGTATATGTATATGTATATGTATATGTATATGTATATGTATATGTATATGTATATGTGTATATATATACATATACATATACACACACACACACACATATATATATATATATATATATATATATGTATATATATGTATATATATACATACATATATATATATATATATATATATATATATATATATTTCATTCCATTATCATCCATGCTTTCAATATCTTCACTTCTATCATCATATTATTATTATTATTTTATACAATAATTGACTTAACAGAGAGCTTACTAGCCACATAAAATTGATTTCGTAATGACATATTTAACATAATGGAATAAGAGAAGGCCTATATACATGGAAGTCTGAGAGCATAAATAAGATGACAAGAATTACAACATGAAGTACTTATATTCAAATTTAAATTATCAAGAAATTACATAATAAAAAGGTAAAATCCCCTCTCTCTTTTTGTAAATTGGCACAAAATTCCCTTTAATAAAAAGATGTTGGCAAAATATACATGGATATGAACCTGTTTTTCACAATGTGAGTAGATTTCCTATCCATAACAAGTGGTAACTAACCTATGATAAATTATTCTTAAAAAAATGGAATTTATCATTACAACTTCATTACTATCAACCATTATTTGATATATGCACTATAAAGCTCTCTTCTCTAATTACAAAAAATATGAAAAATCCAAAAACATAGAGATTTTTTTAGGTAATTGAAGGGTTGAAATATTTCATAAGTGTGCAACTTCGTTGATGTTTCATGCTAGTAGTTATTAAATCCACTAGGGCATGCGAGCACCACCCAAGCTAGGATGACTGACAAAAAACAAGTGGTAATGAAACATGTAGTACTAATCATAAATGACCACCAAAGACATTGGGTCTCCATTCGTTGATGGGAAAAAATTGAGAGGGGGGGAAATGTTAACCTGTATAGTATCAACCACTGCAAGAGCATCAAAGATGTTTCCCAATTCATAATCCAACTTTGACACAACATACCTTTCCACCCTATGAAGGTGTACCAAAATATCATCCAAGCAGTACAAAATTCTTCTAAGAAGGCATTTCAAATCTTCCTTCCCTGCAAAAAGCCTGTAATAATCCACTTGTTTGTCACGATGACCAAACGGAGTAGGGAGTTGAGTTATTGATAACCTATAACCGAGAGTAATAAGTGAAACTTTTTTCTTTCAACATTTACTAGGGTCAGGAATCCACTTGAGATCCTGATTTCCAACGTCAAAATCTGAAAAATAATATTTATACCCAAATTCTTAATAGTATAGCTTTCAAATCTTGTTATGAACTTTTGGTGGTATTGTATAAAAAAAATACACCATGGAGTTCCATCCAAACATGTGCTTAATATGAGAAAAATACCTTGAGCTGGAACCTCCCCAATATCTTTCCATTCACTAGAGAGGTGGCTTAGTCATGTCGAGGAGTGTAGGAGACAAATAATAAAGAGGAACTACAAAATTTTTGTGAGGGATATTGACCAGAATGAGGAGAAAGTTAAAATAATATGAATATTATGGAATTTGGAGTATGATATCATCACCAAAAACCATGATACATAGATCCAGGTACAAGCCCCACCTTTTTAAACAATGGTAGCTCGCTATAATACTAGTGTATTCCCTTTATATTTATTGTCAATGTAGCCCCCTATTGTTTTTTTGTGCCCATGTATCCCCCATCTTGTTATTTTTTTCCCCCATAAAATTTTATTATTGTTATTGTTGTTCCCTTACATTATTATTCTTATGTATGCTCTGATTATATTGTGACCCCTTAGTCTCCTATATATACCAAGGAGGTCTTAAAATTTGTATCATCCAAGAATTATTCATTTATGTAATGTAAGGTAGGTTTCCCCCTTAAGTCATTGATTTATCTTTTTTTCTATCCTTTGAGTTGGTGGAATAACATTTGGTATAAGAGCTTTGGATTCTATGGTTTCTCTTCTTCAAATAGGTCATCTTGGAATTTTCGCTATAACTTTTTTATATGAGGATTCAAATGCTGAAATTTCTACTATGTGGAGCCGAAATATTGATGAAATTATTGCATGAATTTAATATATTGTTTCATTGTATTTTTGGAGATATGATCTGAGGAAGTTATGGTTTTGGAAGGCTCTAGAATTCAGTCTCAAATAGGTGATCGAGGGAAAATTGTCATAACTTTCTCTCCAAGAATCGGATTTGAATTTTGTAAAAACATGACTAAAATTTCACAGACTGTAGATTTTGGTGTATCATTTTTATATTTCAAGGTCGAAACAATGACACATGGCATATTTTATAAGTTCACTCTACTAAACGAGTCCATAATCAAGCCATCGTGGGAGATTGAGCTGCTAAAATTATCTTGAAGAATCCAATTTTGGTGTGACTTGTCGCATTGAAAATAAGACTCATAGGAATACCATAGGATGTATTTCCATATCTTGGAGATATGAAATTACAAAGTTACAACCATTTTAATATCGAGCTCCTAAAAGCAAGAAAAATGTGTGTATTTGTTTTGAAAATTACATAACTTTTATTTGAAAAATCAGTTTGAAGTGATTCCAAGGGTATATTAAAGCATAGATATAAGTATTGGGTTCTAAAATTCCTGACAAAAAAAATAAATATACACCCATTAAGCCCTCATAAATCTCCTCTATGACGCATGAAGAAGAATAATTGCAACGTGATATATCAAAATTACGAGACCAAGTGCAACAAATTTCGCTCTCACAAAGAGAAACCAAAGATTACCTAAAAGGGGACATGGATGGCTTGAAAGGGGAAATGTATGGCTTAAAATGAGACATTGAGGGTCTAAAATCATATATGGAAGCTAATATGGATGGAAAGTAAACATAGAAGGTTTGACAAAGTTGCTACAAGAAAGGCTTCCTAGTGGTGACAAGGTACTCCATGAAAATCAGGATGAGGACAAAAAGAATATTAAATATGATTTTGGAGAATACAAAATTTGGTTTAAGAACCACCACATTCAAAATATTGATATGAGGAAGTTTTATGTCAAGGATCCGGTAACATGGATACTACAGATGGAGCAATATTCTAATCTCCATGATATGCAACACACACAAAAGGTACCCAATCAATTTGCATGGTATCTATGGCTTTTTTCTCATAAACCACTTGTCACTTGGTCAATTTTTATAGAGGAAATGATTTCACATTATGAGGATACAAGGATAAACACCTTATTTAGTCAATTGATAAATATCAAGCAAAAGGGTTCAATGGAGGAGCACATTCAGGACTTCCAAAAATTGAATATTAGGGTAACTAATATTCTAGAGGAGCATAGGATTGATTTATTCATAAGGACTATGAAGGATAACATCCAACATGAGGTTTTAATATGGGAACCTGATTAATTGGAGAAGGAATTCAAGGTGGCAAGAAAATTTGAAAGAAAAATTATGGAAACAAGGAAGCCTACCACTCACAACTATAAATATTGAAGTTTTATTGCACGTAGCCTTCGACAACCTATAAGGTTGACAATAAAAATATTGGAGGAAAAAAGAGAAAAATTTATTTGTTAGAGTTGTGATAGAAAATACACTAAAGGTCATAAGTGTGTAGAGAAGAAATTGTTCTACATAGATTGTGAACAGGAAGAAAAGGAACAAGAAACATCAAAAGAGTAGGATATACTCCATTAACCAACCCTCGAGAAAGAAAAAATGAATCCAACCATATCTTGAAATTCATTGGAAGGAATTAGCACTCCTCAAATTCTCAAGATAGAAGGATATATCAAGAAGAAAAAGGTAATAGTGTTGATTTATTCATGTAGTACTCATAGTTTTATTCATAGTAAGATAGCACAGGAATTGAATTGCTTCCTAAATCCAACACTTGAGTGTCAGGTGATGGTTGCAAGTGGAGGAACTATAAATTGCTAGGAAAAGTTCCATACTATCAAACTATCCATGGGGGAATATGTATTGAATAGTCTAATGATTTCCATTCCAATAGGTGGTGCCTATGTTGTACTAGGAGTCCACTGGTTACAATTTTTAGGGACTATAGCTTTTAATTTTGAATACATTTTATTCAAATGTTTTTTGGGAAGGAAAGGAAGCTGAATTAATGGGTATCATAGGGAAACGAGGAATGATAATAAGCTCTAATAGCATGACAAAACTTCTAAAGAAAAAACAACATGGTGTAATTACACAATTAATCTCACTAGAGATTCAAACATCAAAATCATATATTTTTCTAGACCTCCATAAAGTCTTAGATAATAATTCCAAGGTATTTCAGACTCCCAAAGGGCTCCCACCTATTCATGATCATTATCATGCTATTTATTTGATTCCATAAATTTTTCCTCGAAACATCAAACCTTGCAAATATCCCTATGCCCAAAAGAGTGAAATTGAATGTACGGTTGCAGAAATGCTAGAGGCTGGTATAATTCAACCTAGTCAAATTTCTTTATTTGCTCTAGTAGTATAGGTGAAAAAGAAGGATGGATCATGGTGTATGTGTCCATATTATTGGGAGTTCAAAAATATCACTATTAAAGATAGATTTCCCATTCCTGTCATTAATCAATTACATGGAGAAATTTACTTCACCAAGTTGGATTTTCGTTCAGGATAGCATAAATTAGAATGAAGACTCGAGACAGTCCGAAAAAAACATTCATAACTCATGAGGTTCATTATGAAGTTGATATTTATGATTGGAAATTACTGAGGGGGGGGTGAATCAGTAATTTAATTTTTTTTTCTCAAATTAATTTACTTCTTATGCAGCTGATGGTTTATGTATGTGCTTTATTATTATTGAATTCCTTTTTCAAGTATCAGGGAGATAAATTTGCAGATATATTTATCAGTAATTCAAGAACATTTACACAACATTCAATAACCAACACATGAAGACACCAGATATAAGTGGAAAACCAGAAGGAAGAAAACCATGAATTTTAGGCTGAAAGTGATGTGAAAGAAATCTACTAATCCTTATTACATCATATTTTTGTAGGCTCCAAACTACAAGAGGCTCCTACCTCAAAGGAAGCTTCAACTTCCACAAATTTTCTGCAGGCTACAACCCATAGGAGGCTCCTACCTCAGCAGGCTACAACATGTTCTTTATCATGATACAACATAGAAAGGGAAAAAAATATCTTAATCACAACACCAAGTCACAAATGTTGGTTACCTTATACACAACTATTTTGTCAAGTCTATTGTTGCACTACTTCTTATTTTCAACTTCATGATTCTTCTATTGTTTCTCATCAACCCTTCTTATCGAGACCACTTTACTTCAAAAAGTTATATTTACATTCTACATTGTATATTTTATAAGAAATCCATATTTTTTTTTTGTATTATTTGCAGGAATATGAAATGAAGCATTGTTTCTTGGAATTCCAAAAACTGCTCACAAAATTGTCTCTTCATTTTCTGAAAAAAAATTGTAATGTAAAATAGAGTTGAACTAAAATAGATCAATAAGTAGTGATTACAAGAGAAAAATCAGATTTGTATTATCTACATTTTATGTTCAATGAAACATATATATTTCAGCTTTTGTAATGTCCCATTTTAACAATGTTCAACCTTCACATTTAATATCATAGCCTTTTCACTTCACATCACTTTCAGCCTTTGCAATTACATTAACAACATTCATGGAAATTAATCAATCAACTCCTTTTCCTATTCTTCTCCTTTGATACTTTCTCATGTTGTTGCATACCTTTCTTTTGATAGTCTTCTTCCATCAAGGGCAATAATGCCATCAATCACAATGATCCTCCCTCTGAACATCTAACCTCTGCATACCTCCCCCTTTGACACCAATGGAAAGGGGTTTACAACACGAAATGACAAGGAAATATTTAGTCACTATATTCTAATGACTAGTGACAATGATCGACATCATATTAGCCACCATTAATTTGCACACCTTTGATAATAACATAAAATAAATCCAAGGCACCAATGGAGGAATTTTACCTCACCAAAGTGTTTGTAGTTTCCAATTGAAACTAACTTCAAAAAATCTAGCTAATTTATTAAGAAGTAGCCAAAGTAATTTTCAAAAGGTTTTTCAAGTTCTGAAACAAAAACATGATATGTCTCTCACATAAACCAATGTAGCAACCTCTATCATCCATTTCATCAGTATCATGCATTTTGAAACCTTATTGATTCATTTGTTCAATGTGCCTTCACAACCATCCAAAGACTTTTGACTCACCAAAGATAGAGAGAAAGATTGAAGAACTTACACAAAATCATTTTGGACTTTAGAAAAAGGGTAAAATACAATTCGAATCAGAGCACTTCTGGTTCTCCCTTCACCACCTTGTACCCATTTAGAGCACTTTTCTGTTGTTTGACCTCATCTTCTAAGAATAATAAATGTATATAAAAATATATATGAATCTCATTTTTCTCCAACCTTCTCAAAGATTTAAACACAATAGCTTGGTCTTAGGCTTCATGAAAACATTGTTGCATGATTTTTACATGTCGGTTAAATGTGTGCATTAACACTTGATCAAAATTCTCATAACTCTCCAAATTGTATTAAAACAATAAATTAATGTATGACTTAAACTTATTAAATCAACATTGCTCCATATTATAATAACACTTCTCGAAAGAAGATTAACCAAGTTCTAGCATTGTTGATAAATAATGTGCTATCCAAGATACCAGTTCCATGACTTCAACGTTGCATGTTAGGGAAAAAAGTAAAACCCTAATTTATAAAGGAGGAAACAATGTATCATTAATGAGGAAAATAAATGCTTTGAAGGTTGGAGGCTTGAAATTTCAGATTGCATCAAAGTATATTAACGCTCGAAGTTTGATATTATCGATGGAATTTGTATTAATGTTGGAATTGTCACATTGCTCAATACTTCATTGATACCAATGCTTGAATTATACCGTTGAATTTGCACTAAGGATACTCCATTGAATTAACAACAATGCTCCATTGAATTTGTATTATTTTTTCTTCATTGGATTTGTTTATGGCTGCTTCATTTACAAATGAACATAATACAAAATGTTTCATATAATATAATGAACATATATTGAAGTCATATCGAACCTCGGAGTGTATCAATGCTGCATATTGAACCTGTATCGAACCCAAACGTTTGGTGTTGAAACATAAACCTGTATCAAACTTAAACGTTGCATATTGATGAAATGGACACTACATATTGGAAGGACTATACAATGAACTTAAACACTGCTAAGTAGTGAAATGAACGCTACATATTGGAAAGACCATACAATGGTGTTAGAACGATTAACGTTGAAGTATGTGTTAACCCTTTATCGAACTCAAATGTTGCATATTGGTGTAGCAATGTATGGTATGGTGTTGAAACACTACATTCAACACATTATATAACGTTACATTCCGTCATTGCGCTGAGAAGCTCATGTTACATTCAACATTGTGCTGAGAAGTTCATTCTATATCAGAGTATGATCCTTCCTATATGTAAGTATGTTTAAAGCTAAAATAAAAATTATTTTTTTTAAATAAAATATAAATAATTTTGGCTTTAAAAATAACTTACATAATTATATAAATAAAAAGTAAAAAATAAATTTAAAATAGGAAGATATTTAAGAACACTCAAAAAAGAGATATGGTAAATAAATAAAAATATAAATAAACAAGATATTTGATAAATAAACAAAACCTCTTTTTATCTAGTTTGGTAAATTAATAAAACCTATTTTTATATTTACTCCATGAACCTCTTTATATTTACAAAAACTCAAAAAGAAGTTTTATTTAGGTGAAGCCTATGAGATAAATACCATGGGGCAAATTATTATTAATACCATGAGCCAAATACCATGGGAAAAATACCATATTTATAAAAGAGGTATAAAAAAGTAAGGTAAATAAATAAAAATATATCAAATAGGAGTAGAAATCAAGATGTAATTATTTTTGAAACCTATGTACCAAATACCATGGACCATATTAATAATAATACCATGGAAAAAAAAAACATTATCAACAACAATAATATTAAAATATTAATATTATTGTTATTATTATTACTAAATCCAATATTCATAATAATATATTATAATATTAAAATTATTAGATTTAATAACTTTATATTAATACTATATATATATATATATATATATATATATATATATATATATATATATATATATATATATATATTAACTCTAGATATATATGCGAGAGAAGCACAAAGACATATGATAGAGGTTGAGAAATAGAGGGAGTGACAAGGGAGAGAGAGGGGGAGGAGTGAGAGAGGTAGAGAAGGGTAAGAGAGGGAGAGGGAGACATAAATATGGAGGTGGGAAAGAGAGAGGAGAGAGGAAGGGATAATTGGAGGGGAGAGAGAGAGAGAGAGATAGAGAGAAAGAGAGAGAGAATGGAAGAGAGAGGGAGGTAGGAGAGAAAGGGAGAGGGAGGAAGGATGAGAGGAAGAGAGAGGGAGGGATAGAGAGATGGAGTTGGAGGGAAGAGAAGAAGAAATAACTAGAGAGTGAGAAGTGGAGAGAGAGGGAGTGACAAGGGAGAGATGGAGAGAGAGAGTGTGTATGTTTAGGGGTGAGATAAAGAGACATAGAAGGAGTGATGGAGAAAAGGGGGGAGAGAAGGAGAGGGAAGAAGAAAGGGGGGGATATAGTAACATGGCTGGAGGGAGAGACAGAGTGATGGGGGGCGAGAGAGGATCTGAGGGCAGAGAGAGAGAGAGAGAAGGGGGGGTGAAGATAAAGGGAGAGAGAGGAAGGACGATAGAGAGGAAGAGAGTGATGTGGGAATATAGAGGATTATAGGGGGGGGGGGAGAGAGAGAGAGAGAGAGTGATGGGGGAAGAGAGAGGGAGGTAGGAGAGAAAGGGAGAGAGAGGAGAGAAAAGAGAGGGGACTTGAGAGAGAGGAGGAGAGGGGGATGGATATAGAGATGGATTTGGAAGGGGAGAGAGGGAGGGATAGAGAGATGGACTTGGAGGGCGAGAGAGAGAGGAAAGAATAAAGACATAGAGAGTGATAAGTGGAGAGAGAGAGGGAGTGGCTAGGGACAGATGGAGAGAGGGTGTGTATGTTTTGGGGTGAGTTAAAGATAAAAAGAAGAATAGAGGGAGAGAATAGGGGAGAGAAGTAGAGAGAGAGGCATGTAGTAACAAAGTTAGAATGCGGAGAGAGAGAGAGAGAGAGAGAGAGAGAGAGGTGGGAGAGAAAGGGAGAGAGGTAGGGAAAGAGAGATGGAGATGAGCGGGAGAGAGAGGGAGGTATGAATAAAGCTATAGAGAGTGAAAATTGGAGAGAGAGAGGTAAGGAGCGATAAGGAAGATGGAGGGAGAGTGAGAGAGGATAGCAGGAGGGAAGAGAGATAGAAGCAGGGGAGAGGGAGGGAAGGGGAAGAGGGAGAGAGGTAGGGAGAGGAGGAGGGATTGTTATATAGATATATTTTAGAAATAGAGTGTATGTTTTGCGGTTGATATAAAGAGATAAAGCGAGATAGAGATATAGATGGAATGTGAAGAGAAAGAAGAGATATATGGAGACAGGGAGGGAGGGACAAATATATTGATAAATATGAAGTGAGAGAGTGTGTGTGTTTGTGGGGCTAAGATAAAGAGACAAATAAGGAGAGATGGAGGGAAATATAGATATATATGGAGGGGGGAGAGAGGTAAGAATATTTCTTGCAATAGATGCATTGATTTTAGTGTAGATGGTGATTTCAAATCCTATATGATTGCTTGCACTAGATGCATTATTTCAATGTAGATGATTTCTAACTCTATTTGATTGCTTGCACTAAACTCATTGATTTGAGTGTAGATGGTGATTTCTAATCCTATTTGATTACTTGCACTAGATGCATTAATTTCAATGTAGATGTTGATTTATAATTATATTTGATTTCCTACACTATATGCATTGATTTCAATATAAATTATTTCTAATTCTATTTGATTTCTTATGTTGAATGCATTGATTTCAGTGTATATGGTGATTTATAATCCTGTTTGATTTCTTGCACTAGATGCATTGATTTGAGTGTAGATGTTGATTTATAATCCTATATGATTACTTTCATTAGATGCATTGATTTTTATTTAGATGTTATTTTCTAATCTTATTTGATCTCTTGCATTAGATGCATTGATTTTGGTGTATATGTTGATTTCTAATTTGATGTAATTGGATGTATGATGGTACATTAATTTCAAAGGCATTGGATTAATATTTTTCATTGATTTCAGTGTAAGCACAAAACATTATTGACAATGTAGAACAATTTTTGTGTTGTAGTAATTAAACCTAATAATATTGGAGAGCAAGAGTGACAAGGTATGATGTTTACTACAACAACTATAACTAAATATTTAAATGGTTTATGATTTATAATTTCTACTATATTTTTCATATAATCGATATGAAAAGATGACAAAACTAACAAGGGTGACAATAAAAATAGTAGAAGAAAATAGTTTGAGATTGATCACAATGAAGGCTATTTGTAACTACATTCTTATTATTCACATTTTCTATCATTCAATATTATTACATTTTCACTTTGCATTCAAAAATTTGATTTCATCATTTTTCATCATTAAAGTTATTTTACAATATTTATCATCTCAACAAACTAAAGTAACTAAGAAAATTTAAAATTAAAATGACTAGATAAAATGGCTATATTAATATTAGATGTATTTACATATTATTGATAAAATTAATCATATGTTCCTCATATTATCGATAGATTTTCCTTCGTTGCACACAACTAAAAATAACCTAGATCCATATTAACTACAGATTTATCAAGCACAGAGAGGGATCAAATCTCTCGAGGTGCAAACCTTTCCTCAATTTTTGCATTCAAAAAATAGGTTTTCACCTCGAGAGATTTGATCCATCTCGGTTCTTGATAGATCCATAGTTAAGATGAATCTAGGTTGGTTATTAAAATGTTGCATTCAACTGATATAATAAAATCGCTCCATTCAACCCATCATATAAACACTCCATTCAACCATATATATAAACACATCATATAAACGTAGGTATATCATGGTGTATTAATCGTTGTAGGTATCAATGGAATACATTAACGTTTGTGTTAATACATCCTATACATTGGTGAAATTAGTGTTCCAATGAATGTTGGTGTTAGTATATTATATACACAATATAGTGAAATGAACATTGGTATGGTGAAATGAACGTGTATTGATGCTGGAGGTATCTTTATAATTGAAAATGAACCCAGAACACACTATAATAACGTTGGATCCAACACATTATGGTGAATTGAACGTTGACCAGTATCAAACCTATATATTCATCAATGATAATAATATAATGTTATATCCATCGAAAGCTGACCAATAATGTATCAAAATAATGCATCAAACTAATGTAGGAAGTTAATATATAATGCATTCAAAATAACCCATTATGGTGTTTTTAGATAATATATCGAAATAATGTGTCGAAATAATGTAGGAATCCAATATATAACACATTCTGAATAAACTATGCATTCATTACACTTGAAAAGTATGAATTCATTCCACTTGGAAGAGTTTAGGCCTAACCAGATTTTAAAAATAAACAGGTTAATATCCTGCTCATGTGTTACATTCAATTCTTTGTTATAGCTACTTCTAATCAATTTGTCGTTCGTTACCAAAACTTCCAATATATGTTTAACTCAAATATCCTTGTCCTCATTTTTCCACTGTGACCTACCTGGATGTAATTTATGTCACCTTTGTGCCATAATCATTTCATTTTCATGCATTACCATTTGAACTAGTCTGTGCGTTTTCTTATTCATACAAGTATGTGTTCTCTAAATTTATTCAGTCTCTTCCTGCTATGAAAAGATCATTCATATTTCCTTCATATATATTTTTCATGATTGCTAGCCATCCCCACAGTTATCCAATTGCATTGATAGAGATTTAACTCAAATCTATGTTAATAGTGTTTCTTTTCATAATCTAGTTAGTGATGGCATTGTTCAGACTTATCAAATTCCTCGAAATTTTTTGTGGATAAATTTGTCAAATGAAGAAATCCAATGTCGAATAATGCATTTGGATCTTCCCATTCCTCATAAAATTCTTTGAATTTTTCTTTCAATGTTAGTATTTTCTGAACTGAGTTTATTAATCGTGGTTACATTTAGTTCAATATTTCCTCCCTCATTAATTTTGTTCATTTTCTTGAAGGATCTAAACATGGTATTGTGTCAAAAATGTTTTCTTTCAAATATTTGGAGAATGCCATTTTCTTGCATTTAATGTTATTTCATTTTCAACATTAAAAATATTATTCAATCTAATCACATAATCATGTCAAGAAATTGTTTATATTGTTGATTTGATTGAATATAGAGATGAGATCTTGATGAGACGATTCTATGCACATGTTCCTATGAGCTTGTGGATTTCCATCTTATCAATAAATTATTTAGTGTAATCATGTTGTTGAAGAAATTCTAGAGATTTATGCTTTTGATGATAGATCTGCCTTACTTTCTCGAGAATTCACCATTTACATTCAAATATTTGTGCTTATACTACAACGCTAAAGGATTTAGGAATATCCTAGTGATGCATTAAAATATTGCAGTGTATCTGAATCACATGATGGCTTTATGATAGTAGACTCATCTTCATAATTTTCTTGAGTAGCATACTTTCAAAATCATAAAAGGATCTATGCATGTAATGATCTTTTGCAGCAATTTGAACTTGATTATATTCTTATCTGCTAAGCCTTTTCATGTAATATGGTTCAAATGATGACCTCATGAAGCTTCATGATGAGGGCTATTAGTAACCAAACATATAGATTCATATTTTCGCTCCTTAAGACGTTATGACAATGAGTTTGCTTTCATATAATTGCATAGGTCTCATATTTTTGCTTACTTCATAGACCACATGACAGTTAAATACAGGGGTCATCAAGATCTACATTGATGCATTCCCCATAAACATTTATAATATGAAGATTTTTGAGAAAATTTTGATGATGCCAACCTGCTTTTTCTAGATATGAAAATTTTCATTTCAAAAAAATTATATACTCACTTATATACAAGATATATACATGTGTACATTTCTTTAAAAAAAATTGCATTGAAGATTGAACTTTTCAATGGTGAACTTGATTCATGTTGCTTACTCATGAAGAAGATGACTTGTTTTCACAATTTGATGATGCCTTTGTTCTTATTGCTCTCTATTTTCTTCAAATTCTTAGCAAGGTCATATGCTTCTTGTTCCTCTTCTTTACTTCTTCCTGCTCCTGTAGTCTCCCCCTTAGATGGTGCATTCAATTTAAATTTTTAGATTATCCTTTTGAATTTACATCAATGAGAAGCACCTATAGGAACTATCCCTATATTTTCTCTCAGATACTCAAATGGTTCTCTAGCAAGAGGCTTTCTAAATATATCTGTTATTTTTTCCTTTGTAGGTATGTACTCCATCTTCACTATTTTCTCGGCCACTTGTTCTTTGAGAAAGTGATACTTAATAGGGATATGTTTAGTATTTGAATGAAGAACATGATTTTTTTAAATGCTTATTTCACTTTTATTGTCACATTTGATATATATAAGCTCGGTGAAATTTACCTTGATATCCTTAAGTGTCTGCTTCATCCACAACACTTGTATGCAACAAGCTACAACTACTATGTATTCATCTTCTGTTGTAGATAGAGAAATTGATGATTACTTCTTTCTTAACCATACCACCAAAGACTCTCCTAGGTAGAATGCACCACCAATTATACTCTTTAATCACCCACACATTATCCCAATGTGCATTTGTGTATGTTGCCAATGTAAAGTCTGTCCCTTTTGGATACCATAAACCATATCTTGTAGCACCTTTCAAGTATATGAATATCCTCTTTATTGATAACAAATGACTTTATTTGGGTGTTGATTGATATCTTGCTAGTATTTATATCTTATCTAGAAGTTTTTAGGTATAGAAAACTTCCTATCATAGACCTGTAAAGCTTTTGATCCACATTAGGTGATTCATCATGTGCATATAGCTTGTATCCACTAGTCATGGGGGTTGAGACAGGTTTACAGTCTTCCATTTGGAACCTTTTCAACATATCTCTTGGGTATTTATCTTTAGAAATGAATATACCTACAACATTTTGTAGGATTTGAAGCCCTAAGTAGAAGGTAAGTTCTCCAATAATTGTCATCTCGAACTTAAACTTCATCTCTTCAGCAAACCCTTTTACTAGATGATATTTATTGTTTCCAAACATGATATCATCCACATAGACAACCAAAATTAGTAATTCATCTCTATCAGCCTTTATGTATAGATTATTTTCAGCTCCTCCTCTCTTAAAACCTTGTTTTGAAGGTACTTGTCCAGTCTAGAGTACCATGCTTGTGGTGCTTGTTTCAGGCCATATAGTTCCTTCTTTAACCTGCAAACATAGTTATTTTTATCCGATAACAAAAACCCTTGAGGTTGTTCCATATAGACCTCTTCCTCAAGTTCTTCATTCAAAAAATCATACTTCGCACCCATTTGTTATACTTTGAAATCTTGATAACAAGAAAAGGTCAAAAAAAATCCTGATTACCTCCAGTCTTGCGACTAGTGAAAATTTTTCTTCATAATCAATGTTGGGTATGTGTTAAATTATTTCCACGATTATCTCCATGCATTGTATGTTGCATCAGGTGCAGTAGGGGGGTCACAAGGGGGGCGGTAGCCCCCCTTATCGGGGTCTGGGGCAGCTCCCCGGGAAAAAAAAAAGATTGGTGTGCGGACCCACTCATAGGTGGACCCACCCATGGTTTTTTGCATGGGTTTGAGCATGGTTTTGGGGAATGATGGTTTTCGGCCCCTAGTATTTTGTATATCATGTCAAGGGAACTACATTTATGTTATAATCCAGTGTTAATGGATTGGGTTTTATGTATGCTTCGACATATATATATATATATATATATATATATATATATATATATATATATATATATATATATATATATATATATATATATATATATATATATATGTTTTGCAACACTAAGAGGAATATAATGAAAAATCAAGTTAGTCATCTTGATTTGGGTTCCAGGGGAAAATATTTGTATATATTTTTTATGTTTTATGCTCTCCCTATTATTTATTTTCTGTTTTTAAGATTCATTTGTAGATAATTTATGTACAGGGTTAAAACCTACAATCAATATCTTCCACTTGTGAGTAACCCTTACACACTAGTCTGGCTTTGTTTCTAACAACTTGACCCTGTTCATTCATTGTAAACATAGTTACCGACCAAATAGGTAACTGAAATGGTACCTACTTTTTTGAGGTAGCAAACACTGATGAAAACATGATGCGTAATCACTCTTTTTATTTTACACTATACATTTTCTAATGTCTTCATCATCCTGTGATGTTTATTTTCTTTAAGTGCATTTATGTACTTGTGTTTTAAAACTAGGTAAAATATATTTTTAAATAAAATATGTAATAAATTTCTATTTTTTCACATAGATAAATTTTTTTTAAAGGTCAATATTTTAAAGTTTATATTTTCATATGTTTATGCATGTTAAATTAATATTTCAATGCACATCAAATAATTGTCACAAAACCAATATTTTTAACTATATGAGAAAAATACACATTTTTCAATAATAGAATGTGGAAAAATACACTTTTAGAGATCTTTGTTAAAAAACATAAAGAATAAACTATTTTTAGAAAATCTTAACAAAAAAACTTAAGAAAATAGCATTTTTTATGAATTTTATAAAAAAATAATAGTAATCGCAGGTGTTTTTGTAAAAATTAAGGTGATCTTCTCAAAATGTCAAAGTATAAAACATTACAAGTAAAGCTGATTAGTAGTTCTGAAAAATAAGCTTTTTTTGCAAGCATAACTTAAACATCATCAACAATATCAACTAATACATCTTCAACATCATCTAGAACAGCATTGATGGCTTCTTCCGCAGCATTTGCTTCTTCATTTTGATCATCGCCGTCTTCTAATGGATATTTCATGTCAGCAAATCTTCCAAAGTGTCCCTTTCCAATCATTCCATATAATGGTGGTTGAGGTTCCTTTGCTTTTTTTGCCACACGTGATTCATTAAAATCCCCTTTCCTCAAACCAACTTCTTGCTTCGCATCTGGAAGGAATTTAAGAGCGTTAATTCTTTGTTGAATAAATTTGCATTGAACTGGATCTTTCTCAATGGCAATGCAATTTCTTCCTTTTTGTAGGCAACATGCTAGTGTTGTACCTAATCATCAAGCACACAAAAAATAAGTAAGAAAATTACTATGGAGACATAAAAAGTAAAAAAGACAATATTTAAATTTAAATTTGTATATTAAAACTTACCTGAACCTGAGAATAAATCCAAAACCCATTCTTCTTCATTTGAACATAGATCTATAAGATAGTTAATCAATGCTTGTGGTTTTTGATAAATGTTAACTATATCTCCTTTTGCATCTTTATCCTCATATGTTAGTTTTCTTACCACTGCATCATAAACCAATACTTGACTATGACTCTTCCCATCTACTTGATTCATAATAATATGCGTATAGCTATCCTCTTTTGTCCAACATTCAACATGGATGAACTCACAATCATTTATAATAGGTTGATCTTCGGAAGAAACAATATTTGACTTTTGCCTGTTACATAACATAGTAAAAGTTCAATTAAATTTTACATGAATAAATTTTTTTAGGAAGAATCAAACATACAATTTCAAAATCTTACCATGTAAGTTGCATCCTTGAGTTTGCTTTACCCTTGAAGCTTGTTAATAACATTGGAAACTGTGTGTCTGAATGAAATGTCACAAATCGACAAAGTGGTGATGTTGTCACTTCTTGAAAACCCGTAACCACTTTACTAAAAGCTTGATAAGTATATGGTTCTCTATCATATTCAATGTCTGGGAAATTGAAACCATGAGGAATATCTGCAATAACTAGGCCATATTCCCTTTTAGGTATTAGTGATGCAATGTCTTCACAGTCACCTTATATTATTTGATATTGGACACTGTCGAGCCCATTCCAAATGTAATGATTAAGAGTAGGATCTAGTTCAACATTCATAAGACGCTTCCTTCTCATGTTCTCCATCTTAATTTTTTCAATAAAGCTTTTGAAAGTATCCGGTACTCCATTTCCATCCTTCTTCGACATCTTTAATGACATAAAAATATATATATAGATATGTATAAGTAATAAAATAAAAATAGTTAAAATATGAATAAAATAAATTTATAAATCAACATACCTTATTGAATGCAATATAAAACTCCTTTAGTGTTGATGTAGAACTTGCTTCTGGGTAGTTGCGTACAACATCATCCCAACTGTCTTCATTCAACATTTTTACCATGTGTTCTTGTATTTTCATATAAATTTTCTGACTGAATAAATCGAGTTAAAAACGTTAATATATTGACATGTATAACAAATTCTACCAACATCATTATGTTTTATTTAAAATAAAATTATAATGAAAGAAATAATTCAAGAAACTTACTTTTGAAATTCTGCACACATTTCTTCCATTGATAATTCACCCGACTTCACACGGGCTAATACTGATTTGACTAATTTATCATCCTTCACACCTTGCATTGTTCTCCACGGTGTAATAGTCATATCCTCTGGAAGCTGCTTCATTTCAGGACCCCCCTTACTGTTGGTACATATTATGGGTTTACTCTTTTTAACTTTCTGATTTTTTATGGAAATATTCTCCCATCGATCAAAAATGTCATCAATCAAATCCCATACCTCCCCAGTTCTAAATGCCAATTGAAAAATGTTATCTGTGCCTCTGAAGAGATTTGTATTCAATTTTCCATCTTTTGCTTTTTTTTCATCAATTTGATAACCTGTTTCCATTAAACATTCCTTTCGAAATGCTACACTAACTTCTGCCTTATCCCCACGACATTTTTCTATGAATTCATTATGAATAAATCTGACCCTTTGGATGAAAGTCATTTTCATTCTGTACTCATTATCTGCATTATGATCCCATGCCAATAACTTTGATTCCATTTCTGTTAAGCCAGCGTAAATGATGCATTTCACTGTTTGAAAAAGATAGTTATTGGGGTATTCTGCAATCAATTGTCTTTTAGCCTCTATTGAATGGTTTCCTCCAATTACATAATATTTATAATCAAAACATTTTGCCTTGTCAAATGCTTGTTTGTTGGGAACCTGACATGGATCGACAAGAACCACATAATCCACCACATGCGCATATGGATTGAACCCGAACAATGTTTTCAGATTATGTACATGTAGGTGATGGGCCTTTCTAATTTGATATTGAGATTGCCCTTCATCTGAGCCATAAAATTGGTTAACATTAAGTTCAAATGTTTGGCCACCAAGAATTAATTTATTCTTCCTCAAATCTTGTCGAATAGCATTTTGTTTTGTTTTAATAATGCCATCCTATAACTCAGCACCTGGTGTTATGATTTCTCTGCTTCCGTAAGAGCTTTCAATTTGTTCTTCACTGCTGCTCACGACCTTTACAGGTTCACCAATATTTGATTTCCTAGCCTTATTGGATAACATATCAGTTTCTTTATAAACAAGCTTTCCTCTATGAGGTACAAGAGAGAGATCTTTGGCAATTTTTCTTTTTGGTGTCTGATCTGTTTTCTCCTTTTGCACAATAGTTCTCATCTCCTCCTCACTAATTCTATCATAATTTTCTGTTTCATGTTCGACACCTTCAAAAGAAACATGTTTAAGTTTATTAGATTGACCCACCTTAGTGACACTTGGTTGATCCCCTCTTTGTACTGTTGCAGTGTCACGAGCTATTGCTCTTTGCTTCAATCTCCTATCCTCTGCTTTGTCTTTGTGGAAAGTTTTGATCACATCCATAACATTTGGCACCAACATATAAATACCATCAAACATGTTTGAAAGACTTGGAACAAAATCCCGTGAAATAAAATAAAACATGTCAATGATCAATAATTTATAAAAATTTGAATCATCCTTACAATAATGCATAGAGGAAATAAAAATAAGCATACTTACAATGTTATTTGCAATGTTGTTTGCTATTTCTTCAGAAAATTTTGAAGTTGTTTCATCTGTGTCGTACTTGACGATTGATAGACGATATCTAACCTTCTCACGTTTCCGAGCCTCCCTTAGAAGAACATAAATAGTGTTTGTATTCGGGACCATACATATGTCTCGTACTCTGCCCATCACCTCATATTTCTCATTTAAGTCAATCATACCACAAATCAGATAGATGTGTATATCAACCTCCGTTTCACTGTCTTCAAGATACCATGAGAAATTGGTTTTATCTATTTCGTTGGCGTTTTTCCAATCAGAAATAACCTTTAATGAACCTGGTGCCCCACTTGCTTGACTTTTATTAGTGTGTGCAACAATATCCTTATTGCGTCCAATAGTGTCCATAGTGCGTTCAGCTGCAACTTTAGATTTGGGAGTTGTATCCATAGTGCGCCGAGTTGCAGCTGTAGATTTGGGAGTTGCTGCCGTAGATTTGGGAGCTGCTGCCCTAGGTGCAGAAACATTCACAGAAATCTTTTTTGATGCCATTTTCCTGATATATATATATATATATATATATTAGTTAATGGAAAAATATTGCGAATAAAATAAATTTAATAAACAAAATGTATTTCTAAAACTAAATAGTTTGAAATTAAAGCATTAAAATTAAACTTAAAAAATAAACTAGTATTTTGAAACTTCAGTTTGTGTTTAATATTAAAAAAAAAACACAAAAAAGTTATTAACTATTTATAACAAATATTATAATGTTATATAATTTTTTATTTTTTTAATTGTATTGTTATATATATATTTTTAATTAATTTTTATTGTTATATTAAAACAAATGTTTTTTTTTTTAAATTTATTACATTGTATTTTTTTTTTGATATATATATATATATATATTTGTTATATTTTGAAATTTTTAACATTTATTATTTAATAATGTTTTTATTACATTATATAACAATTTTTTTTTATATTTATATATAACAATGTTTCTATGATTGTTTTATTAAAATAAATTGTTTAAAAAAAAAAATTTAAAGAACAAAATAAAATTAAAAAAAATCAAAATTATAAAATGTGTTCTTAAAACAAATTATTAAAAAAAAACAAAAAAATTAAAAATAAAAATAAAAAATCCAAATTATAAAAAAAAAAAAAACAAAAATTAAAAACAAACGATTAAATTTTTTTTTAAAAAAGACAACATTATAAAATTAAAAAATAAAATTAAAAAAAAAACAATTAAAAAGAATATATTATAAAATTTAAAAAAAAAATACCATGGGAGAGGGCGGGGCGGCCGGGCGGCGCCATGGGGGGCGACCCAGCCCGCCTCCCGGGCCCCCATCGGCCGAGGGCCGATTCACTCGAGCCCCGCCCGTTGGGCGCCGGGGCCGCCCAGGCGGCGCCACAGGGGGCGGCCCAGCCCGCCTCCCGGGCCCCCATCGGCCAAGGGCCGATTCCGGGAATCGGCCCTCGGCCGATGGGGGCGCCGGGAGGCGGGGTGGGCCGCCCGGGCGGCCGGCACCACCGCTCCAAAAAAAATATATATATATATTTTTTTATTTTTTTTTTAAATTTTACAATATAAATACATAATTAAAAAAAAAAAAAAAACAATATAAAAAACTATAAAAATATATATTTTTTTTAAATTTTTTTTTTAAAATTTTATAATTTAAACATATAATTTAAAAAAAAACCAAAACAATATAATAAACTATAAAAATACATTTTTTTTTTTTTTAAATTTTACAATTTAAACATATAATTCAGAAAAAAAAACAAAACAATATAATAAACTATATAAAAAAAAAACATTTACTTTAAGATATATATATATATATATATATATATATATATATATATATATATCACAATACAATTAAAAAATATATATGTATATATATAACAAAACAATAAAGGAAAAAAAATTAAAGATTTAAAATTAAAAAATAAAACAAAGATCTAAAATTAAAAAAATAAAATAAAATAAAATATAAAATATAAAATTTTCACATAAAAAAAAATTTAAATAATGAAATCACTCATATATTTATGATAAAAAAAAATACAAATAAAAAATGTTATAAGGCCACTTTTTTTTTTATGTGCATGGTCGTTTTATGGATTTTTATGTGTAAATGAACCTATAAGTCTTAAAAAAGAAAAAAAATCTAAATTTTTGTTCTTAAAACCCTAAAAACCCTAAAAATCTAAATTTTTGTTCTTAAAACCCTAAAAAATTCAGTTTTTTTTGCATTTTCTCCACTAAAAAAATATTAAAAAATCAAGGTTTTTGAACCTAAAAACCTTAAAAAAGTAGTTTTTGAACACAAAAAAACTATAGAAAAACAGATTTTTCCCAAAATCATCTCTAAATTGACATAATAGAAGGAAAACTAACCTTTGAAATGTAAGAAGCTGCTGTCACCAATGCCAACACAATGCTTCCACACAATTACGAATAGCAACACAATGCCTCCAATGCCAATGCAATGCCTTCACGAAGATACCAATGCCAATGCAACACCTCCACAAAATTACCAATAGCGACACAAAGCTTCCAATGCCAATGCAATGCCTCCACGAAGTTACCAATGCCAACGCAACACCTGCAGAAATTTGCTCTAACAAATACCAGAAAACTTGATGCGATGTGATGAATAGAAACAATTATTCCTTTTAAATATCGTATATTGTCTGATTGATTTACTGTTTAATGAATGTGGGATTAAAATTTCAAATTTAAAATATTTACATTTAATTTATTATAGTTCATACTATAGTTAAACTACTTATTATTTGCATGTGGTTATCATAATTAATATTTACATGTACTAAATGTTACATTTAATTTATTATAGTTCATACTATAGTTAAACTACTTATTATTTGCATGTAGTTATCATAATTAATATTTTATTTAATATTTACATGTACTGAATGTTGAATAATTCAAATATAATCTCAGATTAAAAATTAAAATATGAAATACTTACATGTAGTTAATTATATTTAATATTATAGATAAAATAGTTAATATTTGTATTTAGTTATCATATTTAATATTTATATGTAATCAATGTTTAAAATCATGCGATTAAATTTTAAAATCTAAAATATGTACATGTAGTTAATTATAGTTTAAATAGTTAATATTTACATCATGTTATTTTTGTAAATATTTACATGTAGTCAATATTAAACTATTCAAATAAGAAAGTTATTTTAGTTTCGAAGACATGCATGAAAGGAATATTTTTAAAAAAAATTGAAATATATTTTAGATGAATATAACGTAAGTTTAAAATAAAAAATTTAAAATATTTACATGTAGTCATTATAGTTAAAATAGTTAAAGTTTTTCGTGAATTTTTTTGGAGGGAATTTTTGGAGGGAAATTTTTTCGCGAATTTTTTTGGAGGGAAAATTTGGAGGGAAATTTTCAGTCTTTAAGCTATATATTGTAAGTGGGAGAGGAATTTGTATCATTCAACCTATTCTTGTTGGAAGCCATGGTTTCTTCTGATAATGAAGTTTTTCTTTCTAGAACATCAACATCTTCGTCACGCAACAACTCTATTCAGAGTGATGAATATAACGGGAGTTCATTCACCATGAATAGAGAGTCAAAAAATCGAGCGCTAGTTATACCACTTACTCTTAATCCTAAGGATTATGAAAGCAACAGTGATGAAGGGCATGATGAAGAAATTGCAGAGTCAAAAGTTTCACTTCGTCCTAATCCCAAGGATTATGAGGACACCATTGATGAAGAGGGAGATGAAGAATATCCACTTCAGCTTAATCCTAAGGATTATGCGAGAACAACAAATGAAGAGGGGAATGAAGAATCCGTAGAGTCAAAATATCCACTCTGTCCTAATCCTGAGGAGTATGCCAGCACCACTGATGAAAAGGGGGATGTAAAATTTCCAGAGTCAAAATATCAAATTCGTCCTAATCGTAAGGATTATGCGAGTACCACTGATGAAGAGGGGAATGATAATGTTTCAGAGTCAAAACATCCACTTCGTCCCAATCCTAAGGATTATGCCAACACCACTGATGAAGAAGGAAATGAAAAATTTACAGCGTCAAAATTTCCACTCCGTCCTAATCCTAAGGATTATGCAAGCACCACTGATGAAGAGGGGGATGAAAAAATTCCAGAGTCAGAATTTCCACTTCGTCTTAATCCTAAGGATTATGTCAGCACCACAGATGAAGAGGGGAATGAAGAATTTGCAAAGTCAAAATATGCACTTCGTCCTAATCCCAAGGATTATGTCAGCACCACTGAGGAAGAGGGGAATGAAGAATTTGCAGCGTCAAAATATCCACTTCGTCCTAATCCTAAGGATTATGCCAGCACCACTGATGAAGACGGGGATGAATTTCCAAAGCTAAAATTTTCACTTCATCCTAATCGTAACGATTATAATTTAACCACTGATGAAGGGGGGATGAAGAATTTCCAATAAATATAGATTCAAGGCATTCACTTATTCCCAATCCTAAGGACTATGAGAGCTTTAGTGAGGAAGGGGAGGGGCAGGGTGAAGAAATTCTAGTGAATACAAATTCAAAGCTTCCACTTATGCCGAATCCCAAGGATTATGAGAGCGCCACTGAAGAAGGGGAGGATGAAGAGTTTCTTGCAAATGATAATTTTAAAGACACAGATTTGAATATTGCATTTTCTCCAAGTGACCATTTCAAAGACACTCATGGTGATGAAGAATTGAATCCTCCCAGGGAAGAATTTGAAAGCATGGGTCAAGATGGTGAAGAATTTCTTTTGAGTCAGGGTTACAAAACTGTCGATGATTCTTGTGAAATGTTTTCTTCAACTGATGATGGTAAAGAAAATTTTCCATGCAATGATGTTGATGAATTTCTTAACTATGTTGAGGATGATGATAATGGGGATAATATTCCTTCTAATGGTGATGAAACTACTTTTACAAAGGATGATGGAATGATGAAGCCGTTGCAAGCAAATATTGCAACTAGGAGTAGGAGTAGACCTTTTCATATCAATCCAAGGCATTCCAGTTATACAAGGGCGAGGACAAAATATCTCACGACAAAAAGTTATGTCGTTCATTTGATTTCAAGTGCATGTTGTTGAAGGGATTGCTTGAAAAATATGGATTTCAACTTTGCTTTGGAGAAAAGGAAAACATATATGTCAATGAATAAAAGCATGCAAAATTCATATTTAGTGGGTTGCATGCAATCTACACTAGCAAGTTATGATTATCATATTGGGAATGTATTGCTTTGCAGAAAGGCGTTCAAAATGTTGTATTCAATTGGTAATTGTCGTTTGTCAAGAATCCAGGATAGATTGGAAAAGGATCCCACATATTATTCAAAAGCACGTCATAAACGGGAGGTGGGGCCGTTTGCAAATACTGCTAAGACATGGATGAAAGAATTCTTTTCAAATCATGGAGAGTGTATGCCAAATAAAGACACAATACATATTCCAGATAATTTCTCGAGACGAGAAATATTCATGTTATACAAAGATTATGCAGAAGCTGTTGAAGGAATTTGTAATTTTATTACATATTCTTATTTTACAAGGATATGGAAAACTGAATTCAACAATGTTTGTATTCCTAAGAAGACAAGGATGGGGATTTGCAGCACATGTGCTTCTCTTAAAGCAAAAAGAGATAAATGTCAAGGGGCAGAAAGAGGTATGTGTTCAAAACATTGCTTTTTAAAAATTGATACTTATCAACTATGAAAATATATTTATTCATATGTTTCTTTTATTTTATGTACAGATTCCGTTGTCAAAGAACTTCAAGACCATCGCAATCAGCAAACAAGTGAAAGACAAAAGTTGTATAAACATCGAAAGAAGTGTTATGATCATCCAAATAAATATCCGGGATTGATAATTGATGGTATGGACCAAAAGAAAACACTTCTTCCACATTTTGTCCGCACGCCAAAAAAATTACAGGAGGAAAATTTCATTCAGTTTCACTTGGTTGGTTGTATGGTATTTAATAAGAAGATGCTTCCAAGAGTTTTCTTCACAACTCCAAATATTCACAATGATGCAAATCTGACCATAACTATAATCCATGATGTGGTTACTCATTGGTCTGGGATTCTTCCCGAAGTTTTGTATTTACAATTAGACAACACAAGTCGTGAGAACAAAAATCAAGTTCTTTTTGGGTATCTAAACATGCTCGTTGAATTGGGGATTTTTAAAAAGATAAAGGTTGGTTTCCTTCTTGTTAGGCATACTCATGATCATATTGATCAAATGTTCAGTCGTTTTTCAGTAACATTGAGGAGGAAAGGTGTTGGGAGCCTGCCATCATTAATTGAATGTATTAAGAAATCGTACATTCCAGAGCCCGTTTTTCATGTGTTGGAAGAAACTATTGACATGCGAAGGTTTATTTTTGGATCGCATGGTGAGGAGAAATGCATTGAAAAACTTAACGACATTAGCTTCCAGCATCAATTTCGTATCAAAAAAATTGATGGGATAACACTTATATGGGGCAAGAAGTATTCAACTATTGAAGAATGGGGACCATCATCAGGTTTAGCATTTTTGAAGTTCATTCCAGAGCGTCCAATGTTTTCATCAAAGATATTGTTATTACAGTCATTTTCCGAACTCCATAATGCACGAAGGCAGAAGAGAGACATAAATTATTCTGAATGTCTAGAGGAAATTAAAAGATGTATTAGAGATACATATGAATACTTCGATGTTATTGATTCAGTTTGGTGGGAGTCTTTTTTCAGTAATCAAAGTGATATGATTTCAAGATCAGTAAATGGGGATACGCTTTTGAAGACTCCTTTTTTTTTGCCACAAAATATGCCAAATGAACATGAACATCAAGAAACACACAATGTTGAACAACAACAGCCTCAAGATATTATTAATTTCCCACAGGTAGAGGAAAGAGAAATCTATATTGGTTCTAGAAGATCACGTGCACAACGTGAAGCCATGGAAGACCTTTATAGGGGTTCTGTGCAGGATCTTAAGGAGGGTTGCATGATAGCAGTGTTAGCAAGATGAAGATCCACTTGGCTATCCATTCTGGATTGCCAAGGTTATAAAGGTCATTAATGAAAATGAAGAGATTACAGCTGTTGATGTACATTGGTATGCCACAAGTACTCACCCTTTCAATGGTGTGTACAAGCCAGAGATGGTAGTGGAAAAAAGAATTAGCAGAAAGAGAAAAAGAAAGGGCGCAAATATAAATCGTCGCCGCACAAATGTCTTAAAATTGGAGGATGTTGACATACTTGTGTATGACTTCAATTTGACAAAGAGAGGAACTCTTCGGTTGCAGACCATAAATATTTTGAAGAAATTGCTACCAGAACAATTACTGTTGAAATGGGACTCTGCAAAATGTAGACATAGATCTACAAGACTTTTGAACTCTGAAATGGTGGGCATGCATGTTGACTCATATGGAGCACTAGTTGATGAAAGAGAAGAATATGGATCATCTTCATCTACATCGAGCCATTCATCTGAAGATGTAGATTATGATGGTGTGCCAGAACCTATGGCTGATTTTGAATAACTATCTAAGACACTTTTCTGTAATTGATGTTTGCATGGTAACTTGAAATAAAAATTTTGACTTCCATCTCATTTTTCATGAAGTTCTAAGACATTTCTATGTTTGTTGGATTATACGTTTTAATTATGAAGACTTCATTTTTTTAGAATATCGACAATGTAACAATGAATTACAAAAATAATTTATGTTATATTCAATGTACCAATGTTGATATTTTAATTATAAGTAAAATAGAAAATAGAAACTAATGTTGAATTTTTAGATTATGTAGTGATATTACCATGATATTATGTATTGTTAACATTTGGTATAAGATACTTTTAAAAGTTTTAATAATTATATGCGTCATTGAAACATAACACTTTGTTTTGATGCTTGATTTTTAGGTTTTGGTTGAAATTATATTTAAATTTGTCTTATTCTAAGATTTGAAAAAAGATAAGTTTTTATTCTTTAAAATTAAAATTATTCTTACTTGTTTCTGTTTTAAATTGTTAAGTCTTATATTTTCTCCATAATTTCATTGTTCAAGTATGTTGAACACTTAAGATTGAAAAACTTTAGATTTACCTTTATCTTTAAGGTTATGGTTGAAAATAATTACAAATTTGGGGTTGTTTAAAGTCAAGATATTTTATGTTTAACAACATGGATGAAAATTGCTCAAAATTATAAGCCCTCCAGACATGTATTTGTTTATCTTTAACATCATCTATCAAAAATTTTAGGAATTTACGATTTTAAAAAATGTCCTAATATGTTGTCTTTAATTCCATTGTCACAAGTGTCAAAATTATGACACAATTTTTTTTTTTTTGTTATTCCAGCATCAACTGGTTTTGTTTTGAGGGTGTTTTTTCAATCCTTTTTTCAACAAACAATTTTGTTTTTAGCATAATTTTATAAAATGTTGAAATTTGATCTTAAAAAAAAAACAAGTGCGTTCTGGAAGACACACTTTTTTTTTGGGGGGTGTTTTTTCAATCCTTTTTTCAACAAACAATTTTGTTTTTAGCATAATTTTAGAAAATGTTGAAATTTGACCTTCGAAAAAAAACAAGTGCGTTCTGGAAGACACATTTTTTTTTTTTGCGGGTGTTTTTTCATGTTTTTTGAGCGTTTTTGGGCTAGAGTTCCCGTTTTTAGGTCAGGTTACCTATTTCATCGGTAACATGGTTAGTTTATTAACTCTTTTCATAAACAATATGAGAACACTCAGTATTTCCTATGT